>OX451215.1:121003420-121365067 GCA_949628195.1 Phasia obesa | reverse complement strand
AGAACATTAGAGGCAATAGCTTTGGGTAAAGGTCTCTATCTCAAACCTTATAAGAAGGGATATGGAATATTTTATAATAAAACGAAAGCATCAAAAAACTAATACAGCAGCTACTCAATAAACCTCTCACCGATGTGGATTTGAAAACGTTTGGAAAGAAGCATATTCCTTGTTTTAGAGGAGTTTATATGAGAGATAGACTCCCTAAAACTCCATTCAAAACTGAATGTGGAATAATCAATTTAGACTCTCATAGAGGAGATGGTACACATTGGGTAGCCTACTACAAAAATAATGATTATGTGGAATATTTTGACAGTTTTGGAAATCTTCAAGCAGCAGCAGCTCGATGAGAATAAGCGTCATAATAGAACATTAGAGGCAATAGCTTTGGGTAAAGGTCTCTATCTCAAACCTTATAAGAAGGGATATGGAATATTTTATAATAAAACGAAAGCATCAAAAAACTAATACAGCAGCTACTCAATAGACCTCTCACCGATGTGGATTTGAAAACGTTTGGAAAGAAGCATATTCCTTGTTTTAGAGGAGTTTATATGAGAGATAGACTCCCTAAAACTCCATTCAAAACTGAATGTGGAATAATCAATTTAGACTCTCATAGAGGAGATGGTACACATTGGGTAGCCTACTACAAAAATAATGATTATGTGGAATATTTTGACAGTTTTGGAAATCTTCAACCACCTCTAGAAGTTTTAAGTTATTTAGGATATAATATAAAATACAACTATAAAAGATATCAGAAAAGTAATTCTTTTATTTGTGGACACTTATGTTTGCAGTTTCTAATTAAATTTCCAAAAAAAGAAATGATAAAAATAAAAAATTCAATTTTTTTTTTAATAATTTTTTCTCATTTATTTTCCATTCTTAAATATAATCTATGAATTTTTATATCAGTAATTATTTTTCTCTGCATTTTTTTTCCGATCTCATAACAGAGGCGGGTTAAATCTGTTGCAATATCGCTTTCATGGATTCCTTTAATGTCACCCAATAGGATTTCAGTCTTTCTCATTGTGGAGCACGTTGGTATGAAGTAATTGTAATAAAAATGTAATAATTGTTTCCTTAGAATTCCATTCCAACATAGTATTGATGTTAAAAATACTCCTATCCGAATTATTGATTTCCACGATTCAGGATCAATTTTTATTCTGAATTGTCCTTGCCGGACTATCAAATAACATACACCCTTTTTATATTTGAAGGTATACTGCGTAGCTTCTTCGCTTGTATTTTCAATTAAGTTAATTGAATATAAAAATTCACGCTGAGAAAGCGTGTTGGTGATGTACTCCTTATAGCTCATTAGATGGAGCCAATCTTCTCGGCTGAATCCGATAAAATGTTTATCATTATAGTGAAGCCATATCATCGGCTTAAATCCATGAATAATTGAAAATCCGCAAACAACTTTTAATTTTAAATTTATGAAATATTCCATCTCAAAAACCACGTCATATATTTTAGGCTGACGTTCTTGAGTAAATTGCAAAGTATTTTTTATTATTTTATTCATTCTCTACGAAGCTCAATTGTTGACTATTGATTTTTCAGTTCGAAAGTCGCCTTTTTAAAGAAGATTTAGAAACCTTGTTAATAAGTATATAAGAACTAAACTAATCAAAATACAATAATCGTATATATGTGTTTCTGTACTCGTATTAATAAGTAAGAATAATGCAATAAATAATTTTTATTTAATATGTAAGAATGTTGTTTTATTAACTATAAAATTCTAAAATATAGTAACTTTATCTTTATTATTATACTTTATGATTTTCGGATGTTGATGACAATAGGTTATATAATTTTTTATACTGCTCAATAATTTTCATCACTTTTAGTTTGCTCTTATGAAAGTAATAACATCCACACATTCCAACTACATCTCCATTGGAATTATCATGGCCACAAGGTATAATGTAATTACTAAAATCTACATATTTATTTTTAAACTCTTCTATTTCTTGTAAATGTTCTTCGAAAATTTCATTTCCAAATTTTTGTAGAAACTCTTCAATAGTATTCATCCTTCTAGTTTAAAATTTCATTTAATACTGAATAAATAGATTAATCATAGTCAACTCTTATAGTCGTAATTTAATTAAAATTGTAAATAAAAAAATAATACATTTTGATTTCATTTTAATTTCCTTTATTTAAATTTTTTTATTTAAATGTATTATAAGGATAATAGTCTCTCATTGGAGGAACTGGCTTTAACTCCAACCTGCAGCATGAGCTATCCTTATCATCGTTCAAGGGAAATTTCGCTATCATATATGCACCCGTCGATAATATTTCAACATCCTTATCACTCAGCGAATTAAATCTCTTAGGAAAGTATAGTATATTCGTCCCCAACTCTAGCATAACAGATTCTCCGTATTTTGTTGTTATACGCTCTGCTCCTGTTATATGATAGTCTTCTAATTCCATCATATCCTTGATGCTAAGCTTCTGCCTTACGTTTAATTTGTTAAAAGAAGCAATTAGTTCCGCGTTGGTGTTCATCGTTGTATAATTTATAGTAGACTATAGAACTTTGTTGAAATTATTTAGAATTTATATAAAATTTGCGTAATAAATCGATATATAGTCATATGTGTTATAATATTTACATATACATATAGGTAATGCTTTATTATAAAACTATAAAAGAAAAAATTATTATAACCCTAATTTTATTTAACTAAAGTAAGGAAAGACGATTTTTTTTTTATTTTTTTTTTTTTATTTTATACATATATCAATTCATAAATTATTTTTTATTTTTAAATACATATAATCTTAAATCTAATTTAAAAATTAATTTCCCTCATTAGAGGGAGTTTTGCATTATTTTTATTTAATACTTTTGTATATTTAATATTCTATATAACTGCTTCCTTTAAGAATAAAAGAACGACTAAACACAAATAAATTTTTTTATAAAAAAAGAAAATTTCCGAACACTAGAATTTTTCCAAATAAAATTTTAATAAACAATTTGATTATAAAATCAATCATAACATTGGAAATGTTATTGCATTAAACCCATTGCATTATACCCAAACGCTAAAGACTCCTTATCAACATATTTATTTGCCCCACATAAAAATTATCTTAACGCTCCCAAATATATACAAACCAAGTTTGAAATTTAAGTATTTGACTGCAACTGCACTTTATTCTTCTTAAAAATCTTAAAAACATTTTACAAAAATAAATTCATGATTTAAAATTTATGATAACTCTAAATTATTGAATAATTATAATGAATAAAAATACCAATAAAGTATTTATAGCATGAGAACCACTCTAATGTAAAACATTTAAGTATTAAATAAAAATAAAAACCAAAATTCTTCTTTAGCATTCTTATCACATATCGCTTCTGTTTAACAAAAACCAAAAATCTAAATTTAATGATCTTCTCCTAGATTGTTTATTTTTCCTAATGTGTAAAATATTTATGTTTCTATCTGTAACTCCACTTGTTAGCATGTTTTAACACTTATCAATATGTGTGTCTGCTGTGTTCAGCTTGTCTATTTCTTTCATATATGTATATGAGCTGGTACATTGCACTAAACCTTAATTAGAATACCACGCTCATCAATATGTCAACCCATATCAACTAACACTTCACATTTAAGCAATTAGTTGCAAGAATTTATTACCCTTAAAAAAATTCCTTATCTCACACAAACACTTTTTTAGTTTGTTTTCCACTAAATTTAAGAATTCTTTTTTAATTTTCATAATTAAGAACATTACCACATGCCTAAAAACACAACCAATCTCCACACTCCAAGAATTTATTATCCTTAAAAAAATTTCCTTATTAGTTGCAAGAATTTATTACCCTTATCCTTATCTCACACAAATACTTTTTTAGTTTGTTTTCCACTAAATTTAAGAATTTTTTTAATTTTCCTAATTAAGAACATTACCACATGCTTAAAAACAGAACCCATCTCCACACTCCAAGAATATATTACCCTTAAAAAAAATTTCCTTATCTCACACACATATATCCGTCCACTTCTTAGTCTCTATCTACACAGTGCATTATTAGAAATAGTGATTATGCTTTTAAAACCAAATGACCTACATTCTTTCCACACACATAAGATCATTACACTCATAAATTCTTACTCAACTAGTCAATCCCTTTTTTACACTTTCTTCTTTTAAACGATTTACAAATTTTATCGCTTTTTAATGACCCTTATTCTTGACTTTTATTACACTCACACCAATTTATTGCTCTTTAATGCCGCTTATACTACAATTTTTAAAAATTATATGACAAAAAAATACATTGAGTTAGTACGTCCATACAAAATACCTTGAGTTAGTACGCCCATACAAAATACCTTGAGTCAGTACGCCCATACAAAATACCTTGAGTCAGTACGCCCATACAAAATACCTTGAGTTAGTACGCCCATACAAAATACCTTGAGTCAGTACGCCCATACAAAATACCTTGAGTCAGTACGCCCATACAAAATACCTTGAGTCAGTACGCCCATACAGAATACCTTGAGTCAGTACGCCCATACAAAATACCTTGAGTCAGTACGCCCACAAATATACTACTCACTATCAACTATTTCTTTGGCCTCTCCCCGGTTTTTTTGTTTTAAATAAAACAATTTTTCTACTCTACTTAGGCGAGGGTTATCACCATAAATGGCCTTGAACATATCTCTAAAAGAAGTCCAGCATTTATAGTCGCCATTAAGTTCTTGCATATCACAAGGCGGAACGCTAAAAGATGAATTAGCTGTAGGGTGTGTGTAGGAGTAGAGCGAGAAGTTTTAACGGTTTCTTTTAGGGTTGCCTCTTCAAGCGCTTCTTATATGGAGATCATTCGGGATCTGAAAAGGGTTTTTGCTCTCATATATTCACGGGTAACGTCATCCAGGTTAAAGTTAACAGTTTTTTCCGGGTCATCTAAGTATTCAGATTCCCGAATCCCTTATTTTTTGCTCCAAATTTCTTCCATTTCACGTTTTTTGTACCGAATTGCAGATAATGTCAGATACTGATCCGCAGTTCTTTTGTATTCATTGTCAAAAGATGCTAAATCCAATTGGATATAGCGCATGAAACCAGCGGCCAAAGCTTTCAATGATGACATGATTAAAACAAAATGTAGTAAACCTCAGTTAAAATTAGGGTAAATGAGTAAAAATTTGAAAATATTTGATTTGGGTAATGTGTACCAGCAAATAAATTTACTGATTTGTATATTTTTCACACTAGAAAAACCAATAAATAATAATTTTCAAATTGAGTTGGGTGGGTGTGTGGGTAAAATAATACTGGTTTTTCTATTAGGATGTGTTGAAAGCGTAAATAAAATTAATAATTTTAATAAAAATTATTTTACCGACCTTGCTGGGGTGTAGGGTACTACCTTTTACTATGTTTGTGTGTGTATAAAAAAAATTTTACTTGTTCATTCCTCTTTGTCCAGTATTCCCGCTTTGAGTAAATCAACAAAAATAATATTTTCTGTATTTATTGTTTTAAGGTATTTTAATTTTGTGTTACATTATTAATTACAGTTTGGGTTAATTATATTAAAATATTTTTTTTTATAAATAAATTTTTTTAATTTATGTTATAAATTAAATTTTTTTAATTTATGTTATTTATTTAATTTATGTTATTTGAAAAAATATGTGTTTGCTTGTGTGTAACTGCTTTTTTATAGTATTAGCAAAAATATTTATGTATATTGTTATAAATAAATTTAATAATTATTGAAAATTTTGTGTGTCACTGTCACTTGTTTTTTTTTTGCAAGTTGTTTGTTTGATTTGATATTTTGCTTTTAGCTTTTTTTATGTTCAACTATGTATTTTTGTTGTTTAATGTTGTTTAAGCTTATTTTAATCTGTTTGTTTTGTATAATTTTTTGTTTTGTATATTTTTTTTTGTATAATGGATATTTAATTATATGTATATATAATGAAATAAATTATTTTATTTTTTTTAGTTTGTGTTGATTTTTTTGTGGACTGTAATTTTGCACTCTTTCAAGGTTCGATAGGACCAATGTTTTTAAGGGGAGGGAGATAGCACAAGGTAATTTTTATTTACGAGGGAAAATCCAAATAAATAAAACATCTTGGTATTCTTTATATGTTTATTGACTGTATATAAATATTCTTATTTTTAGGTTATGGTTTTTAGATTATTAAGGTAAGTATATAAGGGTAAGTATTAGTTAATTCACTTTTATATTAACTTTACTTTTATGTTTATTTAGGGGTTTTCACAAACTATTCGATTTAAAACTAACACACAGGTAAGTGTATAATATAACTTTTATTTAAATTTGAAATAAATATAAGTATTTAATTGAGTTTTGTATTTTTAGTATTTTGTATTTTAGTATCAAGATTTATTATATTTGTATTTTTCCTGTTGTAGCATTATATTAACAACCAACTGCGCATGAACTCAAAACTTTTACATTTCAAAAAAACGATGATCGTTGTTAGTTTTATTTCTTTTTCTCCTTTGAAGTTGGCTGTATTTATATATGTGGGACATATTGTGCCAGTGATGGGACTTTTGTTCACTACGTGAACACATAGGTTTGTTAAGCCCATCATAATCGCTCTTGAAAAAAGAACTCTTGATCCTGTCAAATGTTCTCTATAGAAAAAATGCAATAAATCCTACAAAAATTATGCGAATTTCATGAAACTTATAAATACCTATTAATACAGAAGTGCTCATGACTGTTTTTGACTCACAGTCACGCATACTCACGGTAAAAAAAAATTTACTCACACAAGATCACGCGCACATCACCTTGAAACGGTAACTTCATCATTAACGACACTTTCTTTTTGTATATATTTATAAATATCTTCATAATCCACATATATTACTTTCAATCTTAATATTCCCTCTAGAAATAATAAATGGATCTGTAGATATTAACAAAAGAATCATCAAATCCATTTCGGGTATGCGGCAACCCTACTTTTCTCACATTTTTGTGATTTGCTTTTAGCACTTCTTCCGACAATCAGCCTAAAATGTTTTTTTTATTGAATTTCATATCTACCTATTGGCAAATTAAAATATTACATCAATTCCGTGGATTAAAATTTTATGTTTCTTAAATTTACTAGACCACATATTCTCACTTGTAATCACCCAGATTACAGTATTTTGCCCATATTCATAGAAATTAAAGCTTTCTTAAAGTTTACTTTATGTCACTTACTTTATAAAAATTACTTAAAAATTTTGTATGCATAAGTTCATTAATATTTAATATTGACCCAAATGAAATTTTTAATTCATTCTGTTTTATTTCAATATTTATGTACAGAAAATTATTTTTATAATAAAATAAATAAAGAAAAATATGTTTTTTTAATTGGTTGTTTTACCAACTTCTGGTTCGAATTTTATATTTTTTTTTGCCAATCAATAGAAGACAGTATAAGGGTAAAAAACCGGAAAAAACAGAATACCATATTTTTCCTTTTTTTGTTATGTTCAATAAAAGTTTAGCAATTTTTAAGCTTCAATTAAAATAAATGCGACTTTTTCACAATTGAAAATATTATAAACAAACGTTATATATTAAAATTTATATATATTTTATAGGAATTAAACAAACTTCATATATTAAAATTTATATATATTTTATAGGAATTATACTAAGCTATTATACACACTCAATTTTTATTTCTAGTTGCAGAAATAAAATTTTAGCGATTATTTTTGTGAAACAATAAAAAACTACTTAATTTGTGACTTCAGCGCTCCATTGCAGCAAAACAAAGTGACAATTTCAGTATTTTTTTTCCTTCAGCACTTTTCGATAGTAGCTTTTATGGTAAACAGTAAAATTCAACTTATATTTTGCGGCGTTCGTAGGTTTTTTTTTCTTTAAAAACCTTTAAAAAGTAGAGAAATTCGAGCCAAAATTAAAAAATGGACTTTAAACAAATATAATTTTTTTCAAAGTTTCAGCAAAATTTTCTTAATTTTTGTTGACCATGCTGTTAGAAAACAACAAATTAGCAAAAACAGGAAAAAACCAGAATATTAATATACCATCGAACTTAAAAGTTATTTAAATTTTAATTTGAATAATATGACTTTTTACGTGCAGTATGAAGTCACTTTAGCAAAATATTTACAAAACCTTTCAACAACATATTATTGCTTATAATGTTAGCTACCAGAAAAACCAAATCTCGAACTTCTGCTTCCAAAATGTAAATGTGTGCATCTGTTTTTAAAAAGCACATAATTATCTGACTTTTGCGACCTCTGGTGCCGTTAATAGGAGCTAAAACTTAAAAATTCTTTCACTTGGGTTCGAGTTAAGGTGTTAGCTGTCGAACAGTATAACATTCGTTACAATACAGGATATAGTTATTTTTTGTATTTTTGTCTAGGGAACAAAGCACTGTGCGCCGTCAACAAATATGTAAATTTGTTACGCAGTGTATTTTTAAATTCCTTAAGAATTCTTCTCTATTTATGTATTAAAGTTTATATTGATCTCTTATTTACATATTAACACCATATATATGTACATATGTATTAGAGGCCTACACAAATGTATTTAAACCATAGTTAACCAAACCCTACTTGCATTTGGAAGATTGTTTTATCAAAAATCACCTAACTGAGTCTTCCTCGACTACGTTTAACGATTAAAAACTGATTAATAACTTGCGCGCTTGAAAAAAGATTGGAAAATGATTCGTGCTTATGCTTAAAAAGTAATTTATTGAAAAAACAATAACAAAACATACAGCAATCGAAAATGGATCATACAGGTGTTTGAAGTTATTTATTATGATATTTTGGTCATCTATATGACGAGAAACTAAATTTAATCCTGTTAGTTTTATCTGTAACGGAATATTTTTTGCTATCTTTGAAAAAAGCGTAAAACATTGCAAATTTTAGTTTATTTTTGTAAGTGAGCTAGTGGTGTAAACTTCGAATATTAAATTATAATTTTCAAAAGTTTATTAATAAGAATTAATATAATTTTGTGAAAAGTGATTATTAAATGAATAAATTATTTATTTAGGCCTGAGTTCTTAATTATAAAGAGATAAAGAAAAATTAGACACCAGCAGAGCAAAATGCATTTTCGGTGTACACAAAAAGGACAAATGGTCAGCGATGCCAACTTAGTGCTTTTAGCACTATTTTTGGTGCTTTTTAATACCTCAAAACGCCAGTTTTTTAGCTTTAGTGCCAAAGTACTTTTTAGTGCTTTTACCATGGTTTATATTTTAGAATATTTTTATCAATGAAAATATGCAGTAAATATTTTTACAAGTGTAATGTATATTATTTTCGTCTCCTTTTAAATAACATATTGTAGTGGTATTTTTATTGGGAAAGTATTTATGTATTAAACCATCAACAATTTGTTTTTACTTCTGTCAAACTATATATGTACATAAATAATATTTTATATGAGTTTGACATTTGTAAGTTAAGAAATGTAGTTGGTTTGATAATAATGGGTGATTTTTTTGAGGTTAGGATTTTCATGCATTAGTATTTGACAGATCACGTGAGATTTCAGACATGGTGCCAAAGAGAAAGATGCTCAGATGCTTTGACATTTCATCATGAATAGACTTACTAACGAGCAACGCTTGCAAATCATTGAATTTTATTACCAAAATCAGTGTTCGGTTCGAAATGTTCAAATGTGACAAATTTTGTTCAGCGATGAGGCTCATTTCTGGTTGAATGGCTACGTAAATAAGCAAAATTGCCGCATTTGGAGTGAAGAGCAACCAGAAGCCGTTCAAGAACTGCCCATGCATCCCGAAAAATGCACTGTTTGGTGTGGTTTGTACGCTGGTGGAATCATTGGACCGTATTTTTTCAAAGATGCTGTTGGACGCAACGTTACGGTGAATGGCGATCGCTATCGTTCGATGCTAACAAACTTTTTGTTGCCAAAAATGGAACAACTGAACTTGGTTGACATGTGGTTTCAACAAGATGGCGCTACATGCCACACAGCTCGCGATTCTATGGCCATTTTGAGGGAAAACTTCGGAGAACAATTCATCTCAAGAAATGGACCGGTAAGTTGGCCACCAAGATCATGCGATTTGACGCCTTTAGACTATTTTTTGTGGGGCTACGTCAAGTCTAAAGTCTACAGAAATAAGCCAGCAACTATTCCAGCTTTGGAAGACAACATTTCCGAAGAAATTCGGGCTATTCCGGCCGAAATGCTCGAAAAAGTTGCCCAAAATTGGACTTTCCGAATGGACCACCTAAGACGCAGCCGCGGTCAACATTTAAATGAAATTATCTTCAAAAAGTAAATGTCATGGACCAATCTAACGTTTCAAATAAAGAACCGATGAGATTTTGCAAATTTTATGCGTTTTTTTTAAAAAAAAAGTTCTCAAGCTCTTAAAAAATCACTCGTTACAACTAGCTCCATCATTTTCTATTCGTTTATGTTATAACAAAGTCCCGTTACAAAAAGAATTTAAAGTGAACAAAAACTTACAAATCTATTTAAAAAAAGTTAATTATTAACTTAAAACTATATTTCGTGTAAAAACTAAATTAATTACTAATTAAAGTTAGTTATTGTTAATAAACCTAATACAAATTTATATTCAAAATAAAATTATAAATTATAATAAAAGAAAGGTATGTAAGCAAAGATCCATACATACATACATATGTATGGAACAAATCTACATCATAAAAATTGGTTATACCATAGAGTAGAAAATCCTTGCGCACGGCCGAAGGCCAGCTATGCAGAAAATCTTTAGTTAGCGAAGCCGGTGTTTGTTATACAGACTCGGAATAAAAATTTTAAAAATAAAATGTTTTTTTGTGCTCAACCGAAATATTTTTTTTAATTTTTTTCATTAGTTATAATTTAATTAGATAGTATTTTTAATAACCTTCCCAGTAATAAATAGGATCATCCAAAGAGTAATCTTGGAGCGCTCTTTGTGAGTAATGGATTACTCTATAAAACTCCGGAACTCATTGGATTTTTAACACAGCATGTCCGCAGACACGAGTACTCCTTTTAAGCTCCTTATGGAGTACTCCCTTTGATCTTGAAAATGACGACAGAGAGGGTAATCGTTTTTGTGTCCTAAAATTGCACAAAAGGGAGTAATCGTTTTTGTCTCCTAAAAGAGCATAAAGGGAGTAAACATTCATATAAAATACAAATTTAAAAACTAAATTTTGACGTATTTTTAACAATTTGTTACTATACCCGTACCTTTTCGATTTTTGTAATAACACGTCTTTCACTTTTTAAAACTAAACTGACTAAAAAGAAAAACAAAACGAAAACATCAACATTTGACAGTTATGGCAAAGAAAAAAACAAAAAAAACCAAAAACGAACTGATACATCCCTCATTGATCCATTTGGAGTAATAAGCGAGCTATGAACAAGTCATTACTATATATTTAAAAAAACAAATTAAAAAAATAAACGTTTCTTAGATGGATTCAAATTCGCAAAAATATCGGAAAGTGTGGGAGAAAAGTCCGCTTTTTAAAAAATGGCTACGACCGACTTCACAAAATTTATGTACAAATGTATCAAAATAAAACTTAAATTTTAATTTATACTTATTTTTTCTATTTTCCTGTTAAGTAATAAAATAAGATTGGTGCTTTTTTGAGCTCAAAATTACGCTTTTTAGTGCCATTTTTGCTTATGATGTGCTTTTTGCTCTCAAAAAGTTGGCATCACTGCAAATGGTTAAACATCGTCTTATTTTCCCTGAAGCAAACGAACTAACATTTAGAAGTAATGATTCCTTTAGAAGTCTATTTCAGCCTGAACATCATTTAAAGAGTTGAATTTTAATAGAAGAAACATCACGAAGGAGTTTCAGAGAAAGCCTCGAACTTTAAAAGAACTTGATAGAAGGCAACAGAGCTGAGGCAATTTTTACTTTACACGGGTCCTTTTATATTGAAGAAAGTCTTAAGCCCAGAAAGATACTCTTACTTCTTAAAATTATCTTTGGCTTTTACGATTCTCTTAGATACGAATGATTGCAAGATTAACAACTCCTGTGCTGAAGAAAAAATCATTTGTGTGCGAAATTCCCATATTATATGATTTGTGCTTCCTTAAATAATGAATAACTTTCACAACTTGTTGCATATTCATGATGATTTTTAGATGGAATAAGTGCTTTCAAATTTGAGAACCACCTACAAAAAGTTATACGCAAAGTAAGAAAGGCAGGAGGTGTAGCCACACAAATTTATGGAAGGTGTGTTGAAAGCAGCTATTATATTAAAAAAGAGGGTGATCATAAACAACCTAAAATATTTAAGAATATTAAAGATGGCAAAATTTTAAACATAAAAACTAGCGGTTCCTTTTTTTCTTCGCGATATCCTAACAACTATTGTAACGCAGAATAATGTATTTAACTCTGGAGAGTTTCAGTACACCCTAAATAGTAATTTAACTACTTGTAAGTAAAAAAGCAATTCAATTGTTTTTTTTTTATTTAAACAAATTTTTCTTTCTAGTGCAAAATGTTTATGTTCCTCATACGGAAAACCTTCAGAATCTTGAACTTCAATTGCTCGAAGAAGTTAAATCTTTGAAGTCTGAAATATCAGATATGAAAAAAGATATTAAGCGATCATTTAGCAAGTTGACTGAAGAGGTCATCGCAGTTAAGCTTGAAAACACAAAACACCACGATAACAACGTATTATTCGATGAAAATAGTGACTTGCTAAAATTTCCTATGGTCACTATAGCTGATATAGAAAAATTTGATTAGAAGTGAAAGAAGATGAAGACAAGCTTAGACATTTTGTAAGTATTAAAATATATTTATTTATTTTATAATTATACACATAATATATTATGATATAATCATATAAAAATAAACTCAATTTCATATATTGCTATATTTAATGCAATATAATTACATTAAATTATAAATAATTTCATAAAAATCATTTTTAATCGGTAAAATAAATTTTCAGAAACAGTTTATTGCAAAAACAGGAGTTGAAGGACAAGCACAGTTTATAAGAGCCGCTGTTCGAAAAGTATTTTCCGATGAGTTGGCCTCTTTATACAGCTGGAAGGGGACTAGCACTAAACCAAGTGCGGAAAAGATTTATTTAACAACAATTATTAAAGGTAAGTACACGTCTAACAAGCAAAGTATCCCGAGAATAATAATTAATTTATTTTTTGCTGCCCAATCTTACTATAAAGTGGGGTCAAAAATTACCTAATTACACACATTTTTGAATTTTAATTTTTTTATTTTTGATTTTGTTTTTTTCCAATTTTCAGTTTGTATGAAAATCGTTCGAATTTTTTGATGGTGTAATTTAAAACGAATTCATAGTCGTCAGATTGGTTTGATGGACTAGGATGACTTTTAAAATTGAGGGAAATGAACTGTGCTACAAAAGCATTTTGTACATGCGAAGGACCGCGTGACTAAGAGAAAACATCCAAATTAATTTCATTTATTAAGATATTTTTATTACTTTTATATAGTTTTAATAAACTGAATTAATTAATAATTTAAATAGAAAAATATTTCTTTTTGTAATCGATTACAAATATGACTGAAAAAGAATCAAAAAGACTCGAAAACGATCAGAAATACGACCAAAAACGATTCATAAATGACTCGCAAACGATTAGAAATAGGGCTGAAAATAAGTCGGTAAAGACTCTTTGACGATTCAAAATACGATTAAAAAATGAGTAGAAAAAGACTCGAAAATAATAAGAAATACAGCAAAAAAATGACTTGAAAAAGACTAAAAATATGAGTCATAAATGAGTTGAATCTTATCAAAAAGCGGTAATAAAAGACTCCCTAAGAAGACTCGCGGATAGGGTACCATTTTCTCCCGAGGAAACAAGCATTTATGATCAGAAAATGAGCTCATATATGCTTATTTTAATCGCGCAGAGGAGTCATAAATGACTCGAATATAATCAATTTTTTCATAAAATGCTTGTAGGGAAACTCTCAATAAATGAAATGCGTCTGTATTGGATAAGATAATATTGCCCATCAAACACAAAAATAAGTATTACAAATGTAATGAATTTTACTTTTAAAAGCAAAATGTAAATGAAGTTTAAAAAAAGTTAATAAAATTAAATACAAATTATGCCTCAGTTTTTACAGAATTAGGCATTTTTTTCACACATATTTGATTGGTCAATTTTAATTTACAATTAAAACTTAAAAAAAATAAGTTTATTTAGGCATTATAAATTAAGTTTTTGTAACATTTTTTTATTAACAAAATATGTTTAAAATTTGAAGAACTTAATTTATTGCTCTGCTTGGAACAAAAAAATAAAGAAAAACCATTTTTTTATTTATTTCTTTGTGAAAAAGGTCAAAATGCCTTTTAATTGAAAATGTTTTCTTTGTTTTAAATGTTTGGTAACATAAAATACATTGCATGTTACCAAAAGCATTTTTCATGACAAAACAAAAATGCTGTCTTCCATTATACTACAATAAAGCTGAAAAAAGCAGTTAGTATCCGCACATGTGCATTCGTTAACACTTAATTAACGACTGAAATAGAAGAGAATAAGCGTGGGTGTGAGTTTTTTTCATTGTTTTTGTAGCACAATTGTGCACAGAAAATGAAGATTTGGATTACACTGATTTAAACATCAAACACACCCTCATGTTTAAATGTTTTGCACACATATTCCTTGCATTACACCAACATAAAATACTCGCGTACACTGTTCGTAGCACGAAGTAAATAGAGATGTTCGTGTATTTTCAAATACTGACAAGACAGTATTTGATCGTAATAAAGCTTTGTGTGCCAGTAAAAATAAAGAGCAAATACTCCAAGGTATTTGAAAAAATACAACTGGATTTTGAAAAAATACACTTGTAATTTGTTTGTTTTTTAAATGCTTCTATTTTTTATGTGTGTATCATATGAACGGTTGTATGCTTTGTACAGGTCAATACGATAAAGTTATTAAAAATAAAAAGAAAACAAATTTTTAAGTACAAATTTTAAAACTTAAATGTAAAATTTTAGGATAATTTATATTAGTCAATAAATCAAACATTGTTTTTTTTATTAAAAATGCTTAATTGCAGATATACAATTGTTCTACTGAAGAAGAAATAAAGAGTTAAAATTTGTAAGGTTACCGATTTTTATTGTATTTAAATAAAGCGCACTAAAGCTAATTAACCAATAGTTGAATTTAATCAAATTAACTATTAAATCAAAACAGTTTCTTCTTGGATTTACTAAATTTTGTAGTTTTTAAATAGAAATTTACATAAAAAAGAGCGTTTAATTAAAACATTTTAATTTTTAGTGTTCAATAACTATTTACGTATATTTTTCTGTTTTTTGATAACACGTTTTTAATGTTCAATTTAAAACGTCTATATTATTTTATTGCAGTACTATTTATAAGTATTCTCTTACCTTTTTTAACATTCCCAAATTTGTGTATTTTAACAGATTTTGTACAATTGCATTTACCTATTACCTTTTTTACATCACATTTAAAATTACCTCTTAGCCACGTTGTATAAAACGTTTTCCTTTTCAATGTTCAATTAAAAGTTTTTAGCCATTATTTTATTGCAATACTACTTATGAATAGTCGAGTCAACACTTAGTATTCGTTGTGAACGGTCGTGATTTTTAATAGTTTATGCTTTTTGATGGATCCTCCGCCTAATAAAGTATGTGCAAAGTGTTTTGGTTTGCTGAAACCAAATATTATTAAATGCCATTTGTGCAGAGCTCATTATCATTTTTTCTGTGCTGGCGTTGATGACAAATTAAAAGAAGTTTTTATTAATAATAAGAATATCGTTTTTAACTGCAATGATTGCCTTAAAGTTACATCTAATTTAATTTCGCATGTCTCTTCATTAACATCTGAAGTTAAAGAGCTAAAACATATGCTGAATTCCTCTTTCTGTGATGAACTTAAAGATTAAAAAAACAATTCTCTTATTTTTCACACAAAGAGAATAATAATCAACAAAATAATCAACAAATTTGCAAAGACATTCATACAGTTAAAAATGCCAATTATATTGGTTGTGATGTTGTTTCTGAACAAATTACAAACGATAACACTCTAAAAACAAAAAACAAACCTGTTTTAACTGCTACATCATCTCTTTTATCTCTGCCTTCTATCTCATCTAATGTGAGGGAGAATGATGTTTTTAATAATAATATACAAACAGAAGCTCAAGCAACTGGTTGGATTGATGTGCACAAGCGTAGGCGCAGAAGGGGGCGCATAATTATAGGTGTAAATGATTCTAAAGATCTAGAAGTGGTTGTGCAGAAAAAATGGGTTCACCTATCTTCATTTAAACCTACTGTTTCAGCGGAGCAAATTATCAGTTATGTTGCAAAACATACTAAAATTGAAAAACAAAACATCAGCTGCTATAAATTAGTGAAGAAAGATGCTGATTATAGTGCTTTAAAGCGAATTAACTTTAAATTGGGTATTTCTCCAGCCTTTTATAATGAAATAACGAAGTCTGAGCTCTGGCCTAATGATATAAAAGTACGCCTTTTTGTAAATTTTCAAGAGAAAGAGACTCTGCTACTACAGCGCTAACATTAAAAAATCAAGTTTTTAAAATTTATTATCAGAATTTATCCGGAATGCGTACCAAAGCTAGAAATGTTTATGATTTTTCATCTCAATTTGATTATGATGCTATTGTGTTAGTAGAAACGTGGTTAAATGATGACTTTTTCAGTGCTGAATTTTTTAATACTCGCCTTTACAGTGTCTATCGTAAAGATAGGAGCGCAGAACTTACTGGATATTCTAGAGGTGAAGGTGTTTTAATTGCTGTTAAGAGTCAATATGAGTCTAATGAATGTTTTATTGACAACAAAAAAGGATTGTTAGATCAACTGATTGTATCTGTTTCTGGATTAAATACAGTTTTATATTTAAGTGTATCTTATATACCACCGCATAGTTCTGATGTAATTTATTCTTTTCATTTAAACAATATAATTTCATTGGATGAGAATTTGGCATTGAATTCGTATATTTGTGTTCTTGGAGATTTTAATCTACCTGACATATTGTGGTCAATAATTAATGATGATTCTTTATTAACACCCCTCAATATGAAAAAAGATCATGAAATAAATTTTATTGATGGTTTGCTTAGTTTGAATTTAATTCAAATAAATAATTTGCCAAATCAATTGAACCATCTTCTTGATTTGATTTTTGTACACTATGATTGGAAAATAAAAATTTATGAGTCTTTAATGCCAATTTCTTTATCTAATGTTCATCATATGCCTTTAATTGTTGAAATATCACTCTTAAATTTTTTTAAATGCTCTAAATTATCAAACTATAATAGTTTCAATTATAATTTATGTAACTTTGATGTGCTTAACTCTATATTTAATTATATTGATTGGCTGCAAGTTTTTAAGTCAAGAAGTTTCAAAATGCTATGATGAATTTTTAAGCAAAGTGTTATCTGTTTGCAATAAATATATTCCAATTAAAAAACCAAAGCCTTATAAGATTCCATTCCATTATACCAATGGCCTTAAAAAACTTAAAAATCTTAGGAATAAATTCCATAAGCGTTTTATTGAATCTGGTAACCCTGAATTTCAAAATAAATTTAAGCATTATCAGCGTGAATTTAATTGTTTAAATAAATTTCTTTATAAACAATTTTTAATTGAAAAGGAACAGCACATGAAAAGCAATCCTAAAGCTTTTTGGTCTTTTATTAAATCTAAAAAACAATCTTCAGATATTCCTTCCAAGATGAAATATCAAGGTATTACATCACGATCTTGTACTGAAGCTGTTAATATGTTTTCTAACTTTTTTAAGTCTAACTTTGAGTTACAAAGTAATTGTAGTGTTACGTCAACATACCTTTTGTCCAACTTGGATATAGGAATTATTACTGTCTCTGAGATCGATGTAGCTGATGCGATTTCTCAAATTAAAAACAGTTTTAATTCTGATGGTGATGGTCTTTGTGCATATTTGTTAAAGAAGTGTGCTTCTACTCTGACAGTACCTTTAACATACATTTTCAATTTATCTCTAGAAGAAGGAATTTTCATTGACCGTTGGAAGTCAGCAGTTATTACACCGGTCTTTAAAAATGGTAATAGAGATGATGTGTCGTGTTATAGACCTATTTCTAAGCTAGATTGCGTTTCTAAAATCTTTGAGCATATTATTTTTAAAAAACTTTTTTTCCTTACTAAGTCTTGGATATCTCCTCACCAACATGGTTTCTACTCAGGTAGGTCAACTACAACAAATTTAATGGTTTTTACTGAATATTGTAGTTCAGCCCTTGAACAAGGTAGTCAAGTAGAAGTTGTTTACACTGATTTTTCTAAAGCATTTGATAAAGTATCTCATGTTATACTTTTATCTAAACTGAAACAACTAGGTTTTCATTCTTCATTTTTAAAATGGATTAGTTCATATTTAGGTAACAGACTTTGCAAAGTTGTAATTGAAGGCTTCGAATCTAGTCCTTATCTGCAGACGTCTGGTGTCCCTCAAGGCAGTGTGTTAGGTCCACTATTTTTCAATATGTTTATTAATGATATCTCCTCTTGTTTTACTAAGTCTAAATATCTTTTGTATGCTGATGATTTGAAAATATTTATAAAAGTTGATTCTTTAGATGATGCTTCCGCCCTTCAAAAAGATTTGGTTAATTTATATTCATGGTGCATTTCAAATAAATTGCATCTAAACTTTTCGAAATGTTACCATTTATCATACCACAAGTCTTTAAATCCTCTTATGCCTATTTTCTACATTGGTAATCAGAAATTAGGAGTTGTAACTACAATGCTTGATCTTGGTGTAGTTTTTGATTCCTCTTTGTCTTTCGCTTCCCATATTGACTATATATTGCCTAAATCTTATAGGATGCTTGCTTTTTTAAAAAGGAACTGTTCTGATTTTACGGACCCTCATACGATAGCAGTATTGTATACAGCTTTTGTAAGGTCTAAGCTAGAATATGCTTCTGTCATTTGGAAACCTTATTGTACTGTACATATTGTACGTTTAGAAAAAGTTCAAAAAACATTTATAAGATTTGCTCTTAAATCATTTGCCTTTGTTGATCCACAACCTGTTTATAGATCAAAATGTTTGCTTTTAGGGTTGCAGACTTTAGAATATCGTAGAATGTTCCAATCTTTACTGCTAATTTTTGATATTATTAATGGTACTATTGACTGCCCAGATCTTCTTTCTTATATTCCGTTTTATATTCCGCCGAGAAAGCTTAGATTTATTGATTTATTCAAAGTACCATTTCATCGAACTAACTATGCTCTTAATTGTTCTTTATCCCAAACTTTTACTCTTTATAATGCTATCAACTTGCAGTTACAAAATAGTGAATTTAAATCATATGTAGAGTTTTGCACTACCAAAGAAAACTTTAGGTTATTTTTAATTATAGTTTTAAAACAATTTTATAATAATTTATAGTTTCCTTACATGTAAAATTTTAATTTAAAGTAAATCATAGTCTGTAAGGAATTGGTAATTCTAAAGACTGAAATAAATGAAATGAAATGAAATGAATATTTTTTATCTGTTTTTTATCTAGGGAAATTCCAAAATTTGTGGAAATTTTAGCTAATTACATTAGTTTTTCACATCCAAATGACCTGAATTACCATAACATTTTACTGCTTTTTCAAATTTGAAATTACCTCTGAGTCACTTTATATGAAACATTTTCCCTTGTTCAATTGAAAATGTTTGGCATGTTATTTTATAGCAATACTATTTATGTATGAGTACTGTTTTACCTGTTTTTGAACATTCCCGAAAATACTTTTCATAAAACAGATTTCTTAAAACCACAATTATTATCCCTTTTCACGCGTAATAAGATCTGGTATAAAATAGGGCAGTAAGTAATAAAAATGTTCGTAAGAGAGTCAAACTTAAATGCCGAAGATAAAATTACAGAAGAAATATATATGTATCAAAATTTTAACATTCTATTTAAAATAATTTTGACGTAATTAATTGGTGGCATTTACAACAAACGCATTTTTCTTTACCATACGGGTTAAGTTGCAAAATATATAAAAGTAAAGTAACAGTGCAATGCTAAATGGAATTTTATTCAACAAAACTACCAAACAATATGCACAAAAACAAATTTCTTATGTGTTTGTGCTCTTGTGTGTTTCTTTAACTATCGTCTAATATACATGTGGTTGCAATGCTACAACTTACTCTAGAAATGTTTTAAAACGTCTTGAAATATCAAGATATCTTGAAATATAAAGATATCTTGAAATACCAAGACGTCTTAAAATATTTAATATTTAATTAAGACGTCTTGTTGTTGTTAAGACACATTAAGAAATCAAGACATTTTTCAAATACACACAAGGAAGTATTTTTTTTTTATATCTACAGTATTTAACAGTTTTTGTTGGTCGCGACTTTACTTCAGTATACCATTTAAAAAATATGCCATGTCTTGATTGTGTGTTCAAATGGATTTGTGCAGGCCAGTTAACGCAAACAAAGTCAATAAACTCTATTCTTTAATAATTATGCTTATTTATCTTTTTAAACGCGGAAGTAAGTTGCAATGCTTTAGCAATTAATTAGGTTAATAAAAATATACTTTGTAATCAATTAATAAGAAAGCAAATAATGCAATTCTCGCTTATTTGTGAATTAGGTCAATAAGTATTTTGCAATAATGTTAATATCGCTATTTTTGCTTACTTGTAATTAATTTAATATAAATTATGAATATTTGGAAATTTAGTTTAGTTCTTATTTGGTTCTTATTTAGTTAGAACTTAAGTGCTCATTTATGTAAAAAACTATAAATAAAGAAGCGGTCGCGTTGACCGTGTTAACAAAAAAACATTTTTTTTTTTTTTGTTTTCCAATACGGAAAATATTAAGTGGCGCCCGAGCACCATTCGGCCGGTCCGGTACGTTTAAAACTGGCGTCTGAATTAAAACATATAAATCGATAATAAGGCTCCCAAGTAGCAAAAGCAAAAAGGAGGCATACGATGTGCCAGCCTTTATCGTAAAGAACGAGAAAAAAAAACAAGGAATATCCTTAAAAAGGATCAAGTGACTAAATGTGATAAAGTGACTAAATGTAATCAAGTGACTGAATGTAATATAATCAAACGGCTAATTACGAAAACGTATTTGTGCGAAGAAGATATAAAAACATTATTTGAAAAAAAAAACTAATTAAAAGAAGTGCAGATCTGAAACCATTTTTGTGAACCAAATATCGTGAAAATCAATCAGAGCTGAGACCATAGTATCAGCAGAACTCATCCCCAGAATCCAGATCTGAAACCATTTTTGTGAACCAAATATTGTGAAAATCAACCAGAGGTGAGACCATAATATCAACAGAACTCATCCCCAGAATCCAGATCTGAAACCATTTTGTGAATCAAACGAAGGAACCTGCATCAGAGGCGATTCTATAGATCCAGAAATATAAGGTAGATTTAAAGTTAAGAAAGAATTTTTGTAAATTTGAAAAAGATATCTCAAATATTTAAGTACATATTAGTGTAAAGAAGAAGATTTCTCTTTTTTCGAAGAAATTTTATTGAAAAATATATATAATACATAAAATAAAAAAACATATAAAAAATACAATGGCGAATCAAAATAACTTAATACGTCCCCCAATCCTACCTCCACACAATGATCCTCCCCCAGGGAATGCTCAATTAAGCTTAGAGGACTTAAGATCCCTTATATCAAACATAGCTTCTGACGTTCTGAGACAACAAGGACCACAGGTAATACAAGACACTATTAATCCTCCCGTTAATTTGGCGGACGTAGGTGACCAGCGAATAACTAGACAGACAGATAACCTAACTGACATGGACAAAATACCTGATGTTGTAAAATGTTTAAAGGAATTCTCTGGGCAGCCTGGAGAATTCAATTCCTGGAAAAAAAGCGTTGAACGAATTCTAAAAATCTATGAAACGATCAGAGGTACGCCTAAGTATTATGGAATACTAAGCGTAATAAGAAATAAAATAACTGGCAATGCCGACGTGGCATTGGAATCATATAACACACCTTTGAACTGGCAAGCAATTTCACAATGCTTAATAACGCATTATGGCGACAAGCGTGATTTATCCACCCTTGAGTACCAGATGACAACTTTGGTGCAAGGGAATAAAAGCATCCAAGATTTCTATCAACAGGTATACACTCATCTTTCCTTGATTTTGAACAAATTAGGGTGTCTCGATATGGGCAACGAATCATTAAACTTGCTCACACGGTCATATAGGGACAAAGCCTTAGACACCTTTGTAAGGGGTCTTAACGGTGACTTGCCACGACTGTTAGGAATAAGAGAACCTACTGATTTACCTCAAGCACTTCACTTGTGCCTGAAACTAGAAAATCAAAATTTTCGTGCAAGCCATGCCAATAACGCAAAAAGATATCAGTCTTCACAATTGCCACCTAGACGAAATTTAGGAAACTCGCAAAACAAAACATTTTATCCTCATTTAGCCTATATCCCAAGTACAAGTCAACCTTGGAATCATAATTCCCACCAGAGAGGTCAAGTAAATAGTAATCCCCCTCGCCCACCGAAGCCACAACCTCGTCCAGAGCCAATGGATGTGGATCAGAGTTTGCGATCACATCGCGTAAACTATATGAACAGACCTCATCAGAACCAATTTTTTGGCAAAAGGCCAAACCAATTCGGTCATCAACAACAGCATAAAAATCAGAGAACATTTCACATAGACACGGAAGAAATGGGAATCAGGCAAGCCGATGATGACAATAGGCAATATGGAGAGCCCAGCGATATTCATTTTTTAGCATGATAAGCTCTTCGTTGCCTTACTTTGAAGTAAAAACGGAGAGCGGGAATATTTTAAAATTTTTAGTAGACACAGGCTCTAGCAAGAATTATATAAAACCAAACTTAGTAAAAAAACGCATCCCTAATGAAAGCCCTTTTTTTGCAAAATCTATCGTGGGAGATATTAAAATAAATGAACACACATACGCAAAACTTTTTAAAATTAAAGAAGAAATAAAATTTTATCTAATGCCCTCGTTAGAAACATTCGACGGTATTTTAGGTAACGATACCCTTAGAGAGCTGGAAGCTACTATTTTTACAAACAAACACTATATGTTATTAAAAAATGGGTTTAAAGTGCATCTTAAGCAACTCCCCACTCAACATGTAAATGCTATAAATATAGACAGCATGCCTGCAGAACAAAAAGGAGAAATGACACAAATATTAAACGCTCATCCTAACCTTTTTAGTGAACCGGATGAAAAGCTTACATATACTACAAAAGTTGTAGGTGAAATAAGAACCACAAGTGATTCTCCAGTATATACAAAATTCTACCCATACCCCGGATCTCTTAAAACAGAGGTAGAAAATCAAGTAAAAAAACTATTAAACGATGGTATCATAAGACCATCAAGATCACCCTTTAACTCCCCAGTTTGGATTGTCCCGAAGAAGGCAGATTCAACTGGAAATAAGCAATACCGCATGGTGATAGACTATCGAAAATTGAACTCAATTACTATCGCAGACAGGTACCCAATCCCCGAGATATCAGAGGTAATCTCCCAACTCGGTGCCAGTAAGTTTTTTTCTGTACTTGATTTGAAAAGTGGTTTTCACCAGATTCCACTAAAAAAATCTGACATTGAGAAAACCGCGTTCTCAATAAAAAATGCTAAATACGAATTTACGCGTTTACCGTTTGGCTTAAAAAATGCCCCGTCCATTTTTCAACGTACTCTCGACGATATATTACGAGAATTCATAGGGGTATGTTGCTATGTCTATATCGACGATATTATCATATTTAGTAAATCGGAAGAAGAACACTTCCAACATATAAGTAAAATATTTAAAACATTGGAGGACGCTAATATGAAAATCCAACTAGATAAATGTAAATTTTTCAACAAAGAAGTAGAGTTTCTGGGCTTTGTAATATCTGAAAATGGTGTAAAAACTAATCGCACCAAAGTTGAGGCAATTGCTAATTTTCCCCAACCTAGAACATTGAAAGAACTCCGTAGTTTTCTGGGTATGTCAGGGTATTACCGGCGATTTATCAAAGACTACGCCAAAATCGCAAAACCCTTGACATCCCTTTTAAGAGGGGAAGGGGGTCATACCTCCAAAAACAACTCGGCAAAGGTTGAGGTCTTCTTTGACCAAGAAGCCATTGAGTCCTTTAAGAAAATCAAGTATTCTCTTATCTCCGAGGATATAATTCTTGTTTATCCGGACTTCAGCAAAGAGTTTGAGTTAGTAACTGATGCTTCTAATTTTGCACTTGGAGCGGTTCTATCTCAAGGTGGAAAACCTATAGCCTTTATCTCAAGAACATTAAGTCAAGCTGAAGAACATTACGCGGCTAACGAAAAGGAAATGTAAGCCATTATATGGGCCTTAAACGCTTTTAGAAACTACCTGTATGGTTCACAGAAAGTGAAAATTCACACGGACCACCAACCGCTGACATATGCTCTCAGCAACAAAAATAATAACAGCAAAATGAAAAGGTGGAAGTCTATACTTGAGGAATACAATTATGAACTCTGCTACAAGCCAGGAAAAACGAATGTTGTGGCCGATGCCCTATCTAGAATCCCACCGCAGGAATCACCATTAAATTCCTTATCAATTGCTACTAACTCTGATGATAGTTCCTCTCATGGGCTCATAATTAGTGTAGAAACACCTGTTAATGCTTTCAAGAACCAGATATTCCTGAATATCGATGTAAATCAGGAATATCAATTTAAAATTGTGTTTCCTACATATCACAGACATATAGTCACCGAACCCTATTATTCAGAATCTACATTACTCAGCATCTTAAAACGTTACCTCAATCCATCCGTTATAAACTGCATTAAAACCGAAGAAGATATCATGGGAAAAATTCAGCAACTATATTCCTTACATTTCAGTGCATACAAGATTAGGTTTTCACAAGTAATGGTAGAAGATATAGTAAATAGCCAAGAGCAGGAAGAAATACTTATAGCATATCACAACAGAGCCCATAGAAACTGCAATGAAAATAAAATACAAGTATTAGAAAAGTACTATTTTCCGTCAATGACCAATAAAATTAAAAAAATTATTAAAAATTGTACAGTTTGTAAGACTAATAAATACGAGAGGCATCCTCCAAAGCCTCAGATACAACCAACTCCAATTCCCCAGTATCCCGGACAAATAGTCCATATGGATATACTTATAATAGGGAAACAATTGCTATTAACAGCATTAGACAAATTTTCAAAGTATGCAATTGCAAAACCAATACGTTCGAAGGCAACGGAAGATATAAGACAACCCTTAAGAGATATTCTTTTCTCCCTTATGCCCGAAAAAGTAGTGATGGACAATGAGAAATCGTTCAATTCAGAATCAATAAGATTTATGTTGGAAAACGAATTTGGTATTTCAATATTTAAAACTGCACCATACTCGAGTAGCTCAAATGGTCAAGTGGAGCGTTTCCACTCTACACTTCAAGAGATTATGCGCTGTATACAGTCAGAACAAACACACCGATCGTTTCAGGAACTGTTAGAAAAATCAGTGAAAGAATACAACTATTCTATACATACTGTCACAGGGAAAAGACCACTAGAAATATTTTTCGGCAGACGTGTCAGTAGCGATCCCGCACTGCTCGAAAAGGAAAGAAATGAAACCATACAAAAACTCACGCAAAAGCAGCAAGCTGATTTGTCCTACTACAATGCAAATCGTTCACCCCCAAAGGAATATTCTCAGGGAGAAGAAATTTTTGTTAAAATAAATAGGAGAGTAGGAAACAAACTATCGGCTAGGTACAAAAAAGAAATAGTCGCTGAAAATTACAACACTACAGTAAAAACAAAAACAGGAAGAATAGTACACAAAAATAACATTAGACAGTCTTAGAAACCCATTGTATTCAGACGATAATTTCTTTCCTTCCAGAGACTTAACATGCGAACCATAATGATTATTTTAGCAATAGCCATAGCGACAAATAGACAACAATTTCACATACACGATTTGAATAACAACCATGGTTATGTTCCCATTAAAATTGGAGAAGTAAAGACAATAGAAAGATACGACAAGGTATTGCATTTCATCAACGTGACTACATACGACGAAACCATACTTTTACTATCCGAAAACATAAAAACATTGACAACCCAGACTTACGAAGACAAACGACTTCTGGAGACTATAAATAAAAACCTTATTTTATTGAAAGCCAAATTAAACAACCTCCATGTACACTCGAAACAAAAACGAGGTCTTGTAAACATTTTAGGAAAGGGACTTAAATATATAGCAGGATCAATGGATAGCGATGACGAGAAAGCAATAAATAAAGCAATAGCGGACCTACAAAATAACGACTATATTAACAATAAGACATTAGATGAACTCATACACTTTAATAACGGTATGGCAGAAGAGATTAAAAATATCACAAGCCATATTAATAAACAGCAGACGATTATTAGTAGTTACATAAATAAATTTAAAGACGAATCACAAAACAGAATAAAAACCTTGGAAGACGAAGTAGAATTTATCGAACAGATATATAGAATTGACAACTACATATCCCTCTTGCGAAATCATATTGACGGAATCGGACAAATCATATTCTCTTGCAAATTGGGCATTGTTCCTTCCGACATCCTAACAGACAAGGAAATTAGTCTAATTAGTGACTTTGACAGTTATAGCAGAATGAAAATTGCAGTAATTTCCGAAGCTAACAATATTATCCTAACCTTGTTGATACCGCAATTCTCCAGTAACACCCTATCCAAAATAAAATTTGTACCCATTCCTAATGCCATTAATAAATCTTTAGTTTTAAGCGAATATGAAATGTTAATCGATCATAATAATATTTTTAACAAAAATATAAAAGATGATTTAGAAAAAAGTTTAGTCAAAATAGAAGATAAATGTGTAGAAAGTATCTTGAAGTCCCAAGAAGCACAATGTGAGTTGGAAACAGTGCAAGAATCCTCTGTTACAGAGGTAATGCCTGGAATACTTATATTTAAAAATTTTAATGAAACCATTACTCAAGATTGTAACAAACTAGAGGTCAACCCTAAGGGGACTTTCCTTATTAAGTTTGAAAATTGTAAAATTAACACGTTAAATACAACATACACTAATATTAATTTAAAAATACATGAAACCTTTATCTTACCTAATTTGATGACAAAAATCAGAGAGAAGAAAAATGTTAATAAATTACATCTGAAACTAGAAAATTTGTATTTGTAATTAAATAACGAGAATAAAATAGACCTATTAATTAATAAAAATAAAAGTACGCATATAATAAGTTTAAGTTCGGACATTGCAATAATAATCCTTATTTCCATAACCATATTTATTTGCTACTATTTTGTCAATAATAAACAGAAATTTCATATCACACCTCAGCTTCGAGATAATGTTGCAAGCAGTACAAGTGCATATGGGCCATTTCTACAGCTTACAACATCTCAGCTCACTAACTCGTCTGCTAAGCCACCCCGATTGGGGACAATCGACTTAAGAAGGGAAGAGTTAACGCAAACAAAGTCAATAAACTCTATTCTTTAATAATTATGCTTATTTATCTTTTTAAACGCGGAAGTAAGTTGCAATGCTTTAGCAATTAATTAGGTTAATAAAAATATACTTTGTAATCAATTAATAAGAAAGCAAATAATGCAATTCTCGCTTATTTGTGAATTAGGTCAATAAGTATTTTGCAATAATGTTAATATCGCTATTTTTGCTTACTTGTAATTAATTTAATATAAATTATGAATATTTGGAAATTTAGTTTAGTTCTTATTTGGTTCTTATTTAGTTAGAACTTAAGTGCTCATTTATGTAAAAAACTATAAATAAAGAAGCGGTCGCGTTGACCGTGTTAACAAAAAAACATTTTTTTTTTTTTTTGTTTTCCAATACGGAAAATATTAAGTGGCCTCTAATATGAATGTTTGATCTTATTATTTATCTTTTTTCCTTAAAATAACGGTCCCTTCGTGTTTGTCACGTAGACCTAAATTCTTGTTTTTTATATTTAAAGCACAATACATAAAACATACGGTACTTCCATACATGTATTTTATGTTTATAAATTTAATAAATTAATTATTTAGGCTTAAGTTCTTAATTATAAAGAGATAAAGAAAAATTAGATACCAGCAAAGCAGAATGCATTTTCTAGACAGCTACGTCCGTCATCAGTACTCTTTGTATCAGTACTCTTTGTAAAATTGTTATTAATTTTCTATTTAAACAAACTTATCAAAGAAATAGAATCTGAGAAATTTTAATTTTACATTATATTTCATAGAAGATAGAGCTTTTTTGAAATTGTTTTACACTTGTAAACTCTATTTATTTTTCATATTATACTACCAAGCAAACATTTTTCTTTATTTTAATTAATTGTTGTTAATTGCTAACCAAAGGATAGCTAATAGTAAGACAGATATATACCATTTTCAAATAAAAGAAAATATATAAAGAGAATTAAAATAAAGAAAAATGGTTGCTTGGTAGTATAATAACATAAATAGAGTTTACAAGTGTAAAAACAATTTCAAAAAAGCTCTATCTTCTATGAAATATAATGTAAAATTAAAATTTCTCAGATTCTATTTCTTTGATAAGTTTGTTTAAAAAGAAAATTAATAACAATTAAAACTACCGGGTAGATTGATACAAAGAGTACTGATGACGGACGTAGCTGTCTAGAAAATGCATTCTGCTTTGCTGGTATCTAATTTTTCTTTATCTCTCTATAATTAAGTACTTAAGCCTAAATAATTAATTTATTAATTCAAAAATAGTTTAAATAAAATTCATATAATTTCACAGAGCGGGCACGGCTTTGACATTGTTAACTTCAACACTATTGTGTTAATAATCAAAATATACATTTGTAAAATAAAAATATCTAATTGTTGTTAATTGCTTACCAAAGGATAGCTAATAGCAAGACAGATATATACCATTTTCAAATAAAAGAAAATATATAAAGAGAATTAAAATAAAGAAAAATGTTTGCTTGGTAGTATAATATGAAAAATAAATAGAGTTTACAAGTGTAAAACAATTTCAAAAAAGCTCTATCTTCTATGAAATATAATGTAAAATTTCTCAGATTCAATTTCTTTGATAAGTTTATTTAAATAGAAAATTCATAACAATTGAAACTACCGGGTAGATTGATACAAAGAGTACTGATGACGGACGTAGCTGTCTAGAAAATGCATTCTGCTTTGCTGGTATCTAATTTTTCTTTATCTCTTTATAATTAAGAACTTAAGCCTAAATAATTAATTTATTAATTCAAAAATAATTCAAATAAAATTCATATAATTTATAAATTTAACATGAATTTGCGGATTTAATTTTAAAATATTAAATTTTAAAGCACTCGTCCCTCGCTCGCTCACCCTTAATATTTATAATTATATTAAAGTGAAATAATAAATTGAATTAAAATTATATATTAAAGAGTGTTTTATTTTGAGGATTTTTCGAGTGCTCTTAAAAAGTATTTTCTATTATTTTCACGTTGTGCCAAACAACAGTAGTAATTCATCTTCTCCGGAGATAGGAAGGGTTACTGATGGTGGTGCATGGAGTTTAATCTGAACAATTTCCTCTTGCAATTGTTTAGGAGTCAGTAGTAATTGCCTGATTTTTCCTTGATTAGTATTCATGAGAGTAATAAGAATTGAGGACTGTATTATTAGTATATTATTTGCAACTAGGTTTAATTCCAAAACTCCACTATTAAATAATTGGGTGAGCTGTATCTAGAACAACACATTATTGTTTTGCTGCGTTGTTTGTGATAAGGCTTCAATTTTTTGCTCTAACTGTTCAAAACTTGCCTTAGCTGCCAATTGAGTTTTTATTAATAACTGTTGAATCAACAAAAGAAGTTCTATTCTTGAGCAAAGTTAAAGAGTCATTTTCCGATACCTTTTGTATTGTATCGGATATCTGGTTAGCATATTCAGTGTCTAATACGCCAAATAATGAGTTAGCAATATTTGCAACAATATTAAAGGCACCTCTTTTACTTCGTAGCAGTCGATTTTCCATTTGTAATTCAGCTGGAGTTATCGATTTGTGTATAGGGCGCTGTTGTTATTTCATTCCTGAATTTTTTGTAAATCTCAAGACTTACCCCAGTATTCTATGCAATATTTTGAAGGAATTTCTATGTGGTATTTTTATATGAGATCATTGTTGGAAACGGTAACTGCTGCAGTTAGCGATGTCGCCTTCTTTTTCTCGAGGTAGATGGGAACTGACAGTTCCCTTGACGGTTGGGGCGGCCACATCTTCGCGTCGGTGTAGAAAGAGTGGTCTATATAGCCCTAAATTACATTCCGATAGTTTACGAGCTGGAAGACCTCTGGATAGTATGTCAGCGGGATTGTCCTTTGATGTGGCGTGGCGTCATTGATTGAGCAATGTCAACGATAGAATTTTAGAGACTCCATTGGCCACAAATGTATGGTACAAAGAGGATTGGGAGTTCATCCAGGAAAGCACTATTTCAGAGTCCGTCCAGATGAACACCCATTGATTTTTGGTTTGAAGTTCCATTTTGATACTATGCATAAATTGAGCAGCCATAACAGCGGCAATATCTGTTGTCTTAATGGAGCAACTGAGTTATTGTTCAAAGTAATTGCTAGGAGTTTACCCTTAAAAATGTACCGAGGGATTTTGAAGTTATTCAGCCTGTCTAAATCCTTTCTGAAATTGGTCCAGAGTACTAGACAGTCCTCGGGCAAAGGCTCATTCCAATCTAGCTTTAACTGTTGAAGAAATAGTTTTGCATTGACGACAACAGGTGCAAGCAGGCCAAGCGGATCGAATAATTTTGCGAGATCCGACGTTGCTGTACGTATCGTGATAGTCTGTACATGATTCATTTTTACCTTGACGCAAAAATGGTCAGTCTTAGGGAGCCTAGCGAACTTTCATCAGCAATTTTTTGCAAGCATTTCGTAGCTAGATAAGGTGCTGCTCGTCTCCCATATGTAACCGTAGGAAGTGCTGGGTCATCCCTTCAAATTATTAATTGGTACTGATGGTTGTCCCAATGAATCAGAATTTGTCTATACATGTTCTCGATGTCGGTGGTGAAGATAAATCTTGGTAATTGAAAACGCAGTAAAATTGAGAACAATTCACTTTGGAAACTTGGCCCTGTAAATCTTTTAGTGAGTAACCTGACGAGGTTTTTGCTGATGCATCGAAAACCAGTGGTGAGGAATGATGTATTTAGGGTCCAATACGGTATCGATATCCGCCCTCTGCATGTGCCCCAATTGCTCGTAGTCTCGCTTAAATTTTATGTATTCCGTGCGAATGCCTTCATCTTTATGGAGTCGACGCTCTAAACTCATAAATCTATTGTATGGCATCTCGTGGTGAAGCAATGTATTGTTCTATTCGCACACTTTTTGCGACTATCTGAATTACAATTTCTTTAAGCGTTGTCACTTCCGGAGCAACTTACACATAACTTCTTTCGTTGTACCCATTGTAGCCGTTCTGCTTCTGATAGTCGCAGGAATTCGCTGCAGTTATATAGTTTGTGGTCACTACTATTCCACAGTCTGCATGTATTACTATTTCTTCTGTTGGCTGTTATAATTGTTGATACCACTTTCTGTTGTGGTTTGTTCTTCAGTACAACAGCCTCCATTGACTGAAACTTTCTCTCTAAGAACTTCAAAAATTCTTTGATTGTTGGAACTTCGCATGGATGTGGATGGCTTGATCAAGTCTTTTTAATAACAAGTGTAGTAGCAACGGATCCCAAGTGGATGTGTTTATTTGAAGATTCTGTAATGCTAGAAGACACTCTTGTGTTTTGTCATACATTGACTTGCAATTATCGCTCTAACTTCTGTTTGGAACATCGACCAGGTCCTGTACCAGTATGCTAACGAGTAGTCGTTTGTTGGTGTAGCGATCTATTACTATTGACCATGCTGCCTCAAAATTATCTCCCGTAGCAGCGAAGTGTTTGATAAGATTTGCTGCTTTTCCCACCACATGCGTCTTGAGATACCACATTTTTTGAATGCTTAGTATCGGTTGTTGTATTATTAGTGAAGAGAATAAATTATGAAACTCGTTCCACTTCATATAATTTCCTTCAAACTTAGGAAACGTTATCTTCGGAATTGGGACTGTCCGTGAATCTGGACTCTCGGTGAATCTGGCTGATTATTGTGGGGCATGGAGTAGACTTGATCATTTGTTTTATTTGCAACGGTTTTAATCGCCTTCCGCAGCTTCTTTTCTAACTGGATAAATCTATTCATATTATAGCCTTGTTTGCTTGCGTAAGCACACAATTCTGAAATATTTTGCCACAAATTTGTTGCGGTTTTGGTGTCTTCCCTTTGAAGCCATCTTCTAAAAGGCGGTCCAAGAAAATCATCATGGCAGCTTGCCTCCGCATGAGCTTGGCTAGCTCTTCAGTTGATTTATCAGTTGTAAGTATAGTTGCCTTTGATCCAGCTAATTGACCGGGTGCTTGAATTTGTTGATTGTCGGTAGGTGGAGTAATTATTGTTATTGAATTTTCGATAATCTCCTGGTATTGCTGGAGGATGTTCATAACTGCGGTGTAGTAGTCCTCAGTGAAATACTGATGTTCCATTTGAAGGGTTTCAATGAGGCGAATGTTGACATTGTTCTCGAATTCTGAACATTCCGCATCGAGTCGTCTCAATCCTGGAAATAATTTATAGAATCCTTTCTTGATGTAGGATCCTTCTTGAAATTATGGTTTTTTGGCTTCAATCCTTTCGCCAATTTGTTTTTGTTTGATGACCAACTCCTTGAAAGAAGCCATGATTGAGTTGACAAAAATTTTATCAAAAATGTGGTTTGGCCTGGTTGATATCCAGTTGCCTTGCTGAGTTGCGCTCCACCACCACCAAATAACATTTAGGTGACAACAGGCCTTTAACTGTTGTCACCAAAATGTTATTTGGTGGATTGTTGGTGATGTAGACTTGTTGTTGCGTAACCTTAAAACTTGGGGTCACCAATCCGTAAGAGTTGCTCGCATATAAGCGACTGCACCAAAAGCTCTTTCAGCAGCGTCTGAGAAAACATGCTGTTCCGTCTTTGTTGGGAGTTCACCCTTAAAAATGTGCCGAGGGATTTGAAGTTTTTCAACCTATTTGGAATTTTCTGGAATTGGTTCAGAGTACTAGACGGTCCTCTGGCAAAGGCATTCCAATCTAATATTCGTTCTCGAAAAGCCGTGGCTTTCCGTTGGGGAATCAAAGTCCGCACTGTGGCCCAGGGTTCCTCAGGGACTCTAGAACACATCTTGCCGGCTGGCATTTGTTGATCAGTTTTGTATTGCTGACAGGATCCGCATCTCCGCACGCCACGCGCCAACCCCGGCCAGAAGTAGCGACTTGCCACTCTATTTATGGTTTTTGTGGATCCTAAGTGGCCGGCGGTGATACTATCGTAATTCTCCCTTATAACTTGGTCAAGCGGTACCCTTCTAAATACGGCCTCATTTTTCTAGTGCCCCAGATGGTGTCCAAGCACTTCTTTTCGGTGGACGAGTAATTTTTCTCGGCTCCATTAGTTGTCGACTCGCATAGGCGATCACCCTTTCTGCCTCATCGAATGTTTGGGTCAACACCCCCCCCCCCCCCCCCCAATCCATGTACACTCTCGTCCGTTTGGAGTACAAACGTCTTGTTAAAATTCGCCAGTACTGGGGCCTCCGTGAATCGAGTTTTTAGGATGGCAAAGGCTGTTGCTGTGCTGTCCGTTTTAGGGAAACTATACGGACCTTGAGATGGTTCAATACAACCACGGCTGGTTGATCAAGGCATTTATCTCGTCATCGATAATGGCTTGCATCGCGGTATTGCGTGGACCGTATCTTAATTTAATCGGCCGATCGTCCTTCATCACAATTTGGTGTTGCGCAATGTTTGAGACACCCTTAATTTGGTAAACAGCGCGAGTTCCTTTTTCAAGAAACGATTCAAGCTCTCTTGATCCGATAAGTTTTCGGCCGGATCTTGCCGGAAGGAAGAAGGACTTTCTAGATTGCGAAAAATATTAGAGATGGTACTTACTTTAAGTTTCCTAGCTCGTCTGTTAGTGTTCGGAGGAAGAAATCGAGCCAGCGCAACTGAACGAGGCCTTTAGTACTTGTAGCGAGCCCAATCCCACGATGAAGACATTTATTTATTTATAAGCTTTTTCGAATTATCTGCAAGGAATATTTCAATGTTCACCAGTATGCGCTTAGGTGGAGTTGTGATCCGGTTGGTTTTCTGGGTGTACAATTGCCTTTAATTTTTCTGGTTCACACACCAAACTAGTTTGCCCCGTTCCCTTTTTTGCTGCTCGTTTATCAGAGGTTCGTGTGCCCCGTGATGCTGTTGTGAGGTGGACGGGATGCATTCTAGATCATCGTCTAACTGGGTTAGTTCACTCAACGTTGTAAAGTCCTTTCGACGGATATACCATTGGCAATCAGGTTGAGCGTTTTAAAAAATCTGATGGTGGAGTTTTCACCAGGTCTTCCAGTTAAATTTTTCAGAGATAGTAGCTCTTTTTTCCGCTTCGTGGAATCTTTAAGTCTACTTTTTAGTTGAGGAGATCTATGTATGCAATGCCACTCTCTCCGAAATTTTATATAATAAATCTTCACACTAGGTAACACTGCTTATATCTAAATACAACACATATGCATGCAGCGGCATGTCCGAAAAACAATAGTTATAGGAAAACGGTTGATGGACACCATATTACAGCGTCTAGAAGGTTTCGTGGACGCAAATTACGAAGCGTCAAGTGGTGAACCAAATAAAACTCAGAGGAATCCAAGGTTGAAAATAAATTTATTTGTGGGAATACCCGTAAGCAATAGAAAAATTTAATTGTGTGAAATGTTTTTTTTCTCAAAGGAAATAAAATAAGACTAATTGCTAAAAATTAAAGAGTTATAAGCTAAAATCGAAAACTAAAAGAAATACAAAACTAAAAGCTAAAACTAAAAGAGCTATAAACTAAAATCTAAGACTATAAGATATATAAAACTGAAAGCTTGAACTCAAATATACGGCTAAAATTTGAAATACATACTAAAGTGAAACGAAAACTAAAGTAAATAATTTAAGCTAAAATATAAAACTACAACTAAATATATATATTCCCGGACCACTATCAACGTTGTCGCTTCCAACGAGGGACTCATCTTCTTCAGAACCACAGACACCACCACTACTGGGGTGTCAGGTAACGCCCATTAGACCTGTGAACTTGACGACGAACGACTCACCAACTGCAGATTAAAAATGTATACATACATTGAGCTTTAGCCTTTCTGTAGGGAAAACACTTACCGTAAAAAGCATCATTCCTCTTGGTCGACTTAAGGCTAGAGTGCGCGATTAGGGTTGAGCTCAAACCTAGGGTACTTGTCGCGAGCGTGAGATATTAGGTCACGAAAGTTTTCTACTTAACCTGTGGAAGGGGAACATTAGGCGAAGTGTTATATATATATGTAATTTATTTAATTTTGTGAATACCTTTCAACGTGAATTCGGACATAGGACACGTGACGGACGGCAGTTCCTGCACCATCAACAGCTGATTTTATCGCCAATCAAGAAGAGACCTGAAGAAGATCATGAATTAATTAAAGTCTTTATTAAATTGATTTAAATATTCTTTTATTAATTTTAATTATTTTTTTTTTGCATTTTTAAACTTTTCCTTAAATGCATTATGCAAGTTTTACTGTATGATTTTAAATAATTTTTTTTTAATGAAAAACCTTTTTCCAAACAAAATTTAACTGTGTTCATTAATTTTTTGTAAATTTAAAATTATTAAATTTTATCATTTTTGTATCAACTCAAAAAACTAAATTTTCGGGAATAAAATGAACCTTTTTGTAATATTTAAATGAAATTATATTAAATTGTTTTTAATAATGATGGCCTAAAAGTTTTAGAAAGCGGTAAATAGGTAAGGAAGGAGAAGGTAAAAGGGCAAACGAAATTAAGTTTTAGATGACATCTAAAACTTCATTTCTGACGATGTCATGGTGAAGTCAGCTGACTTCTTGTGGGAGGGTGAATACATGGCATAACAGCGGCCATGGAGATTTGTGGGTGTTTGCTTACAGACAGCTAACTAGACTTGCTGCGGGCTCCAATTTTAATTTTTTTGTTTGTTTTTCAAAAGCTTTTATTATTTCCCTTTTTGTAGCTGCTGATTAACTAGACGTTGCACAGTGGGGCCAAATGCATGAAAAGTGGCGATTAATTCATAGAAGTCGTAATTTAAAAAAAAAAATATTTTTTATTAATGGATATTTTTAAATACATAAAAAACCAACATTTAAAAAAAAACAGAGTGAAAAAACACATTTTTTAACCCTTTATGGGCCATTTATTCAATTAAATTGCAAATTAAAGCATACTAAATGTACTTTAAGAAAAATAAGTAATATTTTTAAAAATAATAAGGAATAAATATTTTATATGTATTTCTATTAGAAAATTTTTAAATTAAAATCATACCTTTTTTCTCGAAATTTTAAAATTTTGCTCAAAAATGAAACATTTGAAAATCGAATTGTTTTTTTATTGATAAATAACCATAAACACACTATTTAAAAAAAATTTAATTAAATTCGGTTATTCTATTTTTTTTTTTTTTTTTTTGAAAACAACAATTTTTTATTATAATCATTATTACCTTCAATGTTAGTATTTACTTCACATTCAATTTCATAATCATAAATTAATTCGTTACAATAATCTTAATCTTCATCTCCATCTTCATCTTCATCTCCATCTTCATCATTGCTATTTTGATTGCTGGAAGTACAAGCAACTCCAATGCAGATTTTGGCATTAGCTCTTTTTTCTTTTTAGAACTATTGTTCATGCTTGTTATAAACGGATCTGAACTTAAGAGAAATCTATTAAAGATATCTTCCATTGTTTTTTCTCGACTGCATTTACGGGCAAAATTCTCCCTATAACTTTTAAAATCTTTATTTCTGGCTTCCTGAGACTCTTCGGTTAGCTGACCAATTGGCAATGGCGATAATGATATAATTTCAGGCCCATGAATAAAATATTTGTGAAGAGTAGGAGGCATATAGTACCATGGATATTTTTTCACAAATAGCCTGGCAGTGTTATTAGCGAAGTTTGTAAATTTTTCAATGTTGACCTCAATACCACTAGAAACTACAATTAATATTGTGTGCATATTTATGATCAACTCTAAATCAATATTAGTAATTTCAGCAGATACTTCTGCATTCTTAAAAAAACGTCGTATATTAGTAGATTGATATCACCAGCTTAAAACAAAATTAAAACTTTACTCGTATGATGCATGTATATGACCAACAGTTATTATGTAGGACTCAAATAAATGACAATAATAAATAGGGACGGGAGCGTGACCTCCTTCAATTTTTCAAAATAGTGCACTTGTGCCATATACAATTTTCTAATAATTTAAAATTAACAAATGTTTAAGTAAAATTCATTGAAATATCATAAACACATGTAAAATAATTTAATTAGTTTTATTCATAGTAAATAAACCCAACATACGCAATCACGTGAGCATGCGTGAATTAAAGTCACTCACGCCCCCATCTCTAATTAACAACACATTTTTTAGCTACAATAACAACTACTATAACGAAAATAATGACAAAACAAAGTAAAAACAACTTGAGGTTTGGTTTTTTTTTTTTTTTTTTTTCATATTTGTGGATTTTTAGCATCTTGAGTTATTTCACAAAAACAAGCATAACTCAAAAATCGCAAAAAATCGCAAAAAAATATTTTGGCGTTTATTAGTTGAGATCTGATATTATAGCACTACATAGACGATTTTACGCAAGCTCACGAACAAAGTTGTTGAAACTCCATATATAAATCAAAAATAGCCCATTTTTGGGCTAATTTTATTTTTTTAACATTTAATATTTTTAAAACATTTATTTAAACAAAAAAACATGTACTATATAGTAAACTACCTGAAGTTGACGGTTCCATTATAAAAATTTAACTTTTAGAAGTATTAATAGAAAAAATTATCAATTGAAATATCAAAATTTTCACTTTTTTTCAATATGCACAAAAAAAATAACAATTATTCAACTTTAAGTGCTCACTTCAACTAAAGCAAACAACTTAAAAGTATAATTTTTGCAATTAGTGATGCAGAATTTTATCCACTTTCACCCGGTACCAAACACGATCATGAATTTTAAAGTTCATATTTTGAATTAATCGCCACTTTTCATTCATTTGGCCCCAATGTGCGTTGGCCGGTGCTTACGCCAGCATACCAGCGCGGCCAATCGTCTGGTAATCCGAGAGATTTTTAATACTCTTTCATTTGCAAACGGCAGCTGCTACAACAATGCCGCCCAACGTGGGGCCCGAAGTAAGTCTTGGTAGACAGAATTAGTTTATATTTTTCCATTTTTATTTATTTTCTTTATTTTGCATAAGAGTCCCTAACTAGTAGCTACGCGGTTCAACAAGAGATAAAACTTTAACTTAATATTTCGTTTTTATTTTTAAATCAGGTGAATCTGGTAAGTCATCATGATACCTGTCTATCGCACATATGTAAGTTCCGATGTCTAAGACGTAGTATCTGTTATCGCGTTGCGACATATGGTGTGGGTGACAGGTAAATGAGGATTTACAGATTCAAAGATCTTTGTCTTTTTCTATCAGCTTGAGGCTGAAATGTATAAAATACAAATGTAATATGGTTTTTAATTGCTCAAGTTGGGACGGAAAGATGAAGATACCATTTTTTTTTGTTTTTGCTTCGTAAATATACCATAGCCCAAGAAATAGTAGGAATTTAAAATTATATACTTACGTTTTCCTGTTCTTTTTCTGTTGAACACCCAAGTGGAACGCCAGGGGTAATTTTAGCTAGTCCTGAAAGTAAGAGATTTTCTGTTTCTCACTTTAAAGTTGCAGCAAGATTATTGGTGTTGAGTGATACCACTACTTTGCAAATTTCTTAATTTTTAATTGCCTTTGGTTCAGCTCTTGAAAGTATTTGTTTTATAAAGTAATGTTAACACATAATAAATCCCAGATAACCCTTACCTTTTTACCTCGATTTTCTCCCCGAAATATACCGCTTATTACAATAATATTTGATTCGTGAGGATTTTTATACAAAAACCTTTTTCCTATTTGCTTATTATACCTTTCTACCATGAACGTGCAGGAATTTATTTTCCGCGTTGGTTGTCTCAGAAGACTCTATATATATTTAGATATACATTTCATCTATTACTAGATGGCCCAGCTTTGGACTGGTACTGGGACTATCGGAAGATAATATACATTAAGACATGGGAGATAGCTCTTCTAGTCCAGTATCTCCAGTATTCAAAAGAATACTAAGTTCAAATGTAAATTTTAAATCGCCGTCAGCCTTTTGATGAGTTTTACCACGCTGTGATAAAGTTGCGAAATCAACAAGAACCCCGTATGAGAAGGAGCAACTGGTAGAAATAATGCGAGGCAATCTGAAACCTTCACTGGCGTAGATGATGGTAAACATTAGGACTCTAGCCGAGAGGTCAGACGAACAGAAAAATTGATAGCTGGTCAGCGCCGACTTTATCAGCAGCGCTCTAATTTGGCTCAGCGTGTGAGCGAAATTTCTCACGAGGAGGAGGATTTGACTTTGATCGACCTGGAAGTGGATGCGATGCGTTCTACAAGTCATTACACTTGTTGGAATTGTAAGGTAGTGGGGCATAGCTTTGTAGACTGTCCGGAGCCTTTCGGCAGTTTTGTTTTCATTGTGGTAGGGTCAATATAGTGACACCAAAAAGTCCCAAGTATCAGGGAAACCGATCCCGAAACCCTTCTCGAACTGGGGAGACGCGGTCGACCGAAGTCTAAACCCAGTTCCATTACAACAAATAGAGTCTGAGTCTGAGGGTAGTAAAGTTAAAATTTTAGTTAATAAGGATAGGGAATCTTGTACGCAGTTTTGAACCTCGGATTAGAGAGCTTAAGCCTCTACATATTCGAGTGAAGAAATATGATCAGGCAAAGTAACGAATTTTTGGTAGCGTTTTAAGTAAAATTAGAAAAGCACGCAAGCCGCATAAGATTCGTAAACCTATTCGCCATAAAATTTCATCTGCTTCGTTATATGAGGGTAAAGACTCCCGTCTTTATACTCGTATTAACCTAGGTGGCCACGAGATCGAAGGTCTGCTAGACAGCGGGGCTACGGTCACGTGGCTGAGCCGTAACTGTCTTGTTTTGTAGAAAAAGCGGGGCTTAAAATCCACGATTTGTCTACAATTATCAAGAAAGCGGACGATACAGTGCACCATATCGTGGGTCGCGTAGGGCAGAAGTATGGTTTGGCCAAGTAACGCAGATTATAACGTTTTATTTAGTGCCTACTCTGAGTCGTGAGCTATTCTTGGGTATTGATTTCATGAAGGTTATTAAACTATTTACGAATATAGAGAGTGTTACGACCAACGGTGTTAGTCTCTGTGTGGAGACGGATAATAGCCCAGATGTTGTGACTCATACCTTGACGTCTGAACAGCGCCAGAAGTTAGATTTAGCCATATTGATATTCCCCTGTTACACGAATAGGGTCTAGGTAAGACGCATTTAGAAATGCATTCTATCGATACCCGTGACTTAACTCTGGTTAAAGACCGCCATTACCCCGTCTCCCCGGCTGTACAAAAGCTTATGTTCGCAGAGCTAGATAGAATGCTTGGTCTCGGCGTCATTGAGCTTAGCGAGAGTCCATGGAGTCATCCGTTTAGAAGGGGTGAGAAGAACCGGTTATGCCAGTCCTCCAATCTTTGAAACGCTGAAGAAGGGTAAGCAATTCAAGTTTTCGGATGAAGCTAAGGCCGCGTTTGATCAGCTCAAGAAAGCTCTGACTTCGAGCCCACTGCTTAGTCACCCTGACTTCTCTAGGCATTTTTACGTTCAGTGTGAAGAGTCAGATGTAGGTATTAGGGCTGTGCTTTTTCAGAAAGATGCATTTAATGGAGAACACCCGATTGCCTATTTTTCACACAAGCTGTCGCCGGCACAGAAAAATTATTTTCAAACTGAGCGTGAATGACTAGGATTTATCCTGGCGATTAAAATGTTTAGGCCCTACATAGAACATATGCCTTTTTCATTAATTACAGATCACAGCAGACTTAAGTGGTTCATGTCTCACACAAGAGAGTTCACACTATCAAGTGTGCAAGGAGTCGAAACCTGCGAGCGCGTAAACCAGTCTATTTTGGCCGCAGTGCGCTCGTATATGCAAGACGTCATTCTGATAGGGACAAACATCTGTCCGAAATCGAGTTTGCGCTAAGATCTTCGATTCAAATCTCGATAAGTCTTACCCCTTATTTTGCCCTTTTAGGCATGAATGTGATAGGGCATGGTAGTTTATATAAATTAGCCAGAAAACTTAAAAGTTTAGAAGATCCAGAGCTGAGCATCTTTAAAAAACCCGTAAAACTTTCCTTGATCCGTGAGAAAATAACGGACTCATTGCATAGAGCGTATTTACGCAGCAAGAAATCGTATAACACGTGCTGCCGAACGATCAAGTTTATCCTGGGAGAAGAAGTTTACCGTCGCAACTTCTCACAGAGTGATTTTAAAACCGGTTTAACGCAAAACTGGCACGTAAATTTGTAAAAATGCCGAATTGTTAAACCCGTCGGTAATAGCATATACGAGGTTGAGGAATTGAAAGGCAAATCTTTAGGTGTCTTTAATGGTAAGGACCTGAAGCAGTAATTTTTATTAAAATAAGGAGAACCGTTGCGATTATAAACAAAAACTTGCGTATAAGCCACCCGAGCTACTAGTTAGTTTTATTAACTATTAATCGTTTCTTTAGTTTATTTAATTATATATACTTTTTGAATAATAATTAAAAAGGGTCTGCGTAACTAATGTTTTCATTTTCTTCCATAATCTGTTCCAGCTTTAACTCGAAATTTGGGAATCGTCTGCCAGTATAATAGTTGTTCGCAGTAAACTTTCATCATTTTTCCGTTTCAAGCATGCGCTCTTTTTTTTGGAGTTACATTTGTAACTGTTATTATTCCATTGGTGCAACCCCATGTTAACTCTGGGGAACTGTGCCATTAAGAGCTAGGATTTGTTAGTCACCTGGAGTAACAACTTCTCTCTAAGAGTGAACTAGAGCGAGTCAAAGGAGATATGATATGTTTCTGTGAAAACTTAATTCTTTCTGGAAGTGATTTTCGTTTTTCTGAGTTACTAGAACTCTTAGCTACTTACTTTGGGAACTCTTAGGTACGCAGTAATAATATAATAATACTACTACTAATAACTTGAAAATTAAGACTTACCCCAAGATTTCAGTTTGTTGTATGGTGTGCTTTTCTTGTCGTTTTGCTGATGACTTTGCAAATCTGCAAGAAAAGGAAAGACTTTAGTATAGGAATTTTTTTAAATAAAATATAAATTTGGAACTTTAATGATTCACTCACTCAGGAATTTTGTGCATTGAGCATATAACTTCCTCCTAATGTGGAATTTTGTTAGCTAGGAAAAAAATTTTATTATTATTATATTCGTTTGGAATTTTAATTCAAATCTTTTAAAATGAAATAAATGAATTATTTAGAGGCTTTATTTAGATTTTTCGCATTTTTTATTTCTTAAGGAAAATAATTTTCGTTTTTTATTTCTTTTTTTACGCCTTATAATTTCTATCTTTTTTCATTTGGCAGGAGTTGCAAGGGGTTTTTTCGCCAGAGATTTAAGCATATGCTTAATTCTTTGGTAGTTCTAGTCCTTGTAACTTTTGCCGGTTAGTTGTCCTTGAAGGAAATATAGTCTTGAGGATCTCTTACCTGGTATTCTTTAGCACAAGAGTCGTAGTTTCTGGTTTATTTGATTAAATTTTCAAGAAAAGCGTAATTTTAAAATGAGCTAAAACGTTTTTTTATTATTTTTTTCACTCTGGCATTTCACTTTTGGCTGTCACTGTAAATAAGTTAGTAAATCAAATAAATTTATTTCAGATTTTAATTTCAATTAAGCGTTTTAGTATTTAAAGATCTTCTTATATTAAGTAACTTCAACCGCATAACTATTTTCAGCACTGTATCAGCCAATAAGTATGCTGCAGATTTTAAAATTGGGTTCTTAAACGCTTTCTATTTTTTTGTTTTCGGCTTGTAACTCACAATTTTAAAATTTTCAGTAGAGGTAAAAATCTGTTTGTGATTACATTTTAAGATAATTAAAAAATCCGAACATATTATAGTAAGCAAATTCCATTTAATAATATATTTACACTGTTTTTCTTTTAAATTTTTTGCAATTATTGCCAAATAAAAATAATACCTTTTTGTTGATATAGAGGTACTCAAGACACCATCATGAAAACGGTCTCATATGCGGGTTTCGAGATGAAAGAGTATTCAGAATACGTTGAAATTTTTACAGTAGACGGATATTGATGTTGTTGCAAAAAGTGAAAATTGAAAAATTTTGAGTGAATACCCTCTTGTTGATCAAGTGCGATATGTACGGTCGTTTGCAACATACATTTCTATGCGAGACACTTGCGGTATTGTTTTTTTCAAGATCATCGGTTAGTTTACTTTTGATTTTTATTTTCTTCGCTTATAATAATTTGCAATTTTTATTTTTTTACACTTTTTCTTAAACTCATATTAATCACTCACCTTGTTTCCTTAGAGTCCATAGTAATCCGTTAACCAGTTTTGTTTTCTGCTTTCCCTGTAAAGGAAATAAATTAAATTTATAAATATTTTATCATCAGTTAATTGTAATTACTTACCTTATAAATTCTTTTGATCCGCATTCGTGTGGTTTTCCATGGCAGTGCCACCTATTATTCGTCCAAATATCGTCCTTACACCAGCTCCAAATTTATTTAATTTCTAGGCACTTACCTTTGTTTTTATCACCAACTCGTCGCCCGTCGCCGGCAACCGCCGTTGAAATCGGCAATAAGTAGTACATACATGCTCTGAATGAACTTTTTAAATTTGTTACTTACCTTAATCCCACAGCTAGCACAAATAGTCCAATATTAGCTGAAAAGAATAAAAAAATACAATTAATTAATATTATTTAATGTTTCTATAAAAGTTATTAATACATAAAATAATTTATTTTCATTCATTAATACTCACTTGTTTACGCCATGTAGTTTTTTACCATGTGTTGTAGTAATTGCCTTATCTCTTTATCTTCGTATTCGTTGTTAGCTGAAAGAGAAAGGTAAGCCAGTGAGGGTAACACAGTAAAAATACAGGCTCCGATGTAAATAGAGAAGATAAAGAATAGGACAAATAGATGATGTGCATGCAGCGGCATGTCCGAAAGCTAAAATCTAAAACTATAAGAAATATAAAATTAAAAGCTAAAACTAAAGGAGCTATAAACTAAAATTTTAAACTATAAGAAATATAAAACTGAAAGCTTGAACTCAAATATACGGCTAAAATTTGAAATACATACTAAAGTGAAACGAAAACTAAAGTAAATAATTTAAGCTAATATATAAAACTACAACTAAATAAATATATTCCCGGCACCACTATCAACGTTGTCGCTTCCAACGAGGGACTCATCTTCTTCAGAACCAGAGACACCACCACTCCTGGGGTGTCAGGTAACGGCCATTAGACCTTTGAACTTAACGACGAACGACTCACGAACTGCAAATTAAAAACTTATATATATATATATATATATATATATATATATATATATTTAGCCTTTCTGTAGGGAAAACACTACCCGTAAAAAGCATCATTCCTCTTGGCGACTTAAGGCTGGAGTGCGCGATTTGGTTTGAGCTCAAACCTAGGGTATTTGTCGCGAGCGTAAGATATTTTTTTCCTTAACCTGTAGAAGGAGAACATTAGGCGAAGTGTTATATACATATAAGTAATTTATTTAATTTGATGAATACCTTTTAACGTGAATTCGGACATAAGACACGTGACGGACGGACGGCAGTTCCTGCACCATCAGCAGCTGATTTTATCGCCAATCAAGAAGATACCTGAAGAAGATCATGAATTAATTAAAGTCTTCATTAAATTGATTTAAATATTTTTTTATAATTTTTTTTTGCATTTTTAAACTTTTCCTTAAATGCCTAATTTTCAGGCAATTTTTACTGTATGAATTTAAATAATTTTTGTTTTTAATAATTTTCTTTTAATGAAAACCCCTTTTCAAATCAAAATTTAACTGTGTTCTTAAATTTTTTGTAAATTTAAAATCATTAAATTTTATAATTTTTTATGAACTCAAAAACCTAAATTTTCTGGAATAAAATGAACCTTTTTATAATATTTAAATGAAATTTTAGTAAATTGTTTTTAACAATGATGGCCTAAAAGTTTTAGAAAGCGGTAAGTAGGGGAAGGAAGGAGAAGGTAAAAGGGTAAAGGTGATGTTCGGGACATCTAAAACTTCATTTCTTACGATGTCATGGTGAAGTCAGCTGACTTCTTGTGGGAGGGTGAATACATGGCATAACAGCGGCCATGGAGATTTGTGGGTGTTTGCTAACAGGGAGCTAACTAGACTTGCTTCCGGCTCCAAACGTTATTTTTTTGGTTTTTTCAAAACCTTTTTTGTTTCCCTTAGCTGGTATGATCTTTTTGTAGCTGCTGAATTAACTAGAAGTTGGCAAGAACCACCCCAAAACGACGAGCCCTAGCCAGTGCTTACACCAGCGCGGCCAATCCTCTGGTAACCCGAGATATTTATAATACTCTTTCATTTTCACACAGTAGCTGCTACAATACTTTATTATTTGCAAATGGTTTAAAAAATAATAGTTACCATCATCTTGTCAAAGAAGAGGAAATATGGATAGTTTTTTCTTTCTACTCAGACCAATTGTCTTTTACACTATTCTATTTTCCTCATTCGACAAAAATTTATGCTGTTTACTAATTTTTTTCTGAATTTTGTAATGTTTCACATATTTGTTTTCTTTTTTTCACACAATCACTGTGGTCGGTTGTAGGAATCCGTAAATACTATCTATAATCAAATTTGCTGCGTACGATAAATATATATTAATAACGCGCGTATTGTAGAATAAAACTCTTAAAAAGTCTCCATGTAACGGAATCTTACTACGTAGAATTTGATTTTTCATTGCACCAATTATTGTGTACTAGCTATCACCGTTACACCCATCCATAAAAACACAATAAACACTTGGAAGAAAAGTATGGCTAAACTTTAACTCGAATACGCACACTATTCTCACGAATAGTGTAGTTTTCTAAGTACACAATAATAATTTTTTACTTTGTATGGGATCTACCACTGTCCCAATCTAGTGTGAATTTGGCTAGACTATGCACAAAAGTTAGAGGGTTACTTGTAGAAAGTTTGTAGGTATACGATAATAATTTTCCACTTTGTATGTAAGGTACGCCCATTATCTTAATCCAGACTTTACCTATTGCAGATCTCTAGGTAGACGAAAACACTTTTTTAACACAAAATTATTTGTTTTTATTGTATTAACATACAAAATTCATTTATGTAGCAAAATTAGGTAAATTTAATACCAATGATCCTATTATTACAAGAAGTGTATAATGTCACAATATAAAAATTTCAATTAAGGGGGGTTACCTGCTATGAATTCGCCTTACACATAATGACATCTTTCAGTGATGCCACTAAATTAATCTAATTTATTGCCATTTTTATAGTGATGACACTAAAATCTAGCTAAGACAGCTACTAGGATCTCGAAGAGTAGCAACTGTACAATCTGCTTATTCATTATGGAGGGTATGTATAAACCTTAAAAGACCAGTCGTACATTAGGATCCCTTGCGAACTTCTTGTGGAGTATCAATTTTATATCTACGGTATACATCAGATATGTCAATTAGCACCCGAGTCCACACATCAACATTTGCTGATAATACAGCTTTTTTAAGTATTCATGAAAGCGCCCAAGTAGCATCACAACTTTTACAAGTCCACATACTCAGGTTGGAAAAATGGTTTGAAAAATGAAGAATAAAGGTGAATGAACACTGCGTATGGACTCATGGCCCTCCTTAGATTGTAAACTTTTAAACAAGTCGATCTCAAACCAATTTGGTGTTATGGCATTCAATTATGGGGCACTGCCTCAACTATCAATGTAGAAAAAAATTCAAAGGCGCCAAAATAAGATTCTACGCATGATTACAGTTGCTCCCTGGTATATAAAAAATTGGAACATCTACAAAGACCTAAACATGCCATCAGTCAAAGCAAAATAGCAAAACATGCAGTACCATATCTAAAGAAGCTTGAATCTCATCCAAACCCTTTGGCGCGTAACATACTAAATGAACCTGGTTACATTCGACTAAAAAGAAGAGATACTGCTTTTCTTGGCCGTACATTAGAGGGATGATCCGCAAATAATTGCAAAATCCGTGAAACAAACATTATTTTTGTCTAGCACTGACTGGATTTAAAAGTATATTTTTTATTTTAGACTTAAGATATGAGTAATTATTGTTAGTACAAAGATATTGAAGATACAATAAATAATAAATGTGTTGCTTGTTTCATCAACGTCAGTGGCCTTTTTGGTGTTTAAATCCATTATTGCCCTTTCAATATCGCTAAATTAAAATCTTAGGGGTGCTTCGGCACTAGCCTCTACTGGTGGCAACTCAGCTATATCAGTACATATATTTGAAGTGAAAACCTTCCTCAAATGTACAACAAATTTTTTTTTTCGCAATTTTTATTTATTGTATCTTCAATATAATTGAACTATCAATAATTACTCATATCTTAAGTCTAAAAATATATTTGTTAAGTCCAACCAGTGCTGGACCAAAAAAATGTATGTTTCACGGTTACTGAAATTTGTGGGTTATCCCTCTGATGTACGGATGAGAGAAGCAGTGTCCCTCCTTCTTAGTCGAATGTAACCATGTTCAGTTAGTATGTTACGGGCCAGTGGATTCGGATGAGTTTCAAGCTTCTTTAAATACCTTATGGCAAGTTTCGCTATTTCTGCTTTAACTGATGGCACGTTTAGATCTTTATGGATGTTCGAATTTTTTATATACCAAGTAGCAGATGTAATTATACGAAGAATCTTATTTTGGCGCCTTTGAAATTTTTCTACGTTGGTACCTGAGGCAGTGCCCCATAATTGAATGCCATAACACCATATTGACTTGTATAATAAAAGTTTGCAATCTAAAGCTAGAGTAGAATTTCTGCCAATTAGCCAGTTTAGTTGGACTGCTTTCAACTTCATTTGTGTTAACTTTGTTTCTATGTGCCGTTTCCATGTAAGGCGCCGGTCAAGATTTGACGTCTGAAAGCTGAGGTATCGTTTGGTTATTTATCCGAATAGGGGGGCAAGATTTTCTACGCAGTGTGAAAGTTATGTGAGTACATTTTTGTTCATTCACTTTTATTCTCCATTTCTTCAACCATTTTTCTAAATTAAATATGTGGTCTTGTAAATATCGTGATGCTACTTCGGGTCTTTCGTAAATGCTCCAAAAAGCTGTGTCGTCAGCAAATGTCGATGTGTGAACTCGGTTACTAGTTGGCATGTCTGAGGTATACAATAAGTATAAAAAGGGCCCCAATATACTACCTTGGGGAACTCCGGCTTCGATTGGCTGGGGTGAGCTCAAAAAATCTCCTTCTTTCACAATAAATTTTCGTTCGGTTAAATAACTATCTAGCAGCTTATATAGGTTTACGGGCAAATTCAGTTTTAGCTTATATATTAGGCCTTCATGCCATACCTTATCGAATGCTTGAGAAACGTCGATAAAAAGCGCAGAGCAGTATTTTCTCTCTTCAAATCTTCTTAACAACATTGACTAACCTTTGAGTTTGTTCGATCGTACTATGTTTTTTCCTGAAGCCGAATTGATGGTCTGGAATACATCCTTTGTCGCTTAGAATAGGGTTAAGCTAAGTTATTAACATCCTCTCAAACAGCTTTGACATATTTGACAAAAGGCTTATAGGTCTGTATGATTCAATTTTTGTGTGGTCTTTTCCTGGTTTAGGAATCATGGTAACCAAGGACACCTTCCACTCTGTGGGAAAGTACTCAAAACGTAAAATGGCATTAAAAATAAAAGGAACGATTCTGCGAGCTACACGGGGCAACTCAATTAACATCTTGTTATTGGTTTTATCAACGCCAGGGGCTTTTTTGGTGTTCAAATCTGTTATTGCCTTTTCGAGATCACCAAATTCAAATCTTATCGGTACTGCAGCACTAGCCTCGAGAACTGGCAACTCAACTATATCAGTAGATATATTTGCTTCTCTGCTTTTGAGTTGAGGAGATCTTCTTTACCTTTAGTTACGCCAAAATCAATAACATCAGGTTTTTTTTGCTGATCAGTAGGCCAATAGGTGGGTTGAAACATGTTGTGTTGTTGGTTGGGCTAACTGAGGATAATGAGCATTTGCTCGATATTGTTGGTGCTTACCAGGAGTATTTAGTTTTTGAGTGGTTTTCCTTACCATGGAAAAAACTGGACAGCCTCTGTAGTTAGCAGTGTGGTTTCCACCGCAATTGCTACATTTTTTAACTTTCGAATCATCCCTTGCTTTGTCGCATTGGGCGGAACAATGTAGCTCGCCACATACAACGCAAACCGGAGGCAACTTACAGTAAGCCCTAGTATGACCATATTCTTGACAATTTAGACACTGGACAGGTCCTGGATGCTTATGCGGCTCCTCTACAGTTATTTTACGGTGTATTTCAGATTGTAAATGGGGTGCATTTCGTTCTTCTTCAATCTGATATCTCCAGGTTTCAGTTCAACGCGAAATAGTGGTTGGGGGACACGTTCCCGATTACGGAGATTATCTACACTTTTTATTTTAAAACCCGCTTTTTGGAGTCCGGCTCTTATTTCAGCTGGATCAACGTATGAATCTACACCTTTAATGACTACCTGTAGACCTTTGCTACTCTTCAGGTGATAGGTATGAAAGTTCTTTTTGCAGTTTTCAAACTCGCTTACTGCTTTACGATAACTACTTTCATCAAATATTGTATTTTTGTCTCATCAATGTTACCACGCTTGATGGGAATTACATAAAATGAGTTCTCGCTAATAATTGTAATTTAATTTTTTATTAAATCGTTCGAATTTTTCTCCCTTAAATAAACTGGAAGTGGTTTAAACGACTTAAGTGCCGTTTTATGTACACATGTTTCACTATCTAAGATTCCTTGCCTTTATGTACTTTAGACATTGGTGCAAGCTGCGAAGATTTAGGGCTTCGACCTCTTTTTAATACCGTAATGTATCTGTCCATTCCCACTTGCGTCTTAGGTTTTTCTAGACTATCCATATTAGTTTTGGTAACACTTTGTACAGAAGGCGACTTGTTTGTAGTTATTTTATTGTCATCGCTTATCAAAAGCGACGAACAAGATTGGGCACGTAAAACTGGCGTAGTGTTTAAACACAAATTATTTTCAGTTTTTTTGTTTTTATTTAAATCAAAATTGTTTACATTTTTGTTACTTAAATTAAAGAGGCTCATTGGCCCCTATTGTTTTTGTTTTATTTTTAAAGTAGCAAGATAATGCCGTTGTAAAAAAAGAAAAAGGAGAGAAAAAAATGTTTACAGACAACTTTGTTGTTGTATTAAAAACAAGTTTGTTTTTTTGCTTTTGTTTGAATTTATTCACATTTTTTGTTTTTGTCAATTGCGAGCTTAAAAAAAATCGCGTCCGCACTTATCAACGCACAAACTAAAACAGTTTCCGCAAGAAGTTCGCAAGGGCGGCTTACGTAAGACCGGCGTTTTAAGGTTTCTACATGCACGCCTTAATGAATAATCTGATTGTGCAGTTGCGTCGAGGTCTTCCAAGTAATTCTTCAGAGATGCTAATCTTCGAGATTCTAGTAGGTGTCTTAGCCGTTTCGTGCAATCTATAAGTCTTGATTTGAGTTGAGGAGATCTGTGTGATTGCCACTCTCTTCGAATTTTTCTTTTTTCAGCCAAGAGCCGCTCGATATCTACAGAATAAGTTTGATTGTATTTAGCTGGTTGTTGGGTTACTATTACATGTTTGGCAGCTGATTTAAGGATTTGATCAAAATTAATTAGACTTTGATCCACGTCTTCTGGTGTTCTTAACGGTACATTTTCCGGACATCCTGTATTTGTTGCCGATCAGTAGGCCAATAGGTGGTTTGTCCACTTGATTCACATTCAGACGCATTTTTGAAATTGTGTTAAACAAAACACGACCTTTTTGTCGCCTGATACTATGAAACAGGGACCTAGCGATTTGAAGAAGTCGCTATACTGACTCTCTGATACTTGAAATAAATCGAAGAAATATAAGTTTTTTTTGAGGGTCCTTAGTATCATATAATATATAGCCATTGATTTAAAAAAAGGTATTTGTTGTTAAGTGAGTCTCTGAAATCAGCATGATATAAATTTTTTGGTTAATAAGAAAGTACTCGAGTTCATTTTTGTGTTGGCGTATGCCGTTTGCGTTCCAGAAACATATTTTTGAACAGTTCATGGTTTGTTAAGTACCGCCTGCAACATAGATTGCATGCGTACCTTTTCTTGCATCATGCTGGTCATAGAGCTCATAAAACTCTTTCAAGAATGCACTAATGTCTCGATGCTTACTTCAAGATGATTATAGTTATCAGATGGTGTTTGTTCTTTAGGTTTTGGGAGCAAATTTGGAGTAAAATTGAACAGCCTCTGTAGTTAGCAATGCACTAAATGAAGAAAAACTTAAGTTTATCTTCATCGATGTAGTCTCTGATGGTAAGAAAATGCAATTAGGATGCGTTTATAGGCCAAATAAAAGAATTTGTTTATCAAATACCTTCTCAACCCTGGAATTACTTTTAACTCGAATTTGCTTATAGAATCAAATTTAACTGACAATATGTTGTCTCTTGGACTAGCTCCCACTAATACAGTTAATTTAACATATCATACAGCAACCAATAGAACCTTGCTTAATATTTTCTTTTTTGCAGATATGTCAAACGTAATATTATATGACCAAGTATCTGCTCCGTGTTTTTTAAAGCAAGATTGAATTTTTTTAACATATCAATTTAACGTTCCTACATCTCAATCTACAATTTACCATCGAGATTTTAAAAACGTTAACTACAACGGTCTTGAAGAGAGAGTTTCATTTATAGATTAGAGTCTTCTCTATTGCATGCCTACAGTTGATGAACAAGTTTCTTTTTTTGAAAAAAAAAACAATAATAAATAATAACAACGTCTGTATGATGACTCTATTCCAATTAAATCTATAATTATAAGCCCTAGAACAAGGCCTTGGTTTTCTGCTCGTATTAAATTCTTAATTTATAAAAGAGTTTTTGCTTATTCGAGGTGGAAACGTTTTATAACCCAGGATTTGAAAGCTTAATTTAAAGCTAATTTTACACCAAATTTGCAAAACGGCTTGCGCCAAAACACCAAAATGAACTCGAGTACTTCCTTAAGAACTAACAAATTGATGTCATGCTGGTTTCAGAGGATCACTTAACAACAAATAGCTGTTTTAAAATAAATGGCTATATATCAATTTGTAGTGTGAATTTATAAGATTTTGTAAATAAAGAAGTAGGTATTTGTGATGGAAAAAGTGGAAAAGTTAATATTGTTATCACATTCTTGGTTGGTTATAGTTTTACAAACAATTGTTAGAATCAGAAAAAATTATTTTTCAGATTCTAACAATTAATTCGCTTAAATAGAACATTTTTTGTTTGAATATGGTCCTATAAACAAAATTGTAAATTCAGACAATTAATTTTAAAATTAGGTTATTGAAAATATTCCCGGATTTTTGCAAACAAATAATTGTGATATTTGGTAAAAAAAAATTTATTGACTTTAGAAAATATTTTCAAACATTACATTTGTCTGAATCAGACAAAAAAGTTTACTGAAATTTATAAAAAAATTTAAAAAAAATATTGTCTGAATCAGACAAAAAGTTTACTGAAATTTAAAAAAAAATCAAACAAATAATTTATCTAAAACTAATGAAAAAATTTACTGAAATAACAAACAATTTTCAAACAAATAATTTAGCTAAATCAAAAACAATTTTCGGTAATTGTGTTTAATAGTAACAGTTTTGTGACTAATTTAAATAACTACTGGGTAAAATTTGACTATATTAGAAAAAAGGCTAAGACGAATCACTTCACAGGATGGCAATGGCAAATTTATTCAATTTCGCTGTTTCTTAAAGTATCAAATTCTATATATAAAAAAATGTTATCTACATATACATATATGGAATTTGACATCTTGAGCAACAGTGAAAATAATGTATCTCTCTTTTTCTTTTTACTTTGGTCAAATTTTGGCGACTAGTTACTTATATATGTATATATATTTTAGGCACAAAGCGTTTCCTCTTGAGCACAATTGAGACAAAACGTTGTATTTGATTTATTAAAATTATTGGTATGGGAATTGTTTGCTGGTCAAAAGCATATGTCATACATATTTACATAAAATTGGCCATTACCGCCACCTGAAAAACTGTGAATAAAAACCAAAAATTAAAATATACATATGTATGTATACATATTTTTTACTAAAATAAATTTCCTTTTTGAAGTCTTGAAAAAATCAATATAAAATTGTTTGTTATTTTTTCAATGCATGACAGAAAGTGTTGCCGTTTTTGCGAATGAGTAATTATTAATAAATGGGCCAAAATAAAATTCGTTTGACCGTAAGTCCGTATGACCGTAAGTATAAATATTTAAAATTAGAAATTAAACAGTGTGCCGATAGGTGATGTTATTTTATGTATATGGCCTTATCTTTTGAACCGTTATAGTCAGACACTTGATATTTACACAGACTTCATATTGCTATATCCGCAATATTAAATAAAACTTAAAATTAAATAGTGTTCTCATGGATGACTTAATTTGACGTATACCTCCTTATCTTTTAATATACAAATAGGCACTTCAAACTTATATAGTATTTGTATTGCTGTGTAAGCTATAATAGCAATCATTGAAATTAAATGTTTTGGGAATTCAACTATTATTTTAATAATATAATGCTAATCGAAAACATAAAAATGATTTTTAGTTTCAATCTTAATAAGTTTGTTTATTTGGCTGTTCAAAATAAGTTTGGTAATCCTCGACACTAGTGCTACGTTTTGTATAAAACCGATTTAAATAACAGTGCGAAAATATTTTTCTGTCTATATGTAAATACCAAACTTAAATTTTATTAAGAAAAACATTTTATATACTTTTTTGCTTTTTAACTTCATAAGGTTGTATAAAAGGACGTAGTTCCCCTACTAAAATATAATTAGAGGCTATTCAAAATTTAAAAGTTTCTTAAATTTAATTTTGACATATTAATAAATTTAGTTTGATCAATTATTTTTAGTACGACAACACTGTTAGCAGCAAATTAAAAATCAAACAAAAGTATTATTAGATTCAAACAAAAAAGTTTTTGAAAATCAATAAACATTTAAAAAAACCATTTGTTTGGAAATATTTTGGTAATAATTTTTTCTGTGTAGCAACAACATAAGCCGAGGGAACGAGAATCAAATTGGGGAGTTGCGGAAAAGGAGTTACTTCGTGAAGCATAAGGGCAACGATACCTATATCTCGAAAAAAAATTTTCATCGCCAAGATCAAATCGATTAAACCCATTTCTTTATTTTTTCTTTCATCCCGTAAGTCTTCTAGAATTGCGAAATCTCGGTCAATATATTGGATTGTAAACATTTTTTTTTATTATTTTATGTATATGATATCACCAAAATTTTTTCCACAACACTCAAGCACTTGAACTTTTTTATTCGTCTGCAAGTTAGAATAAAAAACTTTTGAAAAATTTATTTTCTTATAAAAACATTTAGTTGCCAAAAACAGCTGACTGGAAGTGTTATTCAATAACAGCTTCAGCTAGTTTTAAATTTAACGTGTGTTTTTACACCTAAAGTTTATTTTTGCTTGTCTATGGTACAGTGTGGTTTAAACAATAGTATATTTTAGAATTCTTAAAGTGTACTTTGTTTTTCAGTATGGTTATGGACCAATGATTCTTTATAATGCTTTATGAATTGCTTTAGTATTTTTATTTTTTTGAGTATTATTAGTAGTATACTTATGTTTTTACATGTGAATCCTCTTAATGACTGCCGTTATTTTAAGGATGCTTCCTTTTATGTAATTTCCTTACAAAAATTTTATACCAAAACTATTTATGTTTATTAACAAAAATTTGAATTTCGTTGTTACCAGAATTTTTTATCTTAAAATATGTTTACGAAATATTTATCATAAGGACTACACAAATATTTCTTATCTAAAAATTATGTTTACAAAATATTTATCATAAGGGCTAAACAAATATTTATTATCTCAGAATTATGTTTGGGATTATAACTAGTCATAACCTTTTATTCTGGAAAATATATATTTTTATCCCATGTATGATGATGGGTCTAAGTAAGTTAACTAGCGTCACTTGAATTATCCTCAGATCATTCACCCACCATTGCACAGTGGGGCAGAATCAAAATATTTTGGAAATAACCTAGTAACTTATAAAAGGCTTGGCCGATTGATCTAAAATGACATGAGCATTGCAGAGGAGTATCTGAACTTAAGTTTCAAAGGTGGGTACCATACACCCTCTGGAGGTGGCTCTATGTGGTCCCAAAGTTGGGAACCTCGCACCTGGAAATTCTTTTACAGCTTGCCATTTCTTCAATTGTATTCTGATTTTTTAAAAATTATAAATGGTCTTAAAGGCCTTGTCAATACCTACAAAATTTTATCTAAATTTTCAAATATTAATTCAAAATAATTGAGTTATAAGCATTTTAAGAAATAAAATTTTTGATTTTTAGCTACCCTGGTCCAGTTTTTTCAAAATATTTGGTGCAATTTTTACCAAATTTTGTCTTCTTTTTTCGATTCCAGCTTTGGCATTTTAGAATATATAGGCTAAAGTCAAAATTTCGATGTAAAATAGGTCATATTGTGGGACCTCCATCTTCTACAAGGATGATCAATATTATATGAAATTTGTTTAAGCGTATACACATATAGTTAGCTTACACAAAAAGGTAAAATTTTTATGTATTCATTTAAACAATTTTTTCTATGAAAAAAATACGTTAACGGCCTTTTTTGGGCTAAAGTACACAAAAAGGCAATAATTTTGGATTTTTTAAATTGAAAATCATCTAGTTTTTAACTTAGTAAAGATAAAATCTTCAAATTTATCAAAAACATTTAGAATTTGGCTCGCTAACTACGATAAAAAATTTAAAAAAATTTGGTAAAAACTTGAAAAAACTGGACCAGGGTAGCTAAAAATTTTATTTCTTAAAATGCTTATAACTCAATTATTTTGAATTAATATTTGAAAATTTAGATACCATTTTGTAGGTATTGAAAAGACCTTTAAGATCTTGTATAATTTTAAAAAATCATAATAAAACTGAAGAAATGGCATGCTGTAAAAGAATATCCAGGTGCGAGGTTCCCAACTTTGGGACCACATAGAGCCACCTCCAGAGGGTGTATGGTACCCACCTTTGAAACTTAAGTTCAGATACTCCTCTGCTATGCGCAAGTCAAATTTTGGATCAATCGGCCTAGCCGTTTATAAATTACTAGGTTATTTCCGAAATATTTTGATTCTGCCCCACTGTGCATTGTTTGTATGTTTATGGAACCAGTAAAATATCGTGTCACCTAGAACTAGTAAAAGCATAAATTGTTTGAAATATAAAAAATATCTCAGTATTCAATATTAGGAAAACATCTCGCTAAGAACACCAGAAGACGTAGTGTCTTATTGATTTTGATCAAAACTTTAAATCAACTGCAAAACATGCAACAGTGACCCCATAACTAATTAGACACAATAAAATGTATTATATAGGCGTCGAGAGTGTAGTGTACCTATAATAATAATAATATACAATATAATTATCATAGCAATAAGCATTTAATATTTTAAGAATGAATTTGAATCTTATGTTTAAAAATGGTAGGATCTCCATATTAAATTCTATTTCTATTATATTATTTTTCCAGTTTATTTTTAATGTTGTGTCCAGTCATAGAAGTTTTAGTTGACCCATGCACTGTTTAAGGTGCTGGGTCAGAACGATTAAGAACAAAGATCAATATGTATTCTTTTATAAACCAAAAGTAGTTATAACATTATTTTAAATTTTTGGTGGTACTTATACGAAAATTAATTCATTCCTTTTTCAAATTTCATTCTTAAAGAGTTCACATACTATACATACATATTACATTTAGTTGTTACATATTGTTTTCAATGTTTGCATTTTTGTTATTTCTTCATTTCCACTTCATAATTTCTTTCACACTAAATGTTACTAAACTATGTATGTCATGTTGGGGATTCGTATTACAATTTTGTGTGGTCCACTTTTGTGTTCCATTTACCATAATTTATTACAAAAATATTGACCGTTAATTGTTTATGTTTGAAATTCATTCTTATAATATTAAATGCTTATTGCTGATAATTATAGTGTACATTATTATTATACTTACACTACAAAAGGCTCATGGCTGGAAAAAGAAAAATTCGCAGAGAGTGGCAATCACACAGATCTTCTCAATTTAAAAGCAGACTTAAAGAATACATGAAACGGTTAAGATAATTACTAGAATCCCGAAGAGCAGCATCCCTGAAAAACTATTTAGAAGACCTTGACCCAACTACTCAATCAGATTATTCATTCTGGCGTGCGTGTAGAAACCTTAAAAGGCCTAGAGACTGGGCAAGGCATGATACCGAAAATGGCAAATTTATTTGTTGTACATTTGAAAAAGATTTTTACTCTAAAAGTATCGACTTATATAGTTGAGTTGCTAATTGCCGAAGCTAGTGCTGCATAACCTTAAGATTTCCATTTAGGTATATTGAAAGAACAAAAACATCAAGGGATGTATTCCAAACCATCAGAAAACAACATAGTATAATCGAACAAATTCACAGATTAGTTAACGTAGTTAAAAAGACCTTTGAAGAAAGAAGATACTGCTCTGCGCTTTCTATCGACGTTTTTCAGGCATTTGATAAGGTATGGCACGCTAGCCTAATATACAAGTTAAAACTTAATTTGTCCGTAAACTTATATAAGCTGTTAGGTAGTCATTTAACCGATCGAAAATTCATTGTGAAAGAAGGAAATTTTGTAAGCTCACCTGAGCCAAGTGAAGGAGTTCCCCAGGGTAGTATATTGGGGCCCAAATTATATTCGAGTCCACACATAGTCATATACTGATGACACAACTTTTTTAAGCATTCACGAAACTCCCGAAGTAGCATTGTATTTAATAATAATAAATGAAAAACGTCTTACTTGGAAACGCAACATAGAATCAAAGTTAACACAAATGAAGTTAAAAACTTTCCAACTAAACTGGCTTATTGGCAGAAATTCCACTCTCGCTTTAGGTTGCATAATTTCATTGTACAAGTCCAATTCGGGCATTATGGCATTCAATGATGGATCACTGCCTCAGCTAGCAATATAGAAAAAATCAAAAGGCGCCAAAATAAGATTCTACGGAGGATCACAGTTGTTCCCTGGTACATACAAAACTCGAACCTCCACAAAGATCTAAACGTGGCTTCAGTTAAAGCAGAAATAGTGAAATATGCAGTTACGTATTTGAAGAAACCAAATCCGCTGGCCCGCAAAGAGCCACATTACTTCTCTCGCCAAACATCAGAGGGATGACCCGCAAATGATAGCAGCAACCGTGAATCATAAAATTTTTTTTGTCTAGCATGGGCTGGTCTTAACAAGTATATATAACTTTATTTTAGACTAGCTGTGCCCGCCACGTCGGGGGCGTCCTGACAATATTTTGTTCTATTTGGCTTTGAAAGTATGCCACACCAATTGTAAGACTCTTACTTTTATAGTGCTTCAGTTATGGTTTATGTATTTACTTTATATAAAGGTACCCATCCCTGGATAAAATTCTAGATTTTATAAAAATTCTAAAAATTATTGTAAAGCTCTGTAAGAGGTTTATAAAGTATATTAATAACATTGTAATTCTAGAAAGTAAAAAGGCAATAAAATACAAATTTTTTTTCAATTGGCTATTTGGTAGTAAGTCGGCGTACTTTTACTGCATTTTCTCTTTAATATCTCTTGGAAATAAGGTATTTTTGCGGAAAAACAACAAATATAAGGTGGTAAAATATTAAACAAGAGGGAAGCTTTGGTTGTGGTAGACTCACATTCCTTTATCTGAGTTTGGTTGGTTAAATAGATGATGCTAACAACTAAACACTACCCAAAGTATATAGATAGGAAGAGTGATGATGATGGACGTATCTGACTATAAAATGACATTCCGCTCTGCTGGTGTCTAAAAATTAAATTTTCCTAATTTTTCTTTAATATTATCACTTGTTGACTTAAATATCCCACTTTCAAAAATAAAATGTACGCAACCGTGTTTAAAATATCCCAGTTCTAAACTGAAAATTTCAGTGCCTTTAAACCGGAAAATGCATACTTTCACTACTTTTTCTCCACTTTCTCATGGAAATGAGATATATTTGCGGAAAAAAGTATACTTTTATTGGAATCAGGATGCTTAGGTACGTCCTAATAAAATTTTGTTAAAATCCATCCGCGAACACAAACGAAGAGCAGACAGACAAATGGAAATTAATTATTATTTATATTATATGTATAGATTTAAGATATGGGTAATTATAGTTATTTCAAATATATTGAAGATACAATAAATAAAATATGAAAAACAACTTTTGTTCAGGGTGAGATATTACCCTTTTTATAACTATGGTTTGTAAATGATAGCCAGAATTGTTATATTCGATATAATTAATAGGCAAACACGTTTTTAGTAATCACTTTTACGTACATAATAGTGCACCGACTTTGGAAAGACTTATATGGTTTTAAAGCTTTTTCTACACAGATGTGCACAATGTTAATTTTATTTAAATCGGTTCAGTACTTTAGGAGTAATACGACTATAAAGTTCTTACTAACACCAATAAACAAATACATACGAGTATGTATGTATGTACATGTTGTTTCTTAGCTGCAAGTCGAAAACACAAGTAAATTTTAAAAGAAATACGTGTGTTTTCGTGCTTAAGCATGGCCATACTTTTTCTTCCAAGTGTTTATCTTATTTTATTAAAAAGGGGCAGCGCAGCGCACCAACGATATCTAGTGTATACGAATATGTAATTTTAAGCGTTACATAAATATGAAATGTAAAATCAGCTTGTTTTTGTGTTCTTTAAATATCATAAAAAGTATTAACTATTATTAATAAGAGAGAAAAAAAATTTTTTTTTTCAAAAAGAAAACGCCATAATATTTATGAAAATATGCCGTTATTTTAGTTTTTTGTTTTAAAAATAATAAGCTTTTGTAAATTTAAAATTTATTTTTCTTTTGTTATGTGGAATAAAATGTATTACTTTGGGTTTATTTTGTTATAAACTGGTGGCTATTTTATTTCTGATCCTTTCACCTTTAGTTTGTAGAGGCGTAATTGATGGCAATATAACATTTATTTACAATCACCATTTGCGGTGTCCTCTATGTTGTAACTTCTTTGTGGTCACAAATTTAAATATAAATGATATGTATATACATAGTTAAAAGTAGTTTCAAAAGATAAGTTTACGCATAAATAACATAAAATTGAGATCTTATTTTATTTACAATCATCGCATTCATACTGAAATATCCTTTTCGGTTAAAGTATAAATGCTCGTCACAACTTAATATAAAATATGTACATATCATCGCGTTTCTTCTTAAACCACGTAAGCGACATTTATTCGAAATTGACATTTTTGGTTTTTATTGTACAAAAAAACCATTTTCTACCAGACTACATTTTCATCTCAATAAGTTTGTTTGAAAAATAAATAAATCCATTTTCAAAACCTCGTAAGCGCCATACAAATGACATTTGCATGCAAAATATAATGGTTTTTTATATTTCAATTTGGAAATGTTAAAGTCTCAACCACTAAGTTTTTTGCATTACAGATTAAACAAATCATGAAAGTCTCAGGCTAATTGGAACATTTTTAGTAAAGTTAAAAGTTTTTTTTTGATAAATACAAAAATAAATATTTATTTACACACATAAAGTAACAATTCGCTGTTTGCGCCAAAACCACGTAAGCGACATATTTGGCTACAATTAATTGTAGGTAACAAATTTATAAAAAAAAAGTTTCTACACCCTTTAGAGAGTCGCACCCATACTAAAGAAGTTATTAAGTTTTTTCGTTTTCTGAAAAACGACTTCTTGGCGCTTACGTAGTTTAAGAATAAACGCGACGATATGTACTTATGCTGACGTTCAGCAGCAATCTCCCATTCTTCTGTTTACCTTTTCTGAGCACCCGGCTTCTAATAACAAATATGCAACAACTGCAGCAGTCATTTAATTTTATTGTAATTTATTTTTTTACGATAGTATTGCAAACTGTGCAAACGATGCAAATATACAACAAAATATACATACTTCAAATTTGCTTTCTTTTACTTCGTTTGCACCAAAAAAACCTTGAGCAAAAGTAGTAGTGCATATTATGCAATGCATATTTGCTGAGCTGCAAATAAAAATAAGCATCAAATTTTGAAATATATGTAGCTAAAAAAAATTGTTTGTAAAAATTATAAACAATTTTATTTACTAGGGATTATAGTGCAAATTTCCATATTGTAAATTTTCAGTGAATATTAAAGTAGATCGTGAAAAGGAAAATAACAAACAAAATTATTTGTAATTTTTACAAACAATTTTATTTAATATTTTTCCTTTTTTTATAAATATTCATATAAATTTTGAAAATTTTAATTATTATTATATAAATAATATCTGGTATGTATATTTTGTTGTGTTCATAAAAACGATGCAGTTTTGCTCACGTTTGCACAGTTTGCACTACCCATCGTGAAAACCCTTACTATTTTTCTTATTGTGTTTTTATTTTTCTATATATATAAAGCACAAAATGTGTTTGTTTGTCGGAAAGCTATAGCCTACACCAGTGAACCGATCTTTCTAAAATTCTCACAGCTTGTTATTAGATACACGAATGGTAAAATAGGGTACATATTTTTTTGATATTCGCGTAGCCGTGGCACCTCCCATACGTACTAAATATTTATCATCGTGTTGCTTGGTAACAGTAATAGGTAGCTTCTTGAAATTTTACAACAGTAACCTCTAAATTACCAAGCATAGTTTAGAAAAATAGACTGGATTGGAATAGTGGGCGTGGTACCTCCCATACAAAGTGAAAAATTATTATCGTGTATCTAGAGAACTACAACATACAGACCCTTGAATCTTTGCATGAGTAACTCCTGTGCAATTGTACATAGACCACCAAAATACAAAATTAATTCGGACAGTGGGCGTAGTACTTTCCACATAAAGTTAGAAATTATTATCCAGTATCTAGAGAACTGCAAAATGGAATTTCGCAAAAGTAACCACCATATTAACGTACGTAGTTCAGCTAAACACAGACTGAATTGGAATAGAAGGCGTGGTACCTCCCATACAAGGTGAAAAATTATTATCGTGTTCCTGGCGAACTGCAATAGATAGCGTCTTGAAACTTTGCATGAGTAACCCCTGTAAAAATGCGTATAACATGCTAAATTACAGAATAAATTAAGACAGTGGGCGTGGTACCTCCCATATAAAGAGAAAAATTAATATCGTGTACATAGAGTACTATAATAGGTATGGTCTTAAAAGTAGGTACAAGTAACCCTCATACCCATGCGCACACTCTAGGAAAATATTGGCTGGTTTGGGACAGTGATCGCAGTACTCCCTGCACAAAGTAAAAATTATTATCCTGCATCAGGAGCCCCATACGAAGATACATTATTTAGAGAAACACAGATTGAATTGAAATGATGGGCGTCGTACCTCCTATACATAGTGAGAAATTATTATCGTGTACCTAGAAATCTGCAATAGATAGAGCCTTGAAGCTTTGCACGAGTAACCCCTATAATAATAGTCCACCAATACATAAACTGGATTGGTGCAGTCGGCGTGGTACCTCCTATACAAAGTGAAAAATTATTATCGTGTACCTGGAGAACTACAATAGATGGAGCTTTTACATAAGTAACCCTTAGAATAGTCTATCAAATACAAGCAGGATTAGAATAGTGGCAGTGGTACCTCACATAAGAAGTAAAATATCATTATCGTGTTAATATGTGTAGTCAAGAAAAAAACAAATTGGTTGCGAACAGCAGGCGTCGTACCTTGCATATAAACTAAAACGTTTTTGATGTGAGAATAACGTGTGTTTTCGAGTTAAAGTTTGGCCATACTTTTCTTCCAAGTGTTTATTGTATTTTTTGTGGATGGGTGTAGCGAAGCGCACCGGGGTTAGCTAGTATTTTATATTTTCATTTTGTACATTTTGATGAGTTTCCAGATATTTTAAAGAGAATTAAATGATTTGCAGATTTGCACAAAAATGCAATATATTTAAAAAGTACGCTCACGAACTACTTTAATATTCACTGCAAAATTACAATATGAAAATTTTCACAATAACCATCGCGAACACCCTATATATTTTTAAAAAAATGCAATAACTTTTAATAATATTTAAACGAAAACAAATATTTTGTCAAAAAAGTAATTTATTTTTTGGGTTTTAAATGGTCAGCACTAGTAGGTTATATTGCCGGGTCTTTCAACATGTAGGAAAATACATGTGGACATTAAGTAGGCTCACCAGAGTTGACTCCTAGAACACTATTGGTCTCCACCAGTATCAATTTTTGACATTTTTATTGGTACTACACCACGTCAAAAAGTGAGGTTACAATCTTCACTTTTTAAGTTTTAATTTGGTCCTCCACCAGGTTTTTCATCCAATTGAGTAGATACTTCTTATGTTTCTTGTAATTTTAAATTTTAAATGGCCTTTACCAGGTTCTTTCATTCAACTTCTTTTTAAAATGTTTATCCTCTCATCAAGTTGCTTTTTTAAATCTTATTGTGTATTGCTTTAGTTTTTCTTTATAGTTAGATCTAACAAAATTTATTTTGTTTTCTTTATGTTTTTAATTCTGATGTGTTGTGATTTCAACATTTTTACATAAAACAGACAGTACAATTTAATACATATTTACAATTAACAGTTATATACGAATGCATGTGATTAATGAAAAAAAACACCAAAAAGTGTAACTTGATACAGTTATTCGAGCCAAACCATTAGCCAATGCGAAAGTGAGACTTAAGACTGGTGAGAGAAACAGATTCATATCCGATAGCTCTTAAAAAATAATGACGATGTTACGTAATATGTTTATCAATTATTTCTTCTAGATTTTGTGCCTATCTTACATTTTATCATTGATTGTCATTGAACATATTGCGTTCTTCCTTTGATTGTGGTTTTATTTGCCTTTATTAAATTAACTACAAACTGCTTATTTACAGCAGATAAATAACGATAACAGCAGATAATAAGATACATACTTATATTACCGTTACCGTTCGTAAGTACAAAAAATGATTTCATTTTGAAATAAACAAAGAATATTACATTGCACAGTGGGGCAGAATCAAAATATTTTGGAAATAACCTAGTCATTTATACACGATTGATCCAAAATTTGACATTTTAAGAAATACGATTTTTGATTTTTCGCTACCCTGGTCCAGTTTTTTCAAAATATTGGGTACATTTTTACCAATTTTTTTTAATCTTTTAGTTAGCGAGTCAAATTCTAAATATTTTTGATAAATTTAAAGATTGTATCTTTACTGAGTTAAAAACTAGGCGATTTTCAATTTAAAAATCCAAAATTATTGAATTTTTGTGTACTTTAGCCCAAAAAAGGATATTAATGTTTTTTTATAGAAAAGATTTTCTTAAGGAATATATACAAATTTTATATTTTTTTATAAGCTTATGGAGTTCCCACAATATGACCTATTTTATATCAAAATTGTCACCTTAGCCTATATATTCTAAAATGCCAAACCTGAGATCGAAAAAAGAAGACTGCTGTATATATTCCAAATTGTTTTTGAAAGAATTTTATGAGCCCTAGTCCGTATGTAGACTTTATGGGCAAAAGAGTAAAAAGTCCCAATTGGAATTTTTGGTCCTTATTTTGGGAATTGTGGAATTTCCTTTTTCTTAGTATTGCAGATTTTTTGCCATTTCATTTTACTTTATCAACAACACATGTACAGAAAATGTCGGCGTTGCCTGGGTCCACCCTTAGAACCCTTCTAAGTGCTTGCGAAATGATTAACTTTTTTCGATACTCTCAACAGAGGAGAAACAATTATAGTTTTTATAAAAAAGATTCAGCTCAACATTCCAATTAGGAAGACGGAATTCCATTATACACATAAGACATTACGATACATGGTTTGGTAAATTTTCAATTGACAACAAAAAATCATAATATGGAAAATTGAGAGAATTTTGTTGATATATGTATGGCAATATATAGGATAAATTTTTCCTTCCCTCAAATTTGGCCGTTTTTACCATAATTTTACGAAATTTTTAGATGTCAGCAACAAATTTCAAAATGTTGTTGTAATATTTAATTTTTTATATACATATATGAATATAAATGATCAATTTCCTATCAAACAAAAAAAGATTCACCTCAATATCATTTTTACGTTCAAAACTATGTGCTTTTAAATATAAGCATTCCCATATTTATCACACTTTTATCAGTTTATGTTACCATAACATAAATCAGTAACATAAACTGATAAAAGCTGGATAAATATGGGAATACATACATACTAATATTTAACAGCACATAGTTTTGAACGTAAAAATGATATTGAGGTGAATATTTTTTTTTTTTTTTTTTTTTTTTGAGAAATTGCATCATTTATATTCATAAATGTATATAAAAAATTAAATATTACAACAAAATTTTAAAGTTAGTTGCTGACATCTGAAAATTTCGAAAACGCGCAAATTTGAGAGAATTAAAAATTTTAAATATGCAATAAAATATTTATAAATTAAGCAAATCAAATGAAATTTTCTGTGCATGTGTTGTTGATCAAGTAAAATGAAATGGCAAAAAATCTGCAATATTTGTTTTTCCCATAAAGTCTACATACAGACTAGGGCCCATAAAAAAATTTTCAAAAACAATTTGGAGCATATATAGCTTTATTACAGCAGTCTTCTCTTTTCGATCCCAGCTTTGGCATTTTAGAATATATAGGGTAAAGTCAAAATTTCGGTGTAAAATTGGTCATATTGTGGGACCTCCATCTTCTACAAGGATGATGAATTTTATACCATATTTTGTTTAAAAGCACACACGTATAGTTAGCTTATACAAAAATATAAATATTTTATATATTCCCTAAGAAATTTGTTTCTATAAAAAAAGTTAATGGCCTTTTTTGGGCTAAAGTACAAAAAATGCAATAATTTTGGATTGTTTAAATTGATAATCGTCTAGTTTTTAACTCAGTAAAGATACAACCTTCAAATTAATCAAAAACATTTAGAATTTGGCTGGCTAACTTCGGTAAAAGATTTAAAAAAAAAATTGGTAAAAATTGTACCCAATATTTTGAAAAAACTGGACCAGGGAAGCGAAAAATCAAAAATTTTATTTCTTAAAATGCTTATAACAATCATTTTTAATTATTATTTAGATACCATTTTGTAGGTATTGACAAGACCTTTAAGACCATGTATAACATTAAAAAATCAGAATAAAACTGAAGAAATGGCTGTTAAAGAATTTTTAGGTGCGAGGTTCCCAAATTTGCGACCACATAGCGCCACCCCTGGAGGATGTATGGTACCCACCTTTAAAACTTAAGTTCAGATGCTTCTCTGTTATGCTCATGTTAAATTTTCGATTAATCGTCCTAGCCGTTTATAAATGACTAGGTTATTTCCAAAATATTTTGATTCTGCCCCACTGTACATTGTAAGAATTAAATGATCCAAATGTAAGCTGAAATGTTTACCGTTGAAAATTAATTTGAAGCGCGTCACAGCAGATTTGTGTTTACATCCTGATGCATTTCTTGTCCTATTATCATTCCTATAAATGTCAAAACTTCAGGGAGTGGTTTGCATAAAATATGTATGTACATTCATTCATTTAATAGTATTTAGTATGTACGTACTTTTAATGCTGTGTCTAAAAAAGGTACGATAGGGGTTAAATCGTATTCATTCTAGCAAACACAATATTTACACACATTGCATATCGCGTGAAATGTTGTGATTGTATCCTCTCAGTCATGGCTTCCTAATTTGATTTGATTGTCATACATTATGAATGAAATTGTACTATGAAATACACAAACGGACACGCAGAACGGGATGGGTAAAGCAAATTAATTATGTTCTTTATATAGATTTACAACCATGTTTTATAATAAAAAAGGTAAAGTTGGTATTGCTTTAAATTTTACCGAAACGCCTTGTATTTAAAAGGGAAATTATGTTTTTCATTGTCACGGTTTTTTGGTTTTACGGATTTTTAATTTTACATAAATTTTTAAAACGATTGTACTGACAAATAAAACGCATAATATGACCAAAATTTTCACGGCTATACAATATAAATTTATCAAACAAACTAAACTAATTCAAATAATGCATACAAAAATAATTAAAATCGTAAAACAAACATACATATAGTAAGTATGTACATATGTATGTATGTAAGTACAGGTATACAATCCAGTGGGATAACATCCCTGTCGGACAATGAGTTGCTTACTACAAAAATAGCCAACTTTAAGTTAACTTTTATAGTCACTGTCTTTCCCCATTTTGCTTTTGAAAGAAGTCAAAGTTGATGAGCAGTGAAACGCCTCTAAGGCTTTATTTACTAAGTAACGTCGGCTAAGCCGTCGGAATAAAGTGACCTGCGTACGTACACATTTTAGTTTTACTTTTATATTACAAGTAAAGGATTATGTAACAAAACTAATAATTATATACTAATAATTATATGAACTGGTTTGCGTTTGAATCAATTTAATAATATTGGTCAACTTTAGGCAATTCGAGTGACATTTTTTACACTATACACCTTTTAAATTTTATTATGAAATAAAAATAACTAAAATTATTTGAAAAAATACACGTTTTTGTAGCTGCACATGGACTTATACCACATTCAAAAATAACATATTACAAGAAATAAAAACAGGAGCAAATTAAGTCCATCTTTTTATAGACATAAGCTTTACTAAAGTGGATTTTATGCAAAAAATAACAGTTAAAATGAAAACATTTAAATACACGAAAGTTTATTAAGAGTTAATTTCAGTTGTATTAAAAATGAAAAAATGAAAATTACTTCGTTAATTTTCTTTTACAGTTAACATAATGCAGTATGTATGGTGAATAGATGGTATTACGTTTCTTGAAGTTTTATAAAGTAACATCATATTAATTTTGCTGAGGTTTTTTGGTCTTCCCATCTTTCCAAATAAAATAATAAATAAATTATATAAAATACATACAAAAATTCTTAACCGCCGCTGCACAGAGGGGCAGAATCAAAATATTTTGGAAATAATCTAGTCATTCATAAAGGGCTAGGCGAATGATCCAAAATTTGACATGAATATAACAGAGGAGTATCTGAACTAAAGTTGAAAAGGTGGGTACCATACACCCTCCAGGCGTGGCGCCACGTGGTCTCAAAGTTGGGAACCTCGTACCTTAAAATTCTTTTACAGCTTGCCGTATCTTCAGTTTTATTCTGATCTATTAAATTTATACATGGTCTTAAAGGTCTTGTCAATACCTACAAAATGGTACCTAAATTTTCAAATAATAATTGATTATTGAGTTATAAGCATTTTAAAAAGTTAAATTTTTGATTTTTCGCTACAGGGCCAGTTTTTCCAAAATATTGGGTACAATTTTTACGAAATATTTTTAAATTTTTTAACCGTAGTTAGCGAACAATATTCTGAATATTTTTGATAAATTTTAAGATTGTATGTTTACTGAGCTAAAAACTAGACGATTTGAAATTTAAAAAATTAAAAATTATTGCATTTTTGTGTACTTTAGCCCAAAAAAGGCCATTAACGCTTTTTTTATAAAAAAATTTTTTCTTAAGGAATATATAAAAATTTTATATTTTTAATAAGCTAACTATATGTGTGTACATTAAAAAAAAATCGTATAAAATTGATCATCCTTGCAGAAGATAGAGGTCGCAAAATATGACCTATTTTATATCGAAATTTTGACTTTAGCCTATATATTCTAAAATACCAAAGCTGGGATCGAAAAAAGAAGACTGCTGTAATAAAGCTATATATACTCTAAATTGTTTTTGAAAGTATTTTATAAGCCCTAGTCCGTGTGTAGATTTTATGGGCAAAAGATTAAAAAATCCCAATTTTGGGATTTTTGGGCCTTATTTTGGGAATTGTGGAACTTCCTTTCTCTTAATATTGTAGACTTTTGCCATTTCATTTTACTTGATCAACTACACATGCACAGAAAATTTTGTTTGATTTGCTTAATTTATAAAAAATTATTATTTGAAAATGACAAGCCCCTTAAGACCATGTATAAACTTAATAAATCAGAACAGAAACGGCAACCTGTCAAAGAATTTTAAGGTGCGAAGTTCTCAACTTTGAGACCACGTAGCGTCACCCCTAGAGGGTGTATGGTACCCACCTTTTAAACTTAAGTTCAGATACTCTGTTATATTCATGTCAAATTTTGGATCAATAAGCCTAGCCGTTTATGAATGACTAGGTTATTTCTAAAACACTTTCATTCTGCCCCACTGTGCGCTGTTCAATGTTTCGACTCGGCTTGTTCCTTTGCTTGATTTTTTATTTTATTTGAAGTGTGATAATGTGAAAACGAAATGTTATGTTACGTTTTGTTTTTTAACAATCACAACAATTCTTATTTGATTTATTTATTAAAAAATCCAATGCAAATCTTAATACTCAGTATTATAGTGTGAAACGGGCGTTAATAATATCTGCAGCAGCGTACATTAAAGTAGCAATAAAAAATAAAAATTGCAATAAGAAAAAGGTTTTAATTATAATTATTAGGAATAGACTTATTCCACTTTCAAAAGAAATAGGTATTTGTGCGATAGCATTGTACAGCAAAACTGTTTTTGTTTATTTTATGTCAAAATAAAAATCTATTGAAATTGTTTTCATAACAATGGAAAGAAGGAGTCTATAGTCTATAGTGTATACCACTTTAAAAAAAACAGCTCTTATAATGATTATATAATAATTATGTAACAATTATATGATTATAACTGCGTTTATAATAATTATATAATAATCAACAATAATCTCCAATTAATTAAGTAAAAGTAATCGTAGTGTTAAAAAGGTTATACTATGTAAATGTATCTTAAATATTTTTGTGAAATTAAGACATTCATGTACATACATATTTTATTTTAATCTACTCAATTCCTAAAGTAAAATTATTTTAAATTTGCTACTATTACTTTAATTTAGCTGCCGAGCACTGTCACCGACTAGTCGTTAACAGCTTAGTCGTTTTTATTAGTAAATATTCTCGCGGGTAAAATTGAAAGTTTTCTTTCATAAATAAAAAAATAGGTTTAAATTTTAAAAATAAGAAGGTTTTAGGTTATTTAAAGTAATTATTTATGTAAAATAATAAAAAAAGTGTTGTTGATTACTTTAATTTTAATTACAAGTGTTATTGGAATTTGTGAACAATTATGAGAGGGTTTAAGGCCGGGCACATAGAATCCGTCATGAGTTACACTTTGACGTATTCAACTGAAATCAAAATAATGACGGACGAGGTTGACACAATGAGTGCTTTGTTGACGGATATTAAATCAGGAAATTAAACACTTAAAAACCTTTTTTTTCATTTTACTTTATTTAATAAATTTTTTTGTTAAATTTTCTTTTTTTTTTTTTGCTGCAACCCAACACAAAAATTTTATCAAAGCAAAGAAAAAACAATTGATAGCTAATTAACGTACGTCAAAAGTTAAAAGTTAATTAACGTACGTCAAAAGTTGCCCAACTTTCGTACTTTGCGTTGGCGGAGACGTAATGATGTGAAAACGCTCATAAGAAAACCTGTATTTCAACTTAGCTGAAAAAAGCGACGTATAACGTAACGATGGATTGTGTCCGGCCCTTAAGGCCTTTTAAAAATTCAATATTTGTTTTTTTAAATTTTTGAAATAATCAAATGAATAATATAATATAACGAGTGATTTTTTAAGAGCTTGAGAACTTTTTTTTAAAAAAAAACGCATAAAATCTCATCGGTTCTTTATTTGAAACGTTAGATTGGTCCATAACATTTACTTTTTGAAGATAATTTCATTTAAATGTTGACCGCGGCTGCGTCTTAGGTGGTCCATTCGGAAAGTCCAATTTTGGGCAACTTTTTCGAGCATTTCGGCCGGAATAGCCCGAATTTCTTCGGAAATGTTGTCTTCCAAAGCTGGAATAGTTGCTGGCTTATTTCTGTAGACTTTAGACTTGACGTAGCCCCACAAAAAATAGTCTAAAGGCGTCAAATCGCATGATCTTGGTGGCCAACTTACCGGTCCATTTCTTGAGATGAATTGTTCTCCGAAGTTTTCCCTCAAAATAATTAAGTTATTAATAAATGTTATTTTTCATAAATTACGATTAATAGTTTAGACTTTTTGTAGCTAGTTATTTAGTTAGTTGTCATGTTACTTTTTCAAAATAAAATTTATAGAAAATTTATTTTAAAATTTATTCATAGTCGGACAATTGACTACCGCCGAGGACATCGCAATGTTAACATATTTAGTTGTTTACATTAAAAAGTAATCTAAGTGTCAGTCAACACTAGTGGCGAAATAGTTAGCTTAAAGATAGTTTAAAGTTAACACAGTTTCCGACAGGGGTAGAACCATTGCCATCGGTGACTACCATATTTGTATGTATTTTCACTCTATACACAAAAAGCTACCCAAATATACCTTAATTTTTTAGAGTTCCGTACCCAAAGGGTAAAAACGTAACTATTGTTTTCGCTACAATGTCTGTCCGTCGGTCAGCACCTTCTATCTCCGGAACCGCTATATAAAATGCATATAATCTACCAAAACACAAAATGAATAGGGACAGTGGGCGTGGTATCTCCCATACAAAGTAAAAAATTATTATCCTATATCTAGAGAACTGCAATAGATAGTGTGGTAAATAGTGGAAGTACTCATACAGATTTCATTGAACCTAAAGTATGTCATACATTCTTTAGATATCAATTTATGTCTGGAGAATTTTTATTTAATATCATATTCTAATTGAATTTTATGAATAGTTATCATTTTATAATGTAATGTCAGCACTTTGACTGCAATTTATTTTTACTTAATATCATATTCTATTTGAATTTTATGTATGGATATCATTTTATAATTTAATGTAATGTCAGCCCTTTGACTGCAATTTAAAATTTAAATATATAATTAATTGATTTTAAAAAATAAAGACAGAAAAGATTTCACCAACAAGATTGAAGGTTGTTTTATTATCTTATGGCGACCGTGACAGAAACAACCAGACTGCTTAAAAAACTCAGACAATTTTATTATTGGAATAATATCACCAAAGATGTGAGCCGATATGTAAAGCAATGTATTCAGTGCTACATCAATTAAACAACAAAGCATATAAGACCCGATATGATTGTCACGCAAACACCTCAAAACCTTTTCAAACTGTAATCATTGATAGGTTTGGCCCACTTCCTATAACGGAAAAAGGAAATCAATATATATTAACAATCATATGTGATCTAACAAAGTATCTAGTAGCAATTCCGGTAATTAATAAAAACGCTAAAACCATAGATAAGACAATTGTAGAGCAATTAGTATTAATTTATGAACCCATGAATAAAATACTTAGTGACATGGGTACAGAATACAACAATTAAGTCCTTTCTGAACTTCTTACACTTCTTAAAGTGAAAAAAGCAACATCAGGCCCTTACCACCACCAAACTCTAGGTACAGACGAAAGATCACATCGCACTTTCAACGAATACATTCACGCATCTCGAAATGATCGGGATGAATGGGTGAAATACTTTGGATATGCCTTTAATACTACCCCATCTACGGTACATGGATATTGCCCTTTTGAACTAATTTTCCCTAATAATCCATTAACACCGATAGATAACTAATTGAATTTAATGTCTGGATATCATTTTATAATTTAATGTAATCTCAGCACTTTGATTGCAATTTAAAATTTAAATATATAATTAATTGATTTTAAAAAATATAGACAGAAAAGATTTAACCAACAATATTGAAGGTTGTTTTATTATTATAGAAGCGCCTCGGAATTTCGCACCAGTAACCATCATATTAACAATAATAGCTTAGCTAAACACAGACTGAATTGGAAAGTAGGCGTGGTACCTCTCATACATAGTGAAAAAATATTATACTGTATATAGAGAACTGCAGTAGGTAGCGCCTCGAAATCTCGCACCAGTAACCACCATATTAACGTACATTGTTCACCTAAGCACAGACTGAATTGGAGTAGTGGGCGTTGTATCTCACATACAAAGTGAAAAATTATTATCGCGTACAAAGAGTACTTTAAAAGATATGGTCTTGAAAGTAGGTACAAGTAACTCATATCCATTCCTATACTCTAGAAAAACATAGACTGGATTAGGACAGTGATCGCTGTACCCCCATACAAAGTAAAAAATTATTATCCTGTGTCTAGAGAACTCAATATAGGTAGCGTATTTTTTTGCATTAGTAACCCCTATATTAAGATACATTGTATAGAGAAACACAGACTAAATTGGAATGGTAGACGTGGTACCACCTATACATAGTTAGAAATGACTATCGTGTACCTAGCAAACTGGATTTGGGCAGTGTGCATGGTATCTCCTATACAAAGTGACGTTTAGCTAGAGAACTACAATAGGTAGAGTCTTGGAACTTTGCACAGGTAACCCACATACTAATGTGCATAGTCTAGCAAAATACAGACTGAATTAGATAGTGGGAGTGGTATATTCCGTAAAAAGTAAAAAAATATTATCGTGAAAATACGTATAGTCCAGCAAAAACAGATTGGATAGGAACAGTGGGCGTCGTACCTTGGGTGTAGCGATGCGCACCGGGGATAGCTAGTATCTATATAAACCAACAAATTTGTTTGTATGTATGTTTGTTTATTTGTCGGAAAGCTATAGCTGCCTACACCAGTGAAACGATATTTCTGAAATTTTCACAATTTGTTATTAGATATACGGTTGGTGAAATAGGGTACCTATTTTTTTGATATTCGTCGTGGGCATGGCACCTCCCATACAAAGTAAATATTTATCATCGTGTAACTTGGTAACAGTAAAAGATAGCGCCTTGAAATTTTGCACCCGTAACCTCTATATTAACATACACAGTTTAGAGAGAGATAGACTGGATTGCAATAGCGGGCGTGGTACCTCCCATACAAAGTAAAAAATATTATTCTGTATATAGAGAACTGAATTAGGTAGCACATTGGAATTTCACACCAGTAACCCCCATATTTACGTTCATAGTCAAGCAAATTATAATCGTGTTCCTGGCAAACTACAATAGACAGAGCCTTGAAGTTTTCTATGTGTAACGCCCATTCTAATGCGCATAGTATACCAAGATACAGAATTGATGACGACAGTGGGCGTGGTACCTCCTATACAAAGTGCAAAATTATTATCCTCTGTCGCACCAGTATATATTAACGTACAATAGATAGCGCCTTGAAACTGCATTGGGGCAGTGGGCGTGGTGAAACTTTGCACCAGTAACTCTTAGAGGAATGTGGATTGTCTAGCAAAATACAGACTGGACTAGGATAGTGGGAGAGGTACCTTTAATAAAAGGTAAAAATTATTATCGTCTTAATACGTATAGTTTAGCAAAAAATATATTTTCGATGTGAGAATAGCGTGCGTTTTCAAGTTAAAGGTTGGCCATACTTTTATTCCAAGTGATTATTGTATTTTTTGTGGATGTTTGCAGCGAAGCCCACCGGGGATAGCTAGTAATAAATAAAAATGGAAGAGTATTCCGATTGTGACGTGATTTATATGGCTTTATTTTTGAACCATCACAGGTAGACTACTGACATTTTACTATAGCAGTTGTAACAATATTTACTAAAAATTAAAGGGTGTTCCAATAAAGAATGATTTTCAAGATTATGGCCTTAAATTTTAAACCGTAATAGGCATACACTTAAATTCATAGAGAATATGTAAAATTGTATTTGCTAAAACAACAAATAAAATAAAACTAAAAATTTAAAAGGTACTTTAATAGTGATACTATTTCATGTATATGACCGTATATACTAAAAGTTATAAGCAGGCACTTAAAATTTATACAGAATTTGTTTTACAATGTCTAATTTTATAACAACCAGCAAATATAAAAATATTTTAACGGATTTAGCAATACAAGTTCTTTGTAAATTTAAACTGCCTTTCTATAACTGTTCAAAAATTTGGCCATATCCATATTAAATTAAACCAACTAATAGGACACCCTTTAATTTCTAATTTTAAATATTTATTATAACAGACATAGTAACCAACATTCTATGCAACTTTCAAGAGTTTGTCTATAACGGTTCAAAAGATACGATCATAAAGGTGAAATTGCGTCACCTATGTGGTCACCCTTTAATTTTTAATTTTATTGCTTTTTGTTATTGGCAGCGTGATACGCACTTTTTTATTTTAAATTGCTGACCTATAAAGTTCATAATACAAGTAAAAAACATGTATGTTTTATGGGGACACCCTTTAATATTGAATATTTTAAATTTCTTTAAAAATGGGACCAATCTGTAGGCAAAACCTTTCTAATAAAGAAAAAATCTTTCAAATCGATTCAGAAATGACCGAGTTCTGAAGACACAAACATACAAAAAAAAAAAAACAATCAACACACAGACGAATTGATAACCTCTTTCTTTAATTGAAGTCGTTTAAAAATATAAAATTATTGGTTGTACTCAATTAACTGAAAACAACGTTGAGCGATAAATATTAGTATATTTAAAAATTGTATGCTTTCTATATCGGAAAACATAATTTTTCATTTTTAAATTAAACTAATTATTTTACATACAGATGAAATGTGAAGTCAAGCTTAAGTTCGTTTTATTCTCTCTAAAAAAACAAATACATATAAGGTGGTTAAAGTAAAAATATTAAAACAAGCTTTAGGTAGTGGTAGACTTCGTTCTCACCAACTGATAACACTGTGAAACATATACCAATTTTGTTTTGTTGGAGTCCATGAAAAACGAAAATACCTTTGGTTTTTTTAGGTCACTTCGAAAAGTGCTTTTATAACGGTAAATGTAGAGAAAAACGCGTATTCCTATATTTTCAGATTTAAACAGACATAACTTCTTCGTTTTACAACAGATTTCTATTATTTTTTCAATTTTTAGAAGTTGCAAATATTCTCTTTCAAACAGCATATACCTTTTTAAAATCAGGTAAGAAATGGCTAAGTAACAGTGGTTGAAATATAAAAAAACGCATCAAAAAACAAAAAAGTTTTTTCACCGGGTTTTAGACTGCTTATGAGATACCAAACAATATATTCTTTTATTATAATGAGAAAGGATAATTAATTAGCTTTCAGAAATGGGTAATAACAATAAAATCGGTTAAAAAATGGATGACTTATGCCATTTTTTGTGTTTTAACTTTTAGGTTTTTTATTTAAAAATAACATGTATTTCTTTGCTTTTTATAAACTTCGGTGTCAGTATCACGCTTTAAAGACCAGCAGTAGTTAGAAAGCATGCTGATTTTATTTTTTCCTATATAACGCTGTTTAATTTTAGATATTTCCTGATAAAATCTTTCACTTTGCTCATTACTCATCCGTCCTAAATTTAATGGAAATCTTTTTAAATGAACATGTAGAAAGTGTAGTTTTATTTACATTTTGCAACCCATTGCATGGTAGGCAGAAAGCATATTATTTACTATCTGCTCATAATTTTCACTTTTTGTGTTTCGAAGAAAATTTTCGCACACTGAGACAAAACCATTCCATGCATTTTTTTCTTCAAGATTCATTTGTTGTATGAAATTGTCATCTTTTACCAATTTTCGTATTTGGGGGCCAATAAAGATACATGTTGATCACACAAATTAGTTTGTATTATACATGCGTTCATAATATATTTTTTACTTTCTTTTAATTTTCCGCTCGTAATTCGGGGAAAAATCTGTTCAAGGTATTTGAATGCAGGTCCATTTTTATCAAGGGCTTTCACGAATTGCTTTATTAAGCCCAACTTTATGTGCAACGGAGGTAAAATAATGTCTGTTGGATTTACTAACGGGATATTTATACTATTTTTTTCACCAATAATAGCTGTTGTACGTGGTTTCCAGTCTCTCTGTATATAATGCTTAGAAGAATCTCGGCTGTCCCATTTACAAAAATAGCAGGGATACGTTGTGTTACCACCTTGCAAGCCATTCAAAATTGTTAGTACTTTCAAATCAACCACAATTAGCCACTTGTGCGTAGTATAACCTATGGCATTTAGTATTATAAAGACACACTATCATACGTTTCTTTGATGTTTGTAGCGTAAGCCAACGGTACTAAAGGGAGCGATCCATCGCTATGCAAAAGCACTGCCTTTAAACCTTGAAATAGAAGATAAACATATATAAGTAAAATAAAAGGAACTATATCAAAAGTACTTATATTACTTTTTGTTGAACCATCAATAAATAATCTCCAATCTTGAGGAACATGACTATATCCAAGTTGTTCAAACAATTTATTCACATCATTGCAGTAAGCCAAATCACTAGTTTCATTGCTTTCGTTGAATAGTGATCCCAACAAACTGGTTTCCTCGGTCCTGCGAAATGTAATGTTAACATTTTCTTGCAAATAGTTCCACTGTTTAAATCTTGAACCTAAAAGTTCGGTTTGTCTTTTTGACAATTCTAAATCCCGAACTAGATCATGAAATTCGCCTTGGGACATAAAGTGTTGGCTTTTAAATTCCCTTTCGGAAGGAGCATATTCTGATTGGGGGCTTACAACATGGTTTGGAGATGACTTAAACTCAGTTAAATCTGGTGATATTCTTTCTGGAACAACGTCGTTTTTCTGAGGCGATACAGTCTTAATTACACTATCAACATTTGCGTATTTCATATGTTGTCTTATTTTAAAATAATATCCTCTTGTTTTCGATAAACAGAAAGAGCAATTATTTGGTCTATGCACACGTAGTGGAAGCCAGTTTACCGGTTCGAGAAATGGCAAGACAAAAGAGCCATCTGGACAATTTTTCCAGGATCTTAGTGTTGCGTAACAAGACGAACAACAAACCGATGGTATATACCATTTTCCCTGTTCTAAGGGACGACTAAAATATTCTTCATAAAGGGGAATAATATGCTTATTTACCGACACATCTATTTTATGTCGTTTATCCACAAACAATCCACATATGAGACAAAAGTTGTTCCTTTTACTACACATTTTTATGTAAACTTTAATAATAACACTTTGTATTAGTTCACTTATTAAGTATATTTGCACCAAAATCACTCCGATGGTTATTGTTCACCTACAAAAATTAAACTGTGCCATTTTCTGTACTCAAACAGGTACAATGGACATTAATGGGTTAATTAGAATTTGTTTTTAGGCTAAATCTTGTTGTGGTTGGTGGGTTGTCAGAAAAAATATGCAGGTCAAAATTGCATAAGGCATTTATTTTAAGAAATTTCTAAATAAAAACCAAAAGGTTAAAACACAAAAAATTGCATAAGTCATCCATTTTTTAACCGATTCTATTGTTGTTACCCATTTCTGAAAGCTAATTAATTATCCTTACTCATTATAATAAAATATATATTGTTTAGTATCTCATAAGCAGCCTAGAGCCCGGTGAAAAAAAACTTTTTGTTTTTTAATGCGTTTTTTTCACATTTCAACCACTGTAACTTAGCCATTTGTCAATCCATTTTAAAAATATATATCTTGTTTAAAAGATAATACTCACACCTTCTAAAAAAATAATAAAAATCTGTTGTAAAACGAAGAAGTTATGCCTGTTTAAATCTGAAAATATAAGAATACGCGTTTTTCTTTACATTTACCGTTATAAAACCACTTTTCGAAGTGACTTAAAAAAACCAAACCTATTTTTGTTTTCCATGGACTCCAACAAAACAGAATTGGTGTATGAGAACCCCTGAATATATTTTTTTTTAACATTTGTATCATAGTGTAATTGATGATTGAATAATACAGTTTTCTCGTATTCCTTTATCTGAGTTTGGTTGGTTAAATAAATGATGCTTACAGCTAAACACTACCCAAAGTAGATAGATACGATGATTGCTGTCTAAAGATTAAATTTTCCAAATTTTTCTTTATTATTATCACCTAATTTGTAATTTAATTTATTCTTAGAGAGAATTAAACGAACTTAATCTTGACTTAAATTTCATCTGTATGTCAAATAAATAGTTCGACTAATAAAATTTTATATATTCAATATTCATTATTTTATATATAAACATAATGAGTTATAGTTATGAGATTTGTTATAGGAAAGTACTTATTAAATAGATACCAAGTAATGCAGCGAGTAGCAAATAAAGCTACAAAATAATACATTTAGGAAGTTCCTTCGATTAAAGTTGTGAGTAAAAATTTTGCTGGAAAGTATAAGACATATTTAAAGTATTCCCATAGAAGACATGATTGTGAAGTACATGTAATTAGCTTTTGGATAGGTTTAAGTAGACACTTAAAATTTGTAAAATCAAGTAATATAAAATTAAGCTTAGAACCAAAACGGGCCCCATAAAAGATGCGAAAAAATTAAAATCTTGTACTTTTAAAGTTGTTTATTGCACATTGAACATAAACAGGTGCGAAAACCTAAGCATGTGAGTCTGACTAGCACATGACTGATTTATTTTTAGAAACTAATAGCTATAACAATAGACCAACACACTATTCGTAAGATTATTCCCAACACTAAAAATACTTTTTTTTTAACGAAAATTTTTTTATTGGTCACAAAGGACACCAATAATTTTAATTTAAATATATCCAATTAATGAAGCAAAAATAAAACTAAAGTATGACTGCTTGGTCTTTACTAATTTTTATAATATGTATACACAAAATTGAAGTAACATTAAGTATTTAAAAGGCTAAACAAGGCATTTAAATAAGGTGGCCTAAGTAGGGGAAATTTGTATTTTTTTATATGGAGTTTGACAGTTAAACTTGCTCTTTTCCCCGATAAACTTACTCTGTTTTCCATTAAATTTTCCCAATTTTTCTTTAACATTATCACCTAATTTGTAATTTAATTAATTCTTTCTTAGAGAGAATTAAAACAAACTTAAGCTTGACTATCAATTTCATTGTATTTAATACATAAATAGATCGACTAATAATAATTACAACTTTACAAAATAAAAATAGCAAAACACCGCGCAATCATATTTACTCAACAAAATTTGGTTGATACTAGATTAGTGTTAACGAAAAACAAAAGTTCGAAATAAAATAAATAAACAAAAAAGTAGCTTTCATTGCTAACCGAAGGTTGGGTGAAGGAACAACAAATATAAGGTGGTAAATATTAAAAGTAAAAATATTCAACAAGAGGGAAGGTTAAGGTAGTGTTAGAGTAGACTTCGTTCTCACCAACTGACGATTGATAATTGAATACAAGTTTTCTCGTATTCCTTTATCTGGGTTTGGTTGGTTAAATAGATTATGCTTACAACTAAACACTACCCTAAAGTAGATAGATACGAAGAGTGCTGATGACGGACGGATGACGGAATGTGCATTCCGCTCCTGCTGGTGTCTAAAAATTAAATTTTCCCAATTTTTATTTAATATTATCACCTAATTTGTAATTTAATTAATTCTTTCTTAGAGAGAACAAAAACGAACTTAAGCTTGACTATAAATTTCATTGTATAAAATTTAGAAATTTTAACAATAAAATGAAAATTGAAGTTAAATTAATTTATTCTTTTTAATTCCTTTAAGGACATCAAATTAGTTAATATTCATTAAATTAAGTAAAAGTAATATAAAATATACACACATATTAATAAAATTATTTCTTTTGTACTCACCCCTTCTCGGTACGATGCATAATGGTCTCTTCACTTCGGGTTCCGGTTTTCGGGCTATAATTTCCTTACGAATGTTTTATATGTATACAACTAAAGCAATAATATGTGTAATTTTCTTTTTATGGTATTACGAGAACAATTAGTAAATTATGTTAAAACCAATTAATGAAAAAAAATTAAAAAATTAAAACAAAGAAACATCTATGTATAGGCACATATAATATTATACGTACATACATAAATATACGCTTTAAATTTTATATACAAATAATGCGTCTAAAATGATTCCTCAAAAAAAAAAGGCAAGAGTGCTCCAAATAAAATATAGTTCACTGAGATAAAAATTGCGGTTCTTTTTTTGTCCTCATAATTAGAGGAATTATGTGGGTCGGCTAGAAAACAGGATAATAAACTGCGGAATTGCAGAAACAAAACCAACTGCATCCAATAAATATATTTTATTTAAGTTGTTGTGAAAAATAAGAATTTTCCCGGCTAAACAAGTAAAAAAATACGTCAGCAAATTTTCTATCCTCCACATTTTTTAATGCTTACCACCTGTATCAGCGGGCGGAAACTTGCAAATTTGTTTCAAAATATATCGTCGGTCTCATGTAGAAAGGCCCTCCTAGTGTGAGTTAGGAGGGCCTTTTTCGAAATTGATTTTTTTTTATTCCAAAGAATTTAACGCAAATACACCTCCATACAAAAATTTAAGGTAATTTTATCAAAATTAGCTGTTATTCAAGTAATTTTCTAAAAAGCTTTAACTTATTTCTAAAAAAAATATATTTTGTTAAAGCCCTATCTCGCCAAATAATGTGTCGTTTCATTGAGTTTTCTTAAGTTATGCAATAAAGAATAAGCGAATCTTTTTCTTTATATTGTGATAGAATGTTATAACGTTACTTTGAGCATAAGCATCACATACTACATTATAGGCTTTTTACACTGACCAACATCTTAGTGAAACGTCTGGAAGATGTTGAAAATGTGAAAATCAGTTTTCATTTGCAACATCTTCTTACATCTAACATCAACTCAACTGTTGAAAAATTAAAAGCAAATACGCTTTTAGCTAATAAAAATATGGGTGGATATATGATGTCAACATCTTCGCAAATTGATGGTAGATGTTGATCAACACGATAAATGTTTTTTTATATAACGGATAAGTCCAAATATTGTAGAGAAAGAACTGAAATAAGAATTTAATAAATGTTGTTGGAATTGTAAATCACTCCATCAGAAGAGTGTATTGATCAGTATATTTTGCTTTATATATTTAGTTATTATCATTTTTAAATTAATAAGAAAATAAAATATAAAAAGAAAATAAAAAAATGTAAAATGTAAATGCATACCAAACCAGAAGCAAAATAAATATAAATCAGAAAAAACGAATGAGAGGAGAAGCATATACATAGCCTTCAAAAGGGTATTCCTCAAAAATTTCCCCAAGACGTTTAGGGTCGCCGTGTCTGTAAAGTTACTGCGAAAAATGTACGTTGAGATATTGCTCATTATTTAACGAGTTTATAAGAAAATAAATTTTTACTGGCTTTTGGCGGATGACGTGGAACAAAAGTGCATATATGTATGTATGTTGTTAACCTCGTCAACTTAGCAGAGCGTAACAGCATTTCTCTGAAAGTTCTAGACGTACGCAGTAAATTGCAATTTTTTTAACAAAAATTCGAACCGACTGCAAGCATGTCTTTCGACATTAGGATTAAAGGAAAAGATGGTGCGAAATTGTATTAGAAAAAGTGAGAAACATGGCACACAGCTGAGTCCACAGAAAAGGAAAAGTTTGCACATTCATAAAGGGCCAACGCAATCACATAAGACGTGATTTTTTAGAAAATTGTTTTACAAGATTACCAAAGGTAGAATCACATTATTGCAGATCCGATTCAACAAAGCTGTACTTCGAAGCTGTTTTTTCTTCATACAAAGAAATATATGAGTGTGAAACAAACGTGGAAAGCAAATATATGAAATTGTCTTATTCTGCTGTAGTCGAAACAATAAAAAAGTTAAACTTCTCTATTTTTGTTTCATTCAGGATCCAATATGTGTCAAAAATTTCGTACGTACATCATAGGGAAGGAATAGAAAAGATGCGGAAAGAAAAACGTGCAGATATACAAAATGCTAAAATGGGGTTGTGTGCGGTGTTTTGTATTGACATGTAAGCATTAAAATTATAATATACCACAATTAAATGAAAGAAAAACAAAAAACAAACAAATTTGACGTCGCAGTTTGTGCAAATTACTAAAGAAGCCAGGAAATATCCAACACGTCTAGAAGACACCATTTGGATTACACGCTTTTTTGTTAGATTTTGAAAACCTTCCAAAGCGATATTTGTCAATTCGCACAGGTTATTGTGCATTTTTTCATGCAACTAAATATTATAAAACTATTTTTGAAACTTTAAAAAAAAATTTTTTTCATTCAACTAAATATTATAAAACTATTTTTATTTCCAGACAATGCTACCCAATGGTGTGGCGAAATATCGAATATATAAATAAAAATAAATTTAAAAATTTTTATAAAAAAGACCTAGAGCTTAAAAAACATATGAAAAATATTTTTCAACAAAACGAATAGAAAAATAAAAGCCTACTTATTTGTATATAATATTTAGAAATTATATAAAAGTAGTTTTTGCTAAATGTGTTGCCATTTAACACTAAAATTACTAAAAAGGTCAAAAATTACAATAATTGTTTATTTCTTTTTCACCAACTCACAAATTTAAAATTTCTTTAATTCAGTTACCTATCACCAACACACAATAAAAAGAACTGATGCAATTTTCAAATTATATGTGTTTTCATGTAGAAAAAAAAATATTTTTTCCAAAGCCTACTATTAAAAATAATTTAAATTTAATAGATAAATTATTTTTTCAAAGCCTACTATTAAATATATATTTTTTTTTTGAAAGGAAATTCAAAACAAAAAAAAAATTAAATAATATCTAAAAATCAAATTTTGGACCAACACAAAAAATAGAAATATTTATATTTTAGAAATATTTATATTTTAGAAATATTTATATTTTATTTATTTTAGCAGTTCGTAAGAGTAAGCGGATATGTTTTCTGGAGATCTTGTGTGGTCTTGGAGGGGTTGGATCTTGCCTATAAACTGGTAACCAAGAGACTTAAGTGCTTAAACCCAGCATTGCCTAAAAGGAATCGAATTTTAGGGGCAACAGGAAAAATAGTTTTTTTATTATTATTTATTTATTTTATCTTCAAGTTGTATGAACTAACAGTATGTGTTCAAATCTTAAAAGTTAAAGTAAAAAAGTTAAAATATAAAATTAAAATACATATGTATACATAATAAATTTGTTGCTATAAATAATTTAGTCACCTCTGGGATGTTCGGCCAAGAGAAGCAATATTCCTCCTTACTAGTCGAACGATCATTCCGGATGTTGCGGGCCAGCAGGTTTGGATGTATTTCACATCCTTCTTCTTCATTCTTCTGATACGTTGTTGCATGTTTCGCTACTACTGCCTTAACTACTGGCACGGTTAGATCTTTGTGGATGTTCGAGTTTTTAATATACCATAGTGCGGCTGTAATTATTCGTAAAATCTTATTTTGGCGCCTTTGAATTATTTATAAATTTGAAGCTGAGGCAGTACCCCATAACCGAGAGCCATATCACCATATTGGTTTAAGGATTGAATTATAAAGTAGAAGTTTGCAATCTAAACTTAGGGTAGAGTTTCTGCCAATGAGCCAATGTATTTGCACTACTTTTAGCTTCATTTGGGTCAATTTTGCTTCTATGTGACTTTTCCAGGTTAAGCGTCTATCGAGATGTATGTCAAGGTATTTGACCTCTGAGTTTTGTGATATGGTCGCGTTATTAATTTGTATAGGAGGGCATGATTCCAAATAAGAAATGTGGTCTTGTAAGTATTTCGATGATACTTGGGGGCTTTCGTGAATGCTTAGAAAAGCGGTGTCGTCAGCAAATGTTGATGTGTGGACTTGACTGCTAGTTGGCATATCGGATGTATACAGCAAATATTAAACGGGTACCAAAATACTTCCTTGGGGAACACCAAGTTTAACTGGTTGAGGCGAGCTTAAAAAATCTCCTTTAAGTATAAACTTAACATCAGTTAAATACATTTTTAACATTTTATAAAAATCAGTGGCAGCTTTTGCTTTAGCTTGTAAACTAGGCCTTCATGCCATACTTTATCGAACGCTTGAGAAACGTCTATGAAAATCGCAGAACAGTAATTTTTCATCGAAAGCCTTTTTTACTATATTTACTAATCTGTTCGTTTGTTCAATAGTGCTGTGCTGACTTCTAAAACCGAATCGGTGGTTCGGAATACATCCTTTTTCGCTCAAAATTGGGTTTAGCTTAGTAATTAGTATTTTCTTAAAAAGTTTTGACATATTTGACAATAGACTTATTGGCCTATAGGAGTCTAGCTTTGTGTGATCTTTTACTGGCTTAGGTATTAGAGTAATAAGGGATACCTTCCATTCAGAGGAAAACTGCTCAAGGCGTAGAATGGCGTTAAAAATAAACACAATTATTCTCACTGATACCTGGGGAAGTTCATTATCATCTTGTTGCTTGTTTTGTCAGAACCATAAGCCTTCTTGGTGTTCAAACTAGCTATTGCCCTTTCGACATCTTGTAAGTTATATCTAAGGGGTATTACTGCTTCATCATCTATGGTTGGCGACTCCACTAAAGCAGAACGAAAATATGGTTTGAAATGATTAGCAAATATGTTTCCTTTTTCGATATCACTTCTTGCCCAGCCTCCAGAAGAAGTAGGCAAGGGAAGCTTACGTATGACTGACCGTTTAAGGTTTCTTGTTGAAAGCCATAATGAATAATCCGATTTTGGCCTAGAGTGAGGAAGATATTGTCCTCGACGAAGTCTACACCATTTTCCTCAAATTACTTTATCTGAGTTTCAAGCAGCTGTTCAAGGATAAGAAGGCCCTAGGTTTGGTTTGTATTTCGAATTAAGTGCTAAAGGAAGCCGTCATACTCGTATTATTAATATATTTTAACTTTTTTCATTATGATCAAGTCATGAAAATAGTCATGATGTATTGGAGGGATATATGGTAATAAATCAATCATATCTGTCAATTGATGAGCCTGGAATGATAATATGAACGTGTTAGTACTATATTTCTAAATTTGTGTGGTTTTCCCCGTGAGGGCTATAAATTTAGTGATTTAAAATCCTCATTCTCACTAAATGAAGTTTTGTAGAACATTGTATATGGTTTGCTTTTCATAACCCTTATCCAACATATATTCAACCAATTTACTTCTTCACCATTGATATTTTTTGCCCTTATTAGAATTGCATCTTCAAAGGGTTTTTTATGTTGTATAATAAACGGGGATCAAAGATGACGGCTCATATATTAAATTTTCTTCAAAAATAAAATTAAAAAAACTTAGTAATATAAACGAAAAATTTTGTCAAATCAACGGCCAAATTAGGTATATTAACTTCTTTTAGGGATGTAAATTTAACTAATTTTATGGGTTGTTTTTCTTCGAATATTTTACTACTGTTTTAACAAAATTTTTTGTTAATTTTACATAATCTTATTTGAATTTTTATAAGTTTTTTCAAGCTTTACTGACAAAAAATCTGTTTATATGAATAAAATTAGTTTAAATGAATAAATCGTATATAGATTTCAATAAAAATTAAGTTGATTTAATTATTTTTGTCGTTGAGGTTCTACTAATTTTTTTCGTTCATATTACCTACGAAATTTGATTCAGTGTGGTCAAACTAGGCTAAGGGTAGATTGACATACTTATTGATACCCGATGTAGTTGCATAGGTAACCAGAGAACATAGTGACCTGAATAATTAGATAACCCAACGGTTGAGTGGGTACATACCAAGCATACCCAATCAGAGAAAGCTGTTAAAAGTTGTTAAAATGAGAATGTATTGGTGTTTTGCACTGAAAAAAAATCACATTGTTTAACATTAGTAAATACAAAAGCGTTTAATTTTGAATGAGTTAACCAAAATTTAATTTAAGTTTTTTGTTAAGATAGAGTTTTTAAGGCTTTTGTACAATATTAATTAATTCTTACAATTATGAAATAGTCATGTAACTTACTAGATTTTATTATCTAGCTTAAATAAATGAAACACCTGTTTAAAATGTATAACTTTTTATTTGTTCCGTTTTTAGAAGTTGTCTTTTATGAAGACTTGTTAAAACTCACTTTATTAAACGTAGCTATGGCGAATGAAACCAACCAAAAAGAATTAACAAATAAATGCAGACGCATTGTCAGCATTTGTTTGTTTAAAATTTATTAAAAAGTATTTTGATAATTAAATGAGTTCATTTAATACGAGTTTGCAATTCAGCATAATAGTAAAATAAGTTCAATAGCCACAAGTTGCAAATAAGCAAATAAATTTTCAGGTAAAGTCATTAAAAAAACCTTAAACAAAAAGTTTGTTAACTTCTTGCCTCCTTAGATGCAAACGTCCTCGTTTGTAGGAGAAGTTGATTGACCGGATTCCAAACCATTATATTCTAATGTGTTGGCCTTTATTTGGATTTCAGAGTTAACTGGTGAAATGACAGTTTGGGTGGATTTAAGTTCGTACCTTCTGTTTGCAGCGCATTTGAGAACTACGATAATTATAATTACCACGCACATTAATAGAGCACATGAACTTTCCCACGAATTAATAGTATTTTTCCTATCAATCAATTGAATTGTGTTACTGTTATTCAAATGTAATTGTTTGATAAGTTGGAGCGACAAAGTTTCTTCGAAATAGTGGTTTGAATTTAATGAACTTAGGATGGCGGGTAGAGGTCTATATGTCTCCTTTTCATAGTGTTTCATTATCGACAGTAATGGTGGCATTTTAATATTGGATTAGAAACGTCCCATGCATATCGACAGGGTTGCCATATACATGTATTGTGCCATTGTACTGATTAAATAGTAGAAGAGCGTCTTGAATTATTTCCAAGGAAGGAATATCGAAATTATTGCTTTTTTTACAAATGGAGATTAGGTATGCAACTTGTACTAGTTATTTCTTTGATACTTTCTTTTTGACATAGATTTAGTTCGTCATAGCTTTTACATGGTTTTGTTATTTCAAATATTTTATTTTGACAAGACATTATAGTTTCATGTTCTAATTTTGTAATAGAGTTTCCTGTTTTAATAGATTTAATTAACATAGTTTCACAATGAAGGTTGTTTACCTTAGGCAAGTTTATAACATATAAAAATATTGAATTATTTTTGGCTACCTTAATGGCGAATTTTAAACATTGTTCTAAATTATTATAAGGAAAATTTTGCTCTACAATTAATTAGCTTAAAATTTCCATTTCGTTGTGGGAGAATAGGAAAGAATTTATTATACCTCCTTTTGACCATAACAATTCTTGTTGAATATTAAATACTTCCTCTTTAAGTATCTGCAATTTAAATTTAAGTGCAGCGCTGTTTTCAATGTCGTAAGTTTGAATGTTTTTGGTTATCTGGTTCGTCAAGTTGGTCAGTTCATTTAATTTTCGTGCAAAGAGTCTGGTAATAACAATTTGTTATCCGTCTGTCGTAGGTTATCATTTATTTTATCTGTCAAAATATCAAAATCTGTCCGATCCGGTGAGCCTGCAATCCATTTTCATAAAGTGCCAATTTCGTTGATTTTTGAAGGGCTTAATTCGACTTATCGACCTATCTCGAGTTGAAGAAATGGCATTAGTGGGTTGGATTTCTTTATTTCGAAATTGATATTCTCACTTATAAGTCTTAATTCTCGTTCATAAGTCTCAATGTCGATTATGTGTATTAAGTTAAAGGTTCCGTTCTGTATTAAAGCTCGTCCTGTTTGAAATGTCACGATTTCGGAGTTGGTGTAGTCGAGAATTTGTACTTCGGCTTTTATGATTTGCAGGAGGAATCTGTGAATAAAGAAGAGTGAAGAAAAAAAAATGTTATGACCTTATCAAGCTTTTGTGGACTATTCGCACGGATACAGTTTTAATTGTGCTATTGAAATTTGCTGCCACTTTTTCTTCCTTATATCTAGGTGATAGATAGTAAAATGCTATTGTGTTATTAAGACCGAAAAGATTGGCTTTTGTGTGGTGTGTTATTTTGATGTCGCCCGCAACGGTGTTAGCGGTGAACGATTTTTCATTTTCTATTGGTTTTGATACAATTTCGGATTTTATGTAATTTTTATGGGAACCAGTGTCTATTAGTAATTTTAGTAAATTTCCTTCTCTCATTCCAAATATGGCAATGAGGAACTCCTCATTCTAAAAAATGGATATCGCTAAGATTTGTTACTACGTCATCTTCGGGATCTACCGTTGCCATATTGCTTCGGTATTTCTCGGGGATTTGGTAGTTGTCTTCTGTCAATGTATCTTCTTCCCACTGATACTTGCTTGCGTATTCGTTAACATTTTTTTGTGGGGGATAGTCTATGGATTGTGTTTTGATATGGTAGTTACGTTGAATTTTATTTGGTGGTCCGTATTGATTTGGTTATTGTATCTGTTGAGGTATTTTCCATTTGATATTTTCGACAGGCCTGTTCATGTAGTTTACTTGTCTCGTCCTTAAGCTTTCATCTATTTCCATGGGCTCTGGACGGTGTGTTGGTTTTGGTGGTCGTGGAGGCAATACGTGACCGTATTGCTGATAGTTCCCTTGGTTTAAGGCCATTTGTTGCGTTTGCATAAAATTAGGTGTAAATTGAAGTTGGGGATATTGAGGGGAATATGCTAAATGAGACGAAAAGTGCCTTGGTGTTTGTTGTATTGTATGTCTTCTAGATGGTAGCATTGTTGATCCTTGATTTTTTATATAATGTCCTGCTAAACTGTTCCTGCTTGTTTGGTTATCCAGTTTTTGGCAAAGGTATAGAGCGTTAGGGAGATCCTTGGGTTCTCGGACACCAAGTAGTCTGGGTAAATCACCTTTAAGCCCCCTGATAAACGTATCTAGAGCTTTTTCTCTGTACGTTTGAGTCAGTAATTTGATTCATTCCTTGCTTGCTTCCATACATGAGATTTTGTTGAGAATTAGAGTGAGGTGAGCATAAACGGTTTGATAGAAGTCGTTGACCGATGAATTGCCCTGTAGCAATGACTGTAATTGGTATTCTAGGGTTTTTAGGTCACGCTGGTCACCATAGTGAAGGGTTAAGCATGGCGCAATTTCCCGGATTTTCAAGCGGTGTATTATATGCTTCTAAAGCCGCGTCTGCTTCTCCTATTATTTTGTTCCTAATTGCCATAATAATGGCGTAATATTTAGGTGTGCCTCTGGATCTGTCGTATAGGGATAATACCCTTTCCAAACTCTTCTTCCAAGAACTAAATTCGGTGTGTTTGCCTGAAATTCTCTTAAGCTCTTCACTATATCGGGCACCTTTCTAGATCATCTAAATTATTATTGTATCTTTCGTCGATTGCTTGGTCAGGTAAATTAGCGAATTCTTCTGTAGGATTAAAAACATTATTGATTAATGTTCTACCTTCGGTCAGAAATAATTGTCTTAAAGAACCTAGTAAGTTTGTCTGTAATTGGTCGAATTGCGCTTGACTTAGTCCTGTTGGTGCAGGTAGAGGTTGCCTTGCTGGTTTAAGATCGCAGGTCGGACTAAATTATTTGGATTTGACATTCTTTCCTGTTCCACTTACAATTTTTGTTTCGTTAGCAAATAAAGATATTGTAAAAATTTAAAGATTTCAAAAAATATAATTTATTTATATTGTTCTTTTTTCGTTTTGATTTAAACTTATTAACTACTTTTTACTATAATATTTATGAATATTGCAATAATTAAAAAAAATGTTAGCTTAAGTAGAACGCCTTCATTTTCAAATGGATGTTTTTGCTCGATCTTGGCTTCTCGGGCCAACAGTTTATTTTATTCTTAGTGATCTTTATTCTTTTGTGTTTTAGTTTAAGTTAATGGTAATTTATTTTAGTCTTTTTTTTCACAAATCTGTTAGCGATTTTTTGTTTAGTTTTATTTTATCAATAACGAGTAGTTTATTTTTTTTATTTTGGAATAAATTTCGGTAGGGTGTAAAATGCTTATAAATTTTTTATTTTACATTCCTTAACAGTCACTTTATTTTTGCTACACCTTTAGTCCTTATCTTCAGGATATTTTAATAATTTTTTGATCCGTATTATTAGGATATTTTAAATAAGTTTTTAATTCTTCTTATTAGGATATTTTAAATAAGTTTTTAATTCTTATTATTAGGATATTTTAAATAAATTTTTAATCCTTATTATTAGGATATTTTAAATGAATTTTTAATCCTTATTATTAGGATATTTTTAATAAGTTTTTAACTTAAATAAATGAAACACTTGTTTAAAATTTCTAACTTTTTATTTGTTCCATTTTTAGAAGTTGTCTTCTATTAAGACTTGTTAAAACTCACTTTATTATTTTTCAGCATTTTCAGCATTTGTTTGTTTAAAATTTATTAATAAGTATTTTGATAATTAAATGAGTTCATATAACACGAGTTTGCAATTCAGCATAATAGTAAAATAAGTTCAATAGCCACAAGTTGCAATTAAGCAAATAAATTTTCAGGTAAAGTCATTAAAAAAACGTTAAACAAAAAGTTTGTTAACTTGTATTGTAACATATGTATGTGAAAATTCCGTACAAGCGGTTCTTATGAAAAAAAAAATCTAACATATTCATTATCAATGTTATCAGGTAGAGAAACCACACAATAAAATAGCGCTTGTTTAGAAATGTCCATTACTGTCATAAGAGCCTTTTGTGTAAAGTCTTTTTTTTTTCAACCATAAAACATAATTAGGTTCTGAACTATTAAACTATTTCGTATTTTCTAAATTAATAATATACAAATAAACTCTTCATGCATGCATACCCGTATATCATTTTTTGTGAAAATAAAACTTTAAAATTGTTAAATGAAAGATTTATATTAATCTAACACAAAATATTTTTTATATAAAAAATATTATTTCAAACTAACAAAATTGGTTATGGTTAAATATTTTCAGTGTACTTATTTTATTGCACAATGCGATATAAGCCTGCTTTGTTGAAAGTTGGCATGCTACTGATTGAAAATTTTATATGTTTTGTTCTCTTTGTGAGAGTCTTGCTGAGATTGTGTATGTACACAGAACACTCAGGGGTTTTCGTGGGTCTCTATGGTACATACAAACACATGCATACATAAATACTGAAGTATCCACTCGATCAATCATCGCTCGATTAATCGGAGGATTTTAAGTTGATTAACTGTTCGAGTAAGAAAAATTGCAAATTTCGATTAAAGAATAACTCGAACAAATTATTTGAATTACCTTTTTTAGTGAAAATATAAATATTTAAAAAACAATAATCAATATACATATCTACATAAAAAACGAACAGCGCTAATAAATAAATTTGTTATTTAAAGATGAATTTGTTTGGCAGCATTTTATTAAAGAAAGAAGCAATGCTAATTGCAAAAGATGTCCCAAAGTATACAAACGCGCAGGCTCATCGACTTCATCCCTTATTGATCACTAGCGTCAAGAGCATAACACTGCACTCCATGAGGAACCAGTAATTTCAATAAAAGCAACAAGCGGTCCAATGACCAAATATTTAAAAAAGGAGATATGTATGTATATTCATCTTTAGAAGAAATAATATGTAGATGTATTTCTAAAGACGGTATGTCAGTGCATTCTTTTATTTTTATTTTGTTTATTTAAATATATAAAAGTCTACATAATAATTTCATACAGACTTTAGTAACAAAGTTAATAATTATTTGTAACAATAATTTGCAAAGACAAAAGAAAAAAAAATTAACAATTAAGGTACTTTATAATATTGCGTTTTATTTATTTATTTATTGTAGTCAATGGATGCTATCCTTACAGACTATTACATAAAAACTTAAATTAGTAGAAATTTTATTATATTACACAGTATTTAAAATTACAATTAAATTTCTTTTAATTATATTTAAATTCAAAGAGAAATCAATATTTTTATAAAAATTATTGAATTGATTGCATAATCGCACAAGTGGATCAGCCATAGCGTAATTCGTACTACAATTTTGGACAAAAAGAGGCATAAAGTTACGTATATTACGACATGTAACATCAAATTTAATATTGGCCAACAGAAATTCACAACAAGTATTACCATTGATAGTACTTAACATAAAAGAAACATTTAACATAATACGACGACTTTTTAGAGTAGGAAGTTTAATTAAAGCAAGTCTACTAGTATATGAAGGAAACCTCACATCGTCACGCCAATTTAAACCACGTAAGCAGAACAGGAAAAATTGTTTTTGAACAGATTCAAGAAGTTGGCAATGTACGTTATAATAAGGATCACATATTACTGACCCATATTCCAGGATAGGTCTAACCAGAGCCACTAATAACTGTTTGGTTATGTAAGGGTCGGAAAATTCTTTTGACCAACGCTTAATAAATGCAAGAACACCTCGAGCCTTGTTGATAGTCATTGTAATATGAGATACAAAATTAAGTTTAGGATCTACCAAAATTCCAAGGTCCAAAAATGAATCAACTCATGTTCTCCTAAGAAGTAGTTTACACTGATAAAATCACTCCTTGAAAATCTCATGCATTTACGTTTTTTAATATTTAAAACCATCATGTTGTGTCTACACCATAAAACAAGATTGTTGAGGTCAGTCTGCAAATTTATATGACCTGCATAATGCTTGAAGCTATAAAAGATTTTAACATCGTCAACATACATTAATACATGTGAGGAGTTTATAACAATTGGAAGATCATTAATAAAAAAGAAAAAAGAATAGGTCCCAGGTGACTTCCCTGGGGAACACCGGACAAAACAGCAATACATTTTGATGAACGATTTTTAAAACGAACAGTTTGACTATGACATGTTTAATACGACTGCAACCAATTAAGACTAATGCGGGTAACACCAAGCATAAGTTTCATCAGGAGAAGTTGTGATTGACTTTATCAAATGCTTTGCTCAAATCTGTATATACAGCATCAGTTCGTTTCTTTTCAATAAAAGCTGAGTTAATTAAGGAGGTTAGTTGAAGAACATTTGTAGTAGTTGAACCACGCTTTCTGAAGCCGTTTGGATTGGATGATAAAATAGAAGAAAATTGATGACAGAAGTAATCAGTAACAATTTTGGAATAGCACTTAGTTTAGCTATTCCCCTGTAGTTCGTGATTTCAGACTTTTTACCAAATTTGTATAATGGAATAATAAAAGATTCTCTCCAAAACTTAGGAAAGTAACCATTTATAATTGAAATATTGAATAAAAATGTTAACGGAGTAGCTAATAACTCCGCGCAACGGTTTAAAATACAGCTTGGTACGCCATTAGGGCCATGGTTAAATGACATCTTCAATTTCTTCAAATTATATACAACTTCAGTCAAATTGAATGTTGGAAGACAAATGTTGTTAGAATGACTAATGTATGAATATTCATTTTTATCATTAAATTGATCGTTGGAGTACGTACTGGCAAAAAAGTCAGCAAACATGTTGGAAATCTCGTCTAGTTATTCGTCTAATTGAACGGACGTGTTTTTTTCAAGCTCGCAAAAAACGTACAATACAAACAAAATTTAGTGAGTGAATTTTTAATAAACAAACAAAAACAATAAAACCTGTTTTGATACAGAATAACAAAGTTGTTGTATTTTTTTTTCTCTTGTTTACAACGGCATTAATAGTTGAATAATAAGACAAACCAAAAGTAAAGTGCGAGGGCTCATTTATGAGTCACTCAAATTTAAACATTCTTAATAAAAGTGCGAACATAAGCAGTAGAAATGCTTACGTTACAATAAATGCTGATGAAAACAGCGAAATAAACAAAAACAAAAAAACTGATTTGTTTTTAAATGCCGCGCCAATTCACCGCACACGTTCTTGCTCACCGTTGTTGCTAAGTAGTGACAATAATTTAAAAGTAAATAAACCAGCGTTGCCTTTTGAATATAGTACGACAAAAACAATAACGGAAAGTGCGCAAAAATCTAAGACTCAAGTGGGAATGGATAGATACGTGACTGTAATGAAAAGAGGTCGAAGCCCTAAATCTTCGCAGTTAGCACCAATGTCGAAAGTACATAAAGAAAAGGACGGAATAAGTTCCCAAAATCGTTTTGCTATCTTAGATAGTGAATCAAGTGAACCTAAAACGGCATCCAAGTCGTTCAAACCACCCCCAATATATTTAAGGGAGAAAAATTCAAATGAGTTAATAAATAAACTGATTTCACTGATTGCAGAGAATTCTTTTTATGTAATTCCCATTAAGCGTGGTAACATTGATGAGACAAAAATACAATTCATTGATGAAAGCAGTTACCGTAAAACTGTAAATGAGTTTGAAAGCTGCAAAAAAAATTTTTATACCTATCAGCTGAAGAGTAGCAAAGGTCTACAGGTCGTCATTAAAGGTGTAGATGCATACGTTGATCCAGCTGAAATAAGAGCTGGACTTCAAAAAGCGGGTTTTAAAATAAAAAGTGTAGATAATCTCCGAAATCGAGAACGTGTCCCCCAACCACTATTTCGAGTTGAACTGGAACCTGGCGATTTAAGATTAAAAAAAAACGAAACGCACCCAATATATAATCTGAGGTATCTGTTGCACCGCAAAATCACTGTAGAGGAACCACATAAACGATCAGGACCCGTCCAGTGCCTAAACTGTCAAGAATATGGTCATACTAGGGCTTACTGTAAGCTGCCTTCTGTTTGCGTTGTGTGTGGTGAGCTGCATTGTTCCGCTCAATGCGATAAGTCAAGGGATGACACGAAGGTTAAAAAATGTAGCAATTGCGGTGGAAACCACACTGCCAACTACAGAGGATGTCCTGTTTATTCTATTGTAAGGAAGACGTCTCAAAAACCAAATACTCCCCCTAAGCAAAAACAATATCGACCAAATGACCATTACCCTCAGCTAGGTCAACCAACCACCCAACATATTTCATACGCTGACATGCTAAAAAACAACCAAGTTCATAAAGCGCCATCGTCAATTAACCCGAACCAACTTTTGCACCCGGAACCTAAGGACCAAACACCTTCGGTTAACTATAGTCGTCTGGAAGGAACCATTGAGACATTAGTACAGTCGCTAAACACTTTTATGAGCTCTATGGGTAATATGATGCAAGAAATGTTAAAAATGCAATCTATGATATTGCAGGCAGTACTTACCAAACCATGAACTGTTTAAAAATATGTTTCTGGAACGCAAACGGCTTACGCCAACATAAAAATGAACTCGAATACTTCCTTAAGAACCAACAAATTGATGTCATGCTGATTGCAGAAACACATTTAACAAGAAATAGCTTTTTTAAAATCAATGGCTATATTTTATATGACACCAAAGACCCCCGTGGCAGAGAATGTGGTGGTTCAGCAATACTTATAAAGACCCGCATCAAACATTATTTACTGTGTGATTTTTGTGAGGATTACCTTCAAGCAACAAATATCTGCCTTGAAGAATTTCATCAAAACTTAGTTATTTCTTCAATTTATTCACCTCCTAGATTTCAAGTATCAGAGAGTCAGTATAGCGACTTCTTCAAATCACTAGGTCCCTGTTTCATAGCATCAGGCGACTACAACGCTAAACATACATTTTGGGGATCACGACTAATAACACCAAAAGGTCGTGTTTTGTTTGACACAATTTCAAAAATGCGTCTCAATGTGATCTCGAGTGGCCAACCCACCTATTGGCCTACTGATCGACAAAAAATACCGGATGTTATTGATTTTGGCGTGTTTAAGGGTATTTCAAGAGAAATTATTAAAGCTGAATCATCACTAGAATTATCCTCAGATCATTCACCCACTATTGTCTATATATGGAATCAACAAAATATCGTATCACCAACAACCAGGACAAGCATAAATTGGCTGAAATATAGAAAATATCTCAGCACGCATTGCTCGGAAAACATCCCGCTAAGAACACCAGAAGACATAGAGCAGTGTATAATTGATTTTGATCGAAACATCAAATTAGCTGCCCAACATGCAACTGTAATCCGACAAATAGACAGATGCAATCACATTTATTCTGCAGATGTCGAGCGGCTCTTGACTGAAAAAAGAAAAATTCGTAGAGAGTGGCAATCATATAGATCTCCTCAACTTAAAAATAGACTTAAAGATTGCACAAAGCGGCTAAGAGACCTACTAGAATCTCAAAGGGTGGCATCTCTGAAAAATTACCTGGAAGATCTGGACCCAACTCCACAATCAGATTATTCATTATGGCGTGCATGTCGAAACCTCAATAGACCAGTCGTACGTAAGCCTCCATTGCGAACTTCTTGTGGAGACTGGGCAAGAAATGATACCGAAAAAGGTAATGTGTTTGTTGATCATTTAAAAACGTGTTTACTCCAATTGTCTCGACTGATATAGCTGAGCTCCCACCTATAGATGTTAGTCCGGCAGTTACCCTAAGGTTCGAGCTTCGAGATATTGAAAAGGCAATAACTGATTTAAATACTAAGAAAGCTCCTGGCATTGATAAAATCAGTAACAAGATGTTATTTGAATTGCCCCGTATAGCCCAAAAAATCATTCTTTTTGTTTTTAATGCCATTTTACGTCTTGAGTACTTTCCTACAAAGTGGAAAATTTCTTTGATTACTATGATACCTAAGCCTGGAAAAGACAACACCAAGGTTGAATCATACAGACCTATAAGCCTATTATCAAATATATCAAAGCTGTTCGAAAAAATATTAATAATTAAGTTGAACCCAATTCTGAGCGCCAAAGGATGTATTCCGAACCATCAATTTGGCTTCAGAAAACAACATAGTACGATCCAAAAAACACACAGATTAGTAAATGTAATTAAAAAGACCTTTGAAGAAAAAAAATACTGTTCTGCACTTTTTATCGATGTTTCTCAAGCATTTGACAAGGTATGGCACGAAGGCCTTATATACAAGTTAAAGCTGAATTTGCCCAAAAACTTCTATAAGCTCATAAAAAATTATTTAACTGATCGAATGTTCATACTAAAAGAAGGAGATTTCTTAAGCTCGCCTCAGCTTATTAAAGCCGGAGTTCCACAGGGTAGTATTTTGGGACCCATTTTATACTTGCTGTACACATCCGATATGCCAATTAGCAATCAAGTGCACACATCAACATTTGCTGATGACACAGCTTTTTTAAGTATTCATGAAAGCGCGCAAGTAGCATCACAAGATTTACAAGATCACGTACTCAAATTGGAAAAATGGTTGAAGAAATGGAGAATTAAGGTGAATGAACAAAAATGCACTCATATAACTTTCACACTGCGTAGGGACTCATGCCCCCCTATTCGCATAAATAATCAAATGATACCCCAGCTTTCAGACGTCAAATACCTCGGTATACATCTTGACCGGCGCCTTACTTGGAAAAGCCACATAGAATCCAAATTGACACAAATGAAGTTAAAAGCAGTCCAACTAAACTGGCTTATTGGCAGAAACTCTATCCTCAGCTTAGATTGCAAATTACTACTTTACAAGTCGATACTTAAACCAATTTGGTGCTATGGGATTCAATTATGGGGTACTGCCTCAGCTAGCAATGTTGAAAAAATACAAAGGCGCCAAAATAAGATTCTTCGAATGATCACAGTTGCTCCCTGGTATATCAAAAACTCTAATATTCACAAAGATCTAAACGTGCCAACAGTTAAATCAGAAATAGCGAAACATGCGGTAACGTATTTGAAAAAGCTTGAAACTCATCCAAATCCACTGGCGCGTAACATTCTTAATGCTCCTGGTTACATTAGACTAAAAAGAAGAGATACTGCTTTTCTTGGCCGTACAATAGAGGGATGACCCGTAAATAATTTCAACAATCGTGGAACATAATTTTTTTTTTGTCTTGCACTGGCTGGACTTAAAAAGTATATTTTATTTTAGACTTAAGATATGAGTAATTATTGTTAGTTCAAACATATTGAAGATACAATAAATAACTATGAATTCAAAAAAAAAAAAAAAACATGTTGGAAATAATACTTTCATCACTAGATTCATATCCACAAAACTTCATTACGTGGGGATAGCCGCTAGATTTTCTTTTCGAGTTTACAAAAGTATAAAATGATTTCGGATCACACTTCATATTTTCCGTAATCTATTGACAGACCAGACTTCTAAAATTTTGTATAACTTATTTTTTAAGTTTTTTAACCTTGAGAGTACCTTATAATTCCATGGTGGACCAACTGGCGGTTTAAGTAGTTCTTAACAGATCATTTAATTTATTGTAATTGGTTTTCTTAAAGCAATAAATTTTAACAGCATTATAACGATTCGAGGCAAATTGAGATGCTGAATTCGATAGTTGGGTGGTACCGATCTTCTGGCAAACAAACAGGCTCAGAGCGATTCAAGGAACAGTCATCAAGATCATTAGTGAATATCATATCAAGCAAATTTCCACTGTCATGATACACAGATTCAGTTGATAAAGACTCAAATCAAACATTTCATTCAAGAAGTCATCATAAGAACTTCTATTTTTTACCGGGACAAGATAAGAAGCATCCGGATTACGTATCCACGAAATGAAGGGGAGATTAAAATCACCAACAACAAAAATGCTATCGTTAAATTTAGCTTGTTGATATACCAATCTAATAGCTTCAATATGCTTGGAGTATTTTGGAGTATCTGAGCCTGGTGAAATATAGGAACAGGTAAAATAAATTTACTTAGACGCCATTTTAATTATAACATCAACGTTAAAGCTGAGTTTTAGTTTGTGCGTTGATACGTGAGGACGCGATTTTTTTAAGCTCGCAATTGACAAAACAAAAGCAAAAGGTGTGAATAAATTCAAACAAAAGCAAAAAAACAAACTTGTTTTTAATACAACAAAGTTGTCTGTAAACATTTTTTTTCTCTCCTTTTCTTTTTTTACAACGGCATTATCACTTTGCTACTTTAAAAATAAAACAAAAACAATAGGGGCCAATGAGCCTCTTTAATTTAAGTAACAAAAATGTAGACAATTTTGATTTAAATAAAAACAAAAAAACTGAAAATAATTTGTGTTTCAACACTACACCAGTTTTACGTGCCCAATCTTGTTCGTCGCTTTTGATAAGCGATGATAATAAAATAACTACAAACAAGTCGCCTTCTGTACAAAGTGTTACCAAAACTAATGTGGATAGTGTAGAAAAACCTAAGATGCAAGAGGGAATGGACAGATACATTACGGTATTAAAAAGAGGTCGAAGCCCTAAATCTTCACAGCTTGCACCAATGGCCAAAGTACATAAAGGCAAGGACTCTAACGGATTAAATTCCCATAATAGTTTTGCTATCTTAGATAGTGAAACAAGTGAACATAAAACGGCAATTAAGTCGTTCAAACCACCTCCAGTGATATCAGATTGAAGAAGAACGAAATGCACCCCATTTACAATCTGAAATACACCGTAAAATAACTGTAGAGGAGCCGCATAAGCGTCCAGGACCTGTCCAGTGTCGAAATTGTCAAGAATATGATCATACTAGAGCTTACTATAAGTTGCCTCCGGTTTGCGTTGTATGTGGCGAGCTACATTGTTTCGCCCAATGCGACAAAGCAAGGGATGACTCGAAAGTTAAAAAATGTAGCAATTGCGGTGAAAACCACACTGCTAACTATAGAGGCTGTCCAGTTTTTTCCATGGTAAGGAAAACAATTCAAAAACTAAATACTCCTGCTAAGCACCAACAATATCGAGCAAATGCTCATTATCCTCAGTTAGCCCAACCAACAACACAACATGTTTCATACGCAGATATGGTAAAAACCAATCATACTTCAGTACATAAAGCGACACCTACAACTAATTCTACTCCTAATTTGCAATCGCATCCTAAAGAACAAACACCATCTGGTAATTTTAATCGTCGCGAAGTAAGCATCCAGACATTAGTGCATTCGATAAACAGTTTTGTAAGCAGCATGATGCAAGAAATGGTACGCGTGCAATCTACTATGTTGCAGGCGTTACTTAACAAACCATGAACTGTTTAAAAATATGTTTCTGGAACGCAAACGGTTTGCGCCAACACAAAAATGAACTCGGGTACTTCCTTAAGAAGGAACAAATTGATGTCATGCTGGTTGCAGAACTCACTTAACAACAAATATCTTTTTTAAAATAAATGGTTTTATCTTATATGACACCAAAGACCCCAGTGGGAGAGCATGTGGTGGTTCAGCAATACTAATAAAGGTTCAAACAAACAAACAAACATCTGCATTGAAGAATTTCATTAAAACTTAAGAAGAAGTCTTCGATTTATTCACCTCCTAAGTTTCAAATATCAGAGAGTCAATACAGCGATTTCTTCAAATCACTAGGTCCCTGTTTCATAGCATCAGGCGACTACAACGCTAAACATACATTTTGGGGATCACGCCTAATAACTCCAAAAGGTCGTGTTTTGTTTGACACAATTTCAAAAATGCATCTGAAAGTGATATCGAGTGGACAACCCACCTATTGGCCTACTGACCGACAAAAAATACCTGATGTTATCGATTTTGGCGTGATTAAGGGTATTCCGAGAGACGCGATTAAAGCTGAAGCGTCACTTGCATTATCCTCAGATCATTCACCCACTATCGTCTATAAATGGACAAACAAAACATCATATCACCAATGACTATCACAAGCATTAATTGTTTGAAATATAGAAAGTATCTTAGTACTCATTGTTCGGAAAACATCCCGCTAAGAACACCTGAAGACGTAGAGCGGAGTCTTATTGATTTTGACCAAAACCTCAAATCAGCTGCCCAACATTCAACAATTAACCGACAATTAGCTAGAAACAATCAAATTTATTCTGCAGATATCGAGCGGATCTTGGCTGAAAAAAGAAAAATTCGTAGAGAATGGAAATCACAGAGATCTCCGCAACTCAAAAGCAGACTTAAAGAATGCACGAACCGGCTAAGAGACATGCTGGAATCTCGAAGAGTAGCATCCCTGAAAAACTATTTTACTAGACGCAACTCCTCAATCAGATTATTCGCTATGGCGTGCTTGTAGAAACCTTAAAAGGCCAGTCTTACGTAAGCCTCCCTTGCGAACTTCAGCTTGCCCAGCCAGGAGTGATACTGAAAAAGGAAATTATTTGCTGGACATTTGAAAAAGGTTTTTACCCCAAATATATCGACTGATATAGTTGAGTTGCCAGTTGTCGAGGCTAGTGCTGCAGTACCGATAAGATTTGAATTTGGTGATCTTGAAAAGGCAATAACGGATTTAAACACCAAAAAAGCCCCTGGCGTTGATAAAACCAGTAACAAGATGTTAATTGAGTTGCCCCGTGTAACTCACAGAATCGTTCTTTTTATTTTTAATGCCATTTTACGTCTTGAGTACTTTCCCGCAGACTGGAAGGTGTCCTTGAAACATACAGACCTATAAGCCTTTTGTCAAATTTGTCAAAGCTGTTTGAGAGGATGTTAAAAACTAAGCTTAACACTAGTTAAACGACAAAGGATGTATTCCAAACCATCAATTCGGCTTCAGGAAAAAACATAGTACGATCGAACAAATTCACAGGTTAGTTAATGTTGTTAAGAAGACTTTTGAAGAGAGAAAATACTGCTCTGCGCTTTTTATTGACGTTTCTCAAGCATTCGATAAGGTATGGCATGAAGGCCTAATATATAAGCTAAAACTGAATTTTCCCGTAAACCTCTATAAGCTGCTAGATAGTTATTTAACCGAATGAAAATTTATTGTGAAAGAAGGAGATTTTTTGAGCTCACCCCAGCCCATCGAAGCCGGAGTTCCCCAAGGTAGTAAAATGGGGACCATTTTATACTTATTGTATGCTTCAGACATGCCAACTAGTAACCGAGTTCAGCCATCGACATTTGCTGACGACACAGCTTTTTTGAGCATTCACGAGAGACCCGAAGTAGCATCACGATATTTACAAGACCACATATTTAATTTAGAAAAATGGTTGAAGAAATGGAAAATAAAAGTGAATGAATAAAAATGTACTCACATAACTTTCACACTACGTAGAGAATCTTGCCCACTATTCGGATAAATAACCAAACGATACCTCAGCTTTCAGACGTCAAATATCTCAGCATACATCTTGACCAGCGGCTTACATGGAAACGCCAAATAGAAACAAAGTTAACACAAATGAAGTTGAAAGCAGTCCAACTAAACTGGCTAATTGGCAGAAATTCTACTCTAGCTTTAGATTGCAAACTTTTATTATACACGTCAATTCTAAAACCAATGTGGTGTTATGGCATTCAATTGTGGGGCACTGCTTCAGCTACCAACGTAGAAAAAATTGAAAGGCGCCAAAATAAGATTCTTCGTATCTGCTCCTTGGCATATAAAAAACTCGAACATCCACAAAGATCTAAACGTGCCATCAGTTAAAGCAGAAATAGCGAAACTTACCATAAGGTATTTAAATAAGCTTGAAACTCATTCGAACCACTGGCCCGTAACATATTAAATGCACCTGGTTACATTCGACTAAGAAGGAGGGACACTGCTGCTCTCATTAGTACATCAGAGGGATAACCCGCAAATTACAGTAACCGTGAAACATACATTTTTTTTGTCCAGCTGGTTGGACTAAACAAGTATATTTATTTTTTTTAGACTTAAGATATGAGTAATTATTGATAGTTCAATTATATTGAAGATATAATAAATAAAAATTGCGAAAAAAAATCGTTAAAGCTTTAAACCAGAGTAGGTATTTCTCTCTTCTTTCATTTTCCACATTTATGAAGAAACTTGTGATTTGCTTTTTGTTTACTTCACTGTCTACGAAAGAATTTTTTTATTGTGTTTGTTTTTTCTCTGCACACAAATAAGTTTCACACACACATTTTTCATCTTTTTGGATGTTTGCTTTTCAAACTTTTGAAACAAATTTTTGCTTCTTTCATGGCGATGAAAAAGAAATAATCTAAACAACAATTACTTCATGGACAAAGAGACGTGAACAGTTTGAAAAGCAAACATCTAAGAAGATGAAAAATGTATGTGTGAAATTTATTTGTGTGCAGTGAATAAACAAACACAATACAAAAATTTCATTCATTGAAAATGACAAGAGAATGATAAAAAATGTACTATTTATGGTGAAAAAATACTCCCTGCTTTAAACAAATTCACGACAGCAGGCTACCGACTACAATCTGTCAAAATGAAAATGCACGCGTTCTTTTGAAAATGATTATTTTGGCGATAGCACAGCTACACGGCTACACGAACACCGTTGTGGCTGCCGTCAACTTAGATTTATTTCTATTTTTGTTCGCTACAAAAAATGAGTTAGTGATGTCAACACATCAAGGAATATGAAATAAATGAGTGCTTTGTTAAGAAAGAAGATAAAATCACAAAAAGTTAAATATATAATACAAAAGTAATACAATACATTACATATTTGTAAAAAAAATATTGGAAATTCTCATCGTATTAAAGGCAAAAGCCTAGTAGTCTGTAAACAAATAATAAATGAAATAAAACGCTAGAAGCTGTCTTTGAATTTCATGCTGAAGGTTTTATTATTAAACTTTAATCCATTTCAAATTCATACAAGGTAAACTTACGTTAAATTTTTGAAATTTCGGATTGTTTTATGTTGTTCACAATTGCTTCTTTTCCAAATTTGAAATTATATTGTTTTTAATAAAATTTTAAATTCAAAAAGCTCTTTTTAATTAAAGTTGGAGAGCCGATTTTCATAAATATTAATTATCCTTGGCGAAATGTTGGGGAAAAAAATAAATATTTTTATTAAGTTTTTAGGAAAGACTTAAAGCTTAAAAAAATAAATAAAATAAAAAATCATTAACGAAAAAAACGACTTCCATACATTGGTTTAAACATGACTAACTAACTAATTTATGATTAATCATAAATTAACGTAAGTATACCTTTATGGACGGACGAATTGTCCGCCTAAAAAAGAGGCGTGACCGTTTTACAAATTACTTTAATCTCTTAATCGTTTGTTTTGTGAATTTTGGTTTTTCTAACTCTTTAAAAGCACTTGATTGATTTGAAAAGCGCTGAAAAAATTAAAGTGGCACCACTGAAATAAATAAAGAAAAGCTGTTTATTTTCTCAAAAATTTATTTCAATTGTGGACGCCGATTATTAATTGCGCCTTGTAAGTATTTAATTTTTATTTTTGTTGCATTTTTATATTATTTCTAAATTTCAGGTAAAATATGGATATTGATGAAATATTGATATTGATGATTAGACTATCGATGGTTTTTTTCTCGATAGCGATACTATCGTTGAAAAAATAAATTAATAAATTGGGAATTAGTTAGTTGAAAATGAAAGTTCACCATTAGAAATAGACCCATTGCAGTACTGGAAGCTAAATTATATAGTTAATTAATCAATTTATACAATGTTATATCTATTCACAGAACAATTCTGATCAGATGTCACTCACGAAGTCATGTGCTTTACGTTATTTATGCATACCAGCAACTTCGATAGAATCTGAAAGAATGTTTAGCAAAGCCGGAGGCATTATTTCAGATAGAAGATCTAGTCTAAAGCCAAAAAATGTTGATATGCTGCTCTTTTTAAACAAAAATTTTTGGATTATTCAGAGGGGTATTTTGCCAATCTAGCCGGACATTAGGCCTAAAATTAATTTTGAGAAATGTAAAAATTTAAGTACGCAGCTCGACAGACAACAAAATTCTGCATCGTATAGGCGTTTGCTTGATATTTGTTGTTTTGGGACACTGTTAAAGTCAGGAAAGTTGAGTAAATCGCATACGTTTTTATTGACTTTAAACGATTTTGAGAGGTTTGCAATATATTTTTTGGTGGCTAAACGAATAAAGATTTTGTATTGATTTTTTTTCTGTGAAAGGGTTTATTAGTAGCTACTTATGTTAATTTTTAGAAATTTTTATTAGAAAATCGTGATCCTAAAAATGTTATATATCACTAAAAAATTTACGATCTCTTCTTTTATGCTGTAAAAAAAAACGTTGCGCATATTTGCGCCATTTTTTTTTTTGGGATTTTTTGAAAATTTTACCTTTTTATGTTTTTTCTTATTTTGAATAGGTAAATACGAATTAGAAACCTTTGTATATTTATAAAATGTTTTGGTTTTTAATAACTGAAGGTAGATGTTTTTTATTTAAATCATTACATCTAACACTGTCATTACCTGTACAAAAAACAATTTAAATATCAAAAGAGATATAGACGTAGATGCCCTTTCTTTCGGACTATCTACTTTACACCTGTCATCTAAACTGTCAGGGAAAAAATGGCAAATAAAAACTGATGCGGACAAAGCCATTTTTAACGCGCGGAAACAAAATATCCCAGGAAAATTTAGAAGTGAATTAGGGCTAGTAGTGGGTGTACCGAAAGCTGGATTTGGAAACACCAACGATGGTAACACTAGCAGAGGATTTTTTTCCAATCCTGAATTAGCTGCAGAAATAACTGAACTTAACGCTGAAGAGGATTCAGATTCGGAAGAGTACTTTGAAGAATCCGACGAAGAAGAACCATGGCACTCATTATCATCTTAGTGCAAAGGAGAAGTTGTTTTAAGTAAATTTATTGTTATAATTTTAAATAAAATTTATCTTTACAATCATAAATAAGTTATTACTATGAATAAATTAATTATTTTCCAGTAAATAAAATACTATAAAGTAACAAATTACAAAAATATTTTTTTAATAATATTCTTGGGAGGCGGGGATTGGTTAGGCATTGTAAAGCTTACAAATGAATATTTTTAGGAAATTGGCAAAAAAAATAAAAAAAATTTTTTCACAGGGACGTTTTGGGGGTGGGATCAGAGGAATACCTCCCCCTGCTCAAAAATTAAATTTTTATGGTTTTATGAAGTATGTAATCTATTTCTTTGAATAATTGCATTATTTTTTCAAATAATATTTATTTCACCGCCCACAAAAGGGGCGGGGCTAAAAATGGCATTTAAGAATCCCTTGAGTCGAACTTTAAGTTTATGAAAATTCCTTGACCTTAAAAGTTGTAATTGCTAAACAAATTGACGGGAAAATTAAAAAAACTTGCATTTTTCAGAGGTAGGATTAGTTCTTCCAAGGGGAACTTTTTTTTCCTTGATCCGATTTTTCCTATTTTCTAGCTTTGACAGATGACCATAACAGATTTTTCTGCAACTAACCTAGGGGCACTCAGTACATTTTTAGAGACAATAGAAGCTAAAAAAAATTAATGTCCGGCTAGATTGGCAAAATACCCCTATGTGCGACGCGTCGTAAGTCGCGACGGTAAGTTTTATTCCGCCAATAACGAAGTATACATATATATGTAAATATGTACAAACATTTTTTATTTCATATCGTTGTGTACCTTCCAGCACAATTGGAATTATATATAACGACGAAAATCTCGTTGAAGAGATCGATTTTGATACTTAGGTATTACTCTCACCTGATTCGCACACATCCAGCGGGTTACGGGGAAAAAAGGTATGTACGTGACAGTTGTTATTTTTACCATTGTAATAGTTTTTATATTTGTTTTTAGAAAGATGACAGCCAGAAATTCCAAGAATTCCTTGATTTGGCTGCATCAAGTATTGCTGACATTGGTGGTTCAGTTGTAGGACAAAAGCAGGACATGGATTCCACCGCAATGCATTTCGCAAGCCTAGCAGTGAAAATAAAAGAAGCCGAAATGCCACCAAGTTTTCAATGAAATTGAAAACTTTTTCAAAGAAAATCAAATTAAGTAATTGCCATTGAGTTAACCTCATTGCGAAGAACTAAATTATTATTCAGCTTTAATTTATCGAACTTATTAATGATATACATATATTGGTTCAATATTCAAATTCGATAAATTAAAGCTCGAATAACTAAATAATAATTTAATTCTTCGCAATTGCGATCACTTAATAGTTTTTAACTTTTTTAATTTTTTTTATGGAAAACTGATAGTCTTTTAAGTTTTTAATTATTATAAAATAATATTTGTAGTTAATTTTTTTTTCGTTTTTTGAATTTGAGATTCTTTTTTTTATGCTACATATTTGAATTTTTTCTTTTGCTTTTTGGAATGCTGTTTTTGATTTTGTGTGCTTGGTTTTTTTTAGTTATGTGATATTTTTTCTCTTTTTTTTGCTTTTTTATATTAAGGGCCTAATTCATGAAAATTATTGTATAAAAGAAATTAAAAACAAAAATTGGTTGTGTTTTATTTTTGTTATGTTAATATCTTTTCTTTTTAACCGACTTCAAAAAAGAAGGAGGTTATCTATTCGTCTGAATGTTGCTTTTTTTTTTATGTATGTAACCGCAGATCTCAGCCATTTCTGAACCGATTTTCAAATTTTTTGCTTTATTTGAAAGGTTATGCTTCAAGGTTGGTCCCATTTTAAAAACAGTTCATTATATTAAAAATTAAAGGGTGTCCCCATACAACATACATGTTTTTTACGTGTATTAAGAACCGTAAAGGGCAGCAAATTAAAATTTTAAAAAACTGCGTGCCGCTATAGCTCCCAACAGCAGAAATTAATAAAAAAATAAATTTAAAATTTAAAGGGTGTCCCCATAGGTGACATAATATGACCTATTTGGGTCTATCTTTTGAACCGTTATAGACTAAACCTTGAAAATTTGACAGAATGTCGACTACTATGACCATTATAATAAAATGTATAAATACTCAAAATTTTAAATTAAAGGGTGCTCCAATAGTTCATTTAATTTGATGTATATGGCCATACTTTTGAATAGTTGTACACAGACCGCTGAAATTTACAATGAACCTGTAGTGCTAAGTCAGCTATAACAAAAAGTATAAAATTTTGAATTTGGAACTTAAAGGGTGTCCCAATAGTTAATGTAATTCTATGTATGTGGCCAAACTTTTGAACTGTTAGAGACAGACAGCTGAAATTTACAAGGAACCTGTATTGCAAAGTCCACTATAGCAAGTATACAATTTGAAGTTAGAAATTAAAGGGTGTCCCCATAAATTACGTAATTTGATCTAAATGACCCTATCTTTTGAACCGTTAAACACAAACACTTAAAAATTAGGCAGAATGTCCACTACTTTCTCTGGTATGATAACAAATATAAATATTTGGAATTATAATGTAAAGGGTGTCCCAATAGTTCATGTAATTTGATATATATGGTTAAACTTTTTAACCGTTATAGACAGATAGTTGAAATTTACAAAGAATCTTTGTGACCAAGTCCTCTATAACAACAGGTCTTGAATTTAACATTGTAAATTAAAGGGTTTCCGAATAGGTGATGTTATTTGATCTGTGTGCCCCTATCTTTGAAACCGTTATGGACAGAGGCTTCAATGGTGTCCCCATACAAGACGGATGCTGGTGAAAATAACTTAACTTTTAAACAGTAATAGGGAGAGGCTTGACATTCAATAGTCTTATTTTTTCCCTCTAATTTTGGCGCATCTTTTATTTGGTTTAAATCTAATTCTTACAGATTACTTCTTACATTTTTAGTTTAGAATTGGTGCCCTTCTATCTGTTTTGAAGTCGGTTTTTTTTTGCAAGAATTATTTCTTTTGTTTTATAAAATTCAAGTTTTTTTTGCTACTGAAAAAATATATATGTTTGAATATTTAGGTTTTGATTTTTAGTTATGAATATTATATGCGTTTTGTTTTGTATGTATGTATGTATGTTTTTCTAGTTTTTAATTTTTTTTCGAACAATATTTTTTTTGATGCTTTATATTTTTAACCGACTTCAAAAAAAGAAGGAGGTTATCAATTCCTCTGAATGTTGCTTTTTTATGTTTGTGCCCGCAGAACTCAGCCATTTCCGAACCGATTTTAAAAATCTTTATTTGAAAGGTAATGCTTACAGATTGGTCCGGTTTTAAAAACAGTTCATTATTTCAAAAATTAAAGGGTGGCCCCATACAACATACATGTTTTTTTCGTGTATTAAGAATCCTAAAGGGCACCAATTTAAAATTTTAAAAAATTACGTATCTGTATAGCTCCTACCAACAAAAAGCAATAAAAATATAAACTTAAAATTTAAAGGGAGTCCCCATAGGAGACGTAATTTGTCCTTTATGGGCTTATCTTTTGAACCGTTGAAGCAAAAACCTTGAAAGTTTGACAGAATGTCGATTACTATGACCTTTATAATAAAAAGGATAAATATTCAAAATTATAAATTAAAGGGTGCTGCAATAGTTCATTAAATTTGACGTATATGCCCATACTTTTGAACAGTTGTTTACCGACCGTTAAATTTATATTTTAAACCGTTATAGACAGACAGCTGAAATTTACAAGAAACCTGTATTGCTAAGTCCGCTATAACAGGTATATAATTTGAATTTAGAAATTATAGGGTGTCCCCATAATTGATGTAATTTGACCTATATGGCCCTATCTTTTGATCCGTTATAGACAAACACTTGAAAATTAGGCAGAATTTCCACTACTTTGTCTGGTATACCACCAAGTATAAATATTTAGAATTATGAATTAAAGGGTGTTCCAATAGTTCTGTAATTTGCTGTATATGACCAAACCTTTGAACCATTATAGACACACAGTTGAAATTTACAAATAATCTTTGTGGCCAAGTCCTTTATAACAATAAGTATTTAATTTGCAATTGTAAATTAAAGGGTGTCCCAATAGATGATGATATTTGATTTATGTTGCCCTATCTTTGAAACCGTTATAGACAAACATTTGATATTTACACAGAACGTATATTACTATATCCACTATAGCAAAAAGTATGAATTTGGAAATTAAAGGGTGTACCTAAAGTTAATGATATTTGATCTATATGACCTTATCTTTTGAACGCTTATAGATAAACATTTGAAATTTTAACAAAACGAATATTACTATGTCAGCAATAAAAAGTACAAAAAAAGGGTGTCCTCATAGCTGACGTAATTTGACTTATATGGACTAGTCTTTTGAACCGTTATAGATTGAGACTTATGGAAATAAAAGGGTGTGCCTATAGTTAATGAAATTTGATGTATGCCTTATCTTTTGAGCCGTTTTAGATAGACAACTGAAATTTACACATAATGTGTATTACTATGGTCGCTATTACAGCTATAAAAATTAAAAATTAAATGGTGTCCCCATAAAAGACGAATGTTGGTGAAAATAGCTTAATATTTAAACAGTAATAAGGAGATGCTTGAATATCACATAGTCTTTACTTCTTTTCCTGCCAATTTTGGTGCATTTTGTTTATCTTTTATTTGGTTTATATATAGTTCTTACAGATTACTTCTTACATTTTTAGTTTAGAACTGGTACCCAACTAACTGTTTTGAAGTTGGTTTTTTTTGCTAGAATTATTATTTACTTTATTTTTATATTACTTTTATTAACCAATAAAATGATTTCAGTACAAAAAACAAAATATGCGAATTATTACACAGAATTATTTGCTTGGAAATCTTTTAGGATATGGCGAAGTTTAAATGCTGTTGTGGATGAACGGTTAGCTGATCTAGGTTGGTATGATAGTAAGGGTTGAATTTGTTCCCTCCATTGACCCTGAATTTCTCGGTTATCAATTGAGTGGTCAAAAAGCTCAATAGTGAAATAATTTCTGTCATTTTGCAGCATTAAAAAGTTATGAAGTACTACTGTGGCTAAGACAATTTTGTCTGCATTTTTCGAACACATCTGTTGGCCAAAATGCCAAAGGCATTTTCGATATGCACTCGAGCTTTAGACAACATTGTATTAAATTTGTCTTTATCTTGCGGTAAGTTATGTACGGGAAATGGTCGCATTAAATTAATTTTTAAAGGGAATGCGCTATCACCGACAAAATAATAGGAGAAACTTGTAGAAGTTTCTGGTAAGTTAGCAGAGTGAGGAACTTCCAAAGTACCGTTCAATAATTTTCTTCCAAAATCATTTCGATCAAGTACGCCACCATCACTCTGACTATCTAAAGCCCCGACATCTATGTATGTAAAAACGTAGTTAGCATCACATGCTGCCATTAATACAATGCTAAACGTTTTTTTGTAATTGAAATACAAGGAACCGCTTTTCGCTGTTCGCTCACGTTAGGAGGTGATAAGTACACAGAATGCAGCTCTTCCCAAATTGCATCACACGTTTCATATATAATTTTCCGAACAATGGAAATTCCTAGCTTGTAAGCCCAAGCAAGACTTTGGATATTACATCCTTGGGCCAAGTACCTGAAATTTTTTATTTTCTTTAGGACAAAATACTGATAACTCTTACATTGGCTTACATTATTGTTACGGCCAGGCGCGTCTCTGCACCTATGGCTTTTCTATTGGAATATCGCTGCATGTTTTTGTTTATAAGGGTCAACAACAAACTAAAATTATGTACGCTCATACGAGTTGCTTTAAAAAAATGCTCTTCATCCTTTTCCATTAATTGCAGTACACACGTTTTAAAGAACCCTTCTTCATCGCGGGTTAGATTTACCGGGCGAATCCACCACCTCCGGCTGCTTTTTTTATGACGCTTGTAGGCTTCATATACTTCAGCTGTAATACGAGTTATTTTAGCTATGGATGCTACAAAATTGGCTAAATTTTCCTCAGCCATCATTTAAGCAACAACAATAATAATAATTTTAACAAGTATCGAAATGTCAAACTTTAATATCAGCTGCTGACAATGTTGCTGCCGTTTTCAAATTAATTAAGTAGCAGGCTACACGGCGACAATTGTTGCCAACGCTATTTGTAGTCGTGACGTCGTGTAGCCTGCTGTCGTTAATGTGTTTAAAGCTTTAAGCTTAAAGAGTAAACAATAAATTGATACTGTTCATTAAAATTGGCACACATTCTTCTCAGTGGATCAGCATAAGCATAGTTCATACGAAAACATTTAATTGCCAGAGGATGAAAGTTACGTGTCGGCCGAAGTGGAACATTAAATGATATACTTCTTAGAATGAATTCAGAATAACAAAAACGGAACATTTAGCATAGTCCTTCGGCTTTTAAGAGAAGGCAACTTAATTAGCAGCGATAATCTTTGATGATAAGGAGGAAAATTTAATGTTGAATTTCATCTTAATCTTAGTAGGCTAAATAGCAAAAACTGTTTTTGAATAGACTCAATATGATCACTATGAACATTATACAACGGATCCCAAACAACTGAGCCATATTCAAGAATAGGTCTAACTAAGGATGTGTATAAAAGCTTAGTTACATATGGATCGATAAATTCCTTTGTCCATCAAAAAACAACAAAAGCAAGAACGCCTCTCGCCTTACTGACCATCATATTAATGTGTGGAACAAACGTCAAGCATTATACCCATATCCAGGATGCAACACTCTAATTCCAAAGGTTGTTTTCCCAACAAAAAGTTGACACTGACGAAGTTGCCCCTGTTAAATCTCATGTGCTTGCATTTGTTAGTGTTTAGTTCCATTAGGCCTACATTGCACCAAGTATAAAAGTTATCAATATCATGTTGTAGGTAAAAATGATCCGAATTTTTATTGTATGTAAGAAAAATTTTTACATCATCAGCAAACATAAGTATGTTGCAATATTTTATAACATTTGGCAGATCATTTATAAATAAAGAGAACAGGATTGGACCAAGATGGCTACCTTGCGGTACTTCAGAACAAACATTTATAGGTTTAGATATGTGGATTTTAAAAAGTACATTTTGTTTTCTATTTAGATAAGATTTAATCCAATTTAGACTATTTGCAGAAAAGCCCATGTAGCTTAATAAGGAGAAGTTTGTGATTGATTGTCGAATGATTTTTTCTATCTGGATAAAATAAAGAAAAGATCAGGAAATCTAGAGGAACTTTTTAAAAACTTTTTAACGCTGTTCTTTCAATATCGCCTAGATCCACTTTATGTGAAGAAGTTTTTTTTTAAGTCAGGACTTAATTCTATTTTATTTTTAAGAGATTATTTTAAAAGACATGACAGAAAATAAAATACGAAAAGATCTCATAAAGTGTACTTATATATTTTAATAAACCATTACTTGAATTATTTTTGGTTATGTAAAAGTTTTGTTATAAATAAAATATATTCTAAATCAATTTGCGTATGGTTGTTATTTCTCATAGGATATAAAATCTGAATTTGTTAGAGTTTCGCGATTAATTTGAATTTTTCGAGTTATTCGAGTAATTTAAAACACTTAGCCTGTTAATCGAGCAAAGTTAAATTCCCAAAATCGATTAATTATTTGCTCGAATAAAATAAAAACCCGATTATATGGATGCTCTAATAAATACATACATACGTACATGTATAGTCTGCCCGTACTACAGAAAGGCGATTGAAAAACTCAGGTTTCGATAATGAGTAGGATACTGCAACTTAACCTCAATTACTGTCGAGCCGGTCAAGAGCTGATCAAAAAAAATGTTCGTCAACTAAATTTGGATATCGCGTTACTTAGTGAACCATATGAAGGTGTGGAGTCCTCGAACTGGGTGTCTGATCGTTCATGCACATCGGCAATCTGGTCGGTCAGTGGTTTAACGGTGCGGGACGCAACGTCACAACAGTGTGGATATGCTCGGGCCCCAGTTTCTAGCATTACGTTATATAGCTGTTATATCCCACCAATGTATTCCATAGAAGAATTTCAGGTCATGGTTCACGGCATTGCTTCCGATGCAATGACTAGAAATCCTGTATTGATAGCTGGTGATTTTAATGCATTGGCTAGAGAGTGGGGCTGTCCCCGCACAAACTCAAGAGGCAGAATACTCTTAGAGGCATTTTCCGACTTGGGTGTGTACTGTACCAGAGAACTATATAGAACGCTTGCAGATAGGTAAAACATCAAAGCAAGAAAAATTCAAAACTAAAGTTATTTAATACCTGATACCATAGCGTTCTCTTATATAGGGAGGCAAAGTTGTTATTGCAACAGAAAACTGACGAACTTATTGCAGCCATTAATAACCACTAGCGGTCAGTCTATTCGCGGGGTTCTTTTTCGGTTTATTTTTTATACCTATATATTTTCTGACATTCACAGATATTCTTGTAGACTCCCGAAACTACAAAAAAATAAGGTAGGTTGATTATTCGCAAAAGATATTATTAACCTGAGGGGTGTTATTTGATTAAAAATCTATACAAAATTCCATCTCCTGGATGTACTGGAGATAAGTGCCTCAATACCCACCCTTCCGTTGATCTTAAATGCAAAAGTTACTTAAGATCCCTAACGTAGACCACACACTTACATGCTCACATTCCAAAAGCTATACACGTAACCAACTAAAGAATCATCTTAATTGCATTCCAATATAAATTCAAACTTTATTCATGTAATTATTTCAAGAATTAGAAATAAGAATAATTAATTTAGTTCATAATAGTTAATATTCAATAATTGTTAAATAGAGACAAATTTACCCTGAACACGATGAAACGCGCGAAATCTTTTTTGAAACGTAGTGAAGACATCTTAATATTGAATACGGACAAAGGAAACAGCACAGTAGCAATGGACAAGAAAGATTATAAATTTAAGATGCGGACAGTGGTTGAAGATATTATGACATACCAGAGATTAGAAAGAGATCCTTCAACCAAACTTCAAAAAATTAACAATGACTTAGTTGAGGAGCTTTCGAAAAATAATATTATATCGACAACGGAGAAAATGCAACTCAAAGTGACACGGCCTTAGCACCAATATTATATGGACTTCCAAAAATTCACAAGAAAGATTTACCGTTGAGACCAATTTGCTCATGTATTAACTCACCCTCAAACAACCTCTCTAAATACTTGACGAACATATTAAAACACATCACTAAAATTTCACCTTATAATGTTAGGGACTCAGTGCAATTTAGGAATAAGATAAAAGACTTGACGATAGATAAAAACGAAACACTTATATCTTTTGACGTAGTCCCACTTTTTCCTAGTGTACCGGTAGACTTAGCATTAACTATTATTGAGGAAAAGTGGTAGGAGATTAAAGAATATACAAATATGCCAAAGGATTTGTATTTACGTATTTTAAGATTTTGCATGACGACAAAATATACTCCCAAAAAATGGGACATCCTATGGATTCACCAGCCTCACCAATAGTCGCGGACTTTGTTATGGAAAGACTCTTGGAAACTTGTATACGGGAATTAACTATTAAACCCAAGATTTAATAAAATATGTCGACGATTTGTTCGCCATTGTTAGAGAGAATGAAATAGATAATATAGTGACGATTCTCAATAATTTTTACCCAAGAATTAAGTTCACTATGAAGAGAGAATGCAACTCCAGACTTCCATATCGGGACACCATGGTGATAAGGGAAGGCCAAAAACTAAGAATTGACTGGTATCAAGAAACAACAGCGTCTAGAAGATTAATCAATTATTTTTCAAAGCATACAAGAAGTATGATTATAAACACCGCCTTTAATTTTATCAACAGAGTTTTGGACATAAGTGACACCAGCTTCCACCAAAAGAATAAAAGAAAAATAAGGACAATACTAAAGGACAACGATTTTCCATCTGAACTTATTAACAAATTAATATATGAATGTAATCGTGTAAAAGTGGTTAAAAATACAGATAATGTGGCTGAACCAAAGTTTTTTAAATCGTTAATATATGTTCCAAATATATCTGAGAGATTTGAAAAATCTGGACTATTTGACTGTAACAAATATAGAATAACACAAAAAACAGATATTAGTTTACGTTCTTTTTTCAGCAAAACTAAAGACAAAGTTCATATAACGGACAAATCGAATGTAGTTTACGAAATTCCTTGCGATGACAATGAAATGGAAAAGTGTGATAATGTTTACATTGGGACGAAAAAAATAAGTTAAAAGTTAGGATTGCTGGTCATAAATCTGATCAGCGTAATAGGTTAAATAATTTTACACAAAAAACTGCACTCGCGACCCACTGTGCACATAACAATTACTCTCCAATTTTTGATAATATTAAATACAGAGAGAAATTATAAACGCCGTTACATGTTGGAGATGTTGCAGATAATAAATGTACCTACAATTAAGAGAATAAACTATAAAGCTGACGTTGCGAGCATAAAGGCCGAGGCACATAGAATCCGTCATACGTTATACTTTAACGTTCTCAACTGAAATCAAAGTAACAACGTAATAGGTTGACACAATGAGTACTTTGTAAACAGATATTAAATCAGAAAAGAAAACATTTAAAAAGCTTTTTTCTCAATTTTAGTCTATTAAATTGAATTATTTTGTTGTATTTTATTTTATTTTTACTCTTAATTAAATTGAATTATTTTGTTGTATTTTGTTTTATTTTTGCTGCCACTCAATACAAACATTTAATTTTGGGAGATAGAAACAAAGAGAAACCAATTTATAGCTTTCAACGTACGTCAAAAGTTGCCCAACTTTCGTACTTTGCGTTGACGGAGACGTACTGATTGTGATGTCAGTAATTAGAAAAGCTGTATTTCGACTTTCTTGTGCGTTGAAAAAGTCGACATATAACATATGACGGATTCTATGTGCCCCGGATTTAACTCAGAATTATAAACAATTAATAAATAAAGGTACACAAAGAAAATAAGTATTATCAAACTAACTTTTTGGTTTAATATTCAGTGCAATAATAACTTTTGACGATGTTAGTCGAACTACAATATAGAATAAGTTTGTTTGTTCCTTATTGTTAATATGTTTTTTGTCTATGTTAATATTTAAACCAAATATCAAAAAATCAAAAATTTTATTTCCTAAAATGCTTATAACTCAATCATTTTAAATTATTATTTGCAAATTTAGATAGCATTTTGTAGGTATTGACAAGACCTTTACGACCATGTATAATTTTCAAAAATCAGAATAAAACTGAAGATATGGCAAGCTGTAAAAGAATTTTCAGGTGCGAGGTTCCCAATTTTGGGACCACATAGCGCCACCTCCAGATGGTGTATGGTACCCACCTTTAAGACTTAAGTTCAGGTATGCTCGTGTCAAATTTTGGATCAATTGGCCTAGCCGTTTATAAATGACTAGGTTATTTCCAAAATAGTTTGATTCTGCCCCACTGTGCAGTGTATAATAAATGTGAATGAAATATCATAAAGGCAAGTAACAACAACAACAAAAACCAATGCGTGTCATAATGATCATTAACTATGTAATAATTAGTTACAAGTTTTTAAATAAATTAGTCAAGTGCGAGTTAGACTCACACACGTAGGGTTCCGTATGTGTATTACAGTTCAAAAAATAAGGCTATATACGTACAAATTATGTCGCTGTCGGTACACCCTTTAATTTTTTTATTTGCTATGGCGGCCATGGCAATTCTCTTTCTATGAATATATTAAGAGTCTATCTATTACTATTAAAAAAATAAGTTAATATTCGTGAAAAACATGTCACTGACAGAACACTCTTTAATTTTTAGTAATTGTCATAACGGTCATAGCAACACATCTACTGTACAAATTGGAAGAGTGTACCTATTACGTTTCAAAAAATATGTCGGTATAAATGAAAAAATTAGTCAATGTTTATGCAAATCACGTCACTGTCGGCACACCCTTAAATTTTTACTATTTGTTATAGTGGCCATAGTAATACACATCCTGTAAAAACTTCAAGAGTCTACCTATTATCGTTTAAAACTTAGGCCATATACATACATGCAAATTACGTCACTATCAGATCACCCTTCATTTTTTGGTGTAATATTGTATATTTTCTTATAACGCGAACATAGATTAAATTACTGTCTGCAAATTTTAAGTGGTTGCCTCCAATAGCTCAAGAAATAAAGACATAAAGGAAAATAACACGTCACTTTAGGAACACCCTATAAGTTTTAGTATATGTTGCTATAGTGGCTACAGTTACAGATCTTCTGCGAAAATTTCAAGAGTGTACCTATTATGGTTCAAAATTTAGGGCTTATACATGCAAATAACTCCACTATCGGAACACCCTTTAATTTTTAAGTTTATTTTTTAGACTTGTTTATATAGCGTACTAAGTTTTAATTACTGCTTGCATATTTTTAATGTTTTCTTCCTACAATTGAAGAAAAAAGCACATATTCGTAAATAACACCTCTCTATTGGAACACCCTATAAGTTTTAGTATTTGTTACTATAGCGGCCACAGCTATACACCTTCTTTGAAAATTTCAAGCATCTACCTATTATGGTTCAAAACTTAGGCCTTATACATGCAAATCACACCTCTATCGGAACACCCTTTAATTTTTATTTTTTTGTAGTTGTTTATATAGTGAACTAAGTTTTAGTTACTGTTTGTAAATTTCAAGTGTATCCCACCTACAGTTCACGAAATAGGCACATATTCGTGAATAACACCTCTCTATTGGAACACCCTATAAGTTTTAGTATTTGTTGCTATAGCGACAACAGCTATACATCATCTGTGAAAATTTCAAGAGTCTACCTATTACGGTTCCAGAGATAAAAGGCGCTGACAGACGGACAGACATTGTAGCGAAAACAATAGGGTAACGTTTTTACACTTTGTGTATGGAACCCTAAAAACAAATCGCTCATTTACTTGAAGACCGTCATAAGTCAAAAAAAGGCATTTTGTAAAAAACGCATTTTAAGTTTTTTATTCTGCACTGTTAAGTAAAACAACATGAACATGCCTCAATTTCGAAGTCAAATAATAAAATGATATGTTATTTGTATATTATTTAGGGAAAATCTGGAATATTTTGTAACTAAAATATGTCGTTATTATTAATAAAAAAAATTGAAACAAATGAAATGAAATAACGGCATATTCTATTCCCACGCGAAAAGTACACAAGATAAAATCATGAAATTAATATACAACATGTAGCGGAATAAAAAGAACATTTCTGCATCACTAACTCAAAAATCACGTTTTTTGACTTATGACGGTCTTCAAGTAAATGAGCGAAATGTAGAAAAAGAACAAAAAAAACATGAGTAAAAAGTAGATCGAAAGTTTTATGAATTAAAACCATTTTACACCAAATCCTCGGTTAACTCGCAATACATGTGTTTAGATTTTAATGTTTAAGTTGTTCTTACTTGGCTTTAAGAATTTGTTCTTTAAATTTTCATATAATTTATGCTAAACAAAATACATATAGGGATAAAATAATAAAAAATAGGAAATTAGAAAAATCAGTCACCCATTTACATAGCTGGATCTCCACAATCCATAGCTTAACGCGAACAACTAGAGCGTTAAATGGTGATTTTGTTTTGCATTTACAGATAGATGTCTTCATAATAATATGTGCTTAATTTTTAATGTACCTTAACTTCTAAAATTTTACTTAATTAAATACTTTCATAAATGGTTGTTGATATTCGAAATGTGCAATAATATTAAGGTTTCCAAGTTATAATTTACTTTGAGTTAATTTTAGTTTTTCATATTTATGTTTAAAAACGTATTTACCGGGTTTTTACGATTAAAGCAATTTTGTTATAATTTACGAATATACTCGTATATTATACATTTTTACACTAACTTGTAAATTATGTCTTGGAAACATTTAGTTAGCACTTACATACGAGTTATGATCAAAAAATAACCGTTATTTTCAATTTTAGTGAGGTACGTACATATGTTCGATTTTCACATTTTTTTTTAATGTTGGTACACATGTCTGTTATTTATGTTGACAATATCAGCCATTTTGGATTGTCAGTTTGTTTTTGACAGATAAAAAGGTTAGTCGCGTTTTGGTGTGCTTTTCGATTATTTACTATTTCAAAAAATGGATCAAATAAACTGTATTAAATATTCTGTAAAAAATGAAATTAAATGTGCAAGGACATTTGAAATATTGACTGTGACGTTTGGCGAGTGTACTATGAGCAGAACACAAGTACAATTGTGGTATAAACGGTTTAAGGAAGGCTGAGAAGATGTCAATGGCGATGCTAGTCTTGGTCGCCCGAGCACGTTAACAACCGATGAAAACATAGAAGCAGTGAAGAAAATGATTTTGGATAATCGTCGAATCACTATTAGAGAGGTTGCTGATGGTGTTGGCATATCGTTCGGCTCATGCCCAGCAATTTTTACAGATGATTTAGGCATGAAACGTGCGGCAGCGAAGATTGTTCAAAAATTGCTAAATTTTGAGCAAAAACAACGTCGCATGGACATCGCTCAGGAGATGTTGAACATCGTCAACGACGATCCGAAAATCACAACTCGCTTAGTTTTTGCAGCATCGCACAGCGATTCGCGCAATAGAGATTTTTTTTTAATGTGGAAAATTCATCTGCCTTAATTTGGCAAAGTATGAGAAAAAGTTTTGTTTTAAAATTAAATAAAATTTTACAAATATCAGATATATTGTTACCTTTTCCTTGAAGCTCTAAGTTGAAATCATTAAGCAAAGAAGTTGTATCAGCTAGAAAAGCTAGATCTGATATGAATTGTGTATCTTTTAAGAAATTTTTTGCCGACCTATCGATATTTTCTTTTTATAAAAACTCTAAGACTTCTTCTTTTAAATCATATATCCGGTTAAGACAGTCGCCACGACTGAGCCAACATACCTCAGTGAACATTTTAAGATTATTAAAAGCTGCGTTTTTAGATGTTAAAAATTTTACAAATTTTCGGCATTGTGCCCTCCTCTTATTTTATTTATAATGCGCTCTGCGGTCTTCATAGTAGAGTCTTGAGTAATAAATTTTGACTCAAGAGCGGCTTATCACTTACAACTTCTATCAAAAGCTTTCCAGTTACATGTCCATAAAAGGTTTCCAATGTCAACATTGATTCAAAAACATTAAAATGTTCATCAATGCATCTTACACAGACAACCAGTTGACAAAGATGATTGATATCTGTACTTTCATCTAAACAAAACGAAAGAAATTTACAATTTATCAATTTTTCTTTAATAGAAGACTCCACCGAATTTCCTATTTGGGCAATACGCCTAGCCACAGTTTGGGGTGACTTTATGAAATCTGTTCTATAATTTAACGTTTGAAAAGTTTTTTCTAAACTATTTTTTGCTAGCATTCCATCAATAAATGGTCCGCCTTGCTGAGCGATTTCCAAGCTTATTTGGCTTGAAATCTCCTTTTTTAATTTTTTATTTTGCAAAATTTCCTCATTTTGCTCTTCTTCCAGAACTGATTCTTTAATTTTTTGCATATTAAGGTTTTTTTGCTCAAGAAAAAACATTTTCCTTTCTTCCTCTTCTAATTTATTTATTGTTTTAAATGTTTGGTATCATAAAATGCATTGCATGTTACCAAAAGCATTTTTAATTACAAAATTATTTATTGTTTTTGTAATGCTTAGTTTCGTGTTTGCTGGGCAATATTATCTTATCCAATACAGACGCATTTCATTCATTGAGAGTTTTAGTTACCTATGGACTAGAGTGAGGAAGATAGTGTCCTCGACGAAGTCTACACCATTTTCCTCAAATTACTTTATCTGAGTTTGAAGCAGCTGTTTCAAAATTCAAGGATAAGAAGGCCCCAGGTTTGGTTTGTATTTCGAATTAAGTGTTAAAGGAAGCCGTTAAATGCTGTGCTGAGCAATTTGTAAGGATGATAAGTGCGTGTTTAGGTAAGGGTGTGTTCCCATCTATACGGAAGAGACAAGGATTGGTTTTACTGCCGAAGGATAATATGATCCCTCATCTTATCGGCCACTATGTAAGATAGATACGTGTGGAAGGCTGTTGAAAAGTATAGTGTACAGAAGGCTGGAATGTTGTATTGACGCCGTGAGTGGGCTATCTGAAAATTAATTTGGCTTTAGGAAAGCTAAATCAACTATCGATGCTATAAACGTTGTGGTAGAAACTGCTGCGCAGGCCATCGAAGGAAAGCGATGGAAAAATGATTCAAAAGAGGGCCCAAATAGGCGATGCATACAATATAATGGTATTCACAACGCTAGTAATTAACTTCCTCTGAAGGTATTTGGAGCGTCTAGTGTTTGGCATAAGGCAGAGCAGGTATTTGATGCCTTTGCACTTATGTATTGTAGGTGATCAAAAAAAGATAGACGAATATCAATAATTACACCTTGATATTTGACGTATGGGTTAGCTTCTATGCAACACGTCCTAACGTTCTACTTAATATTCTCTCCCAACTGCTTATTAACACCCCTTCTGTCTTATGATCCGCCGAGTTTTAGTTCCATCGACCTGAGCCAAGATCTAACAATCTGTATGCTAGCATTAGTAGCCGTTTCAGCATCTGCGAGTTCCTTTGCCACACAAACAAGCGCTATGTCATCTCCAAAGCCAATTATGTTCACATTTCAGTTCTGTAATTCCTATCAATTCCTATCAAGCGTGGTAACATTGATGAAACTAAAATTCAATTTACAGATGAAAGTAGTTATCATAAAGCAGTAAAGGAGTTTGAAAGCTGCAAAAAGAACTTCTATACCTATCAGCTGAAGAGCAGCAAAGCCCTACAGGTAGTTATCAAAGGTGTAAACTCATATGTTGATCCAGTAGAAATAAGAGCTGGCCTCCAAAAAGCAGGATTTAAAGTGCAGACAGTCTCAGAAATCGAGAGCGTGTCCCTCCCTATTTCGCATTGAACTGGAACCTGGGGATATTAGATTGAAGAAGAACGAAACGCATCCCATTTATAATCTAAAATATCTGTTACACCGCAGGATAAGTGTAGATGAACCACATAAGCGGTCAGGACCCGTTCAGTGTTTAAATTGGCAAGAATACGGCCATATAAGGGCTAACTACAAGTTGCCTCAGGTTTGCGTTCCGCCCAAAACGACAAACCAAAGGATGACTCGAAGATTAAAAAATGTAGCAATTGTGGTGGTAATCACACTGCTAACTACAGAGGCTGTCCAGTTTTATTTATGGCAAAGAAGTCAATTCAATAATCAAATACTCCTGCTAAGCATCCACAATATCAAGCAAATGCTCATTACCCTCAATTAGCTCAACCAACAACCCAACATGTTTCATACGCGGATATGTTAAGGTCCAATCATATTTCAGCACACAAAGCGACACCGAACAAACACCATCTGGTAACTACAATCGTCTCGAAGCAAGCATCGAGTCATTAGTGCATTGGTTAAACAGTTTTATGAGCTCTTGAGCAGCATCTATGATGTTGCCGGCGGTACTGTTTTAAACCATGAACTGTTTAAAAATATCTTCCTAGAACGCAAACGGCTTACGCCAACACAAAAATGAACTCGAGTACTTCTTGAAGAACCAACAAATTGATGTCATGATGTTTTCAGAGACTCATTTAACAACAATAGCTTTTTTAAAATCCCCCGTGGCAGAGCATGTGGTGGTTCAGCAATACTAATAAAGGTTCGAATTAAAGATCATTTACTGTGTGATTATTGTGACCTACCTTTAACCAACAAACATCTGTTTTGAAGAATATCATCAACACTTCGTTATTTCTTCGATTTATTCACCTCCTAGATTTCAAATATCAGAGATTCAAATCACTAGGTCCCTGTTTTATAGCATCAGGCGACTACAACGCTAAACATACGTTTTGGGGATCAATACTTATTACTCCAAAAAGTCGCGTTTTATTTGACACCATTTCAAAAATGCGTCTGAATGTGATATCGAGTGGACAACCCACCTATTGGCCTACTGATCGACAATAAATACCTGATGTTATTGATTTTGGCGTGACTAAGGGTATTCCGAGAGAAATTATTAAGGTTGAAGCGTCACTCGAATTATCCTTAGATCATTCACCCACTAATGTCTATATATGGAACCAGCAAATTATCGTTTCGCCAACAACTTGCGCAAGCATTAATTGGTTGAAATATAGAAAGTATCTCAGTACTCATTGTTCGGAACACATACCGCTAAGAACACTAGAAGACGTGGAACAGAGTCTAATTTATTTTGATCAACACCTTAAATCAGCTGCCCAACATGCGACAGAAACCCGACAACCAGCTAGATACAATAAAATTTATTTTGTAGATTTCGAGCGGCTCTTGACTGAAAAAAGAAAAATTCGAAGAGAGTGGCAAGCACACAGATCTCCTCTACTCAAATCTAGACTTAAAGATTGCACGAAACGGCTAAGACAGCTACTAGAATCTCGAAGAGTATCTCTGAAAAATTACTTGGAAGACCTCGACGCAACTGCACAATCAGATTATTTATATAACATGTAGGAACCTTAGTATATAGGAACTGCGGGCATGAATTCTCTCCCAACCTAAATACATTGAATTTGGAGCAAAAGCCATTAAATTGGAGCAAAAGCCATTAAATTGGACCAAAACCCATTAAAATCATTAAAAAGCAAACAATTAGTGGGAGGGTAATAAAAGTCAAAGTTAAGGGTCATTAAAAAGCAATAAATTAGTGGGAGGGTAATAATAGATGAAAGTGTGAGAAGAAATAAGTTGACATATTGATAACAAATATTTGTGAAGGGGGAGATATTGAGTAAATAGTAAAAATTTATGAGTGTAATGATCTTATGTGTGTGGGAAGAATGTAGGTCATTTGGGAAAAGCGTTATCTCTATTTCTAATAATGGACTGTGTAGATAGAGACTGAGAAGTGGACAGACAGAAATGAAAGTGCATTTTTAAGTGTGGAGATTGGTTGTGTTTTTGAGCGTGTGGTAATGTTCTTAATTATGAAAATTTTAAAAAATTCTTAAATTTAGGAGAAAGCAAACTAAAGAAGTGCTTGTGTGGGATAAGGAAATTGTTTTAAGAGTAATAAATTCTTGCAGCTGGGTTGATATATTGATAAGCGTGTGTTATGAAATGCTGGGATTAGTTGGCTGTAAATGTCTAAACTTTTTAATGTGGCTGGTCTGAGGGCGTGTACACCTAGCTTTTACTTCGGCAGCTTCAGTTTCGTAGGTTCGAAAAAATACTTTAAATAAAACCTCCTTTTATTCACTTATCCCGAGGTCAAAACCACAAATCAGACCAGATAAGACACGAAAATTGTAGTCTTGCCAGATCACAGCTTTCGTTGGAAAGGGATAGCAAGAGTTAATGCTTATTTTATATTACTATCTCTTTCTGGTTAAAGCTGCAATTTGACATTTTATTGTTTACAAAATAATTTGTGAAATTGTTGGAAAATTTTAATTGTGTGAAAAATTAATTGTTTTATAAATAGTTTTATGTTTTAAAATAATTTGTGCCTAAAATAATATTTGAAGAAAAACCATCCAGAGTCGGCCAAATAAAAATAAATAAAAGGAAATAAAACAACAGGAAAAGATGTAAGTATAACAAAGGTTTTCTATTGAAATAAATTTGTTTATAATTAAATTATTTTGCTATTTCAGGAGTCGCCGATTCATAATGGGCTGCCCAAAAGGGGAAAAACTTCATCAGTTTCCGAAAAATCCGACTATGTAAGTAATTATTTACATGGTTAAATTTAATATGCAAATTATGCCTGTGAACATCTCATATGAAATTGTGATTGTGTACAACATTTTTGAACAAATTGTGTGAATATAAAGCTTTTGGAAATATCTATCAGGTGGTGCTAAAATTAAAAAAAATTTAACCCATTAAGAATCGGTGACATTTTTTGATGAAATTTTATGCAATGTTGGTCATACCACAGAGGAGATGATTCTTGTGTCTGGCCGAAGGCTGGCATTGCAGGAAATCTTTAGTACTTAATAGTGTAAAAATTAAAAAAATAAAAAAAATGCTTTGGCTCTTAATGGGTTAATTTAAAAAAAAAAAAGTTTAACATCACCTGATAGATATTTCCAAAACTTTAAAATGATACCCATATTGACATAATTTGTTCAAAAATGTAGTGTAAAATCATAGTTCCATATGAAAAGTTCAGAGGCCCATAACGCGGATAATAAGGGCGACTGCCAAATTTATTATTTTACATTTTTTTAATAATTTAAATAAAATTTTAATATTCAAACAGGTTTTTACAATACGAAGAATAATTGCCCTGAGTTGGCAGGTCTTTTTGACTAATCCTGACTACAAGCTCAAGGTAAAAAAATATATTACAAGTTTAATTTTAAATTTTTTAATATTTATATGTAACTTTTATTTTTCTAATTGCAGTTTTCTAATAGAGTAGACAGACGACAGAGTTAAGGTGCATTAACAGTTTTAATTCAAATTAACTTGTGTGTTAACATGACATGATGTGTTTTCCTGAATACTATCATATCTGAACAAATAAGTAATTCGGCAGCAGCAGGTATCCATATCAACCACAAACTATTATATATTACATTTAAAATTTGTTAAAAATTCTTTAACTTTTGATTTTGTTAGACAATTAAAATACAATTGTTTGTTTGTTTTTATACGTAAAACCTTTATTTCTTACACAGTTTCGAAATACTTGTTAAACAACAAATAATTACAAATAGCAAAACTAAATACAAAAAATATATATTTTTTTTAATCATCTTTAACACTATATACTTAAATTTTGTATAATAATTGAGCATTTAAGAGTTAAATCTAAATAATGAAAACATTAAATATATTATATTTAGTTTGTATGTTTTAACGATACTTGAAATTAAATTAATTATTTAAATAAGAACAAAAACTTTATTTATTTATTTATTACCGAACTACCTTACAATTAAAATTATAAGATAATATAAAAAAACAAAGAGCTTTAGCAGCATCGGCCGTTAGCTCTGCATTTTATAAATACAAAACAATAAAAAAAACTTAAATTAAAAAATTTAGCAAATCAATTAAAAAAAATAGTACAAGAAAAATATTAAAACAAAGATTTCAATTTAATACTATACTTTGTAAGTACACCGTAAAATAAAAACTTTAACAAATAAATATTCAAACCGAAAATAAATTCTTTTATTTAAATTCAAATAAAGTAAAAATGTTTTTTTTACTTGAAGATATTTAATAATTATGATTAAGATTTTAACTTGGGCTTCATAGCCGTAGTATTTTCAAGTGGTGCAACATGACAACCCATTGGAGCGATTGAAACGTCAACCGATCCATTTGCCATTTATTGCTTTCAATTCGTTTTCGTTTCTGCCTTTTTCACAAAACAACATATCGTTTTCATTTCATAGCTTGCGTACAATGCGATAATACTAGCGGCCTAATTTACCTTCAATGCAAATGCAATTTATTAGAGGTATGTATTTATATCACAGGGTATTGAAATTGTTTTGCTTACCTTAATTTTTATCGAGAAATACTCATTTATATCATAAGGCAATCGCGGCTGATTAATAACAGCAATGACTACTCGATAAAAGCATGTTGATGATTGCTTGGCTCACGTATATATTAAAACTTTCCACCGAATCCATTAACTGAAACGAGCAATTGTTAAATCGATACGGATGCATCCAAATTCACTAGATAAATATATTTATTTATATATTTGTAAAATATATACATGTATATATTATCTATTAAGTTTCCACCATAATATTCAAAAACATTTCTTTGCAACTATGTATATGAAGCTAACGTGCACTTCGCCGGACAACCATTCAGGTAATGCATATAAGCATCTACATATATTGCACAATTCTTACGAAGTCCCATACATATTTACAGTTGTTTATCATAAGACCTCTAATAATTTAGCCAGGATTTCTTCATTTCCAACAGCATTTGTGTTCAATTTGTTCCTGAATTCTGTTGATTGAGACTTCTTGAACAAATACCACTGGGAAAATTTTGATTGCCAATTTTTGTAACAACCTTATCACATGATGTATTTTTTAGCTTTTAATAGCATTTTGGAACCACCGCAATATATTTTTATAAATTTTAAGTTATTTACTTTACGGAAATTTATATACTTTTAACTTTATTAACAAAAATACAATTTTTGCTACAGTTCATTTCAAATTTTTTTGTTTACTTCATCGATAACATATGTTTGAAATGGCTATGTATAGCTGTTTCTGTTAACTCATTGCGATGAATATTATTGGTTATTTTTTTATTCACTCTATCGAAAGCTGTTAGTATGTATGATAATGTACTTTTTTAAACGTCACAAGTGAGTAATCTGGTTAGTAATCTGTGGTCAAAACAAGGAAAACAGTGTACACCTAAAAGAGAGTACTATAAAACATAAAACTAAATATCTAAACTGGCAAATCTAAGAGTCATTGCTGTGAAACTAAGTTTTTGTGGCCTGACCTAAACCCTACCCATCCAATGTCTCTAGGTGTAATGAGACCCAATGAACAACATTGTGATTTAAATAATTTCAGACCAAAATTATGTTATATTTAGAACTTCATTTGATATTATTTCTACTATAGTATTTTATTCTTTACAAATGAAGATCATATTATGTAAATAAGAAGAACAAACAAAAATTATAATACAATAAAAATCTTTATATATAAAAAAATTAAATATATGTACATTAATTGATAATAATACAATCTAAAATGAGTGAAATTGTCGATAGTTACAAAATCATCAAACTAAACATAAAAACTATGTGCATAAATATGTATAAAAATAAGCAATATAAAGAATTGTGAAAACAGATTGATGTTACAATATCAGTGGCCGTATTCTGTAAGTCGCTTAAGCTTAGGCTTAAGCACTGCTAAATTTAGTAAGTGCAATGTAAATTTTGTAATTTACATTTTTTTGAGATTCTGTTAATTTTATTTATCATGGATGAAATAAGCAAACGAATGTTAGAAATTGAAAAAGAGTTTTTGAAAGAAAAGCGCAGAAAAAATGATATTGCGCAGGAACATGTCAATGTACTTAACTCTTTAAAAGACATCCTTAAAAAAATATTACATAAACTACCCGGATCAGAAGCTCAGAAATAAAAGAAACCTTTTTTTTATTTATTAGTTTTAAGGATATGAATTCCAGTATTTTTTACCTAACTTTAGATATTTAAATGTAAATAACTTAACTGATATTTTCTTTTTCTCATCTAGCCTTAAGTAATTTAATGAAATGTTCCTTTTTAGTAATAAAATCGTTTTGATTTTACCTTTATGCTTTTTATGTTTGTTAATTGGCCTTAGCGTTTTGAAAAATAATAAGAACATTTTTTAATTTATAGAAATTTTAATTCTACTTTTCTATAATATATTTATACTTTTAATTATAAATTAACTAGCTATCCCCGGTGCGCTTCACTATACCCATCCACAAAAAACACTTGGAAGAAAAGTATTACCAACCTTTAACGCGAACACGCACGCTATTCTCACGTCAAAAATATTCCCATCAAAACTGTTTTTTGACAAACTATACGTATTAACACGATAACAATTTTTAACTTTACATAGGAGGTACCACCTCCTCCCTCCATTCAAATTCAGTCTGTGTTTTTTCTACACAATGTATCTTATTAAGGGGGTTACTGATGGAAAATTCCAAGGCGCTACCTATTGCAGTTCTCTAGAACAGGATAATAATTTTTTACTTTATATGGGGGGTACCACGCTCACTGTCCCAATTCAGCCTATGTTTTTCTATAGTATACGCGTGGGTATAGGGATTACTTGTATCCACTTTAAAGACCATACCTATTATAGTTCTCTATGTACACAATAATATTTTTTCACTTTGTAAGGGAGGTACCACGCCCACTGTCCCAATTCATTCTGTATTTTTGCAGTCTATGCGCTTTAGCACAAAGGTTTCTCTTGCAAAGTTTCAAGGCGCTATCTATTGTAGTTCGCCAGGAACACGATAATAATTTTTTACTTTGTATGCGAGGTACCACCCCCACTATTTCAATTCAGTTTGTGTTTAACTAAACTATGTACGTTAATATGATGGTTATTGGTGCAAAATTCCAAGGCGATAGCTAGTGCAGTTCTCTAGATACAGGATAATAATTTTTCACTTTGTATGGGAGGTACCACTCCCGCTATTCCAATCCCGTCTGCGTTTAACTAAACTATGTACGTTAATATGGCGGTTATTGGTGCAAAATTCCAAGGCGCTAGCTAGTGCAGTTCTCTAGATACAGGATAATAATTTTTCACTTTGTATGGGAGGTACCACGCCCGCTATTCCAATCCCGTCTGTGTTTAGCTTAACTATGTACGTTAATATGGCGGTTATTGGTGCAAAATTCCAAGGCGCTAGCTAGTGCAGTTTGTGATGGCGTCAATAATTTTTTTTTTATTTTTACACACATTTTTCTCTGCCTGTACTAAATTATACTGTCTTAAAATGTCATTTGTACTTTACAAATTTTGGTCTAGTTAGCCTTGAATTTATTTTTTTTTATTTTACATTGTCAAAATGTTTAAAATTTTCTTTAAACTGAAAAAACACATCAACTGAATTTGTATTATTTGTGCCGGTGTGGTAATCGAAAATGAAAAAAAAGACCAAAATTTAATCTTGGAAATTTGTCATATTTAGAAGAAACTTAGAAGATATTGGTAAGGGGATTTTATTAAAAGTTTTTTTATTGCTTTAAAATTGAATAATTTTTGATTTGTCTTGTTGTTAGGAATCTCCATACATATATAATCATAGTTTCCTTTGTATGCAAAACTCTTTCACAAAAGGACTGCAGGATTCAAATCTATAAACCGGATTTTCTGGGCAGTATTTTTTTTTTTTTATCTGCATCACAACAAATAGAATACCAGAATTTTGGAAGGTGTACACCAATCTCAACCAGCCTACAAGTAATAGATCCGGTAGTGTGTGACCCTATTAATTGTTAAAGGCTACAGGTTGTGATAAGAAATTGTTAATTTTCTTGATTTATTTCAACGTTTTGGTAAAACTTATTTCGGGTTTCTGGTTCCTGTGTTCATTTTATTTATTTTATGGTGGATATTTCTAACCACTAAATAGTTCATCTTTTGATAATTAAACAAACGTAAATTAAATTAGTTTTACCGTAAAAGCAAAATGGTTACCTAGAAATTTACCTTTGTGTTATAAGAAACTGAATATGTACATACTAAAACACCTCCTCATAATTACACCCTACATACAGTCTTAATATAAATACCAGCTCATTTTAAAATTAACGTTTTTTTTTTTGTTAATCGTGTGGATTACGGTATGCACAGAAATTAAATTTATTAGTAGTAACACAATCCACGCGTTATTAAATTTACGACTTAATTAAAGATTTTACTCTAACTTCTAACTAGTGAATTCAAGCTTAGCATGATGCACCTATCTATTGTGTTCCGGCGCCTGTTGACATCGATGAACATTTTTTGAACTGTAAGTTGAGTTGTTTCTTTAATTTTTTTTTATTATACAATTTTTTTTTCTATCTACACAATTATTATTCAACGTAATATGAATTTCGTCATTTGAATTTTAGTTGGAAATAATCTAACATTTTACTTACAAATAAGAAAATGAATATATTCATATTCAAAAGTAAAACCCATTCATACAAATATTCACCTCTTGACTAAGACATTCGTAAATTTTTTGTTGTACCACTCAGTTGGTAAATTTGTTTTTTTAAACCTTTAAATTACTTCTTTTTGTTTCCTGTTTTTTTTTACACATAATTTATATGTAGTTTCATTTTTCTCAACTTTTATTATTTCTTATTATGTATTATTAATAAACTTAATTTGTTATAACGTTTTAAACATGAGGTCCTGAATATCATTAGTTAATATTGCGAAAAGTGAAGTTAAGTGTATGGGGTAGGTTTTATTTTTTTTTTTATTTATTTTGGGCTTACAACAGACTATGTAAATTTGTCAGCATGGTGGGTGGGTATAGATATAGTGCAGCACATGTAATGCTTCTGAATTTGACTTATTTTTCCTAAACCTTAATCCTTCATTGCTCAGTTTCCTTTTCCTCTTTATATCAACTTTATTTTAAACTATAACAACATGAACCCGTTGGACAACATAAAAAAAAACAAGAAGGGAAAAAGGGTAGGATTTGGTTCGATCACACTGGGAACGGTACGCACGCTCTAGATAACTAGCTAGTTCGGTAGTCAAGGGCTGGGATCTTGTTCCTGTGTTTCATCGTTTTCCGTATTACCAAAAACAATAAAAAAATTAACGTGCGATTAAATGCCACTACTTTCCATTATACTTTTACAAATTACTTTGACCAAAAATAGTAGCCTAGATTTTCATGCTACAGCCTCATTGCCCACCCATCCATGGTTTTTCAGTGGCTTAGTATTTCGAAAAACCCCAAACATACTTCACTTTACCAAAGATCTCTTAAGTTTTACAGTCTAATTTTATTATTTCATTCTTTTGAAAGTAAAAAAAAAGTTATTCTAAACAATTCTTCATAGGTGCTTACAAATTAATCAATTATTTAAATAATAGATTTAACAAAAAAATAATAAATTCAAATATATAAAAAAAATTGATACTAATATGATAATAATAAAATTAATACCACTATACGTATTTATGTAAGCTTTTGAATAAAAAAAATTACTAGTTGGGTAATCAATAAAGGGTTAATTGTGTATCATGTAATTACATAGTAAATAGGGATAAAAAGATATTATCTTTGCAAAAATAAGAGCAAATTAAATTTATCAGCGGAGACTTTATTTCATTTCTCTTAATATAATATATTTTCTAAAGAGAGGTAATGTATTACAAATGGAATGAAATCTCCTATGATATTTGTTCTTGTTATTAATGGTACGATTAAGAAAAAAAATATGAATGAAAATGACAAAACAAACTTACAAGAATCTTTCCAACGTTGCACGAAGGCCTTCTGCATATTCATTGATGATTTTTGATAATTGCTTTGCTGCAATTGTTGTTTTAATGTATACTTTTTTTCTTTTTAGTAATATTTGTTTAGGGTTAGCAGTAAATAATTATTTTAGGGTTACAATTTAGTAGGAATAATTTTTTTGTTAATATTAAGGGCATTTTTAAATTATTAATAAATAGATTTAGAATTAGTTATTAGTTTTTTAATAGAAATATTACATTTGCATTATTGGAACACTGCAATGGCAATTAGAATTTAGATTTAATATAGGGGTTAGTTTACTTTATATTTAGTTTCTTAAAAGGTGAAATAGTTTGATTAAGTTATACTACTTATTTATAGTTATTAAATAGAATTTATACAAGAATTACATTATTAACCAATTTCTTTCTCTAATATGACTATATTAGTTTAGATCGTTAAAATTTTGTTAATTTGTTTAAGAAGTATATATATTTCATTAAGTTGGTATAAAATTAGAATGGCAGTAGATTTAGTTGAGATTTCTTCTAAATGCAGGTTCTTGATTAATTATTAAATGTTTTAGCTTTCCGAAGGATGATATTATTAGAACTGCAGCCATCATTAAGGGGATTAATTAGCAGGCTTTCCTTTTTAGTAAATGTCTCCCAAACTATAATCTTCCCACAGAACTCGTGTGTTCTCTGGTCTGGATCTTAATCCAGTGAGAGCAAGGGAGACGTAAGTTTCTTGAGAATAATATGTAATTTTCCTACCAAATTGTAAAAGTTTAAAATTACTTTATGAAACTAAAAGTAAGGAATTTTATAAAAAAATTTTTACCTCTGTCTTTTGGTTTATTGGTTTTTTTTTTGTTTACTATAATTTCTTAATTAGTTTTCGTATTTTTCAGAATAATAACTATTCTGAATATTATCTAAAAGTTTATTTTGTTTTTTTTCTTTTTAACCAACTTCTCTGTAAATTTAACCAAAAAACGTGGTTTTATGGACAGGAGTGTTTGTAGAACAAGTCACGTTTTTTTTTTTACACAATATATAACCACTTTATAAGTTTTTAGGCTACCTTCTTGTTACACAGTTAAAATTGGAAAGAATTTGCTATGCGACGTTAGTGACCATTCCACCTTCGTTTTACCATTATATTTTAGTATATTTCTTAATCTGTTGTTGCCCTTATTACTCTTATGAAAACATTTATATAAAGCCTTCAGAACAACAACAAAATTTGCAATTTATCCAACTTTTATCTGAGTGATGAACAATATACTTGTACCTCTCACACAAGATCCAGAGAAGAAAATAAAATATGTTTAAAGTGAATAACCAAGTACTTGTAGTTTAATAGTGATGGTATTCATTGAGCTAATATAAATCAATTCATTCATACTGTTTTATGAATGAATCAGAATAAATTAGTGATTGTAAAAAAAACGATATGGGATCAATTTCAAACGTAATTGTCAAAGAAGAATAATTTCTCTTTATTCATTTACTCTCCGTAACAAGACTGGACATATTAAATAAAAATGTAGGATAAAAGAATTTATCATAAAACATTTTTATGGGAATTGAAATATGTTAGATTACAAAACAGGTTAAGAGTACTTATTTTAATAAGGAGGCTAAATCTGAAGTTACGATTTTATGTCTTTAGCATGAAATTTTCCTAAATGTTTTCCGTTCATATCTTCTAAATCATAGTAGCAAGAGCCATGTCTTTTGACTACCTTAGCTTTTTCAAACTGATTAGCCAGTTTGCTATTGAAGTGGTCTATGGCCTTAGATTGAGCAAAATTTCTTCTAAAGACAACTTGGCCAACTTCAAAAGTAACTGGTCGAGAGCGTAGGTTATAGGTTTTAACATTTTGTTCATACGATTTGCGTATCTTTTCTTGAGCTTTCTGTCGAAGTATTTCTAAACGCTCATCCTTCTTTAAATGAATATCAGGAGTTTCCAATAAATTTAGGTTTCTTAATAGTGAATACGATTTGCCGTTCGTAAGCATATTCTGACCAAAAAGAAGAAAATAGGGCGTAAATCCTGTGCTAACATGAACAGAACTACGTAACGCACAACTTATTGCTGACAACTTTACATCCCAGTCCTTTTGAGAAGGATTAATGTAAGCCCTAATTCCTGCCAAAACTGATCTATTTACTCTTTCGCTAGCATTCGCTTGTGGGGAATAAATAGCAGTCAAATTATGAAAAACACCATAAGAATTTAGAAATTCCTTAAATACATTAGACTTGAACTGTACCCCGTTGTCAGTTGTTATATTTTCAGGTACCCCAAAAATATGAAAAATACGTCTTTCCAGAAATTCTATGATGACATTGGTGGTAAATTTACGTATTGGTTCCAGAAAATGAAATTTAGACAGATGATCTAGCACTATAATAATGCCAGTATTTCCAGCTGACGAGCGCGGATATGGGCCTAATAAATCTAAATAAAGTCTTTGAAATACCCTCACAGAACTAGTCGGTAAACCCATAGGCGGTCTTAAGCATTTATTGCTGGCTTTAGTCTGCTTACAGATTTCACAAGCTAACACATAGTCACAAACTTGTTTGGCCATCTTTGGCCAAAAATAAAACGTTTTAAGGCGCCTTAAGGTTTTACCTATTCCACCGTGTGCGCATAAGGGATGATCGTGTGCTCTTTTTATTAGCCCAAGTGTCAATTCTGAGGGAACCCATAATTTCCAAGACATCTCTTCTTGCAACTGATTTCCTGACGCGTGCTCACAACGCTTGTATATAAAATTATCTACAAGTTTTATGTCTGGAAGGTTTTTTATTTTACTTTGAAACTTTTCATATAATTGCATATAGTCGGGTGATTTAAATTCTTTAGATTCAAGATCAACTTCTACAGAATTCTCAATTTCGTTTACGTAAATACTTTTTTCCGAACTTTTATTTAGTTCTTCGTTGTTCTCTGAATACATCCTAGATAATGAGTCAGGTACAATATTCTGGCTTCCTTTCCGATGTCGTATGGTAAAATTAAAACCTTGTAACTTCAAAGCCCATCTGGCGAGTCGTCCATGCAAGTCCGTCTGATTCATGAGCCATTTCAGAGAAGCATGATCAGTTATTATTTCGAACTCATGACCTTCAACATATGCTCTGAACTTTTTGACAGCCATTACTGCTGCAAGACACTCCTGTTCAGAAACGGAATAATTCTTTTGTGCTGAGGTTAGTTTATGGCTCATGAATGATATCGGTATTTCGTCATTGTCGTCATTTCTCTGAGCGAGAACTGCCCCAATGCCGTATTTGCTGGCATCGCACTGTATGGAAAACGGACGGGAAAAATCTGGATTATGTAAAACTGGAGCGGAGCAAAGAGAATCTTTTAGTTCTCTGAAAGAAGCTTTAGCTTCTTCAGACCAAGTAAACGTTTTTTTCTTCTGTAACATGTTGGTAAGAGGTGTTGTGACAGTTGCATAATTCCAGACAAACCGTCTATACCACCCACAAATACCTAGAAATCTTCTTAACTGACGGACAGAGGTTGGTAAAGGAAAATCACGGACAGCCTGTACTTTGTCCGGGTCTGTTCTAATTGTACCATAGCCTACAATGTGCCCTAGATATTTAACATGTTTAAGCACAAATTTACTTTTCTCTACGTTTATGGTGAGATTTGCTTTTCTCAGGCAGAAGGCAATTTCGTGAAGCAACAATATATGTTCGTCGAATGTTTCAGTTATTAGGAGTAGATCGTCTAAATATACAAATACTTTCGTTCGTAAATGAGCTGGTATAACTTTGTCCATTAGTCTTGACAACGTTTGGGGAGCGTTACATAAGCCAAATGGCATAGTCACAAACTGGTATAAGGGCCGCCCTGGCACAGTAAAAGCTGTCTTCTCCTTCGACTTTTCATCTAACGGAATCTGCCAGAAGGCGTCTTTAAGGTCAAGACTCGTAATGAATCTGGCCTTAGGGAGCCTACTTAGAATTCCGTCGATTAAAGGCAATGGATAAGCATCTTTTACTGTGACACTGTTTACCTTTCGGGCATCCAAACACAGACGTACCTTTCCCGGCTTGCGCACTAAGGCCACTGGCGACGACCAAGGACTTTGCGACTCTTCTATAACACCCAGCTGTAGCATACGATCTATTTCTAAAAACAGTAACTGTTCAACTGCAGGTGAAACTGCAAAATGCCGCTGCTTAATGGGTTTATTATCTGCGGTATCAATAACGTGAGTAATTAGTGAAGTTCGTCCCAAGCCTTCTTTTGTAAATGATGGAAACGATTCAATGGCTTTATTCAGTTTGGTCTTTTGTTCATTACTTAAAACATGGAAGTTTTCATCGGATTCAATTGCACAGAAACTATGACTTAAGGCATTATAAGAATTATCTAAAAATAAATCCTTGGCTAACGTGAAGGTTCGAACAAAGTCAGCACCTAAATATAAATTTTGCGTCAGGTTTGGAATAATAATAAAATTTATGGGTAAAGTTTTGCCTCTAAAGGTTACATCTGTGGTAACACTACCTAATGTAGGGTGACTTGTACCATCGGCCGTTTTTAAATTTACTTTAAACTTTTTAAATGGATGTTTATTTTCTTCTAAAAATTTTCGCGCGTATTCAGATGAAAAGCAAGAAACTGTGGCGCCTGTATCAATCATGCCAACTATATCTTCATTAAAAATTCTTACAGATGCGAAAGGTCTGATATCATTTTCTTGAATTTTAGAAACAACAGCTGAACAAAAATATTTCCGTTGCCTAATAACATTCTTCCAAAAAAATTTCAGCCTCCTTGTTTTTCGTTTACTCTTCCTAATAACGTCACATTTAACTATTTCCTCTGAAAAAATTCTGTTTTTAGCTTCTCTATATTCTTGCAATCTAAGGTGATAAGGTTTTAGATGTTGTGGGGTAAGTTTATTTGTCGAAACTTTGTTTTTATTATCATTGTAAAAAGTTTGTATGTTTTCACTGGAGTTATTATAACTTTCTTTAGTTTTATGAACTTCGCAAAAATTTGTTTGTTGTTCGGCCGTTTTTACATTTGTGTCGATTTTGACAACAGCGTTTTTGGTTTCTGCGTACTTTGGTAGTTTTTTGGAAATTTTGTACATTTGATACAGTTCGGTTTAAAAACGTTAGGGGTGCCACAACCGTAACAAAATATTTTCCGTTCCCCCATACAGTCTTCAAAACGATGCCCTTCCTCCGAGCAGTTCCAACACACCAATCCTTTAATTTCTTCTACTCCAACTAAATTTATGTTCCCATCTACACTATTTGATTCAAGTTCCGATACTATTTTATGAGGAACAAGAATACGATTGTTCTTATATTTGTTGAGTTCTTCCTCTAAAATCTCATGCTTTCGCACATACTGTCTCAGTTGAGAAATAGAAACGATAGGAAAATGAAGAAGCTCTTTGCGCACCTCAGGTCTTAGATTTCTTTTCAATATCTCTATCAACTCACAATCATTTATTGGATTTTGCAGATGGTCGGTTATTTGCAAAATAGCTTCATAAAACGCATCAAATTTTTCACCGATCCGCTGTTTTCTGGTTCTGATTCGTTCTTTCAAATCAAAGTCAGTTCTTCGGTCACGAAATTGATTTCTAAGTTCATTACACAGAACATTCCAATCTAATCTGTTGATATTTCGGTGCAAGCGCCAGAACCAGTCAATGGCTTTTCCACTAAATAATAAATGTACGTGTCTGCACAAGAGATCAAAATCTCCACGTAAACTCTGAATTGTAAGAGCTTGCACTCGATAAATAAAGTTATCAATTGATAAACTGTCTTCTTCCTGACCACTAAATTTCAAATGCCAGCCAGAAATTATTGACGAAACCTTATCAGTTGTCATATCAAAAATCTGATTTATATTAGGATTTCCAAAACTTTGTCTTTCAACCATATTTCGGCGTGAGTTATTAAAATTTATATTTCCTAAATTTTCTCTGGAATTTCTGTTTTGGTTTGTTCGACCAAAATTATTTACTCTATCGCCTCTGTTAACTGGTTGAGGTCTAAAATTAGGATTAGGATTTTCAACGCTTATATTTGAATATATATTTAATGAAGCTAACTGACTTCTTACCGCTTCATTAATTAGATATTGGAGGGTGTGATCACCCACACTATTGGTATCACTATTGTGCTGTAAGTTCTGCGAGTTTGTATGTGAAATATTGACTAAATTATCATTAACCTCACTATTACTTCGGTTGAACATAGGAGTTCGAGATAAATCAGTGCCCACTAAGTTACGTCTTGTATTCTTTTTACCGGAAGTTTTAGGTATTGCCCCTTTGCTATTATCATATGTAGGCAGTGGATTTAAAAAGGTTTGGTTTTCCCTTTCCGACAAAATGTTGTATGATTTAAGCTTGGTGTGTCTGCATGCTTTGCTACAAACAGGGCAAGCTTGTGTCTCTTGTAAAACTTGAACAATACACTGTTTGTGAAAAATATGATTGCAAGGTGTTGTGACAACAATGTCGTCAATTTCATAATCTTTTCCACAAATCGTGCACTTACGCTTGTTATCATTTTCGATTAAAGCGGGGAGATTTTCGCTACTATGAATAAGCGACATTTTTTTTATATATCTTCAATAGAAGTTTTGATATTCCGACAGTAAATTTTTCTTTTGTAAAACTTTAAGTTGGATCTTTGGTAAAATGGATTGTTTAATCGTAAGTATGTAGGTCATAAAGTAACTTGCGTGCTCGGTTTGATAAATGTGATAAGAAAACTATATAAATTATACTGAATCCAAAAGTGGACAATTGATGCCGTAAAAGTACGATTGCCAAACAATTGTAGTTCCAAAGCTTTTGTAAACAAAACAATTTAAAACAACTCTACTAAGTCATTATATCAATCCTAGAAAATACGTTGACAGATTAATTTGCTTAACAAAAAGGAATAGATAAGCTTAAATTTAATATTGGATTGTAAAGATTAATATAAAAAGTCAAATACAATATTTCCGAATATAAACACAAGTTATACTATTCTTGGTCTACCACCAAAATAAAAGACAAACACACCGCTCCTTAATCCAACACGTATATTCGTAAAAGTATATTTATATTAGACTAAGATGTTATAGAAAAGGAAACCCCGAATCATATTTCTAAAAGATGTAAATAAAATGTTTTATATTAAGTTTGTTATGTTTTTCGGGGGCCCCACGTTGGGCGCCATTTATTGTAATGCTTCTGAATTTGACTTATTTTTCCTAAACCTTAATCCTTCATTGCTCAGTTTCCTTTTCCTCTTTATATCAACTTTATTTTAAACTATAACAACATGAACCCGTTGGACAACATAAAAAAAAACAAGAAGGGAAAAAGGGTAGGATTTGGTTCGATCACACTGGGAACGGTACGCACGCTCTAGATAACTAGCTAGTTCGGTAGTCAAGGGCTGGGATCTTGTTCCTGTGTTTCATCGTTTTCCGTATTACCAAAAACAATAAAAAAATTAACGTGCGATTAAATGCCACTACTTTCCATTATACTTTTACAAATTACTTTGACCAAAAATAGTAGCCTAGATTTTCATGCTACAGCCTCATTGCCCACCCATCCATGGTTTTTCAGTGGCTTAGTATTTCGAAAAACCCCAAACATACTTCACTTTACCAAAGATCTCTTAAGTTTTACAGTCTAATTTTATTATTTCATTCTTTTGAAAGTAAAAAAAAAAGTTATTCTAAACAATTCTTCATAGGTGCTTACAAATTAATCAATTATTTAAATAATAGATTTAACAAAAAAATAATAAATTCAAATATATAAAAAAAATTGATACTAATATGATAATAATAAAATTAATACCACTATACGTATTTATGTAAGCTTTTGAATAAAAAAAATTACTAGTTGGGTAATCAATAAAGGGTTAATTGTGTATCATGTAATTACATAGTAAATAGGGATAAAAAGATATTATCTTTGCAAAAATAAGAGCAAATTAAATTTATCAGCGGAGACTTTATTTCATTTCTCTTAATATAATATATTTTCTAAAGAGAGGTAATGTATTACAAATGGAATGAAATCTCCTATGATATTTGTTCTTGTTATTAATGGTACGATTAAGAAAAAAAATATGAATGAAAATGACAAAACAAACTTACAAGAATCTTTCCAACGTTGCACGAAGGCCTTCTGCATATTCATTGATGATTTTTGATAATTGCTTTGCTGCAATTGTTGTTTTAATGTATACTTTTTTTCTTTTTAGTAATATTTGTTTAGGGTTAGCAGTAAATAATTATTTTAGGGTTACAATTTAGTAGGAATAATTTTTTTGTTAATATTAAGGGCATTTTTAAATTATTAATAAATAGATTTAGAATTAGTTATTAGTTTTTTAATAGAAATATTACATTTGCATTATTGGAACACTGCAATGGCAATTAGAATTTAGATTTAATATAGGGGTTAGTTTACTTTATATTTAGTTTCTTAAAAGGTGAAATAGTTTGATTAAGTTATACTACTTATTTATAGTTATTAAATAGAATTTATACAAGAATTACATTATTAACCAATTTCTTTCTCTAATATGACTATATTAGTTTAGATCGTTAAAATTTTGTTAATTTGTTTAAGAAGTATATATATTTCATTAAGTTGGTATAAAATTAGAATGGCAGTAGATTTAGTTGAGATTTCTTCTAAATGCAGGTTCTTGATTAATTATTAAATGTTTTAGCTTTCCGAAGGATGATATTATTAGAACTGCAGCCATCATTAAGGGGATTAATTAGCAGGCTTTCCTTTTTAGTAAATGTCTCCCAAACTATAATCTTCCCACAGAACTCGTGTGTTCTCTGGTCTGGATCTTAATCCAGTGAGAGCAAGGGAGACGTAAGTTTCTTGAGAATAATATGTAATTTTCCTACCAAATTGTAAAAGTTTAAAATTACTTTATGAAACTAAAAGTAAGGAATTTTATAAAAAAATTTTTACCTCTGTCTTTTGGTTTATTGGTTTTTTTTTTGTTTACTATAATTTCTTAATTAGTTTTCGTATTTTTCAGAATAATAACTATTCTGAATATTATCTAAAAGTTTATTTTGTTTTTTTTCTTTTTAACCAACTTCTCTGTAAATTTAACCAAAAAACGTGGTTTTATGGACAGGAGTGTTTGTAGAACAAGTCACGTTTTTTTTTTACACAATATATAACCACTTTATAAGTTTTTAGGCTACCTTCTTGTTACACAGTTAAAATTGGAAAGAATTTGCTATGCGACGTTAGTGACCATTCCACCTTCGTTTTACCATTATATTTTAGTATATTTCTTAATCTGTTGTTGCCCTTATTACTCTTATGAAAACATTTATATAAAGCCTTCAGAACAACAACAAAATTTGCAATTTATCCAACTTTTATCTGAGTGATGAACAATATACTTGTACCTCTCACACAAGATCCAGAGAAGAAAATAAAATATGTTTAAAGTGAATAACCAAGTACTTGTAGTTTAATAGTGATGGTATTCATTGAGCTAATATAAATCAATTCATTCATACTGTTTTATGAATGAATCAGAATAAATTAGTGATTGTAAAAAAAACGATATGGGATCAATTTCAAACGTAATTGTCAAAGAAGAATAATTTCTCTTTATTCATTTACTCTCCGTAACAAGACTGGACATATTAAATAAAAATGTAGGATAAAAGAATTTATCATAAAACATTTTTATGGGAATTGAAATATGTTAGATTACACACATTACATCCTAAGCTGCACTTCAAAGGTCTACCATCTTTTGTTTTTTTTTCCCTGTGTTATTCACTTTTGATTTGCTACCTAAGGTAAAATTTTCTGTAACACTATCTAAAACATAATCAATATTTTTTTTGTTTTTTTGGGAACAACATACACCCTCCCCAACGACGAGCACAGCCGAAATTAATAGGTAGCCCCGTTCCCAGGATAATACCTCGACATGAAGAATGCGCCCAACGTGGGGCCTCAGTTAATAAAAATTTAATAATATATTGTGCAATTTCATCTGAATACTGAGGCTTATGAATCTAATGTGTGTAGTGAATTACATTATTCTTTTCTCTTAATTTTTTTTTTTGCATATAGACTTTGAATACATTATTTGCATCTATGGACATAAATGTTTATTGCATTTGTGACTAACACTTCCTGGAAAAGACATTTAGTGAAACAAAAGTTATCAGGTCTTGGGTTCGAACTATGAGGTTGTTCTGGTGGATATCGGTACAATGCAAAGTTAACTCTAGTCTCATTCTATTGCTGTTCCTATTCTTACATATTTCTTCTCTATCCCGTTTTTTTTTTCCTTAAAATTCAACTTTTTATTTATTTGGTTTCTCCCGTTGTATGGAGATAGAGTTTTTTTTTTATTTATTTTTTTTTTAATAAAAGTCTTTATTTACAAGTTTAAAATATAAAAGGTACAGAGGTATGAGATTTTACTATAAGTACTACAACAATAAGAGTCTTATAATTAAATTTACAAAACTAATAACAATAAATATACAGCCTTAAGGAAAATAGCTCACAAAAACCTTTTTGATCTCTATGGAAGTTATAAAGAAATTTGTTTGGATAATCACTAATACATTCATTCTTAACGAACGAATCTTAGTGATTACCTTGTAAATTCCTTATTGATTCAAAGTTTGATAGTCTGCATTTTTCATTAAATGTCAGTGTCAGTTCTCTAGTGAAATTGTTTATCATCTTGTGTCCAAAGTTACTGTGAAGTAAATTTTTCGGATACCTACGAGGAAGATTATGAATTATTTTCAAATTCTTGTTTTGTATAATCTGAAACTTTTTGGTATGAGTTTTCGCAGTTTTATGAAACCATACTTGACAGCTGTAACTCATAATTGGTCGAATGCACATTTTATATCACAGTATTTTGTTTTTCATATTCAATTTAGATCTTCTGTTGAGTATGGGAAACAATGCCCGACCACACTTTATAGCTTTTTCACAAATTTGGTTGACATGTTGCTTAAATGTTAGTTTTTTATCCATTATAATGCCCAAATACTTGATTTCTGACTTTATAGGTATAACATTCCCACGGCACAACATAGATTGAGAAGGTATGCGTTTTGGCGACTTATTATATGGAAAAATAATGGCCTGTGTTTTATCATCATTGACCTTTATTTTCCATTTATTAAAATATTTTTGGCTTGAATTTAAGCTCTCTTGCATTTTCCTAACTAATGAATTAGATACCTTACCGCTGCAAATGAAAGAACTATCGTCTGCATAAAATGCTGCTTCCTGATTCCTGTGTAGAGTGATATCTGACGTGTATAACGAATAAAGCGTAGGTGACAAAACGGAACCTTGCGGTAGACCTGCGAGTATATGTTTTTCATCTGATGAGATGCGCTCCACGAAAACTACAAATGAACGTTGGTCTAAAAAGCATTGTATGATTTTTTGTAAATATAAAGGAAAACTAAAGGAGTTAAGTTTATACAATAGGCCATTATGCCATACTGTTTCGAAAGCCATTTCAATATCAAGAAATATAATACCTGTACTTCTACGATTTCTTTTATTATTCTCAATGATATTAACCACTCGTTTGATTTGATGTACCGTAGAGTGCTCTCTTCGGAATCCAAACTGCTGCTGATGTATAATGTTATTCTGTTCTGAGAACTCTACGATTCTTTTGTGGATTATTTTTTCAAAGACTTTATCCAACAAGCTCAAAATGCTTATTGGCCTATAGCTGGAAGGCAATTTTGGATCTTTTCCAGTTTTGAAAATAGGTATAACCCTGGCCTTTTTAAATATCATGGGGAAATGACCATTTATCAAGCAGTAATTAAATAGTTTGCTCAAAGTTTCAAAAAAGTAATCGGGCATATTTTTTAAAATAATGCTGTTAATTCCGTCTAAACCTGGGGCTTTGTTATTTTTTAAAGAAAAAACAAATGTCTTTACCTCTACTGCATCTGTGAATTCAAAATTGTCACTGTCAGCGAGACTTACATTCTTAAGTTCCTGCACATAATTTAGAACCACATTATCTAAATGTGATGAATTGTTGTTGGTGATATTATTGTTGCATCTAAAAACTTCCGCAATGGCATTTGCTTTTGCTTCACCGGCACTTAAAACTTCCCCATTTATATTTAGATCGGGGATTGCAGAATTTCTACCTTTTAAAGCTTTTGTTAGTTTCCAAAACTTTTTAGAGCCGAAAGGCAGTTTGGAAATGAATTTAGCCCACGCTTCATTTCTATCCCTTTTCAAATGAAAATCAATTAAGTGATTCAACTGTTTTAAAATGCTGATTAGTTGAGTTCTGTAACTAGGATCTCTACATCTTTTAAGTTTACGGTTATACTTGTTCCTCTGAGTAATCAGCATTTTAGACGTATTTGAAATTTCCCTCTGCCAAGGATTTTTCTGGCAGAAAAAGCTGGAATCTTGGAAAAAGCTTCTTTAACTATACTAACTAATTTATTTAATGACGAATCTAGGTTTTTATTGTTAAGCTCTATTTGTCCGATATTATGATTCTTAATTTCATTCTCGACCCAGTATTTAATTGCTGGCCAATCAGCTTGATTATACAACGGAACTGTAACAAAGTGATTTTGTGGTGTTCCAAAAATGTAACAAGATATTGGGGTGTGATCAGACTCTAAAATATTTGGATGTGACTGTAACTGCGAAAATGAAATGTTATAGTTAGTAAGTAAGATATCAACCGTGGATGGTTGGACTGGAATTATATTTTGGCCGAATCTAGTATGTGTATCCGGATGATATACATAATAACTTGAACTTAAGTGATGTCTGTACAGTTCTTTGCCAGCTGAATTGTTTGAAATACAATTCCAACTCACATGTTGTGCATTCAAATCACCAAAAATAAAATAGTCACTAAACGAATTGGTAAGAAGTTCTAAGTCAGTTTTAAAATTAGAAGTGTAAACTGGATTATAAGCAGAGATAAAACTTACGGGACGTTCACTTATTTTAACTTCCACAGAGATATTTTCTATGGTTATTGTTTTAATCTTTGGTAACAACTTATGATCTATGTAATTTTTAACCGCTATAAGCACACCACCACCACGGTAAGGGCATTTAGGATCGTCGGACCTGTGATTCGAGTTTCTTAAGTTCTTTTGGCTACAGTTGTGGCATTTATAAACAACATTACTCCCTTGAGTGTTTTTGGCCAATACACACTCAGTCTGGTCGTGATTGCCAGCAAAAACTGCGCAGACGATAACTCTATTGCAGTTTTTAGCTCCATGTCCGTACATAGAGCACTTCGTACATTGCGTAGGCCCTTTATTCCCTTTAAGAGGTCTTCTCCAGTAAACAGCGATATTTCAAAAGTACTTTATTTTCATAATATCATTTTTTGACTCTTCTCGTTTGTTAAACTCAATCAAGTATATAGCGTCATCAGCTGTAGTCCTTTTGGTTACGATTTCTTTGACACTTACTGGGTTTATGTTGTGCATTTTAACCAATTCCTCCTTTAAAAGCTTTGCGCCTGTTCTTGGCAAACCAAATAACACTAACTTAAAGTGCTTTACGTCTTTAACTTCGTGTGTATAAAAACTGTACTTCAGTTCACTCAGCTTTTTTAACGCAGCTTCATACAGGACCATTGTATTGCATGTAACCTTAGTTCCAATTGTCATTCTCTTGAAGAAGTACTCCTCACCAAGTATTTCCCAAACTTTTGAGAAACTGTGACACTATTGGTGGAACCCTTTCTTTGACTGCTCTTGCCTCTTCTTCTTCATTTGCTAGCAAATGAAACCTGTTACTAGGGCCAGGATCAATCCTTATCGTCTTAAATTTGGGACTATTCCCAAAGTAATCTCGCTTCTGGCTAGCCATATTGGAAGCGATTTAAAGGAAAAATTAAATTTTCAAGAAAAATCACACACGAGCAAAAATAACACGTTGTTTACAATTCAAGGCAATGTTGCCAGATGATGGAGATAGAGTTATTGATATTGATTTCAATTTCAATTACTTTCCTGCAACGGGTAAACCAATCCGATATTTCTTGTATTAGACAGTATTCTTTTGTACTTCTGTTAAAAGTTTCCCGCAAAGAAGAGTTAAGTAATATATACTTTAATTATTTTTTTGAGATGGTTGGCTAAATATATATATATATATATATTTGTTTTCTTCCCTAATTTTTTTGGCTTATTAATTTTCTTTTCTTATTAGTTTCATTCCTTTTGATTTTTTTTCCCCTCCCATTTTAACCTTTCTTGAAATTTTTGTTTTACCCCTTGTTCGGGATTTTTTCCCCAAACTATTATTTAACCAAATAATTTACTAGAAACCCTACAAAAGTAATAAGTTCCACAATTGCCTTTTTTTATTTGTTCATTAAATTGTTAACAGTAAACTTTTAAATGTACTTATAAGCATTGCATTTTTTTTTTATAAGTACATGCATTAATATATTTGTATTTATTTGTATGTATATACAAACGCATTTACATATTAACAAAAAAGTAGGTAGAAAATCAGACCATCGAAGGTATGATGATCTTTTTATAATTTTAAAAAGAAAAGAATTGAGTTTTGTCATCTGCAAGAGGTAGACCAATATTAAAATAATGAATATTTAAATAAAATTAAAGAAGTAGAATTTGTAAAAAAAAAATAAATAATTGAAATTAAATAACATCTTTAAAAAAACTCATACATAAAAAATGGTGCCGAAACCCGGGAACTGTCCATGTGCTGACAAATAACCCAACACTGTGAAAACGCTAATTCCTATTACTGCCGTCTCGACTACGGTATTAGTGCAAACTGTGCACAAGCTACAGCCTATCTACAGCCGTCTCGCCTACGGTTTCATTTGGAAATACTGTCTCCACCTCTGTCGTATTAATAAGAAGTAAATTTAAGAAAGATGACTTCAACACTACACGCTATTGAAGAACAAAGGAAGACTTTGGCTCACATAGAACGTATTGCAAATACATTCAATGCAAAACCTAAAAACGAGTTGTCTAAAGGATATGCCCAAACTATTTTGGAGGATTTAGAATGCAGTTATAAAATATTCAAAGAGGGGCATGAACAGATTCTTGAAATTCTTCGGGAAAGCTCAATTTCTGAAGAAGACGTGCCGTATTTAAATACCGACACATTTTACAAGTGTTATGATATCTATATTTCATTAAAGGCTAATATTCTTGATTCCATTTTAGACTCTGATTCTCCACAGACTCCAACTGCCCACGCAAGTACATTCGCAACAACCAGCCGCAACGATTCGTTCTTTGCTGGAGCCAGACTTCCAAAGATTGAACTGCCAACCTTCTCAGGGGATTATTTTGAATGGATTGCGTATCGGGATATGTTTCAAACACTAGTACATCAGAATAGTTCTTTGACAAAGGTTCAAAAATATTTTTATTTAAAGTCTTCCTGTACTGGAACCCCACTCAACTTAGTCAATGAATATCCGGCAGCAGAATCCAGTTATGATTTAGCATGGGATGCCTTAGAGAAAAGATTCCACAACGAAAGAAAACTGGTAGAACATATTTTAAAGCGTTTATTTTCTATTCCGCCTTCTGATGGTACCTATAAAAATATAAAAGGCTTATTAGATACTACTCGAACCTGTCTATCACAACTAAGGTGTTTAAACATAGATATTTCTACATGGGATTCAATTTTAATATATTTAATTACGCAAAAACTAGAAATGCAGACTCGTAAGGAGTGGGAGCAATCACTTAAAGCTACAACAACCATTCCACCGATGTCTGAAATGTTAAGCTTTCTAGAAACTACCTTCCGGACTCTCGAATCTTTAGAAGAAGAAACAGTTTCAAACACTTATCGTAAAAAACCTACAAGAACTATACGAGCTCACACAGCTTCAACAATTAAAGATGATAACTTCCTATGCTGCCTAAAACGTCATCCTCTCTACAAGTGTTTCAAGTTTATCAATTATTCTTCATCGGAGAAGAAAAGCTTCTTAAATCAGCATCGTCTTTGCCGAAATTGCCTAAACACAGGACATTTGCAATCTTCTTGTAGACTAAATACAAGATGTCATATTTGTCAAGAGCCTCATCATACAATACTCCATAGTGAATTTTCTAAAAATATCTTGAACCAAAATACTTCATCTTTGTTAAACAACCCAACGCAATCGAAAACTTTTCAACCAACTGTTTCTACATCAATCCCGAGTTCAACTACTGTAAGTACAAATGTTTCAAACCTCAATGCTAAAAATCTCAACCCGGCTTTACTTCCTACTGTAAAAGTTATTTTGAAAACTGCTATAAAAAATTACTGCGTAAGAGCCTTAATAGATCAAGGTTCACAGCTTTCGTTTATTTCAGAAGAACTTTCTAATATAATGCAAGTACCAAAATATAAAACGTGTGTAAATGTTTCTGGCATTGGAGGAAATCGAGCACTCACTGTAAAAAAATCTGTACCATTATCAATTTTATCACAATATGAAAAAGAATTTGAATTGCAAATTAATGCCTTAGTGGTTCCTAGTGTGACTTCATATGCACCAAATAAAATTGATCTTAAATTTATACCAGACCTCTCAGACTTTTTTCTTGCAGATCCAGATTTTATGAAACCGCAGAAAATCGAATCTAGTATGTGTATCCGGATGATATACATAATAACTTGAACTTAAGTGATGTCTGTACAGTTCTTTGCCAGCTGAATTGTTTGAAATACAATTCCAACTCACATGTTGTGCATTCAAATCACCAAAAATAAAATAGTCACTAAACGAATTGGTAAGAAGTTCTAAGTCAGTTTTAAAATTAGAAGTGTAAACTGGATTATAAGCAGAGATAAAACTTACGGGACGTTCACTTATTTTAACTTCCACAGAGATATTTTCTATGGTTATTGTTTTAATCTTTGGTAACAACTTATGATCTATGTAATTTTTAACCGCTATAAGCACACCACCACCACGGTAAGGGCATTTAGGATCGTCGGACCTGTGATTCGAGTTTCTTAAGTTCTTTTGGCTACAGTTGTGGCATTTATAAACAACATTACTCCCTTGAGTGTTTTTGGCCAATACACACTCAGTCTGGTCGTGATTGCCAGCACAAACTGCGCAGACGATAACTCTATTGCAGTTTTTAGCTCCATGTCCGTACATAGAGCACTTCGTACATTGCGTAGGCCCTTTATTCCCTTTAAGAGGTCTTCTCCAGTAAACAGCGATATTTCAAAAGTACTTTATTTTCATAATATCATTTTTTGACTCTTCTTGTTTGTTAAACTCAATCAAGTATATAGCGTCATCAGCTGTAGTCCTTTTGGTTACGATTTCTTTGACACTTACTGGGTTTATGTTGTGCATTTTAACCAATTCCTCCTTTAAAAGCTTTGCGCCTGTTCTTGGCAAACCAAATAACACTAACTTAAAGTGCTTTACGTCTTTAACTTCGTGTGTATAAAAACTGTACTTCAGTTCACTCAGCTTTTTTAACGCAGCTTCATACAGGACCATTGTATTGCATGTAACCTTAGTTCCAATTGTCATTCTCTTGAAGAAGTACTCCTCACCAAGTATTTCCCAAACTTTTGAGAAACTGTGACACTATTGGTGGAACCCTTTCTTTGACTGCTCTTGCCTCTTCTTCTTCATTTGCTAGCAAATGAAACCTGTTACTAGGGCCAGGATCAATCCTTATCGTCTTAAATTTGGGACTATTCCCAAAGTAATCTCGCTTCTGGCTAGCCATATTGGAAGCGATTTAAAGGAAAAATTAAATTTTCAAGAAAAATCACACACGAGCAAAAATAACACGTTGTTTACAACTCAAGGCAATGTTGCCAGATGATGGAGATAGAGTTATTGATATTGATTTCAATTTCAATTACTTTCCTGCAACGGGTAAACCAATCCGATATTTCTTGTATTAGACAGTATTCTTTTGTACTTCTGTTAAAAGTTTCCCGCAAAGAAGAGTTAAGTAATATATACTTTAATTATTTTTTTGAGATGGTTGGCTAAATATATATATATATATATATATATTTGTTTTCTTCCCTAATTTTTTTGGCTTATTAATTTTCTTTTCTTATTAGTTTCATTCCTTTTGATTTTTTTTCCCCTCCCATTTTAACCTTTCTTGAAATTTTTGTTTTACCCCTTGTTCGGGATTTTTTCCCCAAACTATTATTTAACCAAATAATTTACTAGAAACCCTACAAAAGTAATAAGTTCCACAATTGCCTTTTTTTATTTGTTCATTAAATTGTTAACAGTAAACTTTTAAATGTACTTATAAGCATTGCATTTTTTTTTATAAGTACATGCATTAATATATTTGTATTTATTTGTATGTATATACAAACGCATTTACATATTAACAAAAAAGTAGGTAGAAAATCAGACCATCGAAGGTATGATGATCTTTTTATAATTTTAAAAAGAAAAGAATTGAGTTTTGTCATCTGCAAGAGGTAGACCAATATTAAAATAATGAATATTTAAATAAAATTAAAGAAGTAGAATTTGTAAAAAAAAAATAAATAATTGAAATTAAATAACATCTTTAAAAAAACTCATACATAAAAAATGGTGCCGAAACCCGGGAACTGTCCATGTGCTGACAAATAACCCAACACTGTGAAAACGCTAATTCCTATTACTGCCGTCTCGACTACGGTATTAGTGCAAACTGTGCACAAGCTACAGCCTATCTACAGCCGTCTCGCCTACGGTTTCATTTGGAAATACTGTCTCCACCTCTGTCGTATTAATAAGAAGTAAATTTAAGAAAGATGACTTCAACACTACACGCTATTGAAGAACAAAGGAAGACTTTGGCTCACATAGAACGTATTGCAAATACATTCAATGCAAAACCTAAAAACGAGTTGTCTAAAGGATATGCCCAAACTATTTTGGAGGATTTAGAATGCAGTTATAAAATATTCAAAGAGGGGCATGAACAGATTCTTGAAATTCTTCGGGAAAGCTCAATTTCTGAAGAAGACGTGCCGTATTTAAATACCGACACATTTTACAAGTGTTATGATATCTATATTTCATTAAAGGCTAATATTCTTGATTCCATTTTAGACTCTGATTCTCCACAGACTCCAACTGCCCACGCAAGTACATTCGCAACAACCAGCCGCAACGATTCGTTCTTTGCTGGAGCCAGACTTCCAAAGATTGAACTGCCAACCTTCTCAGGGGATTATTTTGAATGGATTGCGTATCGGGATATGTTTCAAACACTAGTACATCAGAATAGTTCTTTGACAAAGGTTCAAAAATATTTTTATTTAAAGTCTTCCTGTACTGGAACCCCACTCAACTTAGTCAATGAATATCCGGCAGCAGAATCCAGTTATGATTTAGCATGGGATGCCTTAGAGAAAAGATTTCACAACGAAAGAAAACTGGTAGAACATATTTTAAAGCGTTTATTTTCTATTCCGCCTTCTGATGGTACCTATAAAAATATAAAAGGCTTATTAGATACTACTCGAACCTGTCTATCACAACTAAGGTGTTTAAACATAGATATTTCTACATGGGATTCAATTTTAATATATTTAATTACGCAAAAACTAGAAATGCAGACTCGTAAGGAGTGGGAGCAATCACTTAAAGCTACAACAACCATTCCACCGATGTCTGAAATGTTAAGCTTTCTAGAAACTACCTTCCGGACTCTCGAATCTTTAGAAGAAGAAACAGTTTCAAACACTTATCGTAAAAAACCTACAAGAACTATACGAGCTCACACAGCTTCAACAATTAAAGATGATAACTGCCTATGCTGCCTAAAACGTCATCCTCTCTACAAGTGTTTCAAGTTTATCAATTATTCTTCATCGGAGAAGAAAAGCTTCTTAAATCAGCATCGTCTTTGCCGAAATTGCCTAAACACAGGACATTTGCAATCTTCTTGTAGACTAAATACAAGATGTCATATTTGTCAAGAGCCTCATCATACAATACTCCATAGTGAATTTTCTAAAAATATCTTGAACCAAAATACTTCATCTTTGTTAAACAACCCAACGCAATCGAAAACTTTTCAACCAACTGTTTCTACATCAACCCCGAGTTCAACTACTGTAAGTACAAATGTTTCAAACCTCAATGCTAAAAATCTCAACCCGGCTTTACTTCCTACTGTAAAAGTTATTTTGAAAACTGCTATAAAAAATTACTGCGTAAGAGCCTTAATAGATCAAGGTTCACAGCTTTCGTTTATTTCAGAAGAACTTTCTAATATAATGCAAGTACCAAAATATAAAACGTGTGTAAATGTTTCTGGCATTGGAGGAAATCGAGCACTCACTGTAAAAAAATCTGTACCATTATCAATTTTATCACAATATGAAAAAGAATTTGAATTGCAAATTAATGCCTTAGTGGTTCCTAGTGTGACTTCATATGCACCAAATAAAATTGATCTTAAATTTATACCAGACCTCTCAGACTTTTTTCTTGCAGATTTTATAAAACCGCAGAAAATCGATCTCCTTCTAGGAAACGATGTTTATGGAGACTTGATTCTGTCTGGGATAAAAAGATTAGGAAATGGTCTGCTTTTGCAAGAAACTCATTTAGGGTGGATGATATCAGGGTCTCACAAACTGCATGTAGAAAATATTAGAATTACTGCAAATCTGGGCTTTGTGGATGAGCAACTTCGCTTGTTTTGGGAACAAGAGGAACTTTTAGATAAAAACCAGTGGTCCAAAGAAGAGGAACTGTGTGAAAATTTGTTTAAGACAACTCATACTAGAGATGAAACAGGACGGTACACTGTTCATCTACCATTTAAAAGGTTACTTCAAGGTCAAAGTCTACCAACATTTTTCCACACAGATTACAATGCTATGAAAAGATTTAAACAGTTAGAATTGTCTTTTAAACAAAACCCCCATGTTGCTGTAGAATACAAAAAGTTCATGAAAGAGTATGAATTACTAAATCACATGGTTAACCTTGGCGAGTATCCAAAAGCTATACCGCAAAATGCATATTTTCTCCCACATCATGGTGTACACAGAGAAATCAGCACAACTACAAAGTTGCGAGTTGTTTTTGATGGCGGAAACCGTAGACCACCACAAACTTCTTTAAACGAAGAGTTGTCGCCAGGACCCCCGTTGCAGAACGATTTGCCTACAATTATCAGTCGTTGGAGGAAACATCGTATTGGTTTTACAGCAGACCTTGAAAAAATGTTTAGACAAATAAATATGTCTCCTGAACACCAACCTTTTCAATGCATTCTTTGGAGAAACGCTATAAATAAAATTTGCGTGTATTCACTTCGTACAGTGACTTATGGTACAACTTCAGCTCCTTATCTTGCCATTAGAGTTCTGCAGCAGTTAGCAAGAGACGAAGAAACTAACTTTCCAAAAGCAAGTCAAACACTTCGAACTGACACTTATGTAGATGACGTCATATCAGGGACGGATACCCTGCAAGAAGCAATAGCACTTAAAGAACAACTTTCAGACCTTCTGAATTCAGGTGGATTTCATTTAAGAAAATGGAATTCTAATTCGAGTGAACTCATGAAAAATATTCCAGAAGAAGATCGTGAAATTCGAAGCTTGTTCTCTATTTATCAACCTAAAATGTCTAAAGCACTTGGTATAAATTGGGATACTAAAAATGATTTCTTTTGTTTTTCTATAAATTTTTCATTTTCTGAACACATCACTAAAAGTAATCTGCTTTCAGATGCCTCTAAATTGTTTGACCCTCTGGGATGGTTATCGCCTACCACCGTAATAGCAAAAATAATATTTCAAAAGCTGTGGAAATTAAAACTTGATTGGAAAGATACGTTACCAAATGAAATCCAGTGTGAGTGGGTGCAATTTCGCACAAAATTGAAAGCACTTGAAGAGATTAAAATTCCCCGATGGATAGGTTACACTCCATATAAATCTAAGATTGACCTTCATGCCTTCAGTGACGCTTCTAAAGTAGCTTATGCAGCTGTTGTTTATGCTCGTATTGAGACTGGATCTGGTCAGACTTTAATTAGCTTAATTCAAGGTAAAACTAAAGTTGTTCCATTGAAAGGCGATACAATTCCACGGTTAGAGTTATCTGCAGCAACCCTTATGGCAAAATTGATTGCTAAAATCAAAGCCAGCGCAGACTTCAACATCGACAATGTATTCTACTGGACGGATAGTACTATCGTTCTTGCGTGGCTGAAAAACAATTCAAAACGGTTGGAAGTCTACGTGGCTAATAGAGTCGAACAAATTCGAAATTTATCAAATGTTCAGGATTGGAGATACATTCCTTCAAAGGACAATCCTGCAGACTGTGCATCAAGAGGTTTAATGCCTGAACAATTAGTTAATTATGATCTGTGGTGGAAAGGCCCAACTTGGCTACAAAACAAATTAGACTTTTGGCCTACTTCCCCTACTGAAATATTTCCTGTAGAAATAATTAACAACAACAATGCTGTTCAAATTACAAAACCAATAATAATAGCAAAATATCCAGATATTATTGAGAGATTTTCAAAATTATCAACGTTGATACGTGTGACGTCATACATACTCCGTTTCTACAAGAATATGAAAACAAGTAATAACAACAGAGAATATGGTTTTCTAAAAACACACGAATTAAAAGAAGCAAATTATTTACTCATAAAACTTAGTCAAGCAGTATCATTTCAAGAAGAAATTAAAATGTTAAAATTGGGAAAAAGGGTTTCCAATCAAAGTAATATTGTAAAGTTATTCCCGTTTTTGGATGAAATGGGAATTCTACGAGTCGGAGGTAGACTGACGAATTCGGCTATCCCTTTCGATACTAAACACCCGATTTTGTTGTCTAAACAGAATCCTCTCTCTTTTCTTATATTTTTAGATGCTCACTTAAAAACATTTCACGGCAGCCTGCAGCTAATGCAGTCCTATGTTTCGCGATTCTATTGGGTTATTTCTGCTCGAAATGTAGCAAAACGTGTTCAGCATGGATGTATTATTTGCTATAAATACAAGGCCCAATCCTGCCAACAACTTATGGGAAACCTGCCGTCAGTACGTCTGCAACCTGCTCGAGCATTCAAGCATAGTGGACTTGACTACGCTGGGCCCATCAATATTAAAACCTCATTTTTAAGGACAGCATCAACTTCAAAGGCATATATCTGTCTTTTTATCTGCATGTGTACAAAAGCGATACACTTAGAAGCCGTTACAAGCCTAAATGTCGACGCGTTTTTAGCAGCCTTTCGACGCTTCACAGCACGCAGAGGATTGTGCACCGATTTATACTCAGATTGCGGTACAAATTTCGTGGGTGCCAACAAAGAACTTCAAGTCCTATATCAAAGAAACAAAGCATCTCTTCCTGAGCATCTTGCAGAAACCCTGGCGAACCAAGGAACAAAATGGCATTTTATTCCTCCTGCTTCGCCTCATTTTGGTGGTCTCTGGGAGGCCGGAGTAAAATCCACAAAACATCACTTGCGTCGCATTATGAAAGACCGCGTATTAACATATGAGGAACTAAGCACCCTATTGGCACAAATTGAAAGCTGCCTTAATTCTAGACCTTTATGCCCGTTATCTACTGATCCCTTGGATGCTGATGCTCTCACACCATCACATTTTCTCATCGGTGAACCATCAAATTGCATTCCCGATGATGACTTGCTTGATTCAAATATTAATCGTTTAAGCCGATGGAAGTTAGTAGAACGGCTCAAGCAAAATTTCTGGGATCGCTGGAATAAGGAATACTTATGTCGACTCCAAGCACGACCAAAATGGAACAAAGTTGAATGAAATATAAAGGTCGGTGATATTGTTCTACTTCTGCACGAACGGAGTGTGCCAGGTCAGTGGCCACTTGCCAAAGTAGAAGAATTACATCCTGGTGCCGATGGCTTTGTAAGAGTAGTCACACTCTACTGCAAGGGCAAACATATAAAGAGGCCAATATCAAAGATATGTTTTTTACCCTCTAACGATGCTTTTAAATAGAGTGCATAAGAACAACAATGTTCTTCGCGGCGGGAGAATGTTCGGGATTTTTTCCCCAAACTATTATTTAACCAAATAATTTACTAGAAACCCTACAAAAGTAATAAGTTCCACAATTGCCTTTTTTTATTTGTTCATTAAATTGTTAACAGTAAACTTTTAAATGTACTTATAAGCATTGCATTTTTTTTTATAAGTACATGCATTAATATATTTGTATTTATTTGTATGTATATACAAACGCATTTACATATTAACAAAAAAGTAGGTAGAAAATCAGACCATCGAAGGTATGATGATCTTTTTATAATTTTAAAAAGAAAAGAATTGAGTTTTGTCATCTGCAAGAGGTAGACCAATATTAAAATAATGAATATTTAAATAAAATTAAAGAAGTAGAATTTGTAAAAAAAAAGTAAATAATTGAAATTAAATAACATCTTTAAAAAAACTCATACACCCCTACATGAATACTTCACTAAGTAGTGATAATACCTTTTATTGGTGATACACGAAATATAGTAATATAAGAATTTGTTTTCAATATATCCCAATTTCAATATAGATTTTAATATAAATTCTAAACTTTACGGACATTTATAATTTAGTTAGACATTGGTTTTTCCTCAGTTTGTTTCTTTTATTTATATTTTATTTATAAAATGCCATTCATTCGTATTACCGGGAATATTCCTGCTGAAGTAGAGCAGGAGATAGGAAATTCTACAATGTCATTAGAAGAAGGTGCATGGGGGGGGCGTTAATGTACCTAATAAACCAATAGAAAGACCCAGAACTCGTTTGCAAACTCGTAGGGAACAAGAAAGTTGGGATGACAATCGAGTTCGTAAGATTATTGACGACTCTGTGAGAGGATTAAGAGAAGAATTTGCCAACATGATTGCGGTTGGTCTGCGGGATTTTACTGCCGGAAATTTTGAACAGAATTTTCAAAATAGACAAAATAATCGCGTAGAGCCTGACGATTGGGAGGGTCGAAGTTTAGCATCACAGAATATGGTCGCGTTATTAATTTGTATAGGAGGGCATGATTCCAAATAAGAAATGTGGTATTGTAAGTATTTCGATGATACTTGGGGGCTTTCGTGAATGCTTAGAAAAGCGGTGTCGTCAGCAAATGTTGATGTGTGGACTCGACTGCTAGTTGGCATATCGGATGTATACAGCAAATATTAAACGGGTACCAAAATACTTCCTTGGGGAACACCAAGTTTAACTGGTTGAGGCGAGCTTAAAAAATCTCCTTTAAGTATAAACTTAACATCAGTTAAATACATTTTTAACATTTTATAAAAATCAGTGGCAGCTTTTGCTTTAGCTTGTAAACTAGGCCTTCATGCCATACTTTATCGAACGCTTGAGAAACGTCTATGAAAATCGCAGAACAGTAATTTTTCATCGAAAGCCTTTTTTACTATATTTACTAATCTGTTCGTTTGTTCAATAGTGCTGTGCTGACTTCTAAAACCGAATCGGTGGTTCGGAATACATCCTTTTTCGCTCCAAATTGGGTTTAGCTTAGTAATTAGTATTTTCTTAAAAAGTTTTGACATATTTGACAATAGACTTATTGGCCTATAGGAGTCTAGCTTTGTGTGATCTTTTACTGGCTTAGGTATTAGAGTAATAAGGGATACCTTCCATTCAGAGGAAAACTGCTCAAGGCGTAGAATGGCGTTAAAAATAAACACAATTATTCTCACTGATACCTGGGGAAGTTCATTATCATCTTGTTGCTTGTTTTGTCAGAACCATAAGCCTTCTTGGTGTTCAAACTAGCTATTGCCCTTTCGACATCTTGTAAGTTAAATCTAAGGGGTATTACTGCTTCATCATCTATGGTTGGCGACTCCACTAAAGCAGAACGAAAATATGGTTTGAAATGATTAGCAAATATGTTTCCTTTTTCGATATCACTTCTTGCCCAGCCTCCAGAAGAAGACGCAAGGGAAGCTTACGTATGACTGATCGTTTAAGGTTTCTTGTTGAAAGCCATAATGAATAATCCGATTTTGGCCTAGAGTGAGGAAGATATTGTCCTCGACGAAGTCTACACCATTTTCCTCAAATTACTTTATCTGAGTTTCAAGCAGCTGTTCAAGGATAAGAAGGCCCTAGGTTTGGTTTGTATTTCGAATTAAGTGCTAAAGGAAGCCGTCATACTCGTATTATTAATATATTTTAACTTTTTTCATTATGATCAAGTCATGAAAATAGTCATGATGTATTGTAGGGATATATGGTAATAAATCAATCATATCTGTCAATTGATGAGCCTGGAATGATAATATGAACGTGTTAGTACTATATTTCTAAATTTGTGTGGTTTTCCCCGTGAGGGCTATAAATTTAGTGATTTAAAATCCTCATTCTCACTAAATGAAGTTTTGTAGAACATTGTATATGGTTTGCTTTTCATAACCCTTATCCAACATATATTCAACCAATTTACTTCTTCACCATTGATATTTTTTGCCCTTATTAGAATTGCATCTTCAAAGGGTTTTTTATGTTGTATAATAAACGGGGATCAAAGATGACGGCTCATATATTAAATTTTCTTCAAAAATAAAATTAAAAAAACTTAGTAATATAAACGAAAAATTTTGTCAAATCAACGGCCAAATTAGGTATATTAACTTCTTTTAGGGATGTAAATTTAACTAATTTTATGGGTTGTTTTTCTTCGAATATTTTACTACTGTTTTAACAAAATTTTTTGTTAATTTTACATAATCTTATTTGAATTTTTATAAGTTTTTTCAAGCTTTACTGACAAAAAATCTGTTTATATGAATAAAATTAGTTTAAATGAATAAATCGTATATAGATTTCAATAAAAATTAAGTTGATTTAATTATTTTTGTCGTTGAGGTTCTACTAATTTTTTTCGTTCATATTACCTACGAAATTTGATTCAGTGTGGTCAAACTAGGCTAATGGTAGATTGACATACTTATTGATACCCGATGTAGTTGCATAGGTAACCAGAGAACATAGTGACCTGAATAATTAGATAACCCAACGGTTGAGTGGGTACATACCAAGCATACCCAATCAGAGAAAGCTGGTAAAAGTTGTTAAAATGAGAATGTATTGGTGTTTTGCACTGAAAAAAAATCACATTGTTTAACATTAGTAAATACAAAAGCGTTTAATTTTGAATGAGTTAACCAAAATTTAATTTAAGTTTTTTGTTAAGATAGAGTTTTTAAGGCTTTTGTACAATATTAATTAATTCTTACAATTATGAAATAGTCATGTAACTTACTAGATTTTATTATCTAGCTTAAATAAATGAAACACCTGTTTAAAATGTATAACTTTTTATTTGTTCCGTTTTTAGAAGTTGTCTTTTATGAAGACTTGTTAAAACTCACTTTATTAAACGTAGCTATGGCGAATGAAACCAACCAAAAAGAATTAACAAATAAATGCAGACGCATTGTCAGCATTTATTAAAAAGTATTTTGATAATTAAAAAGTATTTTGATAATTAAATGAGTTCATTTAATACGAGTTTGCAATTCAGCATAATAGTAAAATAAGTTCAATAGCCACAAGTTGCAAATAAGCAAATAAATTTTCAGGTAAAGTCATTAAAAAAACCTTAAACAAAAAGTTTGTTAACTCTTGCCTCCTTAGATGCAAACGTCCTCGTTTGTAGGAGAAGTTGATTGACCGGATTCCAAACCATTATATTCTAATGTGTTGGCCTTTATTTGGATTTCAGAGTTAACTGGTGAAATGACAGTTTGGGTGGATTTAAGTTCGTACCTTCTGTTTGCAGCGCATTTGAGAACTACGATAATTATAATTACCATGCACATTAATAGAGCACATGAACTTTCCCACGAATTAATAGTATTTTTCCTATCAATCAATTGAATTGTGTTACTGTTATTCAAATGTAATTGTTTGATAAGTTGGAGCGACAAAGTTTCTTCGAAATAGTGGTTTGAATTTAATGAACTTAGGATGGCGGGTAGAGGTCTATATGTCTCCTTTTCATAGTGTTTCATTATCGACAGTAATGGTGGCATTTTAATATTGGATTAGAAACGTCCCATGCATATCGACAGGGTTGCCATTTACATGTACTGTGCCATTGTACTGATTAAATAGTAGAAGAGCGTCTTGAATTATTTCCAAGGAAGGAATATCGAAATTATTGCTTTTTTTACAAATGGAGATTAGGTATGCAACTTGTACTAGTTATTTCTTTGATACTTTCTTTTTGACATAGATTTAGTTCGTCATAGCTTTTACATGGTTTTGTTGTTTCAAATATTTTATTTTGACAAGACATTATAGTTTCATGTTCTAATAATAATTTAACTATTTTCTTTTAAGCTTTAGGTCTTTAAATAATTTTATTTTTATTTTTTCGATATTTCGCTACTCCTTTGTGTAGCATCATCAGGAAAAATTAACAAATTAACGTTATGAAAATTACAATTAAGTATTGAAAAAATTTTCTTCAAAGTAACATATTTCAAAAAAAATTTTTGTCATAAAATTATTAAAAAGTTTTTCAACAAGTACAAACAATAATTAAATTATTTCTTATTTACTAAATGTCTGTAAATTTGAGCTACATTATCTGTGTCTGCCTTAAAATTAATTCTCTGTGTGTTTGGTGTATTAATAATTTGTAACATTTCTAATATGTAACGACGTTTATAATTGTTTTCTGAATTTAGTACTGAAACATTATCAAAATTGGGATAGTGATTTAATTCAGCACAATGAGAAGATAATGCTGTTTTTTGCGAATTAATATTCCTATATTTTTGGTCTGATTTATGTCCTGCTATTCTAGTTTTAAGTTTATTTTTCGTTGTGCCTACATATACTTTATTACAATTTTCATTTTCATTTCCGTTACAAGGTATTTTATATACTATATTTGCCAATTCTAATTTTTGGATTCTATCTTTAGTTTTACTGAATAATTTGTTTAGAGTATTTTGAGTCTTAAAAGCCATTTTATATTTAGTATTATCAAAGATTTTAGATTTTTCTAAACGTTCAGATATTTCTGGTACATATATTAAAGATTTATAAATTTTTTGTTCTATAATATCTCTTGTATTTTGATTACTTCTTCTCCCATATTGATTTATTAATCTATTTCTTAATTGTTTTGGAAAATTATTATCATTTAAAATATTTCTTATTTTTTCCTTATTATTTTTATGGAATTCTTTATTACTAATTGTCAGAACCCTGTCTATTAAATTTTTAGCTGCGTTAACTATTATTCGTTTACAATGTTTCGAATAATAGTTAATAATTCTTCCGGAAGACGTTGGTTTTTGATACCAATCTATTAATATGTCATTGCCTCTCCTTATGAGTAATGTATCTAAATACGGAAGTCTAAAATCAGACTCTATCTCAACTGTAAATTTAATGTTAGGATTAAATTTATTAAATGTCGTTAGTAAATTGTCAATTGCCCTATCGGATATTATACAAAATAAATCATCTACATATTTTGTCAATATTATTGGTTTAATACTTAACTTTTCAATACTTGTGTCTAGTAATTTCTCCATAACAATATCTGCTACAATTGGGGAAGCAGGAGATCCCATAGGTAGTCCTTTCTCTTGTTTATAAATTTTATTATCGTATTTAAAATATCTGTTATCTTCAATACAAAATTTTAAGATACGTAAAAACAAACTTTTTTCTATACTTGTGTGTCTTTCTATGATATCCCACTTTTCTTCAATAGTACTAATTGCTAAATCAACAGGTATACTAGGAAATAATGAAACTACATCTAACGATATCAACTTTTCGTCATCTTTTATTTTTTGATTTACTATTTTATCTTTAAATTCTAGAGAGTTTTTAATGTTATATTTTGAATGTTCCGTTATCTTTTTTAAAATGTTTGTAATATATTTACATAATTCGTAAGAAGGAGTATTGATACATGAGCAAATAGGTCTTAAAGGAAATCCTTCTTTATGAATTTTTGGTAGTCCATACAATCTAGGTGCATTAGATACATTTGTTTTCAATTTATTTTTGTCTAAAGTTGAAATAATTTTTAATTTGAAGAGTTCTTCAACAAAACCGTTATTTATATTTTGTAATTTGTTAGTGGGATCTCTATTTAATATTTGATAAGTTGTTCTATCTTCTAAAATATTATTAATACGTATACTATAATCCTGTTTACTTATTGCTACAGAAGCGTTACCTTTATCTGCTTTTAATATAAGTATATCTTTGTTCCTTTTTAAAAATTTTTAAGCTTCTTTTACCTTATCTAACATATATTTATCTCTACTAGTTAGTCTCATTTTGTTTAAATGGTTATCAACTACTGTGGTTAACTTTGTCCTTGCTATTTCTTGTTCTTCTTTAGTTTGTAAAGTCTGTATAAAATCTTCATCATCTGCTATCATTCTTAATGTGGGAAAACTTTCTTTTTTAACGGGTAGTGCGTGCTTTTGATCTAGTGAAAAAACCCACTGTACATCTGCCGGAATATCTTTGTTAGTCTTGTTAACAAACCATTTTTCGTGTAACTTAAAACCTAGTTCTTTCTTTTGTATATTATTAAGACAATTAAACTTCTTTTTATGAATCTGTCTTACCTTTTCTTTTAATGAAGCCGCTGTTCTATCTTCAAATTGTAAAAATTCTTCCATCTCTTCTAATGTTAAAAATTCCCCTAATTTTCTTTTTATATTCACTATCTCAATTTGAAAATGTTTCAGTAAATTATGTTTCTCCTTTAATGTTATTTTCAAAACTTTGTTATGTAAATCATGTGTATACTTAAAAATACTTAGTTGAAACGCTGGTGATTGCTTTTCTTCAAAAATTCTCGAAACACTCTTGGTAGTATTGCTGATAAATTTTGGAATTAAGCCTGCATTTCTGCAACGAATCAGGAATGTGATTGTCGATTTTGTTTTTATAATTTTGTCCCTTATGGTCTTGTACCGGTTTATGATTCTTCTTATATGTTGATTCTTCTTTAAAAGCTTGTAATTCATCCTTTATTTCTTTTGATTAAAGTTACGTGCTCACTTTTTATTTTATTTTATATAGTTTATTTGACCTTTTTATTAATATTAATTTAACTATTTTCTTTTAAGCTTTAGGTCTTTAAATAATTTTATTTTTATTTTTTCGATATTTCGCTACTCCTTTGTGTAGCATCATCAGGAAAAATTAACAAATTAACGTTATGAAAATTACAATTAAGTATTGAAAAAATTTTCTTCAAAGTAACATATTTCAAAAAAATTTTTGTCATAAAATTATTAAAAAGTTTTTCAACAAGTACAAACAATAATTAAATTATTTCTTATTTACTAGATGTCTGTAAATTTGAGCTACATTATCTGTGTCTGCCTTAAAATTAATTCTCTGTGTGTTTGGTGTATTAATAATTTGTAACATTTCTAATATGTAACGACGTTTATAATTGTTTTCTGAATTTAGTACTGAAACATTATCAAAATTGGGATAGTGATTTAATTCAGCACAATGAGAAGATAATGCTGTTTTTTGCGAATTAATATTCCTATATTTTTGGTCTGATTTATGTCCTGCTATTCTAGTTTTAAGTTTATTTTTCGTTGTGCCTACATATACTTTATTACAATTTTCATTTTCATTTCCGTTACAAGGTATTTTATATACTATATTTGACAATTCTAATTTTTGGATTCTATCTTTAGTTTTACTGAATAATTTGTTTAGAGTATTTTGAGTCTTAAAAGCCATTTTATATTTAGTATTATCAAAGATTTTAGATTTTTCTAAACGTTCAGATATTTCTGGTACATATATTAAAGATTTATAAATTTTTTGTTCTATAATATCTCTTGTATTTTGATTACTTCTTCTCCCATATTGATTTATTAATCTATTTGTTAATTGTTTTGGAAAATTATTATCATTTAAAATATTTCTTATTTTTTCCTTATTATTTTTATGGAATTCTTTATTACTAATTGTCAGAACCCTGTCTATTAAATTTTTAGCTGCGTTAACTATTATTCGTTTACAATGTTTCGAATAATAGTTAATAATTCTTCCGGAAGACGTTAGTTTTTGATACCAATCTATTAATATGTCATTGCCTCTCCTTATGAGTAATGTATCTAAATACGGAAGTCTAAAATCAGACTCTATCTCAACTGTAAATTTAATGTTAGGATTAAATTTATTAAATGTCGTTAGTAAATTGTCAATTGCCCTATCGGATATTATACAAAATAAATCATCTACATATTTTGTCAATATTATTGGTTTAATACTTAACTTTTCAATACTTGTGTCTAGTAATTTCTCCATAACAATATCTGCCACAATTGGGGAAGCAGGAGATCCCATAGGTAGTCCTTTCTCTTGTTTATAAATTTTATTATCGTATTTAAAATACCTGTTATCTTCAATACAAAATTTTAAGATACTGTTACGTTTTTACTTTACGTTGGGTTCTTTTTATTGCAAAATAAATACACACTGTTATTACTTTTACTGTAAGTCACTTTATTTACTTAACACCACTGTTCAAAAATACAGCAAACTGTTAAACACTCTTAATATTCGACAACTTAACTCTTTGACTTTTAAATTAATACTGCAATACTGCTCGCCAGCACGATTCATTTATATAGGTGCTTTAAGAGCACCAGAATGTTCTATTCCAGACATATCTGGCAGGTTCGACTGTTATTGCTCTTGTTTTTGTTTGTGTGATTGGTTATTTCTTTATACCTGTGTTTGTGGCTATTTATTTCTTTATACCTGTGTGTGTGGCTGTTTATTTGTTTACGCTTGTATTTATGTATGTGGCTGTGTATTTAACAGAAGAGTGTTTATTTTAATCTGTGTGTATGCGTAATTGTTTAAGGCGTTACTCTTTATTGTTTGTTTCTTTCTATCATCATTGTAGGAAAATAAGCCATTAATGTTGTTGTTGTTGTTCGAGAGTATTGTTGTTCAGAGCTTATAATAAATAAATTCTTCTTTCGTAACACTACCCCCTTCTCAAACCTGTTCGTCCCGAACAGACACAGATGTACCTTTTCCATAGTTGGCTAGCCGCTCCAAGTGCACAACTTTCATTTTTGATCTTGGGCTCTGGAATTTCTGTATTCTGTAAACTACGTCGTTTAGCCGCTTTATTACTTTATAAGGTCCATCCCAATGAGTTTGTAGTTTGGGTGATAATCCTTTCTTCCGTTGTGGGTTAAAAAGTAGAACCAGTTGTCCCTCGTTAAATCCCTCAGAGTTGGCAGCTCGATCATATCTGGCTTTCATTTTATCACTGGTTAATTTTATCCGACTCCGCACGAATTCGTGAATCTCCTGAAGGTCCCTTTTCGCCTGACTAGAGTTTTCGCCGTCTCCTTCTGCCGATGTTGGCTTAACACCAAACTCTAAATCTGCAGGCAAATTTAGCTCAGATCCAAAGACTATTTTCGCTGGTGTTCGTGAGGTGGAATCGTGAACAGCTGATCTATATGCCAATAAAAACTTGGGTATATGCTCATCCCAGTCCCTCTGATGTGCGCTGACCACTTTTCTCAGGTATTCTTCCAGGGTTCGATTGAATCGTTCGACCATACCATCAGATTGCGGATGTAACGGTGTCGTTCTGGTCTTTCTTATTCCGTATACCTCGCACATCTCTTTAAATATAACGGATTCAAAATTTCGGCCTTGGTCGGAGTGCAGTTCTAAGGGAACACCATAGCGACACACCCAGTTGCTTATAAAAGCGTCTACAATCGTTCTGGCTTCTTGATTGGGAATGGCATATACTTCCGGCCATTTGCTAAAATAGTCCATGACCACTAAGACGTATCGGTTTCCAGCATTGCTAGCAGGGAAGGGACCTGCTACGTCCATCGCTATACGTTCAAAGGGAGCGCCTGAATTGTACTGCTGAAGCTGCCCCCGACTCCTTCGTACTGGACCCTTTGCTGCAATGCACTCCTGGCAATTGGCTATCCACTCTGCTACGGCTTGTTGACAGCCGACCCAATAGAACCGTTGTTTTATCTTTTCCAGCGTCTTCGTTACACCAAGGTGACCTCCACTAGGACCATTGTGGAATTGTTTCACGACCTCTTTGATCTTGGAGGATGGCACGACGATTAAGTCTATCACAGTTTTGCCGTCTGTGCTTTCCCAAGTGCGACATAAGCAGCCATCCTTCAACCTTAGACTGTTCCACTGGGCCCAATATGCCTTCGCCAGTGGACTTTCTGGTGAGATCTCACTTCGCGTCGGTCTTCTGTCTTCCTCCTTAGCCGCTATAACTTTTGCCAATATGGGATCGTTTCTTTGTGCTGTCGGCCAGTCTTCACTAGATTCTATATGTGTAAGCCGAACATCAATAACGAATTCTTTTCTCTCCGCCTTTGTGCAATGCTTACACCCCAGATCACATGGCCGCCTAGAAAGGGCGTCTGCGTTGTTATGCTTGCCTCCTTTTCTGTGCTCAATACTAAAGTCATAGCTCTGAAGACGCTCTATCCAGCGTGCAAGCTGTCCTTCAGGGCTCTTGAATTGCAGCAACCACCTGAGTGCGGCATGATCTGTCCTCAATGTAAAATGTTGGCCATACAAATACTTGTGGTAGTGTTTTATGCACTCCAATGCTGCTAGAAGCTCTCGTCGCGTTACGCAATAGTTTCTTTCAGGCTTCGAAAGTACTCTGCTGTAGTAGCCTATAACCTTTTCTGTCCCATCTACCACTTGCGACAGCACGCCTCCTATTCCATATCCGCTTGCATCAGTGTCTAGCACAAATTTTTGTCCAGCTACTGGATATGCCAGGATAGGTGCCACACACAACAATTCCTTGAGCTTCTGGAATGCTTCCTCGGCTGCTTCACTCCACTGGTAAGGTCGCGACTTTTTGGTTAGCTCATGTAGGCTCGCAGCAACACTAGCAAAATTTGGCACAAATCGTCTGTAGTATGTGCAGAGTCCCAAGAAACTTCGTAACTCGTGAAGATTTTGAGGACGAGGCCAGTCTTTCACTGCCCGTATTTTATCTTCATCGGTTGATATGCCCTCTGCTGTTACACGATGCCCCAAGTATTTGACTTCCTTCTGAAACAATGCACATTTCTTAACACTGAGCTTCAGTCCAGCCGCTGATATACGCCTGAAGACTTCTTCCATATTCCTTAGGTGTTCATCGAAGGTCTTTCCCATGACAATTATGTCATCCAGATACACCAGGCATGACTTCCAATTAAGTCCCTTTAACACTCGTTCCATTAAACGCTCGAAGGTGGCTGGAGCGTTGCAGAGACCAAATGGCATAACATTAAACTGCCATAAACCATCGAGAGCACTAAAAGCAGTTTTTTCTTTATCTTTGTCTACTATCTCGACTTGCCAGTAACCGCTCTGTAAATCTAGCGTAGAAAACCACTTGGTTCCTGCTAGCGTGTCCAAGGTGTCATCGATTCTTGGTAGCGGATAACTGTCCTTTTTGGTAACATCGTTGAGCTTTCTGTAGTCAACGCAGAATCTAGTGCTGCCATCTTTCTTCTTTACTAAAACTACCGGCGAGCTCCAGGGACTCGAAGATGGTTCGATGATTCCGTCTCGCTCCATTTCGTTGACTAGCTGCTTTACTTCGCTCCGTTTAGCTAGAGGAATGCTCCTGGGGGCTTGTTTTATGGGCCTCGCTTCGCCAGTATTTATTTCATGCTTCACTATTGCCGTTCTACCTTGGCTTTTATCTTTTAGGGCGAAGACAGAGGCGTACTTTCGTAGCAGCTGCTTGGCTTTGTTTCTGTCAGGTGGCTCCAGCTCTGCTACCCATTTCCCCACGTGTTCTGCTAGTATTTCGCGCTCTTTAGTTGACAGTTTTTCAGGCTCTGAGTCTCTCTCGCAATTAATTATGGCCTCTGCTGGTGTACATTGAGCTATCTGAGAGTTTTTACCAATTACTTTTTCACTGTTGGATAGATTTAACACTCTCACAGGAATTTTTCCATTCTTACAGGTTTTCACGAGGGCTTTTGCTGTTATTGTTTCACTCTTAATTCCTGATGGTTCTACCACCCACAACCGGTTGTCCTCACAATCTTCCTCCATACGTGCCCATATCACAGTTTCTGCCTGAGGTGGTAATTTCTGGGATGCTACAGCAACCAACTTCCCTACTGCAGATTTACTCACATATCCAATATCAAGGGGTATTTCGACGTTTCGCCAGATCATTATTTGTTGCCCCATGCGCAGATCGACTCCATGCATGATCATAAAATCTGCGCCAATAATAACTTCGTCCACGATATCGGCAACAATGAACACATGGTCCACACTCATGTTGGCTATAGTTAGTCTGACTTTGGCCTTACCATAGACAGTAGCAAATTCTCCGGTAGCGGTGCGCAGACTTACATTATTCAATGGTTCCACTTTTCCCTTTACTAAATCGGGCCTTATTATAGACTGCGACGCTCCTGTGTCTATTGTCAGAATACGCTTTCCTCCGTTGATATACCCACTTGCAGTAAGATTGCTGTTTTGCTGCTGCATCACAGATATGGAGATTGTGGGGCCCTCGGTTGTGGGAGCTAGCTCATGCCCCGTAGTGCTAGCTCTCTTTAGTTTAACGACTCTTGAGATGTTCCATGAGTCGCACGTTTATTGTTTCTTGGCGGCGAAACAGATCTGGCTCGTTTTCTTGCTGCCTTACAGTTTCGTTGAAAATGGCCGACTTTGCCGCAATTAAAGCACTTAGCGTTTGTTTTACTTTGTCTTTCATCTAAGACTTTCTTTACCGACTCAAGTACTTGCTTTATGTCGTCCATTGTTGTTTTCTCATCTTCAGCAGCAACTTCAACTTTTCGCACTTTGTATGACTGCGGCCTCGAAATGACTTTTGCTGTTTCTTGAGCCAGAGCGTAAGTAATGGTTTCAGCAAAGGATGTGTTTTGCTTAGCGCAAACTGCGTGCTTAATATCTGGGTCACGAATACCATTAACAAATGCCTCCACCTTGAACTGTTCTAGAAGTGGATGGTTTTCCCCAGGGTATATTAGCTGCACCAAGCGCTCTATCTCCATGGCGAAATCCTGAAGCGTCTCATTTGCTCTCTGCAGCCTGCCGCGTAGCTCCATTCTATACAGCTCCTTTTTATGATCGCCGCCATATTTCCGCTGTAACGCCACCATTATGTCCTCATAATTATTTCTGCAGCTAGTTGGTAGGCTTTCGAGGACTTCTGCTGCAGATCCTTTAAGTGCCAGAATCAGTTCAATCGCTTTCTCTTCATTGCTCCATAGATTTTTACTGGCCACTGTCTCAAACTGAAATTTTAAGACGTTGAAGGGTATGTTGCCGTCGAAACTGGGAGCTTTTATCCTATTTGTGTTTTCAGTCACTACTCGTACTGGACCTTCTGTTATTTCCAGGCTCATAATTTTGTTTTCAAGCTCCTGCAGCTTTACATCGACATCCTTTACCTGTACTTCGACGCCACTAGTTTCTAGAAGATTCACTTTTCTGTTTAATCCAGACAGTTGCACTTCTACGGCAGAGATTTTTTTGTCGAACTTGACTTCTACGTAGTCTACTCGCTTATTAATGGTTTCAGAAATTTGTAGAAGGTTTTCGTTGACTTGTCCCAAAAGTTTCTCATTATTCGCTCTAGAAACTTCTTGAATCTCAGCTAGAAGTTGTTGATTTTTCTCCAGTTTCTCATTTACTGTTTCCAGTAGTTTCTCGCTGTTTGTTCTAGAAACTTCTTGTACTTCAGCTAACAGTTTTTCGCTGTTTGCTCTAGAAGCTTCTTGTACTTCACCTCTTACTTCAGCTAACAGTTTCTCGCTGTTTGCTCTAGAAGCTTCTTGTACATTTTCTAGGAGCATTCTAGAGTTTTCTCCCATTTTCTCCATCATAGCGGCAAACATCGTATTGAAGTCCATGCTACTTGCTGTTGTTGTTTCACGGCTACATACCTCTGCCACCTCTTTTTCATCGAACTCGTATGCGCCAATGTCCATGCCACGACGCTTGAATTCATCTATGAGCCTCTTCTGCAGTTCTGTTTTGTTACCTGCTGTTGGCAAATCCAGCTTACTCAACTCCTTTTTCAGCTGCTCCACTTTAAGATCTTCAAGTTTCATTTTTTTTAAGTTATTTTATTTTACAATTTCACTTCTGTCACCAATTGTTACGTTTTTACTTTACGTTGGGTTCTTTTTATTGCAAAATAAATACACACTGTTATTACTTTTACTGTAAGTCACTTTATTTATTTAACACCACTGTTCAAAAATACAGCAAACTGTTAAACACTCTTAATATTCGACAACTTAACTCTTTGACTTTTAAATTAATACTGCAATACTGCTCGCCAGCACGATTCATTTATATAGGTGCTTTAAGAGCACCAGAATGTTCTATTCCAGACATATCTGGCAGGTTCGACTGTTATTGCTCTTGTTTTTGTTTGTGTGATTGGTTATTTCTTTATACCTGTGTTTGTGGCTATTTATTTCTTTATACCTGTGTGTGTGGCTGTTTATCTGTTTACGCCCTGTCGGAGATCAAACTAGTACTTCACTAGTACTTAACTAATACCAAAAGTACCAGTACTAGTTCTCAACTGTAAACTTTCCCATACCATCTTAATGCTCAAATTAACATTAAGTGTGTTTGGAAAATTACTAGTACTAATGTTTCTAGACATGTACTAGTACATTCGGACCCGATTGGTTGCTTTAGCACCAGTTTATTACTAGTACTTCTGTATGGAAAAAGTTACCACAATTGGTGGGTTTGCTCCCTTATATCCCTGGTAAATTGAACTCTCAAAATAATCAGTTTTTCAATAGTTTTATTGAACGCATTACTTAAATTTAAAGAATAACATAAAATAAGTATTTCTTTTTTGTACTAGTTTTTTTTTCAGGTTGGTTGGACTAGAATTATTATATTAAAAAATACATTAACAAGTTAAAAAGGAACATTTTTAATCACATTTATGTAAAAAATTAAGATATTAGGCACATTTCTTCAAGGCTGGCTCTAGACCTTATCAAAAAAGCAAAATTTTAAATATATATGACTTAAGTTTGTTCGTTATGTTGCGAATTAATTGTTTCATTATCAGGGTATTCATTTCGTGGTACATTTTCCTTTTTCAATTTTCCCAGACGGTTTGCTTTAAACAATCTCTTCTTTTGTAATTGAAAGGCTTTTCTTAAGGCGGCGTCAGGCTCTTCAGCAAATACAGCAATAGCATCTACATACATTAATAATAAAATATGTATAAAACTTACGTTAAAAATTAACGAACAAGAAATTTTACTAATTTACCTATTAAAACAGAATAAAAGTTTTCAAATTTTTTGAGACTTTTCTTGCCATGTGTACCGTCAACGTTAAAATTATGTATTATATTGGGACCCAAAATTTCGTTCAAGTATCGGCCAACATTTCCTTTTAGCAATGATTTTATTCTTCTTACCTGTAAGAAAAGTCTGGTTAATATTAAAGTCATTAACATTTTTAATTTAAAAGTCTTGCTTACATAAGGATCGGCCTGCGTCTGAATTAAAACATTCAAATCACTTAACTTATCTTCTGATGTTATAGGGAAAATTTGAATGATGTCATCTAAAACGTTATTTTGGGAGACTATTTTCGAAAGCAGCACTTTATGTTCTGCTAAAATTTCTATAATGCTGTTATTCTGCCGATCAATTTTATCTATTAAAATATTGATATTTATTAAATGACAAGGGAAATGGAATTTCATTAAATTAACCTTCTAAACTTTGAACTTTTATGGAGAGCTCCTCACAATGAATGCACTTCTTGTCAGCTAAAAGCAAAAGTGAAGAGAAATATAACGGTTAGCATTTAAATTTATTGAAAGTGATATTTAGATACAAGTAAAAAGATATATACCTTTTGGGTAATATTTTAATTTTGCCTTTGAGGGCTGTGGTCCGGAGTCGTTTGACATGTCTTACGGTAAGCAAGGTGCAAAAGAGGAAGAAGTATAAAATTATTTTCAAATGGCAGACAAATAAACTTGTATTGTATATCTTTTAGACGAAATTTTTCGAGTTTCCAGTTCTAAATCTGTTTGGTAAATGCCTAGCTCAATGGAGTCTAAAGGCTCTTCAAAAAAACTCTCTCTATTTAAAATAATCCTTCCTTCGATCAAAATTTCATCCGCTTTTATAATTTTTTCTATTTTTATTGGGATGTGTGTGGGTACAGCACAAAAGTTATTGGGGCTTTTCACCGATAAATAGCAGTCATTAATAAATGTCCCAACTACTTCATCTCCGTTATAAACTAATTCATTTTTTTCGGCTTTTATGAGAGTCTCATGTGCTTCCCTATTTACAATTTGCTGAAGGATTCCACTTGGTTTTCGTACGTGTTTTTTCAGAATCTGTAATTTATTTTCAAATTTGTAAGCGGAGAATGAAGGAAGCGGCCCATACTTTTCTGCGCAGGTTGCTATATGTAAAAGATTGTGCACATTGAACGAAACACTATTTTCACCATACACAATCGGAAAATTTTCCACGAATAACTCTAAAAGTTCATTTGCTTGAGTTATATTGGAAATTACTTGGAGAGGACTGCAAAGCAACCTATATGCGCAGTGAAGAACAACAAAAGTGTAATAAATGTCTTCGTGTACATTTCCATGCAATGCAATTATACCGGTGTAAGCTAAAAATTGATGGAACTCAGTTGCTTTCCAGTTGTGTATATCATCCAAAGATCTCGGTTTTCGCGGAAATTCTTTTGGAATCCAATTGCGCATGTTAATCAACTCTGAAGATATACTAGATATATTTGATTTTGGAGTTTTATTTGACGTTTTTTTATTAATTATCCGAAGAAGTATTTTTTTTGTAACACCTAAATCTATTAGGTGCATACTATCTAATGGTGTCTGCGTAATCATTTTTAAGCCTGCTCTTTCAAGTGGAGTTTGTTTATGCAAAAATGCTTGGTTGTGGTGCTCAGGATATTTTCTTGCTGTAAAATCTTCGTCTGAAATTAGATTTCCGCGAACTGTGCTGTATGTAAGTACGTTATTATTTTTTTTGGCTACTTGTGTGCATTTTGTACACCCGTGTGCTGAGGTATGTCCAGGAATACAGCAAATAAACGATTTTGCAGGTGTATCACAGCATAAGTTTCGGAATTCTAGGTTAATACTCTTATCCAAAATATGCACTTTCCCATTTAAAAAATGTATTTCTTCTATAAAGTCTTTTAAGTAATCTTCGACGCAATGTGGTTTACCTGTGCCCACAAAAATACCAACCGGCATAGGCATTATTTTTTCTTCAGTATTCACGACTTTGATAAGTATAGGCCACAGCTGCATTCTGGGGCTTTTGAATAGCGGAATGCCATCAAAATTTATATCCAGTTCCACTTTTGCGTAGTTTTGTAAAATGTTTTCTACTCATTTAAGCTGATTTTCAATCCCTAAATAATGAAAATTTCCTGGTGAAACTCTTCTGACAGCAATTTTTGTTTTTCTCCCTAAAAGCCCCTCTACTGATAGCGGAACATCTAAGCCCTCCTCTGACAAAATTGCAAACAAGCCTTCAGCGCAGCTTCTTGTTGGTTTAGTTTCTATAAACCATTTCTTTAACTTTTGCCTCAAGGTTAAATTTGGCAATTCAATTTCATTTTGCAATTCGCTTTCTGGATTGGCTTCTGCCAAGAACGGTTGAGGCTCAACGCTTTTCTCAGAATTTTCACTATTTCTAGCAGTTTCTTTACTGTTTTCACGATGCAACACTCTGCTTTTATATTCACTTATTTGTTTTCTTAATTTTCTTTTAAAATATCTTTTAGAAGAACTCATTTATAAATGTTTTAAAATTACCTTTTGATTAATTTTCCTAAAATATATTTTTTAGCTCACAATCAACACAACACAGCACGCTTAAATGAAAAGAAAATAATAAAATGGTGAAAGAGTTGCCATAGTTTATTTTACTTGGCAAACGTCACTTTTTTGGAATGATTATCGTGTTTTAATAGATACAGCAACGCTTTTTAAAAACAGAAAAGCAAATGATTAAAAAACATTTTGCATCGATGTCTTTTATTTTTTATCATAAAATAAAATGAATTAAACGTTAAAAGTTGTATTGCAAAAGCTATAACAAATTCAGAATTCTTGTTTTTTTTTTTTTCATCAAACAAAATTTCTCTCGATCTACAAGTGGTGCACTGAAAACATTTCATGTACTAGTACTTTTCAACTAAAACTCTAACGCCGTTTGCACTAGTAGCTGTTGTAGTAGAATGTTACTAGTAGCTTTCAGACAATTGACACATAATCTCCTAGAGGGCGCTTGTATTTATGTATGTGGCTGTGTATTTAACAGAAGAGTGTTTATTTTAATCTGTGTGTGTGTATGCGTAATTGTTTAAGGCGTTACTCTTTATTGTTTGTTTCTTTCTATCATCATTGTAGGAAAATAAGCCATTTTCTATACTTGTGTGTCTTTCTATGATATCCCACTTTTCTTCAATAGTACTAATTGCTAAATCAACAGGTATACTAGGAAATAATGAAACTACATCTAACGATATCAACTTTTCGTCATCTTTTATTTTTTGATTTACTATTTTATCTTTAAATTCTAGAGAGTTTTTAATGTTATATTTTGAATGTTCCGTTATCTTTTTTAAAATGTTTGTAATATATTTACATAATTCGTAAGAAGGAGTATTGATACATGAGCAAATACGTCTTAAAGGAAATCCTTCTTTATGAATTTTTGGTAGTCCATACAATCTAGGTGCATTAGATACATTTGTTTTCAATTTATTTTTGTCTAAAGTTGAAATAATTTTTAATTTGAAGAGTTCTTCAACAAAACCGTTATTTATATTTTGTAATTTGTTAGTGGGATCTCTATTTAATATTTGATAAGTTGTTCTATCTTCTAAAATATTATTAATACGTATACTATAATCCTGTTTACTTATTGCTACAGAAGCGTTACCTTTATCTGCTTTTAATATAAGTATATCTTTGTTCCTTTTCAAAAATTTTTCAGCTTCTTTTACCTTATCTAACATATATTTATCTCTACTAGTTAGTCTCATTTTGTTTAAATGGTTATCAACTACTGTGGTTAACTTTGTCCTTGCTATTTCTTGTTCTTCTTTAGTTTGTAAAGTCTGTATAAAATCTTCATTATCTACACAGATAATGTAGCTCAAATTTACAGACATTTAGTAAATAAGAAATAATTTAATTATTGTTTGTACTTGTTGAAAAACTTTTTAATAATTTTATGACAAAATTTTTTTTGAAATATGTTACTTTGAAGAAAATTTTTTCAATACTTAATTGTAATTTTCATAACGTTAATTTGTTAATTTTTCCTGATGATGCTACACAAAGGAGTAGCGAAATATCGAAAAAATAAAAATAAAATTATTTAAAGACCTAAAGCTTAAAAGAAAATAGTTAAATTAATATTAATAAAAAGGTCAAATAAACTATATAAAATAAAATAAAAAGTGAGCACGTAACTTTAATCAAAAGAAATAAAGGATGAATTACAAGCTTTTAAAGAAGAATCAACATATAAGAAGAATCATAAACCGGTACAAGACCATAAGGGACAAAATTATAAAAACAAAATCGACAATCACATTCCTGATTCGTTGCAGAAATGCAGGCTTAATTCCAAAATTTATCAGCAATACTACCAAGAGTGTTTCGAGAATTTTTGAAGAAAAGCAATCACCAGCGTTTCAACTAAGTATTTTTAAGTATACACATGATTTACATAACAAAGTTTTGAAAATAACATTAAAGGAGAAACATAATTTACTGAAACATTTTCAAATTGAGATAGTGAATATAAAAAGAAAATTAGGGGAATTTTTAACATTAGAAGAGATGGAAGAATTTTTACAATTTGAAGATAGAACAGCGGCTTCATTAAAAGAAAAGGTAAGACAGATTCATAAAAGGAAGTTTAATTGTCTTAATAATATACAAAAGAAAGAACTAGGTTTTAAGTTACACGAAAAATGGTTTGTTAACAAGACTAACAAAGATATTCCGGCAGATGTACAGTGGGTTTTTTCACTAGATCAAAAGCACGCACTACCCGTTAAAAAAGAAAGTTTTCCCACATTAAGAATGATAGCAGATGATGAAGATTTTATACAGACTTTACAAACTAAAGAAGAACAAGAAATAGCAAGGACAAAGTTAACCACAGTAGTTGATAACCATTTAAACAAAATGAGACTAACTAGTAGAGATAAATATATGTTAGATAAGGTAAAAGAAGCTTAAAAATTTTTAAAAAGGAACAAAGATATACTTATATTAAAAGCAGATAAAGGTAACGCTTCTGTAGCAATAAGTAAACAGGATTATAGTATACGTATTAATAATATTTTAGAAGATAGAACAACTTATCAAATATTAAATAGAGATCCCACTAACAAATTACAAAATATAAATAACGGTTTTGTTGAAGAACTCTTCAAATTAAAAATTATTTCAACTTTAGACAAAAATAAATTGAAAACAAATGTATCTAATGCACCTAGATTGTATGGACTACCAAAAATTCATAAAGAAGGATTTCCTTTAAGACCTATTTGCTCATGTATCAATACTCCTTCTTACGAATTATGTAAATATATTACAAACATTTTAAAAAAGATAACGGAACATTCAAAATATAACATTAAAAACTCTCTAGAATTTAAAGATAAAATAGTAAATCAAAAAATAAAAGATGACGAAAAGTTGATATCGTTAGATGTAGTTTCATTATTTCCTAGTATACCTGTTGATTTAGCAATTAGTACTATTGAAGAAAAATTGGGATATCATAGAAAGACACACAAGTATAGAAAAAAGTTTGTTTTTACGTATCTTAAAATTTTGTATTGAAGATAACAGATATTTTAAATACGATAATAAAATTTATAAACAAGAGAAAGGACTACCTATGGGATCTCCTGCTTCCCCAATTGTAGCAGATATTGTTATGGAGAAATTACTAGACACAAGTATTGAAAAGTTAAGTATTAAACCAATAATATTGACAAAATATGTAGATGATTTATTTTGTATAATATCCGATAGGGCAATTGACAATTTACTAACGACATTTAATAAATTTAATCCTAACATTAAATTTACAGTTGAGATAGAGTCTGATTTTAGACTTCCGTATTTAGATACATTACTCATAAGGAGAGGCAATGACATATTAATAGATTGGTATCAAAAACTAACGTCTTCCGGAAGAATTATTAACTATTATTCGAAACATTGTAAACGAATAATAGTTAACGCAGCTAAAAATTTAATAGACAGGGTTCTGACAATTAGTAATAAAGAATTCCATAAAAATAATAAGGAAAAAATAAGAAATATTTTAAATGATAATAATTTTCCAAAACAATTAACAAATAGATTAATAAATCAATATGGGAGAAGAAGTAATCAAAATACAAGAGATATTATAGAACAAAAAAAAATTATAAATCTTTAATATATGTACCAGAAATATCTGAACGTTTAGAAAAATCTAAAATCTTTGATAATACTAAATATAAAATGGCTTTTAAGACTCAAAATACTCTAAACAAATTATTCAGTAAAACTAAAGATAGAATCCAAAAATTAGAATTGTCAAATATAGTATATAAAATACCTTATAACGGAAATGAAAATGAAAATTGTAATAAAGTATATGTAGGCACAACGAAAAATAAACTTAAAACTAGAATAGCAGGACATAAATCAGACCAAAAATATAGGAATATTAATTCGCAAAAAACAGCATTATCTTCTCATTGTGCTGAATTAAATCACTATCCCAATTTTGATAATGTTTCAGTACTAAATTCAGAAAACAATTATAAACGTCGTTACATATTAGAAATGTTACAAATTATTAATACACCAAACACACAGAGAATTAATTTTAAGGCAGACACAGATAATGTAGCTCAAATTTACAGACATTTAGTAAATAAGAAATAATTTAATTATTGTTTGTACTTGTTGAAAAACTTTTTAATAATTTTATGACAAAAATTTTTTTGAAATATGTTACTTTGAAGAAAATTTTTTCAATACTTAATTGTAATTTTCATAACGTTAATTTGTTAATTTTTCCTGATGATGCTACACAAAGGAGTAGCGAAATATCGAAAAAATAAAAATAAAATTATCTAAAGCTTAAAAGAAAATAGTTAAATTAATATTAATAAAAAGATCAAATAAACTATATAAAATTCATGTTCTAATTTTATAATAGAGTTTCCTGTTTTAATAGATTTAATTAACATAGTTTCACAATGAAGGTTGTTTACCTTAGGCAAGTTTATAACATATAAAAATATTGAATTATTTGAGGCTACCTTAATGGCGAATTTTAAACATTGTTCTAAATTATTATAAGGAAAAATTTGCTCTACAATTAATTAGCTTAAAATTTCCATTTCGTTGTGGGAGAATAGGAAAGAATTTATTATGCCTCCTTTTGACCATAACAATTCTTGTTCAATATTAGATACTTCCTCTTTAAGTATCTGCAATTTAAATTTAAGTGCAGCGCTGTTTTCAATGTCGTAAGTTTGAATGTTTTTGGTTATCTGGTTCGTCAAGTTGGTCAGTTCATTTAATTTTCGTGCAAAGAGTCTGGTAATAACAATTTGTTATCCGTCTGTCGTAGGTTATCATTTATTTTATCTGTCAAAATATCAAAATCTGTCCGATCCGGTGAGCCTGCAATCCATTTTCATAAAGTGCCAATTTCGTTGATTGATCTTTTAGACTTTTTGAAGGGCTTAATTCGACTTATCGACCTATCTCGAGTTGAAGAAATGGCATTAGTGGGTTGGATTTCTTTATTTCGAAATTGATATTCTCACTTATAAGTCTTAATTCTCGTTCATAAGTCTCAATGTCGATTATGTGTATTAAGTTAAAGGTTCCGTTCTGTATTAAAGCTCGTCCTGTTTGAAATGTCACGATTTCGGAGTTGGTGTAGTCGAGAATTTGTACTTCGGCTTTTATGATTTGCAGGAGGAATCTGTGAATAAAGAAGAGTGAAGAAAAAAAATGTTATGACCTTATCAAGCTTTTGTGGACTATTCGCACGGATACAGTTTTAATTGTGCTATTGAAATTTGCTGCCACTTTTTCTTCCTTATATCTAGGTGATAGATAGTAAAATGCTATTGTGTTATTAAGACCGAAAAGATTGGCTTTTGTGTGGTGTGTTATTTTGATGTCGCCCGCAACGGTGTTAGCGGTGAACGATTTTTCATTTTCTATTGGTTTTGATACAATTTCGGATTTTATGTAATTTTTATGGGAACCAGTGTCTATTAGTAATTTTAGTAAATTTCCTTCTCTCATTCCAAATATGGCAATGAGGAACTCCTCATTCTAAAAAATGGATATCGCTAAGATTTGTTACTACGTCATCTTCGGGATCTACCGTTGCCATATTGCTTCGGTATTTCTCGGGGATTTGGTAGTTGTCTTCTGTCAATGTATCTTCTTCCCACTGATACTTGCTTGCGTATTCGTTAACATTTTTTTGTGGGGGATAGTCTATGGATTGTGTTTTGATATGGTAGTTACGTTGAATTTTATTTGGTGGTCCGTATTGATTTGGTTATTGTATCTGTTGAGGTATTTTCCATTTGATATTTTCGACAGGCCTGTTCATGTAGTTTACTTGTCTCGTCCTTAAGCTTTCATCTATTTCCATGGGCTCTGGACGGTGTGTTGGTTTTGGTGGTCGTGGAGGCAATACGTGACCGTATTGCTGATAGTTCCCTTGGTTTAAGGCCATTTGTTGCGTTTGCATAAAATTAGGTGTAAATTGAAGTTGGGGATATTGAGGGGAATATGCTAAATGAGACGAAAAGTGCCTTGGTGTTTGTTGTATTGTATGTCTTCTAGATGGTAGCATTGTTGATCCTTGATTTTTTATATAATGTCCTGCTAAACTGTTCCTGCTTGTTTGGTTATCCAGTTTTTGGCAAAGGTATAGAGCGTTAGGGAGATCCTTGGGTTCTCGGACACCAAGTAGTCTGGGTAAATCACCTTTAAGCCCCCTGATAAACGTATCTAGAGCTTTTTCTCTGTACGTTTGAGTCAGTAATTTGATTCATTCCTTGCTTGCTTCCATACATGAGATTTTGTTGAGAATTAGAGTGAGGTGAGCATAAACGGTTTGATAGAAGTCGTTGACCGATGAATTGCCCTGTAGCAATGACTGTAATTGGTATTCTAGGGTTTTTAGGTCACGCTGGTCACCATAGTGAAGGGTTAAGCATGGCGCAATTTCCCGGATTTTCAAGCGGTGTATTATATGCTTCTAAAGCCGCGTCTGCTTCTCCTATTATTTTGTTCCTAATTGCCATAATAATGGCGTAATATTTAGGTGTGCCTCTGGATCTGTCGATAGGATACCCTTTCCAAACTCTTCTTCCAAGAACTAAATTCGGTGTGTTTGCCTGAAATTCTCTTAAGCTCTTCACTATATCGGGCACCTTTCTAGATCATCTAAATTATTATTGTATCTTTCGTCGATTGCTTGGTCAGGTAAATTAGCGAATTCTTCTGTAGGATTAAAAACATTATTGATTAATGTTCTACCTTCGGTCAGAAATAATTGTCTTAAAGAACCTAGTAAGTTTGTCTGTAATTGGTCGAATTGCGCTTGACTTAGTCCTGTTGGTGCAGGTAGAGGTTGCCTTGCTGGTTTAAGACCGCAGGTCGGACTAAATTATTTGGATTTGACATTCTTTCCTGTTCCACTTACAATTTTTGTTTCGTTAGCAAATAAAGATATTGTAAAAATATAAAGATTTCAAAAAAAATATAATATATTTATATTGTTCTTTTTTCGTTTTGATTTATACTTATTAACTACTTTTTACTATAATATTTATGAATATTGCAATAATTAAAAAAATGTTAGCTTAAGTAGAACGCCTTCATTTTCAAATGGATGTTTTTGTTCGATCTTGGCTTCTCGGGCCAACAGTTTATTTTATTCTTAGTGATCTTTATTCTTTTGTGTTTTAGTTTAAGTTAATGATAATTTATTTTAGTCTTTTTTTTTACAAATCTGTTAGCGATTTTTTGTTTAGTTTTATTTTATCAATAACGAGTAGTTTATTTTTTTTATTTTGGAATAAATTTCGGTAGGGTGTAAATGCTTATAAATTTTTTATTTTACATTCCTTAACAGTCACTTTATTTTTGCTACACCTTTAGTCCTTATCTTCAGGATATTTTAATAATTTTTTGATCCGTATTATTAGGATATTTTAAATAAGTTTTTAATTCTTCTTATTAGGATATTTTAAATAAGTTTTTAATCCTTATTATTAGGATATTTTAAATAAATTTTTAATCCTTATTATTAGGATATTTTAAATGAATTTTTAATCCTTATTATTAGGATATTTTTAATAAGTTTTTAACTTAAATAAATGAAACACTTGTTTAAAATTTCTAACTTTTTATTTGTTCCATTTTTAGAAGTTGTCTTCTATTAAGACTTGTTAAAACTCACTTTATTATTTTTCAGCATTTTCAGCATTTGTTTGTTTAAAATTTATTAATAAGTATTTTGATAATTAAATGAGTTCATATAACACGAGTTTGCAATTCAGCATAATAGTAAAATAAGTTCAATAGCCACAAGTTGCAATTAAGCAAATAAATTTTCAGGTAAAGTCATTAAAAAAACGTTAAACAAAAATTTGTTAACTTGTATTGTAACATATGTATGTGAAAATTCCGTACAAGCGGTTCTTATGAAAAAAAAAATCTAACATATTCATTATCAATGTTATCAGGTAGAGAAACCACACAATAAAATAGCGCTTGTTTAGAAATGTCCATTACTGTCATAAGAGCCTTTTGTGTAAAGTCTTTTTTTTTTTCAACCATAAAACATAATTAGGTTCTGAACTATTAAACTATTTCGTATTTTCTAAATTAATAATATACAAATAAACTCTTCATGCATGCATACCCGTATATCATTTTTTGTGAAAATAAAACTTTAAAATTGTTAAATGAAAGATTTATATTAATCTAACACAAAATATTTTTTATATAAAAAATATTATTTCAAACTAACAAAATTGGTTATGGTTAAATATTTTCAGTGTACTTATTTTATTGCACAATGCGATATAAGCCTGCTTTGTTGAAAGTTGGCATGCTACTGATTGAAAATTTTATATGTTTTGTTCTCTTTGTGAGAGTCTTGCTGAGATTGTGTATGTACACAGAACACTCAGGGGTTTTCGTGGGTCTCTATGGTACATACAAACACATGCATACATAAATACTGAAGTATCCACTCGATCAATCATCGCTCGATTAATCGGAGGATTTTAAGTTGATTAACTGTTCGAGTAAGAAAAATTGCAAATTTCGATTAAAGAATAACTCGAACAAATTATTTGAATTACCTTTTTTAGTGAAAATATAAATATTTAAAAAACAATAATCAATATACATATCTACATAAAAAACGAACAGCGCTAATAAATAAATTTGTTATTTAAAGATGAATTTGTTTGGCAGCATTTTATTAAAGAAAGAAGCAATGCTAATTGCAAAAGATGTCCCAAAGTATACAAACGCGCAGGCTCATCGACTTCATCCCTTATTGATCACTAGCGTCAAGAGCATAACACTGCACTCCATGAGGAACCAGTAATTTCAATAAAAGCAACAAGCGGTCCAATGACCAAATATTTAAAAAAGGAGATATGTATGTATATTCATCTTTAGAAGAAATAATATGTAGATGTATTTCTAAAGACGGTATGTCAGTGCATTCTTTTATTTTTATTTTGTTTATTTAAATATATAAAAGTCTACATAATAATTTCATACAGACTTTAGTAACAAAGTTAATAATTATTTGTAACAATAATTTGCAAAGACAAAAGAAAAAAAAATTAACAATTAAGGTACTTTATAATATTGCGTTTTATTTATTTATTTATTGTAGTCAATGGATGCTATCCTTACAGACTATTACATAAAAACTTAAATTAGTAGAAATTTTATTATATTACACAGTATTTAAAATTACAATTAAATTTCTTTTAATTATATTTAAATTCAAAGAGAAATCAATATTTTTATAAAAATTATTGAATTGATTGCATAATCGCACAAGTGGATCAGCCATAGCGTAATTCGTACTACAATTTTGGACAAAAAGAGGCATAAAGTTACGTATATTACGACATGTAACATCAAATTTAATATTGGCCAACAGAAATTCACAACAAGTATTACCATTGATAGTACTTAACATAAAAGAAACATTTAACATAATACGACGACTTTTTAGAGTAGGAAGTTTAATTAAAGCAAGTCTACTAGTATATGAAGGAAACCTCACATCGTCACGCCAATTTAAACCACGTAAGCAGAACAGGAAAAATTGTTTTTGAACAGATTCAAGAAGTTGGCAATGTACGTTATAATAAGGATCACATATTACTGACCCATATTCCAGGATAGGTCTAACCAGAGCCACTAATAACTGTTTGGTTATGTAAGGGTCGGAAAATTCTTTTGACCAATGCTTAATAAATGCAAGAACACCTCGAGCCTTGTTGATAGTCATTGTAATATGAGATACAAAATTAAGTTTAGGATCCAGCAAAATTCCAAGGTCCAAAAATGAATCAACTACCTCCAACTCATGTTCTCCTAAGAAGTAGTTTACACTGATAAAATCACTCCTTGAAAATCTCATGCATTTACGTTTTTTAATATTTAAAACCATCATGTTGTGTCTACACCATAAAACAAGATTGTTGAGGTCAGTCTGCAAATTTATATGACCTGCATAATGCTTGAAGCTATAAAAGATTTTAACATCGTCAACATACATTAATACATGTGAGGAGTTTATAACAATTGGAAGATCATTAATAAAAAAGAAAAAAAAATAGGTCCCAGGTGACTTCCCTGGGGAACACCGGACAAAACAGCAATACATTTTGATGAACGATTTTTAAAACGAACAGTTTGACTATGACATGTTTAATACGACTGCAACCAATTAAGACTAATGCGGGTAACACCAAGCATAAGTTTCATCAGGAGAAGTTGTGATTGACTTTATCAAATGCTTTGCTCAAATCTGTATATACAGCATCAGTTCGTTTCTTTTCAATAAAAGCTGAGTTAATTAAGGAGGTTAGTTGAAGAACATTTGTAGTAGTTGAACCACGCTTTCTGAAGCCGTTTTGATTGGATGATAAAATAGAAGAAAATTGATGACAGAAGTAATCAGTAACAATTTTGTAATAGCACTTAGTTTAGCTATTCCCCTGTAGTTCGTGATTTCAGACTTTTTACCAAATTTGTATAATGGAATAATAAAAGATTCTCTCCAAAACTTAGGAAAGTAACCATTTATAATTGAAATATTGAATAAAAATGTTAACGGAGTAGCTAATAACTCCGCGCAACGGTTTAAAATACAGCTTGGTACGCCATCAGGGCCATGGTTAAATGACATCTTCAATTTCTTCAAATTATATACAACTTCAGTCAAATTGAATGTTGGAAGACAAATGTTGTTAGAATGACTAATGTATGAATATTCATTTTTATCATTAAATTGATCGTTGGAGTACGTACTGGCAAAAAAGTCAGCAAACATGTTGGAAATAATACTTTCATCACTAGATTCATATCCACAAAACTTCATTACGTGGGGATAGCCGCTAGATTTTCTTTTCGAGTTTACAAAAGTATAAAATGATTTCGGATCACACTTCATATTTTCCGTAATCTATTGACAGACCAGACTTCTAAAATTTTGTATAACTTATTTTTTAAGTTTTTTAACCTTGAGAGTACCTTATAATTCCATGGTGGACCAACTGGCGGTTTAAGTAGTTCTTAACAGATCATTTAATTTATTGTAATTGGTTTTCTTAAAGCAATAAATTTTAACAGCATTATAACGATTCGAGGCAAATTGAGATGCTGAATTCGATAGTTGGGTGGTACCGATCTTCTGGCAAACAAACAGGCTCAGAGCGATTCAAGGAACAGTCATCAAGATCATTAGTGAATATCATATCAAGCAAATTTCCACTGTCATGATACACAGATTCAGTTGATAAAGACTCAAATCAAACATTTCATTCAAGAAGTCATCATAAGAACTTCTATTTTTTACCGGGACAAGATAAGAAGCATCCGGATTACGTATCCACGAAATGAAGGGGAGATTAAAATCACCAACAACAAAAATGCTATCGTTAAATTTAGCTTGTTGATATACCAATCTAATAGCTTCAATATGCTTGGAGTATTTTGGAGTATCTGAGCCTGGTGAAATATAGGAACAGGTAAAATAAATTTACTTAGACGCCATTTTAATTATAACATCAACGTTAAAGCTGAGTTTTAGTTTGTGCGTTGATACGTGAGGACGCGATTTTTTTAAGCTCGCAATTGACAAAACAAAAGCAAAAGGTGTGAATAAATTCAAACAAAAGCAAAAAAACAAACTTGTTTTTAATACAACAAAGTTGTCTGTAAACATTTTTTTTCTCTCCTTTTCTTTTTTTACAACGGCATTATCACTTTGCTACTTTAAAAATAAAACAAAAACAATAGGGGCCAATGAGCCTCTTTAATTTAAGTAACAAAAATGTAGACAATTTTGATTTAAATAAAAACAAAAAAACTGAAAATAATTTGTGTTTCAACACTACACCAGTTTTACGTGCCCAATCTTGTTCGTCGCTTTTGATAAGCGATGATAATAAAATAACTACAAACAAGTCGCCTTCTGTACAAAGTGTTACCAAAACTAATGTGGATAGTGTAGAAAAACCTAAGATGCAAGAGGGAATGGACAGATACATTACGGTATTAAAAAGAGGTCGAAGCCCTAAATCTTCACAGCTTGCACCAATGGCCAAAGTACATAAAGGCAAGGACTCTAACGGATTAAATTCCCATAATAGTTTTGCAATCTTAGATAGTGAAACAAGTGAACATAAAACGGCAATTAAGTCGTTCAAACCACCTCCAGTTTATTTAAGGGAGAAAAATTCGAACGACTTAATAAAAAAGTTAATGACAATTATTGGCAAGAACTCATTATACGTAATACCCATCAAGCGTGGTAACATTGATGAGACAAAAATACAATTTATTGATGAAAGTAGTTATCGTAAAGCAGTAAACGAGTTTGAAAAGTTGAAAAAGAACTTTTATACTTATCAGCTGAAGAGTAGCAAAGGTCTACAAGTAGTCATTAAAGGTGTAGATTCATACGTTGATCCAGCTGAAATAAGAGCCGAACTCCAAAAAGCGGGTTTTAAAATAAAAAGTGTAGATAATCTCCGTAATCGGGAACGTGTCCCCCAACCACTATTTCGCGTTGAACTGGAACCTGGAGATATCAGATTGAAGAAGAACGAAATGCACCCCATTTACAATCTGAAATACACCGTAAAATAACTGTAGAGGAGCCGCATAAGCGTCCAGGACCTGTCCAGTGGCGAAATTGTCAAGAATATGATCATACTAGAGCTTACTATAAGTTGCCTCTGGTTTGCGTTGTATGTGGCGAGCTACATTGTTTCGCCCAATGCGACAAAGCAAGGGATGACTCGAAAGTTAAAAAATGTAGCAATTGCGGTGAAAACCACACTGCTAACTATAGAGGCTGTCCAGTTTTTTCCATGGTAAGGAAAACAATTCAAAAACTAAATACTCCTGCTAAGCACCAACAATATCGAGCAAATGCTCATTATCCTCAGTTAGCCCAACCAACAACACAACATGTTTCATACGCAGATATGGTAAAAACCAATCATACTTCAGTACATAAAGCGACACCTACAACTAATTCTACTCCTAATTTGCAATCGCATCCTAAAGAACAAACACCATCTGGTAATTTTAATCGTCGCGAAGTAAGCATCCAGACATTAGTGCATTCGATAAACAGTTTTGTAAGCAGCATGATGCAAGAAATGGTACGCGTGCAATCTACTATGTTGCAGGCGTTACTTAACAAACCATGAACTGTTTAAAAATATGTTTCTGAAACGCAAACGGTTTGCGCCAACACAAAAATGAACTCGGGTACTTCCTTAAGAAGGAACAAATTGATGTCATGCTGGTTGCAGAACTCACTTAACAACAAATATCTTTTTTAAAATAAATGGTTTTATCTTATATGACACCAAAGACCCCAGTGGGAGAGCATGTGGTGGTTCAGCAATACTAATAAAGGTTCAAGCAAACAAACAAACATCTGCATTGAAGAATTTCATTAAAACTTAAGAAGAAGTCTTCGATTTATTCACCTCCTAAGTTTCAAATATCAGAGAGTCAATACAGCGATTTCTTCAAATCACTAGCTCCCTGTTTCATAGCATCAGGCGACTACAACGCTAAACATACATTTTGGGGATCACGCCTAATAACTCCAAAAGGTCGTGTTTTGTTTGACACAATTTCAAAAATGCATCTGAAAGTGATATCGAGTGGACAACCCACCTATTGGCCTACTGACCGACAAAAAATACCTGATGTTATCGATTTTGGCGTGATTAAGGGTATTCCGAGAACCGCGATTAAAGCTGAAGCGTCACTTGCATTATCCTCAGATCATTCACCCACTATCGTCTATAAATGGACAAACAAAACATCATATCACCAATGACTATCACAAGCATTAATTGTTTGAAATATAGAAAGTATCTTAGTACTCATTGTTCGGAAAACATCCCGCTAAGAACACCTGAAGACGTAGAGCGGAGTCTTATTGATTTTGACCAAAACCTCAAATCAGCTGCCCAACATTCAACAATTAACCGACAATTAGCTAGAAACAATCAAATTTATTCTGCAGATATCGAGAGGATCTTGGCTGAAAAAAGAAAAATTCGTAGAGAATGGCAATCACAGAGATCTCCGCAACTCAAAAGCAGACTTAAAGAATGCACGAACCGGCTAAGAGACATGCTGGAATCTCGAAGAGTAGCATCCCTGAAAAACTATTTTACTAGACGCAACTCCTCAATCAGATTATTCGCTATGGCGTGCTTGTAGAAACCTTAAAAGGCCAGTCTTACGTAAGCCTCCCTTGCGATCTTCAGCTTGCCCAGCCAGGAGTGATACTGAAAAAGGAAATTATTTGCTGGACATTTGAAAAAGGTTTTTACCCCAAAGATATCGACTGATATAGTTGAGTTGCCAGTTGTCGAGGCTAGTGCTGCAGTACCGATAAGATTTGAATTTGGTGATCTTGAAAAGGCAATAACGGATTTAAACACCAAAAAAGCCCCTGGCGTTGATAAAACCAGTAACAAGATGTTAATTGAGTTGCCCCGTGTAACTCACAGAATCGTTCTTTTTATTTTTAATGCCATTTTACGTCTTGAGTACTTTCCCGCAGAGTGGAAGGTGTCCTTGAAACATACAGACCTATAAGCCTTTTGTCAAATTTGTCAAAGCTGTTTGAGAGGATGTTAAAAACTAAGCTTAACACTAGTTAAGCGACAAAGTATGTATTCCAAACCATCAATTCGGCTTCAAGAAAAAACATAGTACGATCGAACAAATTCACAGGTTAGTTAATGTTGTTAAGAAGACTTTTGAAGAGAGAAAATACTGCTCTGCGCTTTTTATTGACGTTTCTCAAGCATTCGATAAGGTATGGCATGAAGGCCTAATATATAAGCTAAAACTGAATTTTCCCGTAAACCTCTATAAGCTGCTAGATAGTTATTTAACCGAACGAAAATTTATTGTGAAAGAAGGAGATTTTTTGAGCTCACCCCAGCCCATCGAAGCCAGAGTTCCCCAAGGTAGTATATTGGGGCCCATTTTATACTTATTGTATGCTTCAGACATGCCAACTAGTAACCGAGTTCAGCCATCGACATTTGCTGACGACACAGCTTTTTTGAGCATTCACGAGAGACCCGAAGTAGCATCACGATATTTACAAGACCACATATTTAATTTAGAAAAATGGTTGAAGAAATGGAAAATAAAAGTGAATGAATAAAAATGTACTCACATAACTTTCACACTACGTAGAGAATCTTGCCCACTATTCGGATAAATAACCAAACGATACCTCAGCTTTCAGACGTCAAATATCTCAGCATACATCTTGACCAGCGGCTTACATGGAAACGCCAAATAGAAACAAAGTTAACACAAATGAAGTTGAAAGCAGTCCAACTAAACTGGCTAATTGGCAGAAATTCTACTCTAGCTTTAGATTGCAAACTTTTATTATACACGTCAATTCTAAAACCAATGTGGTGTTATGGCATTCAATTGTGGGGCACTGCTTCAGCTACCAACGTAGAAAAAATTGAAAGGCGCCAAAATAAGATTCTTCGTATCTGCTCCTTGGCATATAAAAAACTCGAACATCCACAAAGATCTAAACGTGCCATCAGTTAAAGCAGAAATAGCGAAACTTACCATAAGGTATTTAAATAAGCTTGAAACTCATTCGAACCACTGGCCCGTAACATATTAAATGCACCTGGTTACATTCGACTAAGAAGGAGGGACACTGCTGCTCTCATTAGTACATCAGAGGGATAACCCGCAAATTACAGTAACCGTGAAACATACATTTTTTTTGTCCAGCTGGTTGGACTAAACAAGTATATTTATTTTTTTTAGACTTAAGATATGAGTAATTATTGATAGTTCAATTATATTGAAGATATAATAAATAAAAATTGCGAAAAAAAAGCATACGAGTTCAGCCATCGACATTTGCTGACGACACAGCTTTTTTGAGCATTCACGAGAGACCCGAAGTAGCATCACGATATTTACAAGACCACATATTTAATTTAGAAAAATGGTTGAAGAAATGGAAAATAAAAGTGAATGAATAAAAATGTACTCACATAACTTTCACACTACGTAGAGAATCTTGCCCACTATTCGGATAAATAACCAAACGATACCTCAGCTTTCAGACGTCAAATATCTCAGCATACATCTTGACCAGCGGCTTACATGGAAACGCCAAATAGAAACAAAGTTAACACAAATGAAGTTGAAAGCAGTCCAACTAAACTGGCTAATTGGCAGAAATTCTACTCTAGCTTTAGATTGCAAACTTTTATTATACACGTCAATTCTAAAACCAATGTGGTGTTATGGCATTCAATTGTGGGGCACTGCTTCAGCTACCAACGTAGAAAAAATTGAAAGGCGCCAAAATAAGATTCTTCGTATCTGCTCCTTGGCATATAAAAAACTCGAACATCCACAAAGATCTAAACGTGCCATCAGTTAAAGCAGAAATAGCGAAACTTACCATAAGGTATTTAAATAAGCTTGAAACTCATTCGAACCACTGGCCCGTAACATATTAAATGCACCTGGTTACATTCGACTAAGAAGGAGGGACACTGCTGCTCTCATTAGTACATCAGAGGGATAACCCGCAAATTACAGTAACCGTGAAACATACATTTTTTTTGTCCAGCTGGTTGGACTAAACAAGTATATTTATTTTTTTTAGACTTAAGATATGAGTAATTATTGATAGTTCAATTATATTGAAGATATAATAAATAAAAATTGCGAAAAAAAATCGTTAAAGCTTTAAACCAGAGTAGGTATTTCTCTCTTCTTTCATTTTCCATATTTATGAAGAAACTTGTGATTTGCTTTTTGTTTACTTCACTGTCTACGAAAGAATTTTTTTATTGCGTTTGTTTTTTCTCTGCACACAAATAAGTTTCACACACACATTTTTCATCTTTTTGGATGTTTGCTTTTCAAACTTTTGAAACAAATTTTTGCTTCTTTCATGGCGATGAAAAAGAAATAATCTAAACAACAATTACTTCATGGACAAAGAGACGTGAATAGTTTGAAAAGCAAACATCTAAGAAGATGAAAAATGTATGTGTGAAATTTATTTGTGTGCAGTGAATAAACAAACACAATACAAAAATTTCATTCATTGAAAATGACAAGAGAATGATAAAAAATTTACTATTTATGGTGAAAAAATACTCCCTGCTTTAAACACATTCACGACAGCAGGCTACCGACTACAATCTGTCAAAATGAAAATGCACGCGTTCTTTTGAAAATGATTATTTTGGCGATAGCACAGCTACACGGCTACACGAACACCGTTGTGGCTGCCGTCAACTTAGCTTTATTTCTATTTTTGTTCGCTACAAAAAATGAGTTAGTGATGTCAACACATCAAGGAATATGAAATAAATGAGTGCTTTGTTAAGAAAGAAGATAAAATCACAAAAAGTTAAATATATAATACAAAAGTAATACAATACATTACATATTTGTAAAAAAAATATTGGAAATTCTCATCGTATTAAAGGCAAAAGCCTAGTAGTCTGTAAACAAATAATAAATGAAATAAAACGCTAGAAGCTGTCTTTGAATTTCATGCTGAAGGTTTTATTATTAAACTTTAATCCATTTCAAATTCATACAAGGTAAACTTACGTTAAATTTTTGAAATTTCGGATTGTTTTATGTTGTTCACAATTGCTTCTTTTCCAAATTTGAAATTATATTGTTTTTAATAAAATTTTAAATTCAAAAAGCTCTTTTTAATTAAAGTTGGAGAGCCGATTTTCATAAATATTAATTATCCTTGGCGAAATGTTGGGGAAAAAAATAAATATTTTTATTAAGTTTTTAGGAAAGACTTAAAGCTTAAAAAAATAAATAAAATAAAAAATCATTAACGAAAAAAACGACTTCCATACATTGGTTTAAACATGACTAACTAACTAATTTATGATTAATCATAAATTAACGTAAGTATACCTTTATGGACGGACGAATTGTCCGCCTAAAAAAGAGGCTTGACCGTTTTACAAATTACCTTAATCTCTTAATCGTTTGTTTTGTGAATTTTGGTTTTTCTAACTCTTTAAAAGCACTTGATTGATTTGAAAAGCGCTGAAAAAATTAAAGTGGCACCACTGAAATAAATAAAGAAAAGCTGTTTATTTTCTCAAAAATTTATTTCAATTGTGTACGCCGATTATTAATTGCGCCTTGTAAGTATTTAATTTTTATTTTTGTTGCATTTTTATATTATTTCTAAATTTCATAGTTAATTAATAAATTATATAGTTAATTAATCAATTTATACAGTGTTATATCTATTCACAGAACAATTCTGATCAGATGTCACTCACGAAGTCATGTGCTTTACGTTATTTATGCATACCAGCAACTTCGATAGAATCTGAAAGAATGTTTAGCAAAGCCGGAGGCATTATTTCAGATAGAAGATCTAGTCTAAAGCCAAAAAATGTTGATATGCTGCTCTTTTTAAACAAAAATTTTTGGATTATTCAGAGGGGTATTTTGCCAATCTAGCCGGACATTAGGCCTAAAATTAATTTTGAGAAATGTAAAAATTTAAGTACGCAGCTCGACAGACAACAAAATTCTGCATCGTATAGGCGTTTGCTTGATATTTGTTGTTTTGGGACACTGTTAAAGTCAGGAAAGTTGAGTAAATCGCATACGTTTTTATTGACTTTAAACGATTTTGAGAGGTTTGCAATATATTTTTTGATGGCTAAACGAATAAAGATTTTGTATTGATTTTTTTTCTGTGAAAGGGTTTATTAGTAGCTACTTATGTTAATTTTTAGAAATTTTTATTAGAAAATCGTGATCCTAAAAATGTTATATATCACTAAAAAATTTACGATCTCTTCTTTTATGCTGTAAAAAAAAACGTTGCGCATATTTGCGCCATTTTTTTTTTGGGATTTTTTGAAAATTTTACCTTTTTATGTTTTTTCTTATTTTGAATAGGTAAATACGAATTAGAAACCTTTGTATATTTATAAAATGTTTTGGTTTTTAATAACTGAAGGTAGATGTTTTTTATTTAAATCATTACATCTAACACTGTCATTACCTGTACAAAAAACAATTTAAATATCAAAAGAGATATAGACGTAGATGCCCTTTCTTTCGGACTATCTACTTTACACCTGTCATCTAAACTGTCAGGGAAAAAATGGCAAATAAAAACTGATGCGGACAAAGCCATTTTTAACGCGCGGAAACAAAATATCCAAGGAAAATTTAGAAGTGAATTAGGGCTAGTAGTGGGTGTACCGAAAGCTGGATTTGGAAACACCAACGATGGTAACACTAGCAGAGGATTTTTTTCCAATCCTGAATTAGCTGCAGAAATAACTGAACTTAACGCTGAAGAGGATTCAGATTCGGAAGAGTACTTTGAAGAATCCGACGAAGAAGAACCATGGCACTCATTATCAGCTTAGTGCAAAGGAGAAGTTGTTTTAAGTAAATTTATTGTTATAATTTTAAATAAAATTTATCTTTATAATCATAAATAAGTTATTACTATGAATAAATTAATTATTTTCCAGTAAATAAAATACTATAAAGTAACAAATTACAAAAATATTTTTTTAATAATATTCTTGGGAGGCGGGGATTGGTTAGGCATTGTAAAGCTTACAAATGAATATTTTTAGGAAATTGGCAAAAAAATAAAAAAAATTTTTTCACAGGGACGTTTTGGGGGTGGGATCAGAGGAATACCTCCCCCTGCTCAAAAATTAAATTTTTATGGTTTTATGAAGTATGTAATCTATTTCTTTGAATAATTGCATTATTTTTTCAAATAATATTTATTTCACCGCCCACAAAAGGGGCGGGGCTAAAAATGGCATTTAAGAATCCCTTGAGTCGAACTTTAAGTTTATGAAAATTCCTTGACCTTAAAAGTTGTAATTGCTAAACAAATTGACGGGAAAATTAAAAAAACTTGTATTTTTCAGAGGTAGGATTAGTTCTTCCAAGGGGAACTTTTTTCTCCTTGATCCGATTTTTCCTATTTTCTAGCTTTGACAGATGACCAAAACAGATTTTTCTGCAACTAACCTAGTACATTTTAGAGCCAATAGAAGCTAAAAAAAAATTAATGTCCGGCTAGATTGGCAAAATACCCCTATGTGCGACGCGTCGTAAGTCGCGACGGTAAGTTTTATTCCGCCAATAACGAAGTATACATATATATGTAAATATGTACAAACATTTTTTATTTCATATCGTTGTGTACCTTCCAGCACAATTGGAATTATATATAACGACGAAAATCTCGTTGAAGAGATCGATTTTGATACTTAGGTATTACTCTCACCTGATTCGCACACATCCAGCGAGTTACGGGGAAAAAAGGTATGTACGTGACAGTTGTTATTTTTACCATTGTAATAGTTTTTATATTTGTTTTTAGAAAGATGACAGCCAGAAATTCCAAGAATTCCTTGATTTGGCTGCATCAAGTATTGCTGACATTGGTGGTTCAGTTGTAGGACAAAAGCAGGTCATGGATTCCACCGCAATGCATTTCGCAAGCCTAGCAGTGAAAATAAAAGAAGCCGAAATGCCACCAAGTTTTCAATGAAATTGAAAACTTTTTCAAAGAAAATCAAATTAAGTAATTGCCATTGAGTTAACCTCATTGCGAAGAACTAAATTATTATTCAGCTTTAATTTATCGAACTTATTAATGATATACATATATTGCTTCAATATTCAAATTCGATAAATTAAAGCTCGAATAACTAAATAATAATTTAATTCTTCGCAATTGCGATCACTTAATAGTTTTTAACATTTTTAATTTTTTTATGGAAAACTGATAGTCTTTTAAGTTTTTAATTATTATAAAATAATATTTGTAGTTAATTTTTTTTTCGTTTTTTGAATTTGAGATTCTTTTTTTTATGCTACATATTTGAATTTTTTCTTTTGCTTTTTGGAATGATGTTTTTGATTTTGTGTGCTTGGTTTTTTTTTAGTTATGTGATATTTTTTTCTCTTTTTTTTGCTTTTTTATATTAAGGGCCTAATTCATGAAAATTATTGTATAAAAGAAATTAAAAACAAAAATTGGTTGGGTTTTATTTTTGTTATGTTAATATCTTTTCTTTTTTCTTTTGTTTTATAAAATTCAAGTTTTTTTTGCTACTGAAAAAATATTTATGTTTGAATATTTAGGTTTTGATTTTTAGTTATGAATATTATATGCGTTTTGTTTTGTATGTATGTATGTTTTTCTAGTTTTTAATTTTTTTTCGAACAATATTTTTTTTGATGCTTTATATTTTTAACCGACTTCAAAAAAAGAAGGAGGTTATCAATTCCTCTGAATGTTGCTTTTTTATGTTTGTGCCCGCAGAACTCAGCCATTTCTGAACCGATTTTAAAAATCTTTATTTGAAAGGTAATGCTTACAAATTGGTCCGGTTTTAAAAACAGTTCATTATTTCAAAAATTAAAGGGTGGCCCCATACAACATACATACATACATGTTTTTTTCGTGTATTAAGAATCCTAAAGGGCACCAATTTAAAATTTTAAAAAATTACGTATCTGTATAGCTCCCACCAACAAAAAGCAATAAAAATATAAACTTAAAATTTAAAGGGAGTCCCCATAGGAGACGTAATTTGTCCTTTATGGGCTTATCTTTTGAACCGTTGAAGCAAAAACCTTGAAAGTTTGACAGAATGTCGATTACTATGACCTTTATAATAAAAAGGATAAATATTCAAAATTATAAATTAAAGGGTGCTGCAATAGTTCATTAAATTTGACGTATATGCCCATACTTTTGAACAGTTGTTTACCGACCGTTAAATTTAAATTTTAAACCGTTATAGACAGACAGCTGAAATTTACAGGAAACCTGTATTGCTAAGTCCGCTATAACAGGTATATAATTTGAATTTAGAAATTATAGGGTGTCCCCATAATTGATGTAATTTGACCTATATGGTCCTATCTTTTGATCCGTTATAGACAAACACTTGAAAATTAGGCAGAATTTCCACTACTTTGTCTGGTATACCACCAAGTATAAATATTTAGAATTAGGATTTAAGGGTGTTCCAATAGTTCTGTAATTTGCTGTATATGACCAAACCTTTGAACCATTATAGACACACAGTTGAAATTTACAAATAATCTTTGTGGCCAAGTCCTTTATAACAATAAGTATTTAATTTGCAATTGTAAATTAAAGGGTGTCCCAATAGATGATGATATTTGATTTATGTTTCCCTATCTTTGAAACCGTTATAGACAAACATTTGATATTTACACAGAACGTATATTACTATATCCACTATAGCAAAAAGTATGAATTTGGAAATTAAAGGGTGTACCTAAAGTTAGTGATATTTGATCTATATGACCTTATCTTTTGAACGCTTATAGATAAACATTTGAAATTTTAACAAAACGAATATTACTATGTCAGCAATAAAAAGTACAAAAAAAGGGTGTCCTCATAGCTGACGTAATTTGACTTATATGGACTAGTCTTTTGAACCAATCTCAATCTATAAGACTTATGGAAATAAAAGGGTGTGCCTATAGTTAATGAAATTTGATGTATGCCTTATCTTTTGAGCCGTTTTAGATAGACAACTGAAATATACACATAATGTGTATTACTATGGTCGCTATTACAGCTATAAAAATTAAAAATTAAATGGTGTCCCCATAAAAGACGAATGTTGGTGAAAATAGCTTAATATTTAAACAGTAATAAGGAGATGCTTGAATATCACATAGTCTTTACTTCTTTTCCTGCCAATTTTGGTGCATTTTGTTTATCTTTTATTTGGTTTATATATAGTTCTTACAGATTACTTCTTACATTTTTAGTTTAGAACTGGTACCCAACTAACTGTTTTGAAGTTGGTTTTTTTTGCTAGAATTATTATTTACTTTATTTTTATATTACTTTTATTAACCAATAAAATGATTTCAGTACAAAAAACAAAATATGCGAATTATTACACAGAATTATTTGCTTGGAAATCTTTTAGGATATGGCGAAGTTTAAATGCTGTTGTGGATGAACGGTTAGCTGATCTAGGTTGGTATGATAGTAAGGGTTGAATTTGTTCCCTCCATTGACCCTGAATTTCTCGGTTATCAATTGAGTGGTCAAAAAGCTCAATAGTGAAATAATTTCTGTCATTTTGCAGCATTAAAAAGTTATGAAGTACTACTGTGGCTAAGACAATTTTGTCTGCATTTTTCGAACACATCTGTTGGCCAAAATGCCAAAGGCATTTTCGATATGCACTCGAGCTTTAGACAACATTGTATTAAATTTGTCTTTATCTTGCGGTAAGTTATGTACGGGAAATGGTCGCATTAAATTAATTTTTAAAGGGAATGCGCTATCACCGACAAAATAATAGGAGAAACTTGTAGAAGTTTCTGGTAAGTTAGCAGAGTGAGGAACTTCCAAAGTACCGTTCAATAATTTTCTTCCAAAATCATTTCGATCAAGTACGCCACCATCACTCTGACTATCTAAAGCCCCGACATCTATGTATGTAAAAACGTAGTTAGCATCACATGCTGCCATTAATACAATGCTAAACGTTGTTTTGTAATTGAAATACAAGGAACCGCTTTTCGCTGTTCGCTCACGTTAGGAGGTGATAAGTACACAGAATGCAGCTCTTCCCAAATTGCATCACACGTTTCATATATAATTTTCCGAACAATGGAAATTCCTATCTTGTAAGCCCAAGCAAGACTTTGGATATTACATCCTTGGGCCAAGTACCTGAAATTTTTTATTTTCTTTAGGACAAAATACTGATAACTCTTACATTGGCTTACATTATTGTTACGGCCAGGCGCGTCTCTGCACCTATGGCTTTTCTATTGGAATATCGCTGCATGTTTTTGTTTATAAGGGTCAACAACAAACTAAAATTATGTACGCTCATACGAGTTGCTTTAAAAAAATGCTCTTCATCCTTTCCATTAATTGCAGTACACACGTTTTAAAGAACCCTTCTTCATCGCGGGTTAGATTTACCGGGCGAATCCACCACCTCCGGCTGCTTTTTTTATGAAGCTTGTAGGCTTCATATACTTCAGCTGTAATACGAGTTATTTTAGCTATGGATGCTACAAAATTGGCTAAATTTTCCTCAGCCATCATTTAAGCAACACCAATAATAATAATTTTAACAAGTATCGAAATGTCAAACTTTAATATCAGCTGCTGACAATGTTGCTGCCGTTTTCAAATTAATTAAGTAGCAGGCTACACGGCGACAATTGTTGCCAACGCTATTTGTAGTCGTGACGTCGTGTAGCCTGCTGTCGTTAATGTGTTTAAAGCTTTAAGCTTAAAGAGTAAACAATAAATTGATACTGTTCATTAAAATTGGCACACATTCTTCTCAGTGGATCAGCATAAGCATAGTTCATACGAAAACATTTAATTGCCAGAGGATGAAAGTTACGTGTCGGCCGAAGTGGAACATTAAATGATATACTTCTTAGAATGAATTCAGAATAACAAAAACGGAACATTTAGCATAGTCCTTCGGCTTTTAAGAGAAGGCAACTTAATTAGCAGCGATAATCTTTGATGATAAGGAGGAAAATTTAATGTTGAATTTCATCTTAATCTTAGTAGGCTAAATAGCAAAAACTGTTTTTGAATAGACTCAATATGATCACTATGAACATTATACAACGGATCCCAAACAACTGAGCCATATTCAAGAATAGGTCTAACTAAGGATGTGTATAAAAGCTTAGTTACATATGGATCGATAAATTCCTTTGTCCATCAAAAAACAACAAAAGCAAGAACGCCTCTCGCCTTACTGACCATCATATTAATGTGTGGAACAAACGTCAAGCATTATACCCATATCCAGGATGCAACACTCTAATTCCAAAGGTTGTTTTCCCAACAAAAAGTTGACACTGACGAAGTTGCCCCTGTTAAATCTCATGTGCTTGCATTTGTTAGTGTTTAGTTCCATTAGGCCTACATTGCACCAAGTATAAAAGTTATCAATATCATGTTGTAGGTAAAAATGATCCGAATTTTTATTGTATGTAAGAAAAATTTTTACATCATCAGCAAACATAAGTATGTTGCAATATTTTATAACATTTGGCAGATCATTTATAAATAAAGAGAACAGGATTGGACCAAGATGGCTACCTTGCGGTACTCCAGAACAAACATTTATAGGTTTAGATATGTGGATTTTAAAAAGTACATTTTGTTTTCTATTTAGATAAGATTTAATCCAATTTAGACTATTTGCAGAAAAGCCCATGTAGCTTAATAAGGAGAAGTTTGTGATTGATTGTCGAATGATTTTTTCTATCTGGATAAAATAAAGAAAAGATCAGGAAATCTAGAGGAACTTTTTAAAAACTTTTTAACGCTGTTCTTTCAATATCGCCTAGATCCACTTTATGTGAAGAAGTTTTTTTTTAAGTCAGGACTTAATTCTATTTTATTTTTAAGAGATTATTTTAAAAGACATGACAGAAAATAAAATACGAAAAGATCTCATAAAGTATATATATATATTTTAATAAACCATTACTTGAATTATTTTTGGTTATGTAAAAGTTTTGTTATAAATAAAATATATTCTAAATCAATTTGCGTATGGTTGTTATTTCTCATAGGATATAAAATCTGAATTTGTTAGAGTTTCGCGATTAATTTGAATTTTTCGAGTTATTCGAGTAATTTAAAACACTTAGCCTGTTAATCGAGCAAAGTTAAATTCCCAAAATCGATTAATTATTTGCTCGAATAAAATAAAAACCCGATTATATGGATGCTCTAATAAATACATACATACGTACATGTATAGTCTGCCCGTACTACAGAAAGGCGATTGAAAAACTCAGGTTTCGATAATGAGTAGGATACTGCAACTTAACCTCAATTACTGTCGAGCCGGTCAAGAGCTGATCAAAAAAAATGTTCGTCAACTAAATTTGGATATCGCGTTACTTAGTGAACCATATGAAGGTGTGGAGTCCTCGAACTGGGTGTCTGATCGTTCATGCACATCGGCAATCTGGTCGGTCAGTGGTTTAACGGTGCGGGACGCAACGTCACAACAGTGTGGATATGCTCGGGCCCCAGTTTCTAGCATTACGTTATATAGCTGTTATATCCCACCAATGTATTCCATAGAAGAATTTCAGGTCATGGTTCACGGCATTGCTTCCGATGCAATGACTAGAAATCCTGTATTGATAGCTGGTGATTTTAATGCATTGGCTAGAGAGTGGGGCTGTCCCCGCACAAACTCAAGAGGCAGAATACTCTTAGAGGCATTTTCCGACTTGGGAGTGTACTGTACCAGAGAACTATATAGAACGCTTGCAGATAGGTAAAACATCAAAGCAAGAAAAATTCAAAACTAAAGTTATTTAATACCTGATACCATAGCGTTCTCTTATATAGGGAGGCAAAGTTGTTATTGCAACAGAAAACTGACGAACTTATTGCAGCCATTAATAACCACTAGCGGTCAGTCTATTCGCGGGGTTCTTTTTCGGTTTATTTTTTATACCTATATATTTTCTGACATTCACAGATATTCTTGTAAACTCCCGAAACTACAAAAAAATAAGGTAGGTTGATTATTCGCAAAAGATATTATTAACCTGAGGGGTGTTATTTGATTAAAAATCTATACAAAACTCCATCTCCTGGATGTACTAGAGATAAGTGCCTCAATACCCACCCTTCCGTTGATCTTAAATGCAAAAGTTACTTAAGATCCCTAACGTAGACCACACACTTACATGCTCACATTCCAAAAGCTATACACGTAACCAACTAAAGAATCATCTTAATTGCATTCCAATATAAATTCAAACTTTATTCATGTAATTATTTCAAAAATTAGAAATAAGAATAATTAATTTAGTTCATAATAGTTAATATTCAATAATTGTTAAATAGAGACAAATTTACCCTGAACACGATGAAACGCGCGAAATCTTTTTTGAAACGTAGTGAAGACATCTTAATATTGAATACGGACAAAGGAAACAGCACAGTAGCAATGGACAAGAAAGATTATAAATTTAAGATGCGGACAGTGGTTGAAGATATTATGACATACCAGTGATTAAGAAGAGATCCTTCAACCAAACTTCAAAAAATTAACAATGACTTAGTTGAGGAGCTTACGAAAAATAATATTATATCGACAACGGAGAAAATGCAACTCAAAACTGACACGGCCTTAGCACCAATATTATATGGACTTCCAAAAATTCACAAGAAAGATTTACCGTTGAGACCAATTTGCTCATGTATTAACTCACCCTCAAACAACCTCTCTAAATACTTGACGAACATATTAAAACACATCACTAAAATTTCACCTTATAATGTTAGGATTCAGTGCAATTTAGGAATAAGATAAAAGACTTGACGATAGATAAAAACGAAACACTTATATCTTTTGACGTAGTCCCACTTTTTCCTAGTGTACCGGTAGACTTAGCATTAACTATTATTGAGGAAAAGTGGTAGGAGATTAAAGAATATACAAATATGCCAAAGGATTTGTATTTACGTATTTTAAGATTTTGCATGACGACAAAATATACTCCCAAAAAATGGGACATCCTATGGATTCACCAGCCTCACCAATAGTCGCGGACTTTGTTATGGAAAGAATCTTGGAAACTTGTATACGGGAATTAACTATTAAACCCAAGATTTAATAAAATATGTCGACGATTTGTTCGCCATTGTTAGAGAGAATGAAATAGATAATATAGTGACGATTCTCAATAATTTTTACCCAAGAATTAAGTTCACTATGAAGAGAGAATGCAACTCCAGACTTCCATATCGGGACACCATGGTGATAAGGGAAGGCCAAAAACTAAGAATTGACTGGTATCAAGAACCAACAGCGTCTAGAAGATTAATCAATTATTTTTCAAAGCATACAAGAAGTATGATTATAAACACCGCCTTTAATTTTATCAACAGAGTTTTGGACATAAGTGACACCAGCTTCCACCAAAAGAATAAAAGAAAAATAAGGACAATACTAAAGGACAACGATTTTCCATCTGAACTTATTAACAAATTAATATATGAATATAATCGTGTAAAAGTGGTTAAAAATACAGATAATGTGGCTGAACCAAAGTTTTTTAAATCGTTAATATATGTTCCAAATATATCTGAGAGATTTGAAAAATCTGGACTATTTGACTGTAACAAATATAGAATAACACAAAAAACAGATATTAGTTTACGTTCTTTTTTCAGCAAAACTAAAGACAAAGTTCATATAACGGACAAATCGAATGTAGTTTACGAAATTCCTTGCGATGACAATGAAATGGAAAAGTGTGATAATGTTTACATTGGGACGAAAAAAATAAGTTAAAAGTTAGGATTGCTGGTCATAAATCTGATCAGCGTAATAGGTTAAATAATTTTACACAAAAAACTGCACTCGCGACCCACTGTGCACATAACAATTACTCTCCAATTTTTGATAATATTAAATACAGAGAGAAATTATAAACGCCGTTACATGTTGGAGATGTTGCAGATAATAAATGTACCTACAATTAAGAGAATAAACTATAAAGCTGACGTTGCAAGCATAAAGGCCGAGGCACATAGAATCCGTCATACGTTATACTTTAACGTTCTCAACTGAAATCAAAGTAACAACGTAATAGGTTGACACAATGAGTACTTTGTAAACAGATATTAAATCAGAAAAGAAAACATTTAAAAAGCTTTTTTCTCAATTTTAGTCTATTAAATTGAATTATTTTGTTGTATTTTATTTTATTTTTACTCTTAATTAAATTGAATTATTTTGTTGTATTTTGTTTTATTTTTGCTGCCACTCAATACAAACATTTAATTTTGGGAGATAGAAACAAAGAGAAACCAATTTATAGCTTTCCACGTACGTCAAAAGTTGCCCAACTTTCGTACTTTGCGTTGACGGAGACGTACTGATTGTGATGTCAGTAATTAGAAAAGCTGTATTTCGACTTTCTTGTGCGTTGAAAAAGTCGACATATAACATATGACGGATTCTATGTGCCCCGGATTTAACTCAGAATTATAAACAATTAATAAATAAAGGTACACAAAGAAAATAAGTATTATCAAACTAACTTTTTGGTTTAATATTCAGTGCAATAATAACTTTTGACGATGTTAGTCGAACTACAATATAGAATAAGTTTGTTTGTTCCTTATTGTTAATATGTTTTTTGTCTATGTTAATATTTAAACCAAATATCAAAAAATCAAAAATTTTATTTCCTAAAATGCTTATAACTCAATCATTTTAAATTATTATTTGCAAATTTAGATAGCATTTTGTAGGTATTGACAAGACCTTTACGACCATGTATAATTTTCAAAAATCAGAATAAAACTGAAGATATGGCAAGCTGTAAAAGAATTTTCAGGTGCGAGGTTCCCAATTTTGGGACCACATAGCTCCACCTCCAGATGGTGTATGGTACCCACCTTTAAGACTTAAGTTCAGGTATGCTCGTGTCAAATTTTGGATCAATTGGCCTAGCCGTTTATAAATGACTAGGTTATTTCCAAAATAGTTTGATTCTGCCCCACTGTGCAGTGTATAATAAATGTGAATGAAATATCATAAAGGCAAGTAACAACAACAACAAAAACCAATGCGTGTCATAATGATCATTAACTATGTAATAATTAGTTACAAGTTTTTAAATAAATTAGTCAAGTGCGAGTTAGACTCACACACGTAGGGTTCCGTACGTGTATTACAGTTCAAAAAATAAGGCTATATACGTACAAATTATGTCGCTGTCGGTACACCCTTTAATTTTTTTATTTGCTATGGCGGCCATGGCAATTCTCTTTCTATGAATATATTAAGAGTCTATCTATTACTATTAAAAAAATAAGTTAATATGCGTGAAAAACATGTCACTGACAGAACACTCTTTAATTTTTAGTAATTGTCATAACGGCCATGGCAACACATCTACTATACAAATTGGAAGAGTGTACCTATTACGTTTCAAAAAATATGTCGGTATACATGAAAAAATTAGTCAATGTTTATGCAAATCACGTCACTGTCGGCACACCCTTAAATTTATACTATTTGTTATAGTGGCCATAGTAATACACATCCTGTAAAAACTTCAAGAGTCTACCTATTATCGTTTAAAACTTAGGCCATATACATACATGCAAATTACGTCACTATCAGATCACCCTTCATTTTTTGGTGTAATATTGTATATTTTCTTATAACGCGAACATAGATTAAATTACTGTCTGCAAATTTTAAGTGGTTGCCTCCAATAGCTCAAGAAATAAAGACATAAAGGAAAATAACACGTCACTTTAGGAACACCCTATAAGTTTTAGTATATGTTGCTATAGTGGCTACAGTTACAGATCTTCTGCGAAAATTTCAAGAGTGTACCTATTATGGTTCAAAACTTAGGGCTTATACATGCAAATCACACCTCTATCGGAAAACCCTTTAATTTTTATTTTTTTGTAGTTGTTTATATAGTGAACTAAGTTTTAGTTACTGTTTGTAAATTTCAAGTGTATCCCACCTACAGTTCACGAAATAGGCACATATTCTTGAATAACACCTCTCTATTGGAACACCCTATAAGTTTTAGTATTTGTTGCTATAGCGGCAACAGCTATACATCATCTGTGAAAATTTCAAGAGTCTACCTATTACGGTTCCAGAGATAAAAGGCGCTGACAGACGGACAGACATTGTAGCGAAAACAATAGGGTAACGTTTTTACACTTTGTGTATGGAACCCTAAAAACAAATGTAGAAAAATAACAAAAAAAAACATGAGTAAAAAGTAGATCGAAAGTTTTATGAATTAAAACCATTTTACACCAAATCCTCGGTTAACTCGCAATACATGTGTTTAGATTTTAATGTTTAAGTTGTTCTTACTTGGCTTTAAGAATTTGTTCTTTAAATTTTCATATAATTTATGCTAAACAAAATACATATAGGGATAAAATAATAAAAAATAGGAAATTAGAAAAATCAGTCACCCATTTACATAGCTGGATCTCCACAATCCATAGCTTAACGCGAACAACTAGAGCGTTAAATGGTGATTTTGTTTTGCATTTACAGATAGATGTCTTCATATTAATATGTGCTTAATTTTTAATGTACCTTAACTTCTAAAATTTTACTTAATTAAATACTTTCATAAATGGTTGTTGATATTCGAAATGTGCAATAATATTAAGGTTTCCAAGTTATAATTTACTTTGAGTTAATTTTAGTTTTTCATATTTATAATTAAAAACGTATTTACCGGGTTTTTACGATTAAAGCAATTTTGTTATAATTTACGAATATACTCGTATATTATACATTTTTACACTAACTTGTAAATTATGTCTTGGAAACATTTAGTTAGCACTTACATACGAGTTATGATCAAAAAATAACCGTTATTTTCAATTTTAGTGAGGTACGTACATATGTTCGATTTTCACATTTTTTTTAATGTTGGTACACATGTCTGTTATTTATGTTGACAATATCAGCCATTTTGGATTGTCAGTTTGTTTTTGACAGATAAAAAGGTTAGTCGCGTTTTGGTGTGCTTTTCGATTATTTACTATTTCAAAAATGGATCAAATAAACTGTATTAAATATTCTGTAAAAAATGAAATTAAATGTGCAAGGACATTTGAAATATTGACTGTGACGTTTGGCGAGTGTACTATAAGCAGAACACAAGTACAATTGTGGTATAAACGGTTTAAGGAAGGCTGAGAAGATGTCAATGGCGATGCTAGTCTTGGTCGCCCGAGCACGTTAACAACCGATGAAAACATAGAAGCAGTGAAGAAAATGATTTTGGATAATCGTCGAATCACTATTAGAGAGGTTGCTGATGGTGTTAGCATATCGTTCGGCTCATGCCCAGCAATTTTTACAGATGATTTAGGCATGAAACGTGCGTGGACATCGCTCAGGAGATGTTGAACATCGTCAACGACGATCCAAAAATCTCAACTCGCTTAGTTTTTGCAGCATCGCACAGCGATTCGCGCAATAGAGATTTTTTTTAAATGTGGAAAATTCATCTGCCTTAATTTGGCAAAGTATGAGAAAAAGTTTTGTTTTAAAATTAAATAAAATTTTACAAATATCAGATATATTGTTACCTTTTCCTTGAAGCTCTAAGTTGAAATCATTAAGCAAAGAAGTTGTATCAGCTAGAAAAGCTATATCTGATATGAATTGTGCATCTTTTAAGAAATTTTTTGCCGACCTATCGATATTTTCTTTTTATAAAAACTCTAAGACTTCTTCTTTTAAATCATATATCCGGTTAAGACAGTCGCCACGACTGAGCCAACATACCTCAGTGAACATTTTAAGATTATTAAAAGCTGCGTTTTTAGATGTTAAAAATTTTACAAATTTTCGATGAGTGAGGGCATTGTGCCCTCCTCTTATTTTATTTATAATGCGCTCTGCGGTCTTCATAGTAGAGTCTTGAGTAATAAATTTTGACTCAAGAGCGGCTTGATGGATAATGCAGTGAAAGTTTTGCATTGCCATTTCACTCTATTTCATATTATCTATCAAACCTGTGTTTTTTCCTACTATTACATTTGCCCCGTCTATGCAGACACTGACAATTTTGTTTACATCAACAATAGAAAAAAGTTTATCACTTACAACTTCTATCAAAAGCTTTCCAGTTACATGTCCATAAAAGGTTTCCAATGTCAACATTGATTCAAAAACATTAAAATGTTCATCAATGCATCTTACACAGACAACCAGTTGACAAAGATCATTGATATCTGTACTTTCATCTAAACAAAACGAAAGAACTTTACAATTTATCAATTTTTCTTTAATAGAAGACTCCACCGAATTTCCTATTTGGGCAATACGCCTAGCCACAGTTTGGGGTGACTTTATGAAATCTGTTCTATAATTTAACGTTTGAAAAGTTTTTTCTAAACTATTTTTTGCTAGCATTCCATCAATAAATGCTCCGCCTTGCTGAGCGATTTCCAAGCTTATTTGGCTTGAAATCTCCTTTTTTAATTTTTTATTTTGCAAAATTTCCTCATTTTGCTCTTCTTCCAGAACTGATTCTTTAATTTTTTGCATATTAAGGTTTTTTTGCTCAAGAAAAAACATTTTCCTTTCTTCCTCTTCTAATTTATTTATTGTTTTAAATGTTTGGTATCATAAAATGCATTGCATGTTACCAAAAGCATTTTTAATTACAAAATTATTTATTGTTTTTGTAATGCTTAGTTTCGTGTTTGCTGGGCAATATTATCTTATCCAATACAGACGCATTTCATTTATTGAGAGTTTTAGTTACCTATGGACTAGAGTGAGGAAGATAGTGTCCTCGACGAAGTCTACACCATTTTCCTCAAATTACTTTATCTGAGTTTGAAGCAGCTGTTTCAAAATTCAAGGATAAGAAGGCCCCAGGTTTGGTTTGTATTTCGAATTAAGTGTTAAAGGAAGCCGTTAAATGCTGTGCTGAGCAATTTGTAAGGATGATAAGTGCGTGTTTAGGTAAGGGTGTGTTCCCATCTATACGGAAGAGACAAGGATTGGTTTTACTGCCGAAGGATAATATGATCCCTCATCTTATCGGCCACTATGTAAGATAGATACGTGGAAGACTGTTGAAAAGTATAGTGTACAGAAGGCTGGAATGTTGTATTGACGCCGTGAGTGGGCTACTGAAAATTAATTTGGCTTTAGGAAAGCTAAATCAACTATCGATGCTATAAACGTTGTGGTAGAAACTGCTGCGCAGGCCATCGAAGGAAAGCGATGGAAAAATGGTTCAAAAGAGGGCCCAAATAGGCGATGCATACAATATAATGGTATTCACAACGCTAGTAATTAACTTCCTCTGAAGGTATTTGGAGCGTCTAGTGTTTGGCATAAGGCAGAGCAGGTATTTGATGCCTTTGCACTTATGTATTGTAGGTGATCAAAAAAAGATAGACGAATATCAATAATTACACCTTGATATTTGACGTATGGCTTAGCTTCTATGCAACACGTCCTAACGTTCTACTTAATATTCTCTCCCAACTGCTTATTAACACCCCTTCTGTCTTATGATCCGCCGAGTTTTAGTTCCATCGACCTGAGCCAAGATCTAACAATCTGTATGCTAGCATTAGTAGCCGTTTCAGCATTTGCGAGTTCCTTTGCCACACAAACAAGCGCTATGTCATCTCCAAAGCCAATTATGTTCACATTTCAGTTCTGTAATTCCTATCAATTCCTATCAAGTGTGGTAACATTGATGAAACTAAAATTCAATTTACAGATGAAAGTAGTTATCATAAAGCAGTAAAGGAGTTTGAAAGATGCAAAAAGAACTTCTATACCTATCAGCTGAAGAGCAGCAAAGTCCTACAGGTAGTTATCAAAGGTGTAGACTCATATGTTGATCCAGTAGAAATAAGAGCTGGCCTCCAAAAAGCAGGATTTAAAGTGCAGACAGTCTCAGAAATCGAGAGCGTGTCCCTCCCTATTTCGCATTGAACTGGAACCTGGGGATATTAGATTGAAGAAGAACGAAACGCATCCCATTTATAATCTAAAATATCTGTTACACCGCAGGATAAGTGTAGATGAACCACATAAGCGGTCAGGACCCGTTCAGTGTTTAAATTGGCAAGAATACGGCCATATAAGGGCTAACTACAAGTTGCCTCAGGTTTGCGTTCCGCCCAAAACGACAAACCAAAGGATGACTCGAAGATTAAAAAATGTAGCAATTGTGGTGGTAATCACACTGCTAACTACAGAGGCTGTCCAGTTTTATTTATGGCAAAGAAGTCAATTCAATAATCAAATACTCCTGCTAAGCATCCACAATATCAAGCAAATGCTCATTACCCTCAGTTAGCTCAACCAACAACCCAACATGTTTCATACGCGGATATGTTAAAGTCCAATCATATTTCAGCACACAAAGCGACACCGAACAAACACCATCTGGTAACTACAATCGTCTCGAAGCAAGCATCGAGTCATTAGTGCATTGGTTAAACAGTTTTATGAGCTCTTGAGCAGCATCTATGATGTTGCAGGCGGTACTGTTTTAAACCATGAACTGTTTAAAAATATGTTCCTAGAACCCAACGGCTTACGCCAACACAAAAATGAACTCGAGTACTTCTTGAAGAACCAACAAATTGATGTCATGATGTTTTCAGAGACTCATTTAACAACAATAGCTTTTTTAAAATCCCCCGTGGCAGAGCATGTGGTGGTTCAGCAATACTAATAAAGGTTCGAATTAAAGATCATTTACTGTGTGATTATTGTGACCTACCTTTAACCAACAAACATCTGTTTTGAAGAATATCATCAACACTTCGTTATTTCTTCGATTTATTCACCTCCTAGATTTCAAATATCAGAGATTCAAATCACTAGGTCCCTGTTTTATAGCATCAGGCGACTACAACGCTAAACATACGTTTTGGGGATCAATACTTATTACTCCAAAAAGTCGCGTTTTATTTGACACCATTTCAAAAATGCGTCTGAATGTGATATCGAGTGGACAACCCACCTATTGGCCTACTGATCGACAATAAATACCTGATGTTATTGATTTTGGCGTGACTAAGGGTATTCCGAGAGAAATTATTAAGGTTGAAGCGTCACTCGAATTATCCTTAGATCATTCACCCACTAATGTCTATATATGGAACCAGCAAATTATCGTTTCGCCAACAACTTGCGCAAGCATTAATTGGTTGAAATATAGAAAGTATCTCAGTACTCATTGTTCGGAACACATACCGCTAAGAACACTAGAAGACGTGGAACAGAGTCTAATTTATTTTGATCAACACCTTAAATCAGCTGCCCAACATGCGACAGAAACCCGACAACCAGCTAGATACAATAAAATTTATTTTGTAGATTTCGAGCGGCTCTTGACTGAAAAAAGAAAAATTCGAAGAGAGTGGCAAGCACACAGATCTCCTCTACACAAATCTAGACTTAAAGATTGCACGAAACGGCTAAGACAGCTACTAGAATCTCGAAGAGTATCTCTGAAAAATTACTTGGAAGACCTCGACGCAACTGCACAATCAGATTATTCATATAACATGTAGGAACCTTAGTATATAGGAACTGCGGGCATGAATTCTCTCCCAACCTAAATACATTGAATTTGGAGCAAAAGCCATTAAATTGGAGCAAAAGCCATTAAATTGGACCAAAACCCATTAAAATCATTAAAAAGCAAACAATTAGTGGGCGGGTAATAAAAGTAAAAGTTAAGGGTCATTAAAAAGCAATAAATTAGTGGGAGGGTAATAATAGATGAAAGTGTGAGAAGAAATAAGTTGACATATTGATAACAAATATTTGTGAAGGGGGAGATATTGAGTAAATAGTAAAAATTTATGAGTGTAATGATCTTATGTGTGTGGGAAGAATGTAGGTCATTTGGGAAAAGCGTTATCTCTATTTCTAATAATGGACTGTGTAGATAGAGACTGAGAAGTGGACAGACAGAAATGAAAGTGCATTTTTAAGTGTGGAGATTGGTTGTGTTTTTGAGCGTGTGGTAATGTTCTTAATTATGAAAATTTTAAAAAATTCTTAAATTTAGGAGAAAGCAAACTAAAGAAGTGCTTGTGTGGGATAAGGAAATTTTTTTAAGAGTAATAAATTCTTGCAGCTAATTGCTTAAATGTGAAGTGTTAGTTGACATTGGTTGTGGACGGACAGAAATGAAATTGCATTTTCAAGTGTGGAGATTGGTTGTGTTTTTGAGCGTGTGGTAATGTTCTTAATTATGAAAATTTTAAAAATTCTTAAATTTAGGGGAAAACAAACTAAAGAAGTGCTTGTGTGGGATAAGGAAATTGTTTTAAGAGTAATAAATTCTTGCAGCTGGGTTGATATATTGATAAGCGTGTGTTATGAAATGCTGGGATTAGTTGGCTGTAAATGTCTAAACTATTTAATTTGGCTGGTCTGAGGGCGTGTACACCTAGCTTTTACTTCGGCAGCTTCAGTTTCGTAGGTTCGAAAAAATACTTTAAATAAAACCTCCTTTTATTCACTTATCCCGAGGTCAAAACCACAAATCAGACCAGATAAGACACGAAAATTGTAGTCTTGCCAGATCACAGCTTTCGTTGGAAAGGGATAGCAAGAGTTAATGCTTATTTTATATTACTATCTCTTTCTGGTTATAGCTGCAATTTGACATTTTATTGTTTACAAAATAATTTGTGAAATTGTTGGAAAATTTTAATTGTGTGAAAAATTAATTGTTTTATAAATAGTTTTATGTTTTAAAATAATTTGTGCCTAAAATAATATTTGAAGAAAAACCATCCAGAGTCGGCCCAATAAAAATAAATAAAAGGAAATAAAACAACAGGAAAAGATGTAAGTATAACAAAGGTTTTCTATTGAAATAAATTTGTTTATAATTAAATTATTTTGCTATTTCAGGAGTCGCCGATTCATAATGGGCTGCCCAAAAGGGGAAAAACTTCATCAGTTTCCGAAAAATCCGACTATGTAAGTATTTACATGGTTAAATTTGATATGCAAATTATGCCTGTGAACATCTCATATGAAATTGTGATTGTGTACAACATTTTTGAACAAATTGTGTGAATATAAAGCTTTTGGAAATATCTATCAGGTGGTGCTAAAATTTAAAAAAAATTTAACCCATTAAGAATCGGTGACATTTTTTGATGAAATTTTATGCAGTGTTGGTCATACCACAGAGGAGATGATTCTTGTGTCCGGCCGAAGGCTCTCATTGCAGGAAATCTTTAGTACTTAATAGTGTAAAAATTAAAAAAATAAAAAAAATGCTTTGGCTCTTAATGGGTTAATTTAAAAAAAAAAAAAAAGTTTAACATCACCTGATAGATATTTCCAAAACTTTAAAATGATACCCATATTGACATAATTTGTTCAAAAATGTAGTGTAAAATCATAGTTCCATATGAAAAGTTCAGAGGCCCATAACGCGGATAATAAGGGCGACTGCCAAATTTATTATTTTACATTTTTTTTTTAATAATTTAAATAAAATTTTAATATTCAAACAGGTTTTTACCATACGAAGAATAATTGCCCTGAGTTGGCAGTTCTTTTTGACTAATCCTGACTACAAGCTCAAGGTAAAAAAATATATTACAAGTTTAATTTTAAATTTTTTAATATTTATATGTAACTTTTATTTTTCTAATTGCAGTTTTCTAATAGAGTAGACAGACGACAGAGTTAAGGTGCATTAACAGTTATAATTCAAATTAACTTGTGTGTTAACATGACATGATGTGTTTTCCTGAATACTATCATATCTGAACAAATAAGTAATTCGGCAGCAGCAGGTATCCATATCAACCACAAACTATTATATATTACATTTAAAATTTGTTAAAAATTCTTTAACTTTTGATTTTGTTAGACAATTAAAATACAATTGTTTGTTTGTTTTTATACGTAAAACCTTTATTTCTTACACAGTTTCGAAATACTTGTTAAACAACAAATAATTACAAATAGCAAAACTAAATACAAAAAATATATATTTTTTTAATCATCTTTAACACTATATACTTAAATTTTGTATAATAATTGAGCATTTAAGAGTTAAATCTAAATAATGAAAACATTAAATATATTATATTTAGTTTGTATGTTTTAACGATACTTGAAATTAAATTAATTATTTAAATAAGAACAAAAACTTTATTTATTTATTTATTACCGAACTACCTTACAATTAAAATTATAAGATAATATAAAAAAACAAAGAGCTTTAGCAGCATCGGCCGTTAGCTCTGCATTTTATAAATACAAAACAATAAAAAAAAAAACTTAAATTAAAAAATTTAGCAAATCAATTAAAAAAAATAGTACAAGAAAAATATTAAAACAAAGATTTCAATTTAATACTATACTTTGTAGGTACATATGTATAAAGAACTTATAAATATTTTGAGTCAGGCAAAAATATATAAATTTATGTATCTATAAGAATGACTTTATATAAAACGTAAAATAAAAACTTTAACAAATAAATATTCAAACCGAAAATAAATTCTTTTATTTAAATTCAAAAATGTTTTTTTTTACTTGAAGATATTTAATAATTATGATTAAGATTTTAACTTGGGCTTCATAGCCGTAGTATTTTCAAGTGGTGCAACATGACAACCCATTGGAGCGATTGAAACGTCAACCGATCCATTTGCCATTTATTGCTTTCAATTCGTTTTCGTTTCTGCCTTTTTCACAAAACAACATATCGTTTTCATTTCATAGCTTGCGTACAATGCGATAATACTAGCGGCCTAATTTACCTTCAATGAAAATGCAATTTATTAGAGGTATGTATTTATATCACAGGGTATTGAAATTGTTTTGCTTACCTTAATTTTTATCGAGAAATACTCATTTATATCATAAGGCAATCGCGGCTGATTAATAACAGCAATGACTACTCGATAAAAGAATGTTGATGATTGCTTGGCTCAGGTATATATTAAAACTTTCCACCGAATCCATTAACTGAAACGAGCAATTGTTAAATCGATACGGATGCATCCAAATTCACTAGATAAATATATTTATTTATATATTTGTAAAATATATACATGTATATATTATCTATTAAGTTTCCACCATAATATTCAAAAACATTTCTTTGCAACTATGTATATGAAGCTAACGTGCACTTCGCCGGACAACCATTCAGGTAATGCATATAAGCATCTACATATATTGCACAATTCTTACGAAGTCCCATACATATTTACAGTTGTTTATCATAAGACCTCTAATAATTTAGCCAGGACTTCTTCATTTCCAACAGCATTTGTGTTCAATTTGTTCCTGAATTCTGTTGAATTGAGACTTCTTGAACAAATACCACTGGGAAAATTTTGATTGCCAATTTTTGTAACAACCTTATCACATGATGTATTTTTTAGCTTTTAATAGCATTTTGGAACCACCGCAATATATTTTTATAAATTTTAAGTTATTTACTTTACGGAAATTTATATACTTTTAACTTTATTAACAAAAATACAATTTTTGCTACAGTTCATTTCAAATTTTTTTGTTTACTTCATCGATAACATATGTTTGAAATGGCTATGTATAGCTGTTTCTGTTAACTCATTGCGATGAATATTATTGGTTATTTTTTTATTCACTCTATCGAAAGCTGTTAGTATGTATAATAATGTACTTTTTTAAACGTCACAAGTGAGTAATCTGGTTAGTAATCTGTGGTCAAAACAAGGAAAACAGTGTACACCTAAAAGAGAGTACTATAAAACATAAAACTAAATATCTAAACTGGCAAATCTAAGAGTCATTGCTGTGAAACTAAGTTTTTGTGGCCTGACCTAAACCCTACCCATCCAATGTCTCTAGGTGTAATGAGACCCAATGAACAACATTGTGATTTAAATAATTTCAGACCAAAATTATGTTATATTTAGAACTTCATTTGATATTATTTCTACTATAGTATTTTATTCTTTACAAATGAAGATCATATTATGTAAATAAGAAGAACAAACAAAAATTATAATACAATAAAAATCTTTATATATAAAAAAATTAAATATATGTACATTAATTGATAATAATACAATCTAAAATGAGTGAAATTGTCGATAGTTACAAAATCATCAAACTAAACATAAAAACTATGTGCATAAATATGTATAAAAATAAGCAATATAAAGAATTGTGAAAACAGATTGATGTTACAATATCAGTGGCCGTATTCTGTAAGTCGCTTAAGCTTAGGCTTAAGCACTGCTAAATTTAGTAAGTGCAATGTAAATTTTGTAATTTACATTTTTTTGAGATTCTGTTAATTTTATTTATCATGGATGAAATAAGCAAACGAATGTTAGAAATTGAAAAAGAGTTTTTGAAAGAAAAGCGCAGAAAAAATGATATTGCGCAGGAACATGTCAATGTACTTAACTCTTTAAAAGACACCCTTAAAAAAATATTACATAAACTACCCGGATCAGAAGCTCAGAAATAAAAGAAACCTTTTTTTTTATTTATTAGTTTTAAGGATATGAATTCCAGTATTTTTTACCTAACTTTAGATATTTAAATGTAAATAACTTAACTGATATTTTCTTTTTCTCATCTAGCCTTAAGTAATTTAATGAAATGTTCCTTTTTAGTAATAAAATCGTTTTGATTTTACCTTTATGCTTTTTATGTTTGTTAATTGGCCTTAGCGTTTTGAAAAATAATAAGAACATTTTTTAATTTATAGAAATTTTAATTCTACTTTTCTATAATATATTTATACTTTTAATTATAAATTAACTAGCTATCCCCGGTGCGCTTCACTATACCCATCCACAAAAAACACTTGGAAGAAAAGTATTACCAACCTTTAACGCGAACACGCACGCTATTCTCACGTCAAAAATATTCCCATCAAACCTGTTTTTTGACAGACTATACGTATTAACACGATAACAATTTTTAACTTTACATAGGAGGTACCACGCCCTCCATTCAAATTCAGTCTGTGTTTTGTCTACACAATGTATCTTATTAAGGGGGTTACTGATGGAAAATTCCAAGGCGCTACCTATTGCAGTTCTCTAGAACAGGATAATAATTTTTTACTTTGTATGGGGGGTACCACGCTTACTGTCCCAATTCAGCCTATGTTTTTCTATAGTATACGCGTGGGTATAGGGATTACTTGTACCCACTTTAAAGACCATACCTATTATAGTTCTCTATGTACACAATAATATTTTTTCACTTTGTAAGGGAGGTACCACGCCCACTGTCCCAATTCATTCTGTATTTTTGCAGTCTATGCGCTTTAGCACAAAGGTTTCTCTTGCAAAGTTTCAAGGCGCTATCTATTGTAGTTCGCCAGGAACACGATAATAATTTTTTACTTTGTATGCGAGGTACCACCCCCACTATTTCAATTCAGTTTGTGTTTAACTAAACTATGTACGTTAATATGGTGGTTATTGGTGCAAAATTCCAAGGCGATAGCTAGTGCAGTTCTCTAGATACAGGATAATAATTTTTCACTTTGTATGGGAGGTACCACTCCCGCTATTCCAATCCCGTCTGTGTTTAACTAAACTATGTACGTTAATATGGCGGTTATTGGTGCAAAATTCCAAGGCGCTAGCTAGTGCAGTTCTCTAGATACAGGATAATAATTTTTCACTTTGTATGGGAGGTACCACGCCCGCTATTCCAATCCCGTCTGTGTTTAGCTTAACTATGTACGTTAATATGGCGGTTATTGGTGCAAAATTCCAAGGCGCTAGCTAGTGCAGTTTGTGATGGCGTCAATAATTTTTTTTTTTATTTTTACACACATTTTTCTCTGGCTGTACTAAATTATACTGTCTTAAAATGTCATTTGTACTTTACAAATTTTGGTCTAGTTAGCCTTGAATTTATTTTTTTTTTTATTTTACATTGTCAAAATGTTTAAAATTTTCTTTAAACTGAAAAAACACATCAACTGAATTTGTATTATTTGTGCCGGTGTGGTAATCGAAAATGAAAAAAAAGACCAAAATTTAATCTTGGAAATTTGTCATATTTAGAAGAAACTTAGAAGATATTGGTAAGGGGATTTTATTAAAAGATTTTTTATTGCTTTAAAATTGAATAATTTTTGATTTGTCTTGTTGTTAGGAATCTCCATACATATATAATCATAGTTTCCTTTGTATGCAAAACTCTTTCACAAAAGGACTGCAGGATTCAAATCTATATACCGGATTTTCTGGGCAGTATTTTTTTTTTTTTTTTTATCTGCATCACAACAAATAGAATACCAGAATTTTGGAAGGTGTACACCAATCTCAACCAGCCTATAAGTAATAGATCCGGTAGTGTGTGACCCTATTAATTGTTAAAGGCTACAGGTTGTGATAAGAAATTGTTAATTTTCTTGATTTATTTCAACGTTTTGGTAAAACTTATTTCGGGTTTCTGGTTCCTGTGTTCATTTTATTTATTTTATGGTGGATATTTCTAACCACTAAATAGTTCATCTTTTGATAATTAAACAAACGTAAATTAAATTAGTTTTACCGTAAAAGCAAAATGGTTACCTAGAAATTTACCTTTGTGTTATAAAAAACTGAATATGTACATACTAAAACACCTCCTCATAATTACACCCTACATACAGTCTTAATATAAATACCAGCTCATTTTAAAATTAACGTTTTTTTTTTTTTTTTGTTAATCGTGTGGATTACGGTATGCACAGAAATTAAATTTATTAGTAGTAACACAATCCACGCGTTATTAAATTTACGACTTAATTAAAGATTTTACTCTAACATCTAACTAGTGAATTCAAGCTTAGCATGATGCACCTATCTATTGTGTTCCGGCGCCTGTTGACATCGATGAACATTTTTTGAACTGTAAGTTGAGTTGTTTCTTTAATTTTTTTTTATTATACAATTTTTTTTTTTCTATCTACACAATTATTATTCAACGTAATATGAATTTCGTCATTTGAATTTTAGTTGGAAATAATCTAACATTTTACTTACAAATAAGAAAATGAATATATTCATATTCAAAAGTAAAACCCATTCATACAAATATTCACCTCTTGACTAAGACATTCGTAAATTTTTTGTTGTACCACTCAGTTGGTAAATTTGTTTTTTTAAACCTTTAAATTACTTCTTTTTGTTTCCTGTTTTTTTTTTTTACACATAATTTATATGTAGTTTCATTTTTCTCAACTTTTATTATTTCTTATTATGTATTATTAATAAACTTAATTTGTTATAACGTTTTAAACATGAGGTCCTGAATATCATTAGTTAATATTGCGAAAAGTGAAGTTAAGTGTATGGGGTAGGTTTTATTTTTTTTTATTTATTTTGGGCTTACAACAGACTATGTAAATTTGTCAGCATGGTGGGTGGGTATAGATATAGTGCAGCACATTACATCCTAAGCTGCACTTCAAACGTCTACCATCTTTTGTTTTTTTTTCCCTGTGTTATTCACTTTTGATTTGCTACCTAAGGTAAAATTTTCTGTAACACTATCTAAAACATAATCAATATTTTTTTTGTTTTTTTGGGAACAACATACACCCTCCCCAACGACGAGCACAGCCGAAATTAATAGGTAGCCCCGTTCCCAAGATAATACCTCGACATGAAGAATCGTTACAGAGATTTTTGGCGCCCAACGTGGGGCCTCAGTTAATAAAAATTTAATAATATATTGTGCAATTTCATCTAAATACTGAGGCTTATGAATCTAATGTGTGTAGTGAATTACATTATTCTTTTCTCTTAATTTTTTTTTTGCATATAGACTTTGAATACATTATTTGCATCTATGGACATAATTGTTTATTGCATTTGTGACTAACACTTCCTGGAAGACATTTAGTGAAACAAAAGTTATCAGGTCTTGGGTTCGAACTATGAGGTTGTTCTGGTGGATATCGGTACAATGCAAAGTTAACTCTAGTCTCATTCTATTGCTGTTCCTATTCTTACATATTTCTTCTCTATCCCGTTTTTTTTTTCTTAAAATTCAACCTTTTATTTATTTGGTTTCTCCCGTTGTATGGAGATAGAGTTTTTTTTTTATTTTTTTTTTTTTTTAATAAAAGTCTTTATTTACAAGTTTAAAATATAAAAGGTACAGAGGTATGAGATTTTACTATAAGTACTACAACAATAAGAGTCTTATAATTAAATTTACAAAACTAATAACAATAAATATACAGCCTTAAGGAAAATAGCTCACAAAAACCTTTTTTATCTCTATGGAAGTTATAAAGAAATTTGTTTGGATAATCACTAATACATTCATTCTTAACGAACGAATCTTAGTGATTACCTTGTAAATTCCTTATTGATTCAAAGTTTGATAGTCTGCATTTTTCATTAAATGTCAGTGTCAGTTCTCTAGTGAAATTGTTTATCATCTTGTGTCCAAAGTTACTGTGAAGTAAATTTGTCGGATACCTACGAGGAAGATTATGAATTATTTTCAAATTCTTGTTTTGTATAATCTGAAACTTTTTGGTATGAGTTTTCGCAGTTTTATGAAACCATACTTGACAGCTGTAACTCATAATTGGTCGAATGCACATTTTATATCACAGTATTTTGTTTTTCATATTCAATTTAGATCTTCTGTTGAGTATGAGAAACAATGCCCGGCCACACTTTATAGCTTTTTCACAAATTTGGTTGACATGTTGCTTAAATGTTAGTTTGTTATCCATTATAATGCCCAAATACTTGATTTCTGACTTTATAGGTATAACATTCCCACGGCACAACATAGATTGAGAAGGTATGCGTTTTGGCGACTTATTATATGGAAAAATAATGGCCTGTGTTTTATCATCATTGACCTTTATTTTCCATTTATTAAAATATTTTTGGCTTGAATTTAAGCTCTCTTGCATTTTCCTAACTAATGAATTAGATACCTTACCGCTGCAAATGAAAGAACTATCGTCTGCATAAAATGCTGCTTCCTGATTCCTGTGTAGAGTGATATCTGACGTGTATAACGAATAAAGCGTAGGTGACAAAACGGAACCTTGCGGTAGACCTGCGAGTATATGTTTTTCATCTGATGAGATGCGCTCCACGAAAACTACAAATGAACGTTGGTCTAAAAAGCATTGTATGATTTTTTGTAAATATAAAGGAAAACTAAAGGAGTTAAGTTTATACAATAGGCCATTATGCCATACTGTTTCGAAAGCCATTTCAATATCAAGAAATATAATACCTGTACTTCTACGATTTCTTTTATTATTCTCAATGATATTAACCACTCGTTTGATTTGATGTACCGTAGAGTGCTCTCTTCGGAATCCAAACTGCTGCTGATGTATAATGTTATTCTGTTCTGAGAACTCTACGATTCTTTTGTGGATTATTTTTTCAAAGACTTTATCCAACAAGCTCAAAATGCTTATTGGCCTATAGCTGGAAGGCAATTTTGGATCTTTTCCAGTTTTGAAAATAGGTATAACCCTGGCCTTTTTAAATATCATGGGGAAATGACCATTTATCAAGCAGTAATTAAATAGTTTGCTCAAAGTTTCAAAAAAGTAATCGGGCATATTTTTTAAAATAATGCTGTTAATTCCGTCTAAACCTGGGGCTTTGTTATTTTTTAAAGAAAAAACAAATGTCTTTACCTCTACTGCATCTGTGAATTCAAAATTGTCACTGTCAGCGAGACTTACATTCTTAAGTTCCTGCACATAATTTAGAACCACATTATCTAAAGGTGATGAATTGTTGTTGGTGATATTATTGTTGCATCTAAAAACTTCCGCAATGGCATTTGCTTTTGCTTCACCGGCACTTAAAACTTCCCCATTTATATTTAGATCGGGGATTGCAGAATTTCTACCTTTTAAAGCTTTTGTTAGTTTCCAAAACTTTTTAGAGCCGGAAGGCAGTTTGGAAATGAATTTAGCCCACGCTTCATTTCTATCCCTTTTCAAATGAAAATCAATTAAGTGATTCAACTGTTTTAAAATGCTGATTAGTTGAGTTCTGTAACTAGGATCTCTACATCTTTTAAGTTTACGGTTATACTTGTTCCTCTGAGTAATCAGCATTTTAGACGTATTTGAAATTTCCCTCTGCCAAGGATTTTTCTGGCAGAAAAAGCTGGAATCTTGGAAAAAGCTTCTTTAACTATACTAACTAATTTATTTAATGACGAATCTAGGTTTATCGCCTAGTTCTTGGCAAACCAAATAACACTAACTTAAAGTGCTTTACGTCTTTAACTTCGTGTGTATAAAAACTGTACTTCAGTTCACTCAGCTTTTTTAACGTAGCTTCATACAGGACCATTGTATTGCATGTAACCTTAGTTCCAATTGTCATTCTCTTGAAGAAGTACTCCTCACCAAGTATTTCCCAAACTTTTGAGAAACTGTGACACTATTGGTGGAACCCTTTCTTTGACTGCTCTTGCCTCTTCTTCTTCATTTGCTAGCAAATGAAACCTGTTACTAGGGCCAGGATCAATCCTTATCGTCTTAAATTTGGGACTATTCCCAAAGTAATCTTGCTTCTGGCTAGCCATATTGGAAGCGATTTAAAGGAAAAATTAAATTTTCAAGAAAAATCACACACGAGCAAAAATAACACGTTGTTTACAACTCAAGGCAATGTTGCCAGATGATGGAGATAGAGTTATTGATATTGATATTGATTTCAATTTCAATTACTTTCCTGCAACGGGTAAACCAATCCGATATTTCTTGTATTAGACAGTATTCTTTTGTACTTCTGTTAAAAGTTTTCCGCAAAGAAGAGTTAAGTAATATATACTTTAATTATTTTTTTGAGATGGTTGGCTAAATATATATATATATATATATTTGTTTTCTTCCCTAATTTTTTTGGCTTATTAATTTTCTTTTCTTATTAGTTTCATTCCTTTTGATTTTTTTTCCCCTCCCATTTTAACCTTTCTTGAAATTTTTGTTTTACCCCTTGTTCGGGATTTTTTCCCCAAACTATTATTTAACCAAATAATTTACTAGAAACCCTACAAAAGTAATAAGTTCCACAATTGCCTTTTTTTATTTGTTCATTAAATTGTTAACAGTAAACTTTTAAATGTACTTATAAGCATTGCATTTTTTTTTTATAAGTACATGCATTAATATATTTGTATTTATTTGTATGTACTATATACAAACGCATTTACATATTAACAAAAAAGTAGGTAGAAAATCAGACCATCGAAGGTATGATGATCTTTTTATAATTTTAAAAAGAAAAGAATTGAGTTTTGTCATCTGCAAGAGGTAGACCAATATTAAAATAATGAATATTTAAATAAAATTAAAGAAGTAGAATTTGTAAAAAAAAAATAAATAATTGAAATTAAATAACATCTTTAAAAAAACATCATACACCCCTACATGAATACTTCACTAAGTAGTGATAATACCTTTTATTGGTGATACACGAAATATAGTAATATAAGAATTTGTTTTCAATATATCCCAATTTCAATATAGATTTTAATATAAATTCTAAACTTTACGGACATTTATAATTTAGTTAGACATTGGTTTTTCCTCAGTTTGTTTCTTTTATTTATATTTTATTTACAAAATGCCATTCATTTGTATTACCGGGAATATTCCTGCTGAAGTAGAGCAGGAGATAGGAAATTCTACAATGTCATTAGAAGAAGGTGCATGGGGGGGCGTTAATGTACCTAATAAACCAATAGAAAGACCCAGAACTCGTTTGCAAACTCGTAGGGAACAAGAAAGTTGGGATGACAATCGAGTTCGTAAGATTATTGACGACTCTGTGAGAGGATTAAGAGAAGAATTTGCCAACATGATTGCGGTTGGTCTGCGGGATTTTACTGCCGGAAATTTTGAACAGAATTTTCAAAGTAGACAAAATAATCGCGTAGAGCCTGACGATTGGGAGGGTCGAAGTTTAGCATCACAGAATAGACAAAATGACCGAGGTAATCGTGAAAATCAGCCCAATCGAAATTTTGATCGGAATTCAGAAAGAGTACTTAATATAATTCGAAACTGGAAAATTCATTTTACTGGTGATACTACGGAAGTAACGGTTGACGAGTTTATATATACAGTCAATACTTTAACTCTTTAACTTTAACTTTAATTTAAGTAGTGATTTTGGTATATTATATGAGCATGCTCACATTCTTTTCGAGGGTAAGGCTCTAAAATGGTTCTGGCGGGTTCATCGAAGTTGTGAACACATGGATTGGGACCAGTTATGTGACGCGTTGAAATGTCAATATAAGGACTACAGTACGGACTGTGATATTAAGGACGACCTGGTGAGAAGGAAACAAAAACACAACGAGACTTTCGATGATTTCTATGATGCAATTATGATTCTCTGCGATAAATTGCGCAATTTTGGAATCGGAAGACTTTAAACGAGAAATTGGTAAACAGCCGACGGATATCGACAACCAGTTTTGGGAATAAGTACTTTTGAAATTGATTATAACCGTAAAAAGGATTCCATTGATTTTTTGTTAATTCCTTCGATTACCCAGAATGTGATTTGTGGTTTGGAGTTTTGGAAAAAGTTTAATAATCAAATTGTTGCTCTAAATTCCGTCAGTGAAATTATTTCGGAGGAAGATCGAGACAAAATTCCACTGACGGCACCTCAAAAGCTACACCTGCAAATAGTTATTGATTACTTTCCGAATTCTGAAAGAGACGGGTTGGGATGTACCACATTGCTGGAACATAATATCGATACTAAGAATGAAACTCCCATCAAACAAAGATATTATCCGATATCTCCAGCTAGGGAAAATTTGTTGTGTGACGAAATAGACCGCATGTTGAATTTAAAAGTTATTGATGAGTGCCCAACATCCCCTTGGTCATCACCTGGCGTATTAATTGTAAAACCAGGGAAAGTGCGATTTTGTTTGGACAGTCGAAAACTAAATTCCGTGACAACTAAGGACGCATACCCTATACCGAACATAGATGGACTAATTTTAAGGCTTCCTCCAATTTATTATATTTCCAAGGTGGATTTGAAAGATGCATTTTGGCAGATAAAATTGGACGAAACCTCAAGACCCAAGACAGCGTTTACAATCCCTAATTGGCCATTATATCAATTCACAAGGATGCCGTTTGGATTATGTAACGCACCACAAACAATGTGCAGACTAATGGACCAAGTCTTCCCTTATAAATTGAAAACGTACATTTTTGTCTACCTCGACGACATTTTGATAATTTTTATGGACTTTGACGAACACCTTAAGCACTTAAAGGAAGTGGCTACACAACTTCGTTTAGCTAACTTAAAAATCAATGTTAAGAAAAGTCGTTTTTGCATAAGACAGGTGCAATACTTTAAAAGTTGATCCGGAAAAAATTAAAGGCTATTTCCCAATATCCTGCTCCGAAAACCGTCGATTCATTGATGATTATGCTACCATTACCTTCCCCCTGACAGAACTTCTGTCAAAACGGAAACTCTTTGTGTGGACAGAGGATGCACAAAAGTCATTTGAAACCATCAAGAAGAAGCTGACTTCAGCACCCATTCTAGTACACGCTAATTTTAATAAGCCGTTTATATTACAATGTGATGCCAGTATGTTCGGAATTGAAGCAGTATTAGCACAGCATGATGACAATGAAAACGAAAAGCCAATAGCTTTCATGTCACAAAAACTTAACAAAGCACAAAAAAACTATTCCATCAAAGAATTGGAATGCCTAGCAGTTATTTTGGCAATAAAAAAAATTTTGGGCATACATATATTGAAGGCCATGAATTTAAAATCATCACTGACCATGCCATTCTAAAGTGGCTCATGAGACAATGGACTTATCCGGTCGTTTGGCTAGATGGGAACTAAAACTACAGGGGTTTGTTTTTTCCAAAGAACACCGTAGAGGAAAAGACAATGTTGTGCCAAATGCTTTATCCCGAGCATTTGATAATGACAATATTGTGGCCGAATTAAATTTACAAACTTTACCATCTGTGGATCTTAACTCTAACGCATTCAATAGTTCTGAGTATACCTTGTTGAGAGATGAATTTTCTAAATAACAATTGCCAGATTACAAAGTTCTGGATAAATATATTTACAAAAGGACATGTGGAAATTTAGATGTATCGGATTGTTGGAAATTGTATATTCCAGAAGAACTGCGAAAGGATGTCATATATGCAGCATACCAAATTCCGCTCATGGTGCGATAGCAAAGACAGTACATCGTATAAGGCAGCTTTTCTTCTGGCCCAAATTAGTCACCGATGTTAAAAATTATGATACCAATTGCTTCTTATGCAAAACCTCGAAGTCACAAACAAACTCCTTAAAACCACCAATGGGTGAAATGATCGTTTCCGAAAGACCATTTCAACGGCTATATATCGATCTTATAGGTCCTTTACCGCGATCCAAAAGTGGACATATTGGGATTTTAATTGTTTTAGACCATTTTACAAAATTTACATTTTTGAAACCATTAAGAAAATTTATTACAAAACCAATTATTGAATATTTAAAAAATGAGATCTTCAACTGTTATGGGGTACCTGAATTTATCGTTTCCGATAACGGTAGCCAGTTTAAATCTACTGATTTTAAAAAAATGATTGAAAACTTCGGAATAAACCATCAATTTACGGCCGTACATAGTCCTCAATCGAACGCTAGTGAAAGGGTTAACCGATCGATCAACGAAGCTCTCCGATTATATGTGCGTAATGATCAACGTCACTGGGATGAGTATTTGGCTAGTGTTAATTGTGCAATTCGTAGCAGTCAGTGTGCATCAGACAACAGGACTGACACCTTACGAATTAGTATTTGGACAAACAATGATAACTTATGGACAAGACTGCACAATTTTAAGAAACTTGAAACTTTTTGAGAAAACGGATACGAAAGTAAAGAGACAGGATAAGTTTACACTTTTAAGGGACTCTATTCAGACAAAAATTAAAGAGGAATATGATCGTAATGTTAAATCATACAATTTAAGATCCCGCAGCCGCTAATTTAATATTGGTCAAATAGTAATACGCCGCAACTTCGTTCAAAGTTCGCTAATTAACAACTTTAGTGCTAAACTAGCACCAACGGGTGTAAAGGCTATAATAAGAAAACGAATAGGCAGAGTAAGCTACGAACTTGAGGACGTCGAAGGAGGATATACTGGTGTTTACCATATTAGTCGCCTTTTTCAGAAATTATCCTGCAGCAAACTTTGCATTTCATCTGCTTTGTGATGGCGTCAATAATTTTTTTTTTACTTTTACACACATTTTTCTCTGGCTGTACTAAATTATACTGTCTTAAAATTTCATTTGTACTTTATAAATTTTGGTCTAGTTAGCCTTGAATTTATTTTCTTTTTATTTTACATTGTCAAAATGTTTAAAATTTTCTTTAAACTGAAAAAATACATCAACTGAATTAGTATTATTTGTGCCGGTGTGGTAATCGAAAATGAAAAAAAAAGACCAAAATTTAATCTTGGAAATTTGTCATATTTAGAAGAAACTTAGAAGATATTGGTAAGGGGATTTTATTAAAAGTTTTTTTATTGCTTTAAAATTGAATAATTTTTGATGTGTCTTGTTAGGAATCTTCATACATATATAATCATAGTTTCCTTTGTATGCAAAACTCTTTCACAAAAGGACTGCAGGATTCAAATCTATATACCGGATTTTCTGGGCAGTATAATTTTTTTTTTTTTTTATCTGCATCACAACAAATAGAATACAAGAATTTTGGTGTACACCTTACACCAATCTTAACCAGCCTATAAGTAATAGATCCGGTAGTGTGTGACCCTATTAATTGTTAAAGGCTACAGGTTGTGATAAGAAATTGTTAATTTTCTTGATTTATTTCAACGTTTTGGTAAAACTTATTTCGGGTTTCTGGTTCCTGTGTTCATTTTATTTTATGGTGGATATTTGTAACCACTAAATAGTTCATCTTTTGATAGTTAAACAAACGTAAATTAAATTAGTTTTACCGTAAAAGCAAAATGGTTACCTAAAAATTTACCTTTGTGTTATAAGAAACTGAATATGTACATACTAAAACACCTCCTCATAAATACACCCTACATACAGTCTTAATATAAATACCAGCTCATTTTAAAATTAACGTTTTTGTTAATCGTGTGGATTACGGTATGCACAGAAATTAAATTTATTAGTAGTAACACAATCCACTCGTTATTAAATTTACACCTTAATTAAAGATTTAACTCTAACATCCAACTAGTGAATTCAAGCTTAGCATGATGCACCTATCTACTGTATTCCGGGGCCTGTTGACATCGTTGGACATTTTTTGAACTGTAAGTTGAGTTGTTTTTTTATTTTTTTTTTTTTTTTTATTATACAATTTTTTTCAACGTAATATGAATTTCGTCATTTGAATTTTAGTTGGAAATAATCTAACATTTTACTTTTCCCAAATAAGAAAATGAATATATTCATATTCAAAAGTAAAACCCATTCATACAAATATTCACCTCTTGACTAAGACATTCGTAAATTTTTTGTTGTACCACTCAGTTGGTAAATTTGTTTTGTTTTTTTAACCTTTAAATTACTTTTTGTTACCTGTAAATAACCTTAGGGTAACATTTTTTTTTACACATAATTTATATGTAGTTTAATTTTTCTCAACTTTTATTATTTCTTATTATGTATTATTAATAAACTTAATTTGTTATAACGTTTTAAAGATGAGGTCCTGAAAAGTAAAGTTAAGTGTATGGGGTAGGTTTTAATTTTTTTTTTTTTTTGTATTTATTTTGGGCTGACAAGAGACTATGTAAATTTGTCAGCATGGTGGGTGCAGCACATTACATCCTACGCTGCACTTCAAACGTCTACCATCTTTTATTTTTTTCCCCCTGTGTTATTCACTTTTGATTTGCTACCTAAGGTAAAATTTTCTGTAACACTATCTAAAACATAATCAATATTTTTTTTTTTTTTTTTGGAACAACATACACCCTCCCCAACGACGAGCACAGCCGAAATTAATAGGTAGCCCCGTTCCCAAGATAATACCTCGACATGAAGAATCGTTACAAGTTCTCTAGATACAGGATAATAATTTTTCACTTTGAATGGGAGGTACCACTCCCACTATTCCAATCCCGTCTGTGTTTAGCTAAACTATGTACGTTAATATGACGGTTATTGGTGCAAAATTCCAAGGCGCTAGCTAGTGCAGTTCTCTAGATACAGGATAATAATTTTTCACTTTGTATGGGAGGTACCACTCCTGCTATTCCAATCCCGTCTGTGTTTAGCTAAACTATGTACGTTAATATGGCGGTTATTGGTGCAAAATTCCAAGGCGCTAGCTAGTGCAGTTCTCTAGATACAGGATAATAATTGTTCACTTTGTATGGGAGGTACCACTCCCGCTATTCCAATTCAGTCTGTGTTTAGCTAAACTATGTACGTTAATATGGTGGCTATTTGTGCAAAACTCCAAGGCACTACCTAGTGTAGTTCTCTAGATACAGGATAATAATTTTTCACTTTGTATGGAAGGTACCACTCCCGCTATTCCAATCCAGTCCATCTTTCTCCAAACAATGTACGTTAATATAGGGGTTACTGGTGCAAAATTAAAAGGTTCTACCTATTACTGTTAGCAAGAAACACGATGATAAATATTTACTTTGTATGGGTGATGGCAGCCCACGTCGAATATTAAAAAAATAAGTACCCTGTTTTACCTTCCGTGTATCTAATAACAAACTGTGAAAATTTCAGAAAGATCGGGTCATTGGTGTAGGCAGCTTTAGCTTTCCGACAAACAACAACATTTTGTGCTTTATATATATATATAGATTACTTAACTACACAAGATTTTAGCTCAGTAAGAGAAATAAAAATACTTATTTTAAAAACTAGAAAAATATTGTTGAACCAGCAAATTTCTTGCTTGGAAACCATTTTCGTCAACCCTTATTTGAATGTCAGCTTCATCTTCAATATTTTCAACATCATCAGCAGTTTCATAAGTATCATCGTTTATCTCATCATCTGCCACTCCATTTTCAATGAGTATGTTGTTCAAAATAATACATGAGTTTAATATTTTGCCTGCTGTCCTGGGATTGTAGCACAACACTCTCTCTCTCTCTCTGCTTGGGCATCGGAAGCGAGACTTTAACACTCCAAAGCAGCGCTCAATGCAATTTCTGGCTTTACGGTGTTGCCGGTTATAACACTCCTCAGCGTCAGTTAGGTTTGCTCCTTGTATTGGTGTCATTAAATACTGCAAATGTGGATATCCACTATCAAAACTGAAAATATTTATAAATGCTTTTTGCATCAATCCTATTAAACATACCAATAAGAAAAAAATTCCTGTCAACATTGGAGTATTTTTCTTGCAGAAAATCTCTTAAAGCGCTTGCTGTTCCGCCAAATCTAGCATTACAGTCTATAATCCGCAAATCCAAATCACATACCTTAGTAGAAAGAATTCTGTTTAGAGTTTTTATTTATTTTATTTTCATTCTTATTATAAATAACCAAACGTAGTAGCAAGCTGTTTACACATTCTCAGTTTTGTTTTAACAAATATGTTAAAGAAACCATGGCTTTAAACCCATTACAACACATGTTTTGTGGTTAAATCACAAAGCATGAAAAAGGGTTTAATTTAGTTGTACCCTTCCAGAATATCTTTCCCATGATAAAAATCCATTTTTCCGGTATCCTCATCTTTTAATTGGTATATATTGTTTCCTTTTTTACTAATTACTTTGGCTTTTAAAAATTTTGTAGAAAATTTGGAAACGAACTTTTTACGCCGAAAAACGGTTGAATGTTTTGGAACAACTTCGCAAGTTGTATTTCTTAGCTGACTTCTTGAATGCTTCATCTATGTTTTTCATAATTTTACTTCTTACCAACTGAAGATTATCATTAGTACTGAAAATGGTGCCATCAAAAGATTTAAGTTTATTAAGTAAATCATAATCAGATCCATGGGAAATCATCCCTTGACCAAAGAGGGCATAGTATGTACTATAACCGATAGTTTGATGGTATGAGCTCCGTAAAGCCTCAGCAACATCCGCTAAATGCTTATCCCACTCTGAGTGGTCTTTAGAAATGTAAGTCCTTATACCTGTTATTACAGACCTATTCACCCTTTCGCTTGAGTTTGCTTGTGGACTATATAATGCTGTAAAAAATATCACGAGTTCCCCTCTCAGCTAAGAATTTTTCAAAAGTATGACATTTAAATTGTTTGCCGTGTTCACTGAACAACTTTTCAGGTGTGCCAAAAATAGGTAATATTTCATCTTTTAAGTACGAAATAATTACAGATGACGTAAATTTTTTTTATAGCTTTTAAGAAAGGGAATTTGGTAAAATGGTCCAAAACAACTAATACACCTATATTACCTCTCTTGGACCTGTGGTACGGACCCAACAAATCAATATATAAATGTTGAAATGGTCTTGAAGTAGAAAAGTGTGATATCATTGGAGGACGCAGAGTCTTATTTGATGATTTGTTTTATTTGCATTTGCCAATAAATTCCTTAACACCATCTGCCATTTTAGGCCAATAAAAATTATTGCGTAAACGACAAAGTGTTTTTGCAATTCCACCGTGACACTTATTAGGTGGCGAATGCGCACTGGCAATAACTGACGGAATTAAGTTGTTAGGAACCCAGAGCTTCCATTTAAATATCTCGTTTCCGCTTCCCCATCCGAAAATTCGCATAGCTTATAGATTTTTCGATCAAGTATTCTAAGGTCTGGTAGTTTCTTGGCCTTCAATGTATGACCGAAATTTTTGTATGGCAAGAATGACAGCCAAACATTCAAGCTCAGTCACACTATAGTTTGAATGTGCTTTATTCAGCTTCTTTGAAAAGAACGCTATGAATCATCGACTTGAGCCAACACTGCTCCAATACCTACCTTGCTAGCGTCGCATTGTACAATAAATGGTTTTGCATAATTGGGACTTATTAGAATAGGCGCTGTAGAGAGTTTTTCTTTTAATAAATCAAATCAAAGTTTTTCTTTTAATAAATCAATTAAATGCGAGCTATTACGGAAAGTAATCATTTGGCTTACTTTTCCAAAAATAACTTGCTGCTTACCATCTGCTGTACTAATAAAAATTTTGTTTTTGAAGGTTGTTTTCAGAAATAATCTTAGCCATATCACCACCAATACATGGTACTTGGGCACCACTATCTAGGTTAGGTTAGGTTAAGCAGGCAGCTTGTATAGAGGAGGAGAGAATGAAATAGCTCACTTGGGTCCATTATGTTGGTCCCTTTGTGATACCTGCAGATAAGAGGAGGGATAGACAGAGAAAATAGAAAACAATGTTAGACTGAGAAATTAGAGAAAGAAGTGAGAAATTAGAGAAAGAAGTGGATAGAAGGTGGGAAGGTGCTAGCCGTGAAGGCACTATTGGACGTGACATATGTTGATGAGCAACTATGTCACTTCAGTTGGAAGAGGGTTAGAAAACCAACCACAATTCCTTAAAAAGGAGTTAATCCTGATTGGTTCCAGAGATGAAACACACGAGAGGCTTTCAAAACATCGTCATCCCAAGTATTGTAGGCGACAGAGTTCTAATGCAGGGCAATGACAGAGATGGTGTTCAACCGTTTCCTCCTCTTCTTCATCCTGGCAACTTCTACAGAAGTCATTATAGGGGATACCCATCCTGCTTGCATGGGCTCCAAATAAGCAATGCCCAGTGACTATTGCTATTAAGTCACGTATCTGCATTTTCTGCAGCCGAAATAGCGAGACCGTTTTCTTTTGGTCCATTAAGGGCCATATTGTCCTTGCGATCGAGCAAGTCGACTCATTGGACCATCTGGCCTGAGCTATGTTGTGAAGGACAAAGTTGATGCGGTGTAATCAGGCCGAGAGGGGAATGCCACAATAGATGTCTATGGCATCGTCGTGCAATAGTGTTCCCTTCTTGGCTAGTTCATTGGCAGCACAGTTGCCTTGATTAGTCCCATGTCCCCTCACCCATTTAAGGGTGACTGTCGAATTATCCGTCATCTTATTTAAGGATGTCCGGCATTCAAGGACAAGATTTGATGTGCTATACACACCTATAAGTGACATGATAGCGGCTTTACTATTAGTACAAATCCAGATATCTCTGTCTGATATCCTGTGGTACTTTAGCCAGTTAGCCGCCTTTTTAATAGCAGATATTTCTGCTTGTATGACATTGCAGTCATTCCTAAAATCTAGTGCTCTCCACAGTTGCACCATAAAATAATATTGGTTTGATTACTGCTTCAAGCAGCCAATTTACATTCCTTGGGCTCATCCCCCAGGTTGTGCCAATGGCTTTCTTACATACATATATTGCCGTCATAGCTTTGGACGCTCTAGCCTGAACATTCATTTTCCAGGAGAGTTTACTATCTAATATTATGCCTAGATATTTCGCGCTATCAGATAGGTGGCTCCGTTTTAGATGGATTCACACCCAGTCCGTTCTGATCCCCCCAGGAACAGATTGCTCTGAATGCTTTTTCCAATCTTTGTGTCATTGTATCAACATGAGCTCCAGCAATTGTAACCGCCACATCATCTGCGTATGCAATTGTCTTGAAGTACATGGAATCCACTATCTAAAAGAGCTAAAACTTTTCTATTAAACAACTGGATTCCAGCATATGGACGTAAATCATTAGCTTTGGTAGCTAATATCGATAATGTGTGTGACAAAACCGTGCACGAAAACCTTACATCCTTCCAAAATTTGTTGGCGCGTAAAGACGAACGTTGATGCGTGCTAGATACACCACCACCCGATGCGAAAATTTCCTTCCTTCTCTGATTATAAAGTTGCAAACAGGTTTCATAGGGTACTATTTTTCTAGGGTTACTTTTTATATTTGCGAAATTAGGGAATTTAGTAAAATTTTAAATTTTTTCTATTTCGTTATTGGTTGGTCTTGGCGAAGGTTCTGTCGGAGACCTTCGCCCCGATTCAAGTTTTCCTAGGTTCTAGGCAGTCTATATAACGGTGGCCATCAGAACGGCAATTCCAACAAGTGACCTTAGATGGATAGTGACGTTTTTCTTCTACCAGAGCTTCGTTCGAAGTTTTGTTAAGGGAATCTTCCAAGCTTTCTTCTAGTTCACCTATTTGGCGACGAGTTGAGTTTCCGACTGTCAGGCGATGTATAGGAAAATTTGAGTTTGATATTTCATTCAGCAGATTTTCACCTTTTAGACATAATCGTCTTGGCAAACTGAATTTACTGAGACGTAAGGCAGTTGGTTACGTTTTTTAGGGCGTAATCTCTTTTGCAGGATTTCCACCAATTCTACTTCTGGCAAAGATGTGTGCAAGTTTTCAGTCATGTGTAAAATGGCGTTCTTATAGCCGTCAAATGATTCGGTCGGACCCTGTCTCCTACCTCTTATATCTTCTTTTAATTCGGTATCTGATTTGTGGCCTTCAAAGTTCGTTCGTAGTTCCTGGCAAAGTGCGGGCTAACATTAAAGAGAACATTAAAATTGCCTCCCAAAGTGTCAATAACTTGAGACTCTATACGATATATAAAATTTTCTACCGAAAGTTTTCGAGTTCAATCAAATTTTATATCCCAACTATTTATTAAGTAAGCTACCGTTCATGCATTATTAATGATACTCATCACACCCATCACGATTACTTAATCTATTTGAAAATTCACGCTGCTCCCGTTCTCTGAACAAGGGGGAATATCCTGAGACCAGGGGGGAATTTCTTCTGGATTTTCATTAGCTGCTCTTACTTCTGGTGTCAGTCCACGTAACTCCAAATTATTCAAGGCAGATGATATTGCACTTGCTAAACGGTCTTCAATTGTGTGAGTAATACGATCTTCAAATTGGTTAAAAAGAGTAGCATGCCGAGTCGATAATATAATGATAATACCTTTTATTGGTGATACACGAAATATAGTAATATAAGAATTTGTTTTCAATATATCCCAATTTCAATATAGATTTTAATATAAATTCTAAACTTTACGGACATTTATAATTTAGTTAGACATTGGTTTTTCCTCAGTTTGTTTCTTTTATTTATATTTTATTTATAAAATGCCATTCATTCGTATTACCGGGAATATTCCTGCTGAAGTAGAGCAGGAGATAGGAAATTCTACAATGTCATTAGAAGAAGGTGCATGGGGGGGGGGCGTTAATGTACCTAATAAAACAATAGAAAGACCCAGAACTCGTTTGCAAACTCGTAGGGAACAAGAAAGTTGGGATGACAATCGAGTTCGTAAGATTATTGACGACTCTGTGAGAGGATTAAGAGAAGAATTTGCCAACATGATTGCGGTTGGTCTGCGGGATTTTACTGCCGGAAATTTTGAACAGAATTTTCAAAATAGACAAAATAATCGCGTAGAGCCTGACGATTGGGAGGGTCGAAGTTTAGCATCACAGAATAGACAAAATGACCGAGGTAATCGTGAAAATCAGCCCAATCGAAATTTTGATCGGAATTCAGAAAGAGTACTTAATATAATTCGAAACTGGAAAATTCATTTTACTGGTGATACTACGGAAGTAACGGTTGACGAGTTTATATATACAGTCAATACTTTAACTCTTTAACTTTAATTTAAGTAGTGATTTTGGTATGTTATATGAGCATGCTCACATTCTTTTCGAGGGTAAGGCCCTAAAATGGTTCTGGCGGGTTCATCGAAGTTGTGAACACATGGATTGGGACCAGTTATGTGACGCGTTGAAATGTCAATATAAGGACTACAGTACGGACTGTGATATTAAGGACGACCTGGTGAGAAGGAAACAAAAACACAACAAGACTTTCGACGATTTCTATGATGCAATTATGATTCTCTGCGATAAATTGCGAAATTTTGGAATCGGAAGACTTTAAACGAGAAATTGGTAATCAGCCGACGGATATCGACAACCAGTTTTGGGAATAAGAAATTGATTATAACCGTAAAAAGGATTCCATTGATTTTTTGTTAATTCCTTCGATTACCCAGAATGTGATTTGTGGTTTGGAGTTTTGGAAAAAGTTTAATAATCAAATTGTTGCTCTAAATTCCGTCAGTGAAATTATTTCGGAGGAAGATCGAGACAAAATTCCACTGACGGCACCTCAAAAGCTACACCTGCAAATAGTTATTGATTACTTTCCGAATTCTGAAAGAGACGGGTTGGGATGTACCACATTGCTGGAACATAATATCGATACTAAGAATGAAACTCCCATCAAACAAAGATATTATCCGATATCTCCAGCTAGGGAAAATTTGTTGTGTGACGAAATAGACCGCATGTTGAATTTAAAAGTTATTGATGAGTGCCCAACATCCCCTTGGTCATCACCTGGCGTATTAATTGTAAAACCAGGGAAAGTGCGATTTTGTTTGGACAGTCGAAAACTAAATTCCGTGACAACTAAGGACGCATACCCTATACCGAACATAGATGGACTAATTTTAAGGCTTCCTCCAATTTATTATATTTCCAAGGTGGATTTGAAAGATGCATTTTGGCAGATAAAATTGGACGAAACCTCAAGACCCAAGACAGCGTTTACAATCCCTAATTGGCCATTATATCAATTCACAAGGATGCCGTTTGGATTATGTAACGCACCACAAACAATGTGCAGACTAATGGACCAAGTCTTCCCTTATAAATTGAAAACGTACATTTTTGTCTACCTCGACGACATTTTGATAATTTTTATGGACTTTGACGAACACCTTAAGCACTTAAAGGAAGTGGCTACACAACTTCGTTTAGCTAACTTAAAAATCAATGTTAAGAAAAGTCGTTTTTGCATAAGACAGGTGCAATACTTTAAAAGTTGATCCGGAAAAAATTAAAGGCTATTTCCCAATATCCTGCTCCGAAAACCGTCGATTCATTGATGATTATGCTACCATTACCTTCCCCCTGACAGAACTTCTGTCAAAACGGAAACTCTTTGTGTGGACAGAGGATGCACAAAAGTCATTTGAAACCATCAAGAAGAAGCTGACTTCAGCACCCATTCTAGTACACGCTAATTTTAATAAGCCGTTTATATTACAATGTGATGCCAGTATGTTCGGAATTGAAGCAGTATTAGCACAGCATGATGACAATGAAAACGAAAAGCCAATAGCTTTCATGTCACAAAAACTTAACAAAGCACAAAAAAACTATTCCATCAAAGAATTGGAATGCCTAGCAGTTATTTTGGCAATAAAAAAAATTTTGGGCATACATATATTGAAGGCCATGAATTTAAAATCATCACTGACCATGCCATTCTAAAGTGGCTCATGAGACAATGGACTTATCCGGTCGTTTGGCTAGATGGGAACTAAAACTACAGGGGTTTGTTTTTTCCATAGAACACCGTAGAGGAAAAGACAATGTTGTGCCAAATGCTTTATCCCGAGCATTTGATAATGACAATATTGTGGCCGAATTAAATTTACAAACTTTACCATCTGTGGATCTTAACTCTAATGCATTCAATAGTTCTGAGTATACCTTGTTGAGAGATGAATTTTCTAAATTACAATTGCCAGATTATAAAGTTCTGGATAAATATATTTACAAAAGGACATGTGGAAATTTAGATGAATCGGATTGTTGGAAATTGTATATTCCAGAAGAACTGCGAAAGGATGTCATATATGCAGCATACCAAATGCCGCTCATGGTGCGATAGCAAAGACAGTACATCGTATAAGGCAGCTTTTCTTCTGGCCCAAATTAGTCACCGATGTTAAAAATTATGATACCAATTGCTTCTTATGCAAAACCTCGAAGTCACAAACAAACTCCTTAAAACCACCAATGGGTGAAATGATCGTTTCCGAAAGACCATTTCAACGGCTATATATCGATCTTATAGGTCCTTTACCGCGATCCAAAAGTGGACATATTGGGATTTTAATTGTTTTAGACCATTTTACAAAATTTACATTTTTGAAACCATTAAGAAAATTTATTACAAAACCAATTATTGAATATTTAAAAAATGAGATCTTCAACTGTTATGGGGTACCTGAATTTATCGTTTCCGATAACGGTAGCCAGTTTAAATCTACTGATTTTAAAAAAATGATTGAAAACTTCGAAATAAACCATCAATTTACGGCCGTACATAGTCCTCAATCGAACGCTAGTGAAAGGGTTAACCGATCGATCAACGAAGCTCTCCGATTATATGTGCGTAATGATCAACGTCACTGGGATGAGTATTTGGCTAGTGTTAATTGTGCAATTCGTAGCAGTCAGTGTGCATCAGACAACAGGACTGACACCTTACGAATTAGTATTTGGACAAACAATGATAACTTATGGACAAGACTGCACAATTTTAAGAAACTTGAAACTTTTTGAGAAAACGGATACGAAAGTAAAGAGACAGGATAAGTTTACACTTTTAAGGGACTCTATTCAGACAAAAATTAAAGAGGAATATGATCGTAATGTTAAATCATACAATTTAAGATCCCGCAGCCGCTAATTTAATATTGGTCAAATAGTAATACGCCGCAACTTCGTTCAAAGTTCGCTAATTAACAACTTTAGTGCTAAACTAGCACCAACGGGTGTAAAGGCTATAATAAGAAAACGAATAGGCAGAGTAAGCTACGAACTTGAGGACGTCGAAGGAGGATATACTGGTGTTAACCATATTAGTCGCCTTTTTCAGAAATTATCCTGCAGCAAACTTTGCATTTCATCTGCTTTGTGATGGCGTCAATAATTTTTTTTTACTTTTACACACATTTTTCTCTGGCTGTACTAAATTATACTGTCTTAAAATTTCATTTGTACTTTATAAATTTTGGTCTAGTTAGCCTTGAATTTATTTTCTTTTTATTTTACATTGTCAAAATGTTTAAAATTTTCTTTAAACTGAAAAAATACATCAACTGAATTAGTATTATTTGTGCCGGTGTGGTAATCGAAAATGAAAAAAAAAGACCAAAATTTAATCTTGGAAATTTGTCATATTTAGAAGAAACTTAGAAGATATTGGTAAGGGGATTTTATTAAAAGTTTTTTTATTGCTTTAAAATTGAATAATTTTTGATGTGTCTTGTTAGGAATCTTCATACATATATAATCATAGTTTCCTTTGTATGCAAAACTCTTTCACAAAAGGACTGCAGGATTCAAATCTATATACCGGATTTTCTGGGCAGTATTTTTTTTTTTTTTATCTGCATCACAACAAATAGAATACCAGAATTTTGGAAGGTGTACACCAATCTTAACCAGCCTATAAGTAATAGAGCCGGTAGTGTGTGACCCTATTAATTGTTAAAGGCTACAGGTTGTGATAAGAAATTGTTAATTTTCTTGATTTATTTCAACGTTTTGGTAAAACTTATTTCGGGTTTCTGGTTCCTGTGTTCATTTTATTTTATGGTGGATATTTGTAACCACTAAATAGTTCATCTTTTGATAATTAAACAAACGTAAATTAAATTAGTTTTACCGTAAAAGCAAAATGGTTACCTAAAAATTTACCTTTGTGTTATAAGAAACTGAATATGTACATACTAAAACACCTCCTCATAAATACACCCTACATACAGTCTTAATATAAATACCAGCTCATTTTAAAATTAACGTTTTTGTTAATCGTGTGGATTACGGTATGCACAGAAATTAAATTTATTAGTAGTAACACAATCCACTCGTTATTAAATTTACACCTTAATTAAAGATTTAACTCTAACATCCAACTAGTGAATTCAAGCTTAGCATGATGCACCTATCTACTGTATTCCGGGGCCTGTTGACATCGTTGGACATTTTTTGAACTGTAAGTTGAGTTGTTTTTTTATTTTTTTTTTTTTTTTATTATACAATTTTTTTCAACGTAATATGAATTTCGTCATTTGACTTTTAGTTGGAAATAATCTAACATTTTACTTTTCCCAAATAAGAAAATGAATATATTCATATTCAAAAGTAAAACCCATTCATACAAATATTCACCTCTTGACTAAGACATTCGTAAATTTTTTGTTGTACCACACTGAGGGAAAAAACAAATCTAATCGGCCTTAAATCAAGTCGCAAACGTCGTAAAAGTCTGTTAAGCTCGAAAATTCTAAAATCAAGCCGAAAATCTTATTTCAAGAACGATTATTCTTAAGTTGATTTTTAAGTTGCATCGTTCTTAGTTTAAGAATAAAAATCTTGTTTTAAGATTCACGCATTCTTAAAACAAGCCTTATGTAAGCTTACTTTAAGTCTGACATAGGCTTAATTTAAGAATGTTCATTCTTATTTCAAGAATGTTTCCTCTTAATTTCATCCTTTTCGATATTCGAAATTCGAATATATTTTATCGCATTAACCCAGCAAACAAAATAAAAGATATTTAATTTTATTTTTGATATATTGTGGTTTTATTCACATATTCATTGAAAATTAAAAAAAAAACTTATACATTAGTGTAAGTACATAAATTTATTTATATATGCTTAAGTCTCATAAATGCTTTACCATTACTAATATAATATACATGTAAAGGAGGGCTAGTAAAGCTACATATTTATATTTATAATATTTACATTGTCAGTTTTTAAACCTTGTCTTGGTTCAATTTCATATGATTGGAAATGATTATTAAATCCCTTAACATTAATTCTGTAACACATAACATAAATATTTTCATTTTGATATAAAAAAGCTTTTATTTCAAAGAGATCAAGTGTGGTTTTTTTAATTGCTAGGAAATAATTAGGTTTATAAAGTGTACTCTTATAAGTTATTTCATCAATCATGTGTATATTAGTTAAATTTATGTCTGGTATAGAAACTATTTTTGAAAAAAAGTCGTATTGTCTTAAATCAACAGTTTTAGGGGATTCATAACTAAAAACAGGTTCTAATGAGTTCTCATGGTCTAACAAAAAACTTGAAAACTTAATAGCAGATTTAACTGCTAATGACCGAGAAGGATTTATTCTAGATGTAATGTTATTTAAATACATTTTTGATTCTTTATGTTTCGCTTCAAAACGCATGCTCCATATATATTTTAATGGCCCACATTTCTTTATTGCAGTAGCATAATGAACTAGAAAATGGTGCTTTGGTTTAGGTGGTCCGTAGAGCTTAGTATAAATTGTGTGATGTTTTTTGATTAGTCGTTGAAAATCATTTAATTCTTCATAGATATATGTGGGTTTTAATAAGAAGTCGAGAATTTCTATTAAGGTTATAAAAAGTTCCCAATTTTTGTTACCAATAGGAATTAGGTCACCTATTATTAGTGGCAAAAAATGAATAAAACATCCAATTTCGCTAGCAGACATCCTTAAGTTAAATGTTTTTAGTCTCGTTATACATAATGGTACAGAAATATTCCCAATTTCTGATTCACCGAACTGAAAAAGTTGATTTCTGTTATTAATGGTGTTTAATGTCAAGACTTGCTGATTTAGTAAAGCAACTAATACATTGCATACATCGTATATGCAAACTCCTTCATATATATCGTGCATTAAATCGAAACAAAAATTTTCGGTCACATGGAAACAATTAAGTTCATTAAAAATGCAACTCTCCTTTAAGCCCGTTGCTTGAAAATTATTTTTTATAAAATCCTCCTTATAATTTTTCTTATTCCTTAAGCAATGTACATTTTCATAAACATCATACTGCATTTCTGCCTTCGATCTTGTACAGGCGCGACAATATTTCAAAGAATTGAAGGATTGTACAAAACCCTAAATACTATTTACAGCTAAATTGTCGCCTACAATCAAACCGAGAATAAAACTTACTTTAAATTTTGTATTTTCAACTGCTATTTCTAAACCTTCTTCAAGCACTTTCAGTTCTTCAACTAAGTGGTAAAAACTGTTTGTATTTCCGCACTTCTTTAAATTTTCAGACGATATGAAAGCTGCATGAAATGTATACTCTAGTTTAGAAAGCAAGTACTGAGGCATGGTGGGAAAACTTAAATAACACCCACAAATGGAATATGTATGACTACCAAGGGGATTATTTATTTGGAAATCATCGCAATAAAGTATATATGGAATAACTAAAGAAGGCTGCATTTTTTGTTTTTTAAGTTTAAAAATTTCCCCACTAGCAAAATTACACAAAAAATTGCTTTGCAAACTTCTATTTGTATTTTCTAATGTAAGATGTAAAAGTTTTGGTATTTGAAAAAATAAATTTTAAAGGCATTATATGAATATCTGACAACTTAGGACCTAGGGGATTGCCGTTCGAAATTATTTCAGAAATTGTAATACTTATTGTAAAAGACTTTGGATGTTGATATAAGTTCAAATCAGATAAAACTTTAAGTAAACGATACTCGGACTTAATTTCTTGAAAGGGGTCTTTACAAAAATTTAAAACACACGATAAATATTGCATTTGATCGTTTTGAACTTCATTATTTTTTAAAACACTTTCTATTGTCAAGGATATAGTAGACAATAACGATGAAATCATGCCTTGAATTTCTAATACTTGTTTTCTTGGAATAAAGTTTTGATGATGTAAGTTTAATGACAATTGTAATGCTTGCTTTTTTAAAACAGCGATAGTTTGCAAAGTTGTATTGTTCTCATTAGAAACTGAATGGGAATTATTATGAGTAGAGGATATTTTATTGAGTTGCTTTGCTTCATTATCATAAAAGGAATGGGAAGGTGCATTGAGAGGTAAAGTGTTGTAATTTTTAACACTATCTTTAATTGGATGTTGTTTCTCTAAATGTATGCGAAAGTACGTAAAATTAGAAAAAGTCTGGTTACATTGATTTTGTACACATTTGAGTTTTAAAAGCTTTGTGGATTTAAAATGATCATCTTTAAAATGCCGAATTAGAAGACGTGCGCCCAAAAATTTTTCTGAGCTTTCAAAGCAAATATACATTATGATTTAAATTAGTTGTTAGCGAAAAAATTAAGTAAAGAAGTAATATTTGCAGATTTAATATCAAAAGAAGTATTAATTTCAAAAAAAAATTTTTGTATAAAAAGCCATGGTAATTGACAAGCATCAGGATATTTTAAATTAAATACTTGAAAAATTTTAAAGCACACGTCTAAACTTTCTATATAAGAATCAAATTTGTATAAAGTCTTATCAAAATAAACATAGAAACCTTTTATATCCACATCTGATAATCCTTCTACCAATAGAAACGGTTGTATAGTCAATTTAGCTGAGTAGTATTTGGTGACGATTTCATCAATTTGCTCTTGGTAATTATTAATTGACGTCAACCTTAGTGCAAAACTTTCCTCTGCATCTACAATAGTTGCCTTCTTGTTTAGTTTTCCTGAAGAGTTTTTAAATCGAGTTGGGGAAGGCAGTACAGCGTTAAGTAATATGGTCAAAAGGTAGTCCTGGGCATCTTAAAAATGAAAAGAGAAATAGACAAAACAGAGATCTTAAGTCTTATCGTAATTATTATTATTATTGGTTCCTACCTTTATTTTCAGTTAACTTTGTGTTAGTAAATTGTTGCCTACAAAAATCATTACGAATATGATTTTCATAATACTGAATTAATTTTATTTTAAAATCTTCCCATTTCGAATAAAATAATTGTGCTTTTGATGGATGCAATAAATTAAAATCGATTTTGATCTGGAATTATTTTACTATTAGAAAATTAAACAAAGGGAACTATTACAGAATTATTTACCAATGCAGGTGCTCTAGAATCCGAAATTTTAGGCCAAGAATTAAAATAATCGGCACTTTCCATTTCGTTTAGGTCCTGCTGACGCAACTGAAAAGTTAATTTCCATTTTTCGCAGACCTCATTCCAGTCAGAGCTATTCCTGCTTAGGAATGTCTTATACGCCACGAGTGTTGATTTGCTAGTCTCAGTTAAAGTTTCACTGTTGAAACGTAAGTTTTCAAATGAAGAATCTTTATCAGAGTCATTTTTTTTCCAATTCGTCAATAAGTCTTCGTTTTTTGGATCTTCTATTTTTATATTTAGCGTACAGTTTACCACTTGGATTTTTGCGCCCTTGTCTTGGTATGAAATAGTAATTCTTAAAAAAGGACAACTTATTTATATATGTACATATAAAACAATAAAATAACATAAATCTTACCTCAGCAGCCTTTTCATTAGGAAAAATACCCACAATTTCATTTGTTAATACCAAAAAGTCTTTTGCATGGAGAGTGATATTGTTGTTGATTACTTCTTCTACTATAATGTTTATCAATTCATTCCTGTGTTCGTTTGTTAAGTTTTGGATTTGGTTGTAAAATTCGAGAATAATTTTTCCTTTTGATGTTTCATTTAGAACAACGCTCAAGTCTTTGTTCAACAATTTTCCACAAATTGACAAATTTGCGGATGAGGAGTTTAAGGAAGTATTTCTTGGAGTTTTTACAGTTTCTAGCCAATCTTCCACTTTCGACGGCATTGACATGGTACCTTCGTCTATTCCAAACTACAATACATGTTATGAAATATTTTCTTGTGATCAGTTTCTCTTAAACAAAAACATTTCTACCTCTTTTTTCTTCCAAATAAATAATTTTTCACGAAATTCCATGCGCAGTCCTAACGGAGGAATAGCTTCCTTTAAGTCCTCTTTTCGCATGAACTGTAAGCTTCTATAGGTCACTTGAGCAGCTTAAAAATATCAGAAAATTGAAATTGTGTAGAGCATACAATAAAGTACAAAGTACTTACCCTTTAAATATTCAAAGACAGGTTCCAAATCAAATTCTTTTAAAAGTTTTCTCAAACTTTCCTCGTCTTGGTTTCCGGCACAATGCTGAACTTGTTCTTTTTCAACATTTAAAAGCACAAACTCACCAGAATTACTTATTGGCATTCCACAAATTTCATTTTGGACTGTTTGAAGAGTGAACTGCGATTCACTTTCAATAGTTTCTTCGCCCAGAGTATTTTGACTGTTTTCTTCCTCTGGAATAACTGCATTAATAGCCACATTCATCCAAATATTTGCGGAGTTTTCATCAATGTTCACAATTTGAGAATTTTCCATTACAAAAGCTTATTTTATTTTAATTTTTATTATTTTTCACTTTAACACGTTGATACAAAATGACAACTAAACAAACCAACCACCGCATACAGAATATATATTTTTTTGTTATTTAAGATCGTTTCAGATTGAATTAAGAATTTTAAGCTTGTTTTAAGCACTTTTAGATTTAAAAAAAATAATCAGTCTTGAAGTAATCTAAAATCAAGAATTTTATTCTTAAATTAGGATTTTTATTCTTATTTTAAGATTTAATTCTTGTTTTAAGCCCGTCGTTCTTAATTTTATCTTCATTTTAGTGTTTTGCAGGCTTGATTTGTTCAAAACTTAAAATAAGCCCGACACAGCTTAATTTTAGCCCGCAGTTTTTTTCTTAGTGCACTCAGTTGGTAAATTTGTTTTGTTTTTTTAACCTTTAAATTACTTTTTGTTACCTGTAAATAACCTTAGGGTAACATTTTTTTTTTACATAATTTATATGTAGTTTAATTTTTCTCAACTTTTATTATTTCTTATTATGTATTATTAATAAACTTAATTTGTTATAACGTTTTAAAGATGAGGTCCTGAAAAGTAAAGTTAAGTGTATGGGGTAGGTTTTAATTTTTTTTTTTTTGTATTTTATTGGGCTGACAAGAGACTATGTAAATTTGTCAGCATGGTGGGTGCAGCACATTACATCCTACGCTGCACTTCAAACGTCTACCATCTTTTATTTTTTTTCCCCCTGTGTTATTCACTTTTGATTTGCTACCTAAGGTAAAATTTTCTGTAACACTATCTAAAACATAACCAATATTTTTTTTTTTTTTTTGGAACAACATACACCCTCCCCAACGACGAGCACAGCCGAAATTAATAGGTAGCCCCGTTCCCAAGATAATACCTCGACATGAAGAATCGTTACAAGTTCTCTAGATACAGGATAATAATTTTTCACTTTGGATGGGAGGTACCACTCCCGCTATTCCAATCCCGTCTGTGTTTAGCTAAACTATGTACGTTAATATGGCGGTTATTGGTGCAAAATTCCAAGGCGTTAGCTAGTGCAGTTCTCTAGATACAGGATAATAATTGTTCACTTTGTATGGGAGGTACCACTCCCGCTATTACAATTCAGTCTGTGTTTAGCTAAACTATGTACGTTAATATGGTGGCTATTTGTGCAAAACTCCAAGGCACTACCTAGTGTAGTTCTCTAGATACAGGATAATAATTTTTCACTTTGTATGGAAGGTACCACTCCCGCTATTCCAATCCAGTCCATCTTTCTCCAAACAATGTACGTTAATATAGGGGTTACTGGTGCAAAATTAAAAGGTTCTACCTATTACTGTTAGCAAGAAACACGATGATAAATATTTACTTTGTATGGGTGTTGGCAGCCCACGTCGAATATTAAAAAAATAAGTACCCTGTTTTACCTTCCGTGTATCTAATAACAAACTGTGAAAATTTCAGAAAGATCGGGTCATTGGTGTAGGCAGCTTTAGCTTTCCGACAAACAACAACATTTTGTGCTTTATATATATATATAGATTACTTAACTACACAAGATTTTAGCTCAGTAAGAGAAATAAAAATACTTATTTTAAAAACTAGAAAAATATTGTTGAACCAGCAAATTTCTTGCTTGGAAACCATTTTCGTCAACCCTTATTTGAATGTCAGCTTCATCTTCAATATTTTCAACATCATCAGCAGTTTCATAAGTATCATCGTTTATCTCATCATCTGCCACTCCATTTTCAATGAGTATGTTGTTCAAAATAATACATGAGTTTAATATTTTGCCTGCTGTCCTGGGATTGTAGCACAACACTCTCTCTCTCTCTCTGCTTGGGCATCGGAAGCGAGACTTTAACACTCCAAAGCAGCGCTCAATGCAATTTCTGGCTTTACGGTGTTGCCGGTTATAACACTCCTCAGCGTCAGTTAGGTTTGCTCCTTGTATTGGTGTCATTAAATACTGCAAATGTGGATATCCACTATCAAAACTGAAAATATTTATAAATGCTTTTTGCATCAATCCTATTAAACATACCAATAAGAAAAAAATTCCTGTCAACATTGGAGTATTTTTCTTGCAGAAAATCTCTTAAAGCGCTTGCTGTTCCGCCAAATCTAGCATTACAGTCTATAATCCGCAAATCCAAATCACATACCTTAGTAGAAAGAATTCTGTTTAGAGTTTTTATTTATTTTATTTTCATTCTTATTATAAATAACCAAACGTAGTAGCAAGCTGTTTACACATTCTCAGTTTTGTTTTAACAAATATGTTAAAGAAACCATGGCTTTAAACCCATTACAACACATGTTTTGTGGTTAAATCACAAAGCATGAAAAAGGGTTTAATTTAGTTGTACCCTTCCAGAATATCTTTCCCATGATAAAAATCCATTTTTCCGGTATCCTCATCTTTTAATTGGTATATATTGTTTCCTTTTTTACTAATTACTTTGGCTTTTAAAAATTTTGTAGAAAATTTGGAAACGAACTTTTTACGCCGAAAAACGGTTGAATGTTTTGGAACAACTTCGCAAGTTGTATTTCTTAGCTGACTTCTTGAATGCTTCATCTATGTTTTTCATAATTTTACTTCTTACCAACTGAAGATTATCATTAGTACTGAAAATGGTGCCATCAAAAGATTTAAGTTTATTAAGTAAATCATAATCAGATCCATGGGAAATCATCCCTTGACCAAAGAGGGCATAGTATGTACTATAACCGATAGTTTGATGGTATGAGCTCCGTAAAGCCTCAGCAACATCCGCTAAATGCTTATCCCACTCTGAGTGGTCTTTAGAAATGTAAGTCCTTATACCTGTTATTACAGACCTATTCACCCTTTCGCTTGAGTTTGCTTGTGGACTATATAATGCTGTAAAAAATATCACGAGTTCCCCTCTCAGCTAAGAATTTTTCAAAAGTATGACATTTAAATTGTTTGCCGTGTTCACTGAACAACTTTTCAGGTGTGCCAAAAATAGGTAATATTTCATCTTTTAAGTACGAAATAATTACAGATGACGTAAATTTTTTTTATAGCTTTTAAGAAAGGGAATTTGGTAAAATGGTCCAAAACAACTAATACACCTATATTACCTCTCTTGGACCTGTGGTACGGACCCAACAAATCAATATATAAATGTTGAAATGGTCTTGAAGTAGAAAAGTGTGATATCATTGGAGGACGCAGAGTCTTATTTGATGATTTGTTTTATTTGCATTTGCCAATAAATTCCTTAACACCATTTGCCATTTTAGGCCAATAAAAATTATTGCGTAAACGACAAAGTGTTTTTGCAATTCCACCGTGACACTTATTAGGTGGCGAATGCGCACTGGCAATAACTGACGGAATTAAGTTGTTAGGAACCCAGAGCTTCCATTTAAATATCTCGTTTCCGCTTCCCCATCCGAAAATTCGCATAGCTTATAGATTTTTCGATCAAGTATTCTAAGGTCTGGTAGTTTCTTGGCCTTCAATGTATGACCGAAATTTTTTTATGGCAAGAATGACAGCCAAACATTCAAGCTCAGTCACACTATAGTTTGAATGTGCTTTATTCAGCTTCTTTGAAAAGAACGCTATGAATCATCGACTTGAGCCAACACTGCTCCAATACCTACCTTGCTAGCGTCGCATTGTACAATAAATGGTTTTGCATAATTGGGACTTATTAGAATAGGCGCTGTAGAAAGTTTTTCTTTTAATAAATCAAATCAAAGTTTTTCTTTTAATAAATCAATTAAATGCGAGCTATTACGGAAAGTAATCATTTGGATTACTTTTCCAAAAATAACTTGCTGCTTACCATCTGCTGTACTAATAAAAATTTTGTTTTTGAAGGTTGTTTTCAGAAATAATCTTAGCCATATCACCACCAATACATGGTACTTGGGCACCACTATCTAGGTTAGGTTAGGTTAAGCAGGCAGCTTGTATAGAGGAGGAGAGAATGAAATAGCTCACTTGGGTCCATTATGTTGGTCCCTTTGTGATACCTGCAGAGGAGGGATAGACAGAGAAAATAGAAAACAATGTTAGACTGAGAAATTAGAGAAAGAAGTGAGAAATTAGAGAAAGAAGTGGATAGAAGGTGGGAAGGTGCTAGCCGTGAAGGCACTATTGGACGTGACATATGTTGATGAGCAACTATGTCACTGGACATATGGAAGAGGGTTAGAAAACCAACCACAATTCCTTAAAAAGGAGTTAATCCTGATTGGTTCCAGAGATGAAACACACGAGAGGCTTTCAAAACATCGTCGTCCCAAGTATTGTAGGCGACAGAGTTCTAATGCAGGGCAATGACAGAGAAGGTGTTCAACCGTTTCCTCCTCTTCTTCATCCTGGCAACTTCTACAGAAGTCATTATAGGGGATACCCATCCTGCTTGCATGGGCTCCAAATAAGCAATGCCCAGTGACTATTGCTATTAAGTCACGTATCTGAATTTTCTGCAGCCGAAATAGCGAGACCGTTTTCTTTTGGTCCATTAAGGGCCAGATTGTCCTTGAGATCGAGCAAGTCGACTCATTGGACCATCTGGCCTGAGCTATGTTGTGAAGGACAAAGTTGATGCGGTGTAATCAGGCCGAGAGGGGAATTCCACAATAGATGTCTATGGCATCGTCGTGCAATAGTGTTCCCTTCTTGGCTAGTTCATTGGCAGCACAGGTTTTTGTCAGATCGTCTTCGCCAAGGCTTTCACGACAAATTGTACAAATACCTATTATTTTATCATCAGGACTATAACGTAATGAAATTTTATTGACCTATATTGTACTTATATAGCCACAAAATTACGATTAACACGTTTGTAAAAAAATACCACAACAAAATTGAATATACTGGTCCTACTCTTATTTGTTCGCAATGTTGTCTAAATAAAATAACTCTTAGAAAACAAAATAATTTCTTTCAAATATTTGTATCTTTCAAAATTTTATATCTTGGGGGGTGTGCTTATAGCGGTTAAAAATTACATAGATCATAAGTTGTTACCAAAGATTAAAACAATAACCATAGAAATTATCTCTGTGGAAGTTAAAATAAGTGAACGTCCCGTAAGTTTTATCTCTGCTCATAATCCAGTTTACACTTCTAATTTTAAAACTGACTTAGAACTTCTTACCAATTCGTTTAGTGACTATTTTATTTTTGGTGATTTGAATGCACAACATGTGAGTTGGAATTGTATTTCAAACAATTCAGCTGGCAAGGAACTGTACAGACATCACTTAAGTTGAAGTTATTATGTATATCATCCGGATACACATACTAGATTCGGCCAAAATATAATTCCAGTCCAACCATCCACGGTTGATATCTTACTTACTAACTATAACATTTCATTTTCGCAGTTACAGTCACATCCAAATATTTTACAGTCTGATCACACCCCAATATCTTGTTACATTTTTGGAACACCACAAAATCACTTTGTTACAGTTCCGTTGTATAATCAAGCTGATTGGCCAGCAATTAAATACTGGGTCGAGAATGAAATTAAGAATCATAATATCGGACAAATAGAGCTTAACAATATAAACCTAGATTCATCATTAAATAAATTAGTTAGTATAGTTAAAGAAGCTTTTTCCAAGATTCCAGCTTTTTCTGCCAGAAAAATCCTTGGCAGAGGGAAATTTCAAATACGTCTAAAATGCTGATTACTCAGAGGAACAAGTATAACCGTAAACTTAAAAGAAGTAGAGATCCTAGTTACAGAACTCAACTAATCAGCATTTTAAAACAGTTGAATCACTTAATTGATTTTCATTTGAAAAGGGATAGAAATGAAGCGTGGGCTAAATTCATTTCCAAACTGCCTTCCGGCTCTAAAAAGTTTTGGAAACTAACAAAAGCTTTAAAAGGTAGAAATTCTGCAATCCCCGATCTAAATATAAATGGGGAAGTTTTAAATACCCGTGAAGCAAAAGCAAATGCCATTGCGGAAGTTTTTAGATGCAACAATAATATCACCAACAACAATTCATCACCTTTAGATAATGTGGTTCTAAATTATGTGCAGGAACTTAACAATGTAAATCTCGCTGACAGTGACAATTTTGAATTCACAGATGCAGTAGAGGTAAAGACATTTGTTTTATCTTTAAAAAATAACAAGGCCCCAGGTTTAGACGGAATTAACAGCATTATTTTAAAAAATATGCCCGATTACTTTTTTGAAACTTTGAGCAAACTATTTAATTACTGCTTGAGAAATGGTCATTTCCCCATGATATTTAAAAAGGCCAGGGTTATACCTATTTTAAAAACTGGAAAAGATCCAAAATTGCCTTCCAGCTATAGGCCAATAAGCATTTTGAGCTTGTTGGATAAAGTCTTTGAAAAAATAATCCACAAAAGAATCGTAGAGTTCTCAGAACAGAATAACATTATACATCAGCAGCAGTTTGGATTCCGAAGAGAGCACTCTACGGTACATAAAATCAAACGAGTGGTTAATATTATTGAGAATAATAAAAGAAATCGTAGAAGTACAGGTATTATATTTCTTGACATTGAAAAGGCTTTCGATACAGTATGTCATAATGGCCTATTGTATAAACTTAACTCTTTTAGTTTTCCTTTATATTTACAAAAAATCATACAAAGCTTTTTAGACCAACGTTCATTTCTAGTTTTCGTGGAGCGCATCTCATCAGATGAAAAACATATACTCGCAGGTCTACCGCAAGGTTCCGTTTTGTCACCTACGCTTTATTCGTTATACACGTCAGATATCACTCTACACAGGAATCAGGAAGCAGCATTTTATGCAGACGATAGTGCTTTCATTTGCAGCGGTAAGGTATCTAATTCATTAGTTAGGAAAATGCAAGAGAGCTTAAATTCAAGCCAAAAATATTTTAATAAATGGAAAATAAAGGTCAATGATGATAAAACACAGGCCATTATTTTTCCATATAATAAGTCGCCAAAACGCATACCTTCTCAATCTATGTTGTGCCGTGGGAATGTTATACCTATAAAGTCAGAAATCAAGTATTTGGGCATTATAATGGATAAAAAACTAACATTTAAGCAACATGTCAACCAAATTTGTGAAAAAGCTATAAAGTGTGGTCGGGCATTGTTTCCCATACTCAACAGAAGATCTAAATTGAATATGAAAAACAAAATATAGTTATATAAAATGTGCATTCGACCAATTATGAGTTACAGCTGTCAAGTATGGTTTCATAAAACTGCGAAAACTCATACCAAAAAGCTTCAGATTATACAAAACAAGAATTTGAAAATAATTCATAATCTTCCTCGTAGGTATCCGACAAATTTACTTCACAGTAACTTTGGACACAAGATGATAAACGATTTCACTAGAGAACTGACACTGACATTTAATGAAAAATGCAGACTGTCAAACTTTGAATCAATAAGGAATTTACAAAGTAATCACTAAGATTCGTTCGTTAAAAATGAATGTATTAGTGATTATCCAAAAAAATTTCTTTATAACTTCCATAGAGATCAAAAAGGTTTTTGTGAGCTATTTTCCTTAAGGCTGTATATTTATTGTTATTAGTTTTGTAAATTTAATTATAAGACTCTTATTGTTGTAGTACTTATAGTAAAATCTCATACCTCTGTACCTTTTATATTTTAAACTTGTAAATAAAGACTTAAAAAAAAAAATGACTTTGTGATTAGAAGTGGTTAGAAAAGATGCAAGATGGTGATAGGCACCAGTAGCTATACACGTCAGGTACGGTAAATATGTACTTATATTGCGATAAGGCCGGCTAAACCATAAATTTCACTCGGGTTACTACTCTTGATTAAAATTGCAATGCGGCCAACACCGGATATGATCTGTTGACTCGGATGTTGGCCCTCCTTCAACTTAACTTTTGGATCTATTTACTACAGGGTTTTTTCCTAGAATTTTGGGTAATCTATCAAAATTACTGTCAGAACCTAATTAATTATATTCATACCTTTACATATGTTAAAATCCAATACACGTGGGGGTTGTTACCATAAACTTTAGATATTATTTGTAGTAATCCAAAAGTATTTATGGTAATCCGGTGGAATTTAGGTAATCCGGGCAAATGGATAGTTGGAAGACAATTCCTGTGATACCGATAAAAAAAATTTCAAGATATAAACTTTTCTTTACACCATATATATACGAGACACTACTTAATTCCACGTTGTTTTCTTTAAAGTAAGATTGTGCGTAATAAATGATGCAATACTAATGATCGTTAAGGCAACATTTTCCACGTGTCTGCTTAATGAACATTAATGTAATCGATACTTTTCACAATCTCAGTTTTGTCTTAACAAATATATTAAAGAAATCATGGCTTTAAACCCATTACACGTGATATTAATATTAAGGTTTAGTGCAATGTACTATCTCATGTATATGAAAGAGAGAAGCTGAACACAGCCGAACACAGCAGACAGACATACATATTTATAAATGTAGAAACATGCTAACAAGTTGAGTTACCGAAATATTTTACACATTATGAAAAATACACATTTTAGGAGGTCATTGAATTTTGATTTCTAGTTTCGTTCAACAGAAGCTATATGTGAAAAAAATGCTAAAGAAGAATTTAGATTTAAGTTTTTGTTTTTGGTCATTTTTATGTGAAGTAAATAAAGATGTTGATGAGGAATCTTTAGCGTTTGTTTTTTTTTCTGTTTAAGTTTTAGGTTTGATTTAAATGATCTAGTGTATTTAAAAAAGGGTGAAAAATTGTATTAGGAAATAGAAAATCTTTATTTATAATTCTAGTTATGCGGTGAACATACATACACACACACATACATACATACCAAGGGACAGTCCCAATAATAGTGGCTGCCGACGCAAATGCGCATCATCACATCTGGGGTAGCTCTGATACCAACAAAAGAGGTGAGTGTATCCTTGATTTCATTTTAAACAATAATCTAGTAGTTGCAAATAGGGGCTCTGAGCCCACTTTTGTTGTATCAAATAGACAAGAGGTGTTAGATATTACGCTTGTTAGTATGCAATATGCTTTTCTGATAGAGAACTGGAGAGTCTCCAATGACTGCGCCTTCTCCGACCATCGTTATCTTATCTTTTCAATTGCTAAAAAGAAAGGGAAAAGCAGAAAATGCTCCTCACAGTCGCACTTGCTCATCCCATGAATATTAGGGACAATACGTAGTATTGTGGTCCTCTGAAATAGCCGAATCTTGCAAGACTTGTCGGCAATTATTCAATGAAGCAAAGAGGACAAATTATCTGTTAACTAATTTAAGAATCAGGTTAGGAACGCAAATCCTGGAAAGACTTCTGCGGCAGCATTGAGAGTTTTTCCGATACTAGCAGACTGCGTAAAGTACTTGCCAAAGAAACACCCAGGAATGGGTATATTCAGAAATTAGACGGAACTTGGGCAACTAGTGCAGATGAGTCCTGTTGGACACTCATTTTCCAGGGTGTCGATCACCTATGGGTTCGCAACAGAATCCTACTCAGATGTGCAGTATAACGACCTCCGCAAACATCGATGTGGATAAGCTACACTGGGCGATCAAAAGCTTCCGTCCTTATAAATCTCCAGTACCGGATGGTATCATTCCCGCCGATCTACAAAACAATCTAGATCTGGTAACTCCCTGGCTACTAGAAATATATCAAGCCTGCCTCACATGATCATATATTCCATATCAATGGGCCAAGTGCAATGTGATATTTATCCCCATAGGAGGGAAATCATCTCATGCTAAAGCAAAAGACTTTAGACCCATCAGTCTGACATCTTTCTTGCTCAAAACGCTAAAGAGACTTATTGGCATTCACATTAGGATGACTATCGATAAGAATCTCATTTCGCCATCTTAACATGCATACACAAAAGGCAAATCTGTTGAGACTGCGCTTCATTCGGTTGTGGGACATATAGAGAAGTCACATAAAAACTATACTATGGTGGCCTTCATGGATATTGAAGGTGCCTTTAATAATATTGATTCGATGGCAATAACTCAATCGCTTAGAGAATTGGGAATTCATCAATCAATCATTAGATTTGTAAAAAACTTGCTGAGCGTCAGGACAATAACATCTACTTTTGGCGCGGCGAGTATTTCCGAAAGTGTGGTTAGGGGCACACCACAAGGTGGTGTATTGTCCCCTCTGCTATGGAATGTAGCAATAAATAGGCTACTCAGGGATCTAGACTCCTTGAACATCAAGACTGTCGCCTACGCAGACGATGTGGCGGTGGCAGCGTCTGGTATCCATTTAGACATTATCACACAAAGATTGGAAACGGCACTTAGAATGATCTGCTCCTGGGGAGTACAGAGCGGGCTGAGTGTTAATCCAACCAAAACCTTTCTATCTTTCGGGATACGTCTTACTCTATCTGAGAGCGCGAAATATTTAGGCATAATCTTAGATAGTAAATTATCCTGGAAAATGAACATCCAGGCGAGAGCCTCTAAGGCCATTACGGCAATATACGTATGTAGGAAAGCCATTGGCAAAACTTGGGGAATGAATCCAAGGATTGTAAAATGGCTACTTGAAGCGGTAATCAAACCGATATTACTCTACGGAGTTATTGTCTGGTGGAAAGCACTAGACATTAGAACTAACATATCTATCATAGAAGGTGTGTTACGAAATATGGCTATCCTCATTACAGGAGCAATTGGGTCAACATCGACAAAGGCACTCTTTGCCATACTCAATTGGTTACCAGTAGACCAACTGGTCAGGGGGCTTGCTTTGAAAACAGCTGTTAGACTGAATGTCACAAATGCATGGAACCAACCTGGGGATCATGAACGTCATTCCCGGTCTTATTGACTACTGTACCCCAATACCCTTCTTCACAAGAAGCTTTCTCTTTGACTTGACGGAGGGTCCTGCACCTCCACCTGGAGCATTCTGTGTGTACACGGATGGCTCGAAAAGGGGTGATATGGTTGGGGGAGGAGTTTATATGGAAGAGTTTGGAATCAAAATGTGTTTCAGACTTCCAAATGACTGTAACGTTTTACAAGCAGAAATATCTGCTATCAAAAGAGCGGCAAACTGGTTAAGGTACCACAGAATATTCAACAGGGATATCTGGTTTTGTACCGACAGTAAAGCTGCAATTCTGTCCTTAGCAGGTGTGTTTACCACATCAAACTTAGTCCTGGAATGCTGGACATCCTTAAATGTGATGGCGGAAAATTCACCAGTCACCCTTAAATGGGTGCGGGGACATGGGACTATTGTAGGCAACTGTGTTGCTAATGAACTGGCAAAGAAGGGAACTCTGCTTAACGATAGGGCCATTGACGTCATTGACGTCTATTGTGGCATTCCCCTTTCTGCTTGCGGGCATCGAATAAATCGAGCCTTATACGATCTGGCCTAGGTAAGATGGTCCAAAGAGTCGACATGTCAAACGGCGAGGACGATCTGGCCTACACTGCATCAGAAAAAAATGGCTTAGCTATTTCGGCTGCCAAAAATGCAGCTACGTGATTTAATATCAACGATCACTGGGCATTGCCTATTCGGAACTCGATTTCTGCAGAAGTTGTCAGGATGAGGAAGAGGAGGAAACTGTCGAACACCTCCTTTACCCTGCGTTAGAATACCAACGCCTCCAGTACCTTAGACAAAGGTGCTTTGCAAGCCTCTCCTGTGTCTCTTTATTGGAACCGAGCCGGATTAACTCCTTTCTGAGGAGCATCGGATGGTTTTCTAACCCCCTTTCACTTGGCGAGGTATAGACAATCTCGTCAACAACCTGGCTCGACCAACCTGCCCTCCGTGGCTACCTCCCCACATTTCTGATTCTTCTCTTTCTACCTTGAAACTGTCTGTCTGTCTGTGATTTTATTCTGTCTGATTTTATTCTGTCTTCTCTCAACGCTTTTTCTCTTTTCTATCTCTCCCTTTTTCCTCTCTTCTTTTGCAGGTAGCACAAAGGGACCAATGCTTGGACCCAAGTGAGCTGTATTGGAGCTGCCTGCTTAACCTAACCTAACCTAAAGGACAGTCCTAAACATTATATGAAGTATGTAGTACTAAGTATTTTAAATTAGTACATAGTGATCTCTTTGTTTGAAATCAAACAAATTTAAATTAATTTAAAAACAAATATAAAAAAATGTCGTCCTCAGTTTTCGTGTGTAATATTTGTGGAAACAAATACATTAACAATAAATCTCTAAAAAAATACCTAGAGATTCACAATCCGTAGTAATAAGGATGAAAATGTAGGCGAACACTTTGTTGATAATTTAATTAGGGAATGTAAAGATATTTATAAAAAACACTTTGAATAAATCGTTCCTATGCATTCCTTAACTCCCTTAGAAAGGGAAAATTTCAATAGTGCTAAAAATTGCCACATATGTGATAAATCTTTAGGTAATGAACCAACAGTAATAGATCACTGCCATGTTTCAGGAAAATATAGAGGAGCAGCACATACAGTGGTGGCCATGATTTTAGCACACACCTTTTTATACTTTTAAAACTAAAAATTTTTATTTCGTATTAACGATTCGAATCATTGTTATACTTTAATGTGTTATTTTCGGTGTCAAGTATATACGAAATTATTTTGTTTAACTGTATCTTCGTTTATATATATTTTTTTTATAACCCTAAAAATACTACTGGACATTAATTTAGCACAAACTAACAAAATTTATTTCCAACTCTGTAACAATAAAAATTTATAAACTAATTATACCAAATGGTTAATATTTAGTAGGATAGCCCTTATTCCTTAACACAGCTGCACATCTTCTGGGCATACTGTTCACAAGGCCCATACAGCGTTCATTTGGTATTGCATACCAAGCTTTTTGTATTTCGGACCACAAATCATTCAAATTTTTAGGTTTCACACCAGTTATGTGTTGCTCTACATCGTTCCAAAGGTTCTCTATAGGATTGAGATCCGGCGATTGAGCTGGCCATTTTAAAACATCAACGTTATTTTGTTCCAAGCAACGCTTCACTAAGCGTGAAGTGTGTTTTGGATCGTTGTCGTGCATAAAACGCCATTTAAGTGGCATGTTTTCCTCTGCATATGGAATCATTGTATTCGAAACTATATTTTTGTAAACAAACTGATCCATTTGCCCATCAATTTTGATTATAGGGCCGACACCGTGCCCAGAAAATGCACCCCAAACCTTTATGTTTCCACCACCATGTTTAACGGTCTTTGATGTGTACCTGGGATTATGTTGCATGTTTGGAGGACATGCAATTATAGAAATTACAAAAATGTGCTAAATTAGTGTCCAGCTCAAATTAAACACTTTTGCAATAAAAGAAAATTTTAAACAACAAGAGCAAAAGATAATAAAAAAAACTAACGGTACATACTGATCACGCCATACTCAATAGTTCTGGGTAAAATATTTACATTATTTTCATACAATAAAAAAAATAAACGCATTTGAATGCAACAGACATGAAGTGTGCTAACCTAATGTCCACCACTGTAGGTCTTGCAATTTAAATTATAAAATCCCAAAATTCATTCCAGTACTTTTTCACAATTTTTCTTCGTATGATTGTCATTTATTTGTGAGAGATTTATTAAATTTCAAAGGTGAAACTAATATTATACCATTAAATAAAGAACAATATATTTCTTTATCTCATAAAATAGGCATTTATAGTGATGAAGAAATAGATAAGTTATTAGATGAATTGCGTAAAGATAAAATTTCGACAAATATTCCATACCCTTTAATAAAAAAAGAACTTGATGAATTTCGAAAAGAAAAAGAACAGAAAAAAATCGAGCTAATATTCTTAGACTCTTACAGGTTTATGATGTCAAGCTTAGATGTATTAGCTTCTAATTTATCTAACGATGACTTAATATCAGTTCGAAGAAGTTTTTCAGATTCGGAAGATTTTATTCTCATGAGACGAAAGGGGGGTTTTCCCTTAAAACACATTTGAAAAACTCAACGAAAATGAACTTCCATCAATTGAATTATTTTATAATAAATTTAATGACAAACAATGTTCGGAAGAAGACTATGTGCATGCTCGAAAGGTATGGGAAAAATTTAATTGTAGTACTCTACGGGATTATATGAAAGTATATCTAAGAACTGATGTTCTCTTGCTAACATATATCTTTGAAAAGTTTCGAAGAGTTTGCAAGAGAATATATAATCTTGACCCATCTCATTACTACACAATCCCAGGTCTTTCATGGGATGCTATGTTAAAATATACACAAATTGAGTTAGAATTACTAACGGACCTAGGGATTCGATGTGATCTTACACAGTGTAGTAAAAGATATAGTAAAGCAAATCATAAGTATTTAGGCAATTATCTTCCACAGTGTAGTAAAAGATATAGTAAAGCAAATCATAAGTATTTAGGCAATTATGATAAAACAAAACCATCTGATTATATTTTATATTTAGATGCAAATAACCTCTACGGTTAGGCTATGTCAGAATCTCTCCCATATGGTGGTTTTACTTGAACAAATGATTTTATACATCCAAGGGATATTTTGCCTAATTCCGAAATATGCTATATTTATGAGGTTGATTTGTCTTACCCTTTAAACTGTCATGATCGCCATAATGATTTACCATTTTGTGCTGAAAACAAAATTATTGGTGGTAGTAAGCATGAAAAATTGGTAGCTGATCTTTCAAATAAGAAAAGATATGTGATACATTATAAAACATTAGAACAATGTTTGAATAATGCATTGGTTTTGGAAAAATTTTACCGGATTCTCCAATTTAATCAGAAACCATGGTTAAAAACTTACATTGATTTAAATATAGAGTATAAAAAAATATCTAAAAATAATTTTGAAAAAGATTTTTATAAATTATTAAATAATGCAGTGTATGGTAAAACCATGGAAAATGTTGATAAAAGGAAAGATGTACGATTGCTTAGTGAATGGGTCGCACTAACTGCAATCATTTGGGATTTGGAGAATTGATTTCAAAACCAAATTTCCATAGCATATCACAATTTACAGATTCAATGTGGGCTATACATAGGCTTACCATACGTCCCGGTTTGACCGGGATGTTCCCGGTTTGAGATCCATGTCCGGCATCCCGGCCGGTCTGCATTAGCGTGCCGTTCAAACTTGAACAATAACGATAAAATTATTGTTTTACAATATTCATTTTAAAAACACACATAAGTTTTGTAAAACTTCCTTTTAACAGTAAGTTTTAATAAAGTTTCCGTTGGTACATCCAACTGGTTTGGGGTTTTGTACAAATCTGATTCTTTATTTTCCATCAGCTTAAAGTCTAACTTAAAAGTAAGTATGTGTTTGTAAATAAAACTTAAATATAAACAAATGGTGAATGTGTTTTAGTTCTTTGTGCAGAGATTCATTTATGATGTATCTCAAAAAAACGGTGTAGGTTACATTTTGAAGTCATTTAAATTTTTTTAATAAATTTTGTTCTTTGTCACAAACGAATCTCGTTGTGTAGCCAAAAATAGCAATTCAAGCATAATTTTAAGCAGACGGCCAAATGTTTACATTATTGCCAGTCTCATTTATTGCCAATTGATTATTACAAACGAGCATATCACAGTCAAATATGACTCATATGTACATATGTATGTGTATTATTCAAAATATAATGGAAACTATATATTGCACTAAATGTATCATCCCGTTTTGCTAGTTTTACGTTGCTAGTTTTACGAGTACGTGAGCACATTTCCAGTTATATCTAGTAAAAATTAATTAAAGCTTTTAATTACTGAACAGAGCTTTTATTACATTACGTCTTCTTCGCCCGCCTTTGTTGATTTTTGTGCCTATTGTATTGTTTTTTCCTTAAAACAGATATTTGCCGTACCACTTTTCCGTGCCAAAACAAAATTGTACATTCACAGAAGAACTTCAAAATGACTATTCGTTTCGCAAAAAGCCACAGACCATAACGACAGACGGAAATGTCAACAGTGTTTATCAGAATTTTCAATAGCACACGGTGGAAGAGCGACATCAAGGACCATCTACAGTCCTCGAAACACAAGACCAGCGTAAGTGCCATTGTAAGTTCATCTACCAAAATAACATCGTTTTTCAAAAATGCCGAAAATGAACTTTCCATTGCTGCTAAAGAAGCTACTTTTGCACGATATAAGTTTTAAAACATCTCATTGCTCATCAAATTTAATATCGAAGCTGTATAAGCCCAAATTCAGGTCTGCGCGTACCAAGTGCGAAGCGCTGATCACGGGAGTGATCGCACTGAGCCTATGGCAAGAGATGAACTACACAATGAGCTAAAAAATTGCATTGTTGAACATTTCAACAGATACATCAAGCAGACATGATGTTAAATTGACACCGATAGTTGTTAGGAACTTTGTACCTGAGAGTATACCTGTAAAATTACACGATTTTCATTCTATCGCCAGAGAAATATCTGAAATCTTGGCAAATCACATAATGTCTATAATCAAAACACACGAAATAGAAACAAAGTGGCTGAGCACTTTACTTTGTGTTCCAATTTTTGTTAAATGTATACAACAAGACCATTGAGTCTAACTCAATTGCGACACATTTCAAAAGCAGCAAAATAACTCTTAAATAATTTTAAAGATTCCATAAATGTCGAAAACTTCATGATTGACGTTCACGCTGCATTTTGTATTTAGATTTGTGGAAAAAGAGCTGAAGATTTTGAGTGGATTTGCTTAAAAGATGAGCTCAACTGGAGTGAAATCCAAAAAGCAGCAGAGCATATATGTAAATATAATGCAAAAGACTTAATCGAAAACCCAAATAATGAATAATGAGCTATGTGATAAAGTGTTATTTGCAAAAGGCTTCTACTAAAATTCTAAAGAAGCTAGTTACCCCAAGAAATGGGTCCAGCTATTCACCCATTTTCACAAGCAGTATATTAAGTTGCCAAATTTAAAAAGAAATCTGGAGTTTGCTATGTGTCTACCCGGTACTTTAGCGCCAGTGAAAAAATTTTTTCACAGATGAAAAAAATGTGGTCTGACGATCGGGGGAGGATGGAAGAATGCGTGGTGGAAGCCTTGCTTACGTGCAAATAATAAAACTGGGTAAAATTTTAGTCCTGTTTGTATTAATTCTACCTTATCTCTTTTTCTTTTTAATAAAAAATATATTCACATTTATTAATAGCCCGTTCAGGCTGCCACGAAATTAAGTCACTTCGTGATTTCGGCTGAAATCAACTTGAAATTACGTAATTTCCCATACATTTTACCATTGCCCAAATTAACTCATTCTACTTAATTTCGTCGAAATTAACTTGAAATTACGATAGACAACGCTGGTTTTGTAGAAAAAGCTACTTTTTTTGCAACCATGACCAGATTTACAACCTTGAAAGTCCGTTTTGTTTGAAAAAAATTTAAAAGCCAAATGAAATAATGGAAATATATACATAATTGTACATTAATTTTGTTGTAGTGTTGTTTTTAATATTCATGTATATTTTAAATCAATACGAAAGTGTTGTGCGAAAGCTTATTGCAAAATAATTAAATTATACAAATGTAACTAAACGTGATCAGCTGTTTGCGAAATTAACTCAAATGTCAAAAAGCCCAGTGTGAACACTTTAGATTTCGTTCGTAATTTCAGCTCGAAATTACTTAATTTCGTGTCAGCCTGAATGGGCTATTAATTTCGTCGAAATTAACTTGAAATTACGATAGACAACGCTGGTTTTGTAGAAAAAGCTACTTTTTTTGCAAGCATGACCATATGTACAACCTAGAAAGTCAGTTTTGTTTGAAAAAAAATTTAAAAGCCGAACGATTTTCATTACGGATAAAATAAGTTTGAATTATATGGATACCTTTATATTCTATTCAAACAAATGATTTCTATAGTGATATAAAGGAAGATTTGAAAGATCGGTTCAATACTTCATCATACCCAGAAATAAAAAGGTAATGGGTATGATGAAAGATGAAACAGGGGGAATTTATTACAGAGTTTGTTGGTTTAGCTCTGAAAGCTTACGCATTTCCAGTTGATGATGCATATGATGTAAAAAAGGCTAAGGAAGTTAAAAAGTGCATAGTAAACAATTATAATATAGATATTTATAAAAATGTTTTATAAATGTTTGTATACATTTACATCAAAATTACATAATATTTTAACTAATGATATAAATAAAGTAGCTCTAAGTTTTAATGATACTAAGCGTAAAATTATGAATAATCATATTAATACATATGCTTGGCATCATTATCAATTAGATAGTGGTAAAGTAAAGAAGTGGTTGTGCGAACTTCATATAGTAATTTTGTTGAAATTTTCCATACATATCATATAAAATAGCATCGCGGTTCTCTGCAATCTTCAAATTTAAATCATGGTACGGATAAGAATCTGAATTTAAATGTACTTTTATATTTTTTAAGTCAGAATGAATATATTTCTTATTGTTTTCTAAAGCGAATAGAAATAGATCTTTCTCTGTTTATTGATAGCTTAACATTCCAAATATGGTTTCTTCCACCAGAGAATGTAGGATTAAAAACAGTTCTAACTCCGAAATGCTATGGGTAAAGTAATACCATCTTTAATGATCTTCATTATTTTTTTAGAGTTTGAAAGTTGTACGTGTGGAATTCTCCAAGTTATATTCGTAATCGATAAACTAAAATTTTCATTTTTATCTGTTGAGTAATACACGTTCTCATCATTTGAACTCCGCAAAAGAATAAGTTCATCTTTACTATTTAATATTATTTTATTGAAGTCTCGGCAAATCCCAACAATAATTTTAGTGATAAATAAAAATTAAATATTTGCATAGTTAAGTCTCCAGAAATACTCCATCCAGCATTTCTCATCATATTACTTTCAAACTCATTAAGTGAAACATAATTTTTAATAGTGCTAGACATCCCTAAGTATCGGGTACGATCAATTTCAACACCATTAATTATTTAATATTATGCTAATTATCCATAACGTATTTTAAAAAAATGCAACTTTCATCATCAGGAAACCTTTTCCCTGGCCTGAGCAACCAGTGAAATACGTATAGGAACTTTTTTTTTCCCCAACAAATAAATTGCATTTTTATTAAAATACGTTATGGGTAATTAGCATAATATTAAATAATTAATATTTAAATTACCAAAAATTTTATTAATAACACCATTAATTTCATGAGCTATTTCATCAAATAGGTATGCAACGCAATTATTCGTTAGTCTAGTATTTGGAGAGATCTCTCTCGTATAATAATTCGTATCTCGTCATTATTTTTAAATGAATGAATGTATGGCACATAACTATGATAATCCTCTTTTATTATATTCTCATTCGAAATAGGAGTTTCCATAACATTTAGTATGTCAGACATTTTTCTTTACTTTTAATTCAAGAAATCTTTAAAATGCCTTATTTTCTTCTGTTAATTTAGGTCTTTTAGGTTTAATAGTTTCTGAAGCAATGTTTTCGTTAACTTTTTTTGGTTCGGTTTTATTATAAATTATCATATTTCCTTCGGTCTCAAATGTAATTAATCAAAGTGTTATTTCTTCACTTCTGGAGTTTATTAAACGATCCTCTTGATCAACTTCTGGTAACATTGTCGTGTGTATACGTGTTTTTATAGCCGCTATATCTTTTGCAAATTTTAATAAATATTTTAAATGATTTATCTGTTTGTTTGAATAAATACTGTGATTGACTTAAATTATTGTCAGTAAACTTGAAGACTGTTTTCCTGTTTTGTGCTTTTAAAGTGATATTTAAGTAATAAAGTAAAGTGGTTTGGTTTGCAACAACTACGAATACAGGCAATTACATTAAATTACATTGTTTTTGTGTTATGATCATATGTTATATTCATATGTCTTCTTACTGTCTGTACGTCTACCAGCGTCTACTTCAAGAATTTCAAAAAACTAAATAATTCTACAGATATGATAATAGCTTATCAAAACGTTCGTGGAATAAATACAAAATTGTCTTCATTGTCTAATCAAAGTTTTGCCTTCACCTTTAGTATCATTATTTTTACTGAAACGTGGCTGGTTGATAATGTTTTAAGTTCTGAAATATTCTGTGATAATTACCATATTTATAGACGGGTGGTGGTAATATCAGAGGAGGTGGTGTTCTAATTGCAGTTTCCAGTCTTTTTTCATCCGAAGCTCTAACAATCGAACCTGATTTGGATATTGAATTCGTTATTAAATTAAAACATAAGAAAATGGTTGTTACTTCTTCTTATATTCCTCCGAATTCATCTGAAATAATTTACAAAAAACATGCTGATGCTCTCAAAAATGTTGTTAATGCTGCAAGCCTGAATGATTTTTTAATTGTCGGTGGGGGACTTTAATATGCCCTCAATATCGTGGAACTTTTCAGCTGATGACGGATATTTTATCCCAATGTCGAGGACAAATACATATGTCATAGATTTCGTAAAAACCCTACTTGATCTAAATCTTAACCAAATAAAAGGAATTTTTAATAATGATTTAAAATTGCTGGATTTAGTTTTTGTTAATAAGTGTGCTAATATTACCATTAATCGATCTGATCCAATTTCTGTTCCGGAGGATAGTTACCATCCTACAATCGAAATCAACATATTAATGCCACCGTGTCCTGTGGTCTCACCAAACCTTTGTTTAAGGGAGAAATTGTTAACCGGGCTTTTAAATAATACAAACTGGATGAACCTGCTATCTATCCAAATTAGCAATACGAAAGACATTGATAATATTATTAATAGTTTTTACAACAAATTATATTTGTACATGAATCAATGCATTCCTAAAAGCTTCGATTTTAAACCTCCGGGTCTGCCATGGAGCACTAAGTATTTGACCCAAGCTAAAAATAAGAAAAACAAGTTGTACAAAAGGTTTATCTGTTGACTATGCCAATTATTCTTTTAGTCGTGCTCAATACAATGCAATTAATCAATCATGTTACTCTGCATACTTAAACAAAATTCGTAACAATTTTAAGTCGAATCCAAGATATTTCTACAAGTTTGTTAACTCCGAAAAAAGATCAATGGCATTTCCATCCGTTATAAAGTATCAAAATCTTGATTCTGATGATGAGCTGACGATAAGTAATTTGTTTGCAGATTTCTTTTCCACCAAATATTCTAATGAAAATTTACCTGAATCCAACTCTTATCAACTATCAGAGGTGCCGTATCCAGCTGCGAGTATATCAATTCCATTTCTTGATGGATCAACAGTTTAAAAAAGCTTAAATTTTCATATAAATATGGTCCGGATGGTATTCCGAGTTGCGTTCTTAACAAATGTGCCATGGCACTGGTAAAACCTCTCACAATAATTTTCAACATATCATTGAAGTATGGTTATTTTCCTAAAATATGGAAGGATTCTTTTATTATTCCATTATTTAAATCTGGTTGCAGAAATAATGTTGCAAACTATAGAGGTATTGCTAAACTTAGCGCTATACCTAAACTTTTTGAAAAAATTGTTACTGATCACCTTTCCCATCAAGTGTCATCTGTACTGGATCCTGCTCAGCATAGTTTTCGAAAGGGTTGTTCAACGGTTACTAATCTTTTGGAGTTAACAACATTAGTCAATCGAGGATTTGTTCAACGTAAACAAAAGGATGCTATTTACACCGACTTTAGTAAAGCGTTCGATAAAGTCAATCATAAACTTTTAATAAAAAAAACTTGATCTTATGGGATTTACGGACAATTGCCTTATGTGGATTAATTCATACCTGTCAAACAGAACTCAAAGCGTTCGTTTTAAAATGCATACTTCCAAAGGAATTTCGGTTACATCCGGCGTGCCGCAAGAGAGCCATCTGGGTCCTTTGTTATTTTCTCTGTTTATTAATGATCTACCGAAAATCATTAAACACTCAAACGTTCTATTGTATGCAGATGACGTAAAGATTTTTCGCACATACGATCGTCACGCTGATTATATTCTTCTGCAAAAAGACTTTAGTTCCTGGTGTAATATTAACCTTATGGAGTTGAACCTTAAAAAGTGCAAACACATGTGTTTCTTCCGAAGATGTCATACAAACGTGCAATATATTTTAAATGGTCATACACTAGACAAAGTGAATGTAATTTCTGATCTTGGTATTTTACTGGATGCTAAATTAAATTTTATAGAGCATATTTCGTCAACCACTAACAAATCACGAGCTGTTCTTGGATTTATAAAACGCAGGGCGAAGGAGTTTCGTGATCCGTATATCACAAAACATCTTTACACCTCTCTGATCAGGCCTATTCTGGAATATGGCTCGATAATTTGGGATCCAATGTATAAAGTTCATTGTGATAGCATTGAATGGGTACAAAAACAGTTCTTGTTATTTTGTCTTCGAGGGTTACAATGGGATCCCTTAATTCTACCATCGTACTCTAGCAGACTAGCTATAATAAATCTGCCAAGCCTAAAAAGCCGCAGAATAATGTTAAATATCACCTTTGTTTTAAATTTAATAAAAGGAAATGTGTGTTCGGTTTTTTTGATAAATAATATTTCTTTCAATGTTCCATGTCGTCCAACTCGCCATTTTTATCCACTGGCTGTTAAAGTATTCAGAGAAAATTACGCTAACTCTGACCCGTTTTTAAGAATTTGTACTGAATTTAATAAATTTTATAAATATATTGATTTTTCTTTAAATGTTAATGTTATGAAATGTTATCTTATTTCGTATTTAAATAATTCAAGTTATGTATTTATGTACTTTATGTTACAGTTTTTAATGTCTGTAAGGATCTTGAATCCAAAGACTCAAATAAATAAATAAAAAAAACAATCCAAACTTTGAGATATGTTATTTCTTTCACATTCACTGGTAAATAGATTATATTATTAGGGATAACGTCTAATATATAACCTGGAGGACGTCCACAGCAAATTCATGAAGTATATGCGCCGGGGAATTATTCATATATGCTCCCCTTATTATATTACATTTAACTTGTATGGCATTAACTTTTAAAATATTTACTGGTTGGTTTGATAAATGTTTTATATTAGGATTTAAAGAACTACCACTAAAGCCCAGTAATCTACCAATAGATCTTTTTCGATAAAAGTAAATTGTATCATGCGAGGATGTTATTTAAATTTGTAGAGTGTTATTGTTGGCTTCAATCACAATTGATTTATTAACATTTTGTTCTTTATATTGTGTGACTATATAATCAGCTACGTCTTGCAACTCATAAGAACCTATAAGAATTTCAATTACTTTATCTCCAATATAAAAAATATTGTTGTCATAGTCTACGCTAGGAGTCTATTTATATGAATGAAAATCAATTTGAGAACATTCGTAATCAACCGCTAATTCTATTGGTGGAAAGAAATTTGCCGTTAAAATTGAAGATTTTCCTCTTAGTGCTAATGTTATTGACATAGCGAATGATTGAATGTAAATAAAAAACGTAATGTATAGTGTTTTATTTTACATATTTATTTATTTGGTTACTTATCACTAATTTTTACAATATTTCAGTTTTACTTATCTAAGAATTATGCTGACTTGGAAATCCTAACCATTTTATATATGCTCTATCCTTCTTGGTTTTTAATATTTTTTCGACCAAGAATGTATTAGGAAAACGCGTGCGTAGTAATTCCTCCTTGTAAAACCCACCTTTTATTTCATTTCCTTCATAGTCTTCTAGTATAAATGTAATTGGGTAAGTATTTTGTATCGATCTTATTTTAAATATTTCTGTTGTCCAATTTGGTGTATATCCCTTTTCAACTACGTTCTTATATTTACTAATACGTACATAGTCTCCAACCTTAAACCGTGAAGCTTTAAATAGTTTTAAATGATTGTATACAGTGTTTAGTTAATGTTTTTCGTGTTCATGATTTACATGAATGGGAGCCATTTTGGTCGTTCCATGTATTTTTTTATTATATTGATTAATTAAATCTTTATAGATGCTAATCCATCTATAAGATCCATTGTTACTAAACTCTTTCCATATCATTTTTTTCAATGTCCTATTGAAGCGTTCTACAATTGAAGCTTTCATAGCGCTATATGTAGAGTAATGATTAATTTAATGTTTTCTCATTAATGCTTCAAACTCCTTATTAAAAAATTCTTTGCCATCACCTGTCTGTAAATTCCTAGGTATACGCCCCTTACGAAATGTTTTTTAAAATGCTTTACGAACTTCTAATGTAGTTTTAGACTCAAGAGATTCGACCCACGCATATTTTGAAAATGTATGCATATATTTATATCCATTGTTTCTTGTTGAATAATTGCCCATTTCTACCAAATTAGCTTGCCAGAGGTCGTCAATCCCCTTCATTATAACTCGACATCGTACAAACTTTTTCCGCGCTCGTGAATGAAGTTCATTTACTATTTCTCTCTTATCCATATTCATGTCTATATAGATTACATGAGCGTTGTGTTACCCTTAAATATTAAATTTGATTGCTTATATTAAGATAACTTAATTTGAGGTGGTGGTTCCAGCTTTTGTTTTTTCATTACATCCACTTTAGAGCTCTTATCAATCCACTGGAAAATATAATCCTCAATCTTATTAAATCTCCCTTCGATACTGTTTATGAAGTCTTTATTTGCATTATGTATCTGATCCTTCACAGGTTTTTCAATAATTTTAACATCTTTATCAACATCCTTCGTAATCGAATCTTTAAATACTTTTATGTTACTTTTAATAAAATTCAATTGATAATCATATTCTATTTTAAGTTTTTCTGTTTCAATATTTTTAGAAATATATTGTTCAATTTTATTAATTCATTATTCAAACTTTTTTATAAAGTTCCCATTTGAATAGCTTAACTCTTCGCTTATATAATTTTTTAAATCTTTTTGTATATGTTTAATTTCTAAATTCGTATAAGTTTTATTAACAGCATCAAATTAGTCTAACGGTGAAGCTATATTAATAATTCTTCTATTCTCTACGTTTATATTCTCCCCATCCAGGATGAAACCAAATTTGTTTAAAAGAGTTTTAGTTTTCAACTCATTCCTATTCTTTTTAAAGTAATGTCTAAATTTATCAACAGTCATTATTATTATTATTACTCAACTACTCAATTATGTTTGATTCCTTTAGTTCCCCAATAAGTGATATTATTTCATTAGTATGGTTTTCGTTACCAGCTTGTTGTGATGCTATTAAGAGCTTCAATCGATCAACTTTTTCATTAGGATCATCCCAGTATATATAGTTTTATTAAAGTTTACTTTCATTATACCTTTACCAATGTGAGTAGTATCAAATAGCTTATTAATTATTTCCTTATAGTTATAACCTCTATTACCTTTTAGTTGATTATTAGGATCAAAGTTTCTTCTGTGTGCATTTGTATCAAGCAAAATTCGTTTATATACATCTAATTCTGATGAGTCATACTGCTCTGGCCTTTTATGAAATAGCAATGAGTATAGACCAGGAGTTAACGCCCAAGATTTATTTCCTATCATTATTTTTTCATTACTTAGCTTCAGATCTGAATTTCCAAATTTCCAGTCACCATTTTGATTTTTTTGAGGTCCAAATATAGTATCAAGCTTCTTGTTTTCATATAAGTCTGTTAAATCAAATTGCCAAACATCAGATTGTGAATAAAAGGATTCATTATCTAAATCAACATCTTCTTCTTTAACATTACTTGTTTTTGATATCGAATCAAAATAGTCTTTTTTCATGGGGTGTTAGCCACCATACTTCCATCTTTGTTCATAGTTATAGTATTATGTTTAAACTTAGTTTTTCCACCTGGAATTTCTATTGGTTTCAATGACTTTTCGCTAGATAACTTAACTTGTTTTTTTAAAGGTTCTGTTAGGGGTTTAAATGTGTTTTCTAACTTGTTGATTATTCTTCTTCCCCGTGCTTCAAATTTCTTTTTTAAAATTTTCCTGGATCTCACCAACTCTTTTAATATATTTTCCTCCATGTTTGTGTATAAGAGGTTTAATTAATATGAATAAATATTCAAAAATTGTATTAGATCTATTAACAGCTTCTAATAATGGATAAACAACTGAATGGCCTCACTATTAATGCTCTTATAGAGTTTGGTAAAAGGCAGCTATGTTTAGTTACATTATTTTTTTCATTAAAATCCAAATTTCTCACTAAAATGTTTGAATGCTGTTTTATCAAAAGCATCTTTACAAATGAGGAGTAAAATCTAATGAAGATCTTTATCTTTATATTAACAAGTATTCGCCAACTTACATATTTTCAGAAACAAATTGTTATAAATGAGGGTGTATACAAAGAAAAATGTTATTGGTAAACAGGTAGTTAGTGAAGAAGGACTAGTAAATAAGTTTATTAATTCGCTGCCAATCGAGCTTCACCTAACTAGTTATCAATTTTGTGGACCTGGAACGAAACTGGAGAAACGTATACAAAGGGGAGATAAAGAAATCAATCCCTTAGATGGTGCTTGTAAAATTCATGATATAACTTATTCACAAAACACTGATATTAGTAAGCGGCATCAAGCGGACAGAGAACTAGCCAATAGAGCTTGGCAAAGAGTAAAAGCTAAAGATAGCACCCTTGGAGAAAAAATAAATGCATACCTTGTTAATAGCGCAATGAAGCCTAAAGTAAAATTTGGGTTAGGTGTTAAAATGAATAATATTAAAAAACCTTGTAAGCGTAACCTTTTTCGTAACGCTATTAAATCAGCAAATATGGTCTTAAAGAAAGAAAAACCTTTAAATGTTAAAAAGCCAATAAAAACTGCAAAAAAAATTATTGGTGAATAACTTGGTGGGAAAAAATCAAAAAATTAAATACCAAGAGTTATTACCGTTCCTAAAATTTGGGGTATTCTACCTCTTGTGCCTATATTTACAGCACTTGGAGCATTAGGTGCTTTAGCTTCTGGTGGCTCGTCAATTGCTAAGGTTAAGGTCTCTATCTCAAACCTTATAAAAAGGGATATGGAATATTTTATAACAAAACAAAAGCATCAAAAAACTAATACAGCAGCTACCCAATAGACCTCTCACCGATGTGGATTTGAAAACGTTTGCTAAGAAGCATATTCCTTGTTTTAGGGGAGTTTATATGAGAGATACACTCCCTAAAACTCCACGCAAAACTGAATGTGGAATAATCAATTTAGACTGTCACAGAGGAGATGGTACACATTGGGTAGCCTACTACAAAAATAATGATTATGTGGAATATTTTGACAGTTTTGGAAATCTTCAACCACCTCTAGAAGTATTAAGATATTTAGGATATAATATAAAATATAACTATAAAAGATATCAGAAAAATAATTCTTTGAATTGTGGACACTTGTGTTTTCAGTTTCTAATGCATTTTTAAATAAAGAAATAATAAAAATAAAATAACACATTCAATTTGTTTTAAAATGTTGTTCTCATTTATTTTCCATTCTTAAATATAATCTATGAATTTTTACATCAGTAATTATTTTTCTTTGCATTTTTTTACCGATCTTATAACAGAGGCGGGTTAAATCATGATATCGCTTTCATGGTTTTTCAGGTTAAATTATGATATCGCTTTCATGAATTCCTTTAATGTCACCCAATACAATTTCAGTCTTTTTCATTGTGGAGCAAGTTGGTTTATAGTAATTATAATAAAAATGTAATAACTGTTTCCTTAGAATTCCATTCCAACACAGTATTGAAGTTAAAAATACTCCTATCCGAATTATTGATTTCCACGTTTCAGGATAAATTTTTATTCTGAATTTTCCTTGCTGGACTATCAAATTGCATGCACCCATTTTATATTTGAAGGTATACAGCGTAGCTTCCTCACTTATATTTTCAATTAAGTTAATTGAATATTAAAATTCACGCTGAGAAAGCGTGTTGGTGATATACTCCTTATGGCTCATTAGGTGGAGCCAATCTTCCCGGTCAAATCCAATAAAAGTTTTATCCTTATAGTGAAACCATATCATTGACTTCAATCCATGAATAGTTTAAAATCCGCAAACAACTTTTAATTTTAAATTTATAAAATATTCCATTTTTCCATGACGTTCTGGACAACGTTGTAATATTTATTATTATTTTATTCATACTCTACGAATCTCAATTGTTGACTATAGAATTTTAAATTCGAGTCGCCTTTTAAAGAAGATTTCTAACCTTTATCCCTTACTAATAATATGTATAAAACTAAACTAATCAAATTATAATAATCTTATGTATGTACTCGTATTTATAAATAAGAATAATGCAATAAATATTATTTTTTTTTTTTTTGTAAATATATAAGTTGTTGTTTGTAATTATAAAATTCCAAGGTATAGTAACTTCATCTTTATTATTCTCATTTTTGATTTTAGGATGTTGATGATAATAATTTGAATAATTTTGTATACTGCTCAATAATTTTCAACACTTTTAATTTTCTCTTATGAAAGAAATAACATCCACACATTCCAACTACATCTCCATTTGAATTGTCATGAGCGCAAGGTGTAATGTAATTACTAAAATCTACGAAACTCTTCTATTTCTTGTAAATTTTCTTCGAAAATTTCATTTCCAAAATTCTGTAGAAAGTCTTCAACAGTATTCATCTCTCTAGGTTAAAATTTCTTTTAATACTGAAGAAATAAATTAATCATAGTCAACTCTTATAGTCAATTAAAATTAAAAATAAAAATAATAGTTTTTTGATTTTATTTTTAAATTGCTTTATTTTAATTGTTTTTTTTTTTTTAATTTAAATGTATTAAAAGGATAATAGTCTCTCATTGGAGGAACTGGCTTTAACTCCAACCTGCAGAATGAGCTATCCTTATTCAACGGAAATTTTGTTATCATATATGCGACCGTAGATAAGCTTTCAACATCCTTATCGTTCAGTAAATTAAATCTCTTAGGAAAGTATAGTATATTCGTTCCCAACTCTAGCACAACAGATTCTCCGTATATTGTTGTTATACGCTCTGCTCCTGTTATATGATAGTCTTCTAATTCCATCATATCCTTGATGCTAAACCTCTGCCTTACGTTTAACTTGTTAAAAGATGCAATTAGTTCCGCGTTGCTGTTCATTGTTATATAATTTACAATAGACTATAGTAGTTTTTTGAATTTAATTAGAATTTAATCAAACAACAAGGTGGTAATTTTCAATACTGAATAAATCCATTAATATGTGTTATAATATTTACATATATAGGTAATGCTTCATTATGAAAATATAAAAGTAAAATTATTATGACCCCAATTTAAACTTAAGTAAGGAAAAACGATTTTTTTTTTTATTTTATTAAAAATTCATATTAATCATCAATTATTCGCCTTCTTCGTCAAACCAGTACTCCTTTACATCACTTAAAATATCATCCCCTTCGTCATCATACAAAAACTCGAAAACTTCGTCATCAAAATAGTTTATATGATATCCCAGCTGGTTGTTAGGGATATCAACATTCGTCTCAGTGCTCTCACTATTAAAGCTCAACAGATGTCTCCTTCCTCCCCTTGGAATGAAAAGGGACTTATTGATGCTTCTTGATCTTCCACATCATCCGAGAAAATGATAATGGGATCCGAAATTAATTTGGCTATCATTCAGGAGTTTTGCATTATTTTTATTTAAAATTTTGGATGTTAAATTTTCTATATAAATTCTTCCTTCAAGAATTAAACAACGTCTTAACACAAATAAATTTTTTATAAAAAAAGAAAATTTCCGTACGCTAGAATTTTTTCAAAATAAAATTTTTATAAACAATTTGATTATAAAATTAATCATAACATTGGAAAAGTAACCATTGTATTAAACCCAAGCGCTAAAGATTCCTTATCAACATAATTATTTGGCCTACTTAAAATTATCTTAACGCTCCCAAATATATATAAACCAGGTTTTCAGATTTAAGTAATTGACTGCAAGTGCACTTTATTCTGTTTAAAAATCTTAAAAACATTTTACAAATATAAACTCATGATTTCAAATTTATGATAACTCTAAATTATTGAATAATCGTAATGAATAAAAATACCAATAAAGTATTTATAGCATGAGAACCACTCTAATGCAAAGCATTTAAGTGTTCTATAAATACACAAAAGTATTAAATAAAAATAAGCCAAAATTCTTCTAATTTTAAATACTTAGTACTACATACTTTATGTAATGTTTAGGACTGTCCCTTGGTATGTTTGTATGTCTATATGTATGCTTCACCGCATAACTAGAATTATAAATAAAGATTTTCTATTTCCTAATACGATTTTCTCCCTTTTTTAAATACACAAGATCAATTAAATCAAACTTAAAACTTAAACAGAAAAAGAACAAACGCTAGAGACTCCTTATCATATAACATCTTTATTTACTCCAGTAAAAACTTTAATCAAAATGACCAAAAACAAAAAATTAAATCTAAATTCTTCTTTAGCATTCTTTTCACATATCACTTCTGTTGAACGAAAACTAGAAATCAAAATTCAATGACCTCCTAAATTGTATATTTTTCATAATGTGTAAAATTTTTCGGTAACTCCACTTGTTTTTTAATATCACGCTTATCAATATGTCAACCCAGCTGCAAGAATTTATTACTCCTCTAAATTTAAGAATTTTTTAAAATTTTCATAATTAAGAACATTACCAAACGCTCAAAAACACAACCAATCTCCACACTTGAAAATGCAATTTCATTTCTGTCCGTCTACAACCCATGTCAACTAACACTTCACATTTAAGCAATTAGCTGCAAGAATTTATTACTCTTTAAAAAATTTCCTTATCCCACACAAGCACTTCTTTAGTTTGTTTTCTCCTAAATTTAAGAATTTTTTAATATTTTCATAATTAAGAACATTACCATATGCTCAAAAACACAACCAATCTCCACACTTGAAAATGCAATTTCATTTCTGTCTGTCCACTTCTCAGTCTCTATCTACACAGTGCATTATTAGAAATAGAGATCACGCTCTTCCCACCAAATGACCTACATTCTTTCCACACACATAAGATCATTACACTCATACATTTTTACTATTTACTCAATATCTCCCCCTTCACAAACATTTCTTATCAATATGTCAATATATTTCTTCTCACACTTTCATTTTTTATTACTAACCCTCCCACTAATTTATTGCTTTTTAATGACCCTTAACTTTGACTTTTATTACCCTCCCACTAATTGTTTGCTTTTTAATGAGTTTTTGTCCAATTTGATTTTTGCTCGAATTTAATGGCTTTTGCTCCAAATTTAATGTATTTTGGTTGGGAGGGAACTCATACCCGCAGTCCCTATATACTAACCTTAAAAGACCGGTCGTACGTAAGCCTCCCTTGCGAACTTCTTGTGGAGACTGGGCAAAAAATGATACCGAAAAACGCTTACCCACCTATTTACATAAATAACCAAATAATACCGCAGCTTTCAGACGTCAAATACCATGGTATACATCTTGACCGTCGCCTTACTTGGAAAAGTCACATAGAATTCAAGTTAACACAAATGAAATTAAAAGCAGTACAACTAAACTGGCTAGTTGGCAGAAACTCCACCCTGAGCTTAGATTGCAAAGTTCTACTGTACAAGTCGATCCTCAAACCAATTTGGTGTTATGGGATTCAATTATGGGACACTGCCTCAGCTAGAAATGTAGAAAAAATTTAAAGGTACTACGTATGATTACATCTGCTCCCTGGTATATAAAAAATTCGAACATCTACAAAGACCTAAATATGTCACATATCTAAACAGGCTTGAATTTCATCCAAACCCTTTGGCGCGTAACATACTGAACGAACCAGGTTACATTTGACTAAAAAGAAGAGACACTGCTTTTCTTTGCCGTACATTAGAGGGATGACCAGCAAATGATTGCATAATCCGTGAAACAAACATTATTTTTGTCTAGCACTGTCTGGACTTAAAATGTATATTTTTATTTTAGACTTAAGATATGAGTAATTATTGGTAGTTCAAAAATAGTGAAGATACAATAAATAAATTATGAAAAAAAATATTTGCAAGTAAAACCACCCTTAATACACAATCGTACATTATATTTCATAGTAATGGGCCAAGCACTGAACCTTGGGGGACTCCACCTGTGATTTAGTATCTTTTTGTACCAATGTCAGTATCATAAATCAGGAGTCTATTACGAAAATAGTCCTGGATTATGGCCAGTAGATATCGGGGAATATTCAGCAGCCACAAAGTGCTCAGAATTTTCTCCCAGCTAGCTGTATTAAAAGCATTCTTGACATCTAATGTTACAATCATATGCGAATGTGATTACACCAGTGTGTAGTGCGTTTAGAAGATGCGGCAAGTGATAACAATATTTGCAGATGGAAATTGCGCTGGTCAAACTAGGCTAAGGGGAGATGAACATACTTATTGACACCCGATATAGTTGCATAGTTAACAAGAGAACATGTTGAGCTGAATTATTAGATAACCCAACGGTTGAGTGGGTACATAGAGACATACATACATAAATACGGAAGTATCCACTCGATCAATCATCGCTCGAGTAATCGTAGGATTTTAAGTCGATTAACTGTTCGAGTAAAAAAAATTTGCAAATTTCGATTAAAAAATAACTCGAACATATTATGTCGGTTAATCGACAAATGGATTAATATTAATTTATATTACAATTTATTCTTTACTTTTTGTTAAGAATATCTTTAAACACGACATGTTTAGTAAACATTTTTATGTGTGTGTAAATTACACTTATTTTCGAACGTATTTTTGTTCTCGTTTTAGCAGCTGACACAATTTTTTTATATACATATCAAGGCGAATTCATACCAGGTGGAGTTGATTGCCCAGCTGAATGTTTTTTGCTCTCGTTTTTTTTGCTAATGTGTTGTCAAAAATACATTGCTTCATATCTGCTAATCTAATGTCAAAGTTGTTGTGTTTTTGTAGTTGTTGCTCTACTGCTCACACCTGGTATGAATTCGCCTTGATACATATGTAGTTTTGTTTAATGTATATTTTTGTCAGTTGAATTCGTTTGAATTACCTTTTTTTAGTGAAAATATAAATATTTAAAAACAATAATCAATATACATTTGTACTATGTACATAAAAAACGAACAGCGTTAATAAATATATTTGTTATTTTAAGATGAATTTGTTTGGCAGCATTTTATTAAAGAAGGAAGCAATCCTAAGTGCAAAAGATGTCCCAAAGTATACAAACACGCAGGCTCATCGACTTCATCCCTTATTTATCACTTGGGTCAAGAGCATAACACTGCACTCCATGAGGAACCAGTAAGTACAATAAAAGCAACAAGCGGTCCAATGACCAAATATTTAAAAAAGAAGATATGTATGTACATATATTCATCTTTAGAAGAAATGTATTTCTGAAGACGGTATGTCAATGCATTCTTTCAAAAAATCTAAAATCATTTCGTCGTTTTTAAATAGGTTTTATGAAAAGAAAAACGACGCACTCAATTTAGAATTAAAACATATTATTAATGAAAATGGCCGATTTTCAATCACAGTGGACGAATTGCCCGACATATCCTACTCAAAATATGTCAACGTAACATTAAGGAACTATGACCCAAAAACTAAGAATTTTAAAGTGTTTAATTTAGGCCTTGAAGAGATAAAACAAAGAGGCACAGCCGCAAATATTAATTTTTTAATTAATAGAAAGTTAGGAGGATCTACGCTCGACGGTGCCGCTACTATAAGAAAATGTGGAAATGATATTGATGCACAATCGCAGTTTTGTTTAAATGTTTTACGGAAAACAATATAAAAAAGTGCCGTGTAAAAATGATGAAGAGGGTGATGAAGAAAGCGGAGACGAAGATATTACTGACTTTAGAGGATGAAATTGACATAGATAAAGAATATGATCTTATAAAAGAAATTGAAGATATTGTTAATCGCGTACGTTATGTTGTAAACTATTTAATAAGTCAAATGAAAAAATCAAAAGTTGCAAACTTAAACATTAAACATATTCAAGACAGCAGGCTACCGACTACAATCTGTCAGAATTAAAATGCACGAGTTCTAATGAAAATGATTATTTTGGCGACAGCACAGCTACACGGCTACACGAACACCGTTGTGGTTGCCGCCAAATTAGATTTATTTCTATTTTTGCTGGCTACAAAAAATAACTTAGTGATGTCAACACATCAAGGAATATAAAAAAATCGTTTGTTTTGTGAATTTTGGGTTTTCTAACGCTTTACAAGCACATCTTTGATTTAAAAAGCGCTGAAAAAATTTAAAGTGGCACCACTAAAATAAAAAAGAAACAGCTGTTCTTTTTGTCAAGAATTTATTTCAATTGTGGACGGTGATTATTTCAGTTGTGATTTGTAAGTATATAATTTTTATTTTTGTTGCAGATTTATATTATTTCTAAATTTCAGGCAAAACATGGATATACATAGATGAAAAAATCATAGAAGAAGTGCGCAGTCACGTAATTTTATACGACCTCGGGCAGCCTGACTACAAAAATGTTAGAAGAAAAGAGCAGGCCTGGAGGGAAGTGGCAACTAACCTGAAATTAAATGGTAAGTCAATTTGTATAAATATTTCCTTCAAATTTTCATCGCAAATGCTGTTACAGAGCTGGAGTGCAAGAAAAGATGGAAGGGACTCAGAGACTCTTACAAAAGATGTAAGAGATTGCAACAAGTCGCTTCTGGGAGTGGAGCTGCATCGTTAAAAAAGAAGTGGCGATATTTTGATGCGATGTCATTTTTAGATGATGTTACCAGCTCACGACGGTAAGTTTTATTCCGCCAATTACAATGTATACATATATATGTAAATATGTACAAACATTCTTTATTTCATATTTCTGTGTACCTTCCAGCACAATTGGAAATATATTCGACACTGAAGATCTAGTCGAAGAGATCGACTGTGACACTCAGTTGTCAGTACCTGATTCGTACACGTCCAGCGGATTTCGAGGAAAAAAGGTTTGTACGTGACATTTGTTATTTTTACCATTGTCATAGTTTTTATATTTGTATTTAGAAAGATGACAGCCAAAAATTTCAGGAATTCCTTGATTTGGCTGCATCAAGTATTGCTGAAATAAGTGGTTCAGGAGAAAAGCAGGATTCCACCGCACTGCATTTCGCTAGCTTAGCTGCTAAAATAAAAGAAGCTGGCATGCCACCAAGTTTAGTAAATACGCTGGAAATGAAGGTATCTACCTTAGTTTTTACCGAAATAGAAAACTATTTTAAAGAAAAACATTTGTAGTTGCTTGGGTTTTATTCTTTTGCTTTTTATATTTTTATTTTTTTATTTATTTTTATATTTATTTTTTAATATTGGATTTTGTGTGCTTCTTTTTTTCTTTTGCTTTTTATATTTTATTTTTTTATTTATTTTTATATTTATTTTATATTTATTTTTTTAATATTGGATTTTGTGTGCTTCGTTTAAGTTATGTGATATTTTGTTTTTTTATTTTGCTTTTTAAATTTATTTTTTATTTACTTATTAATAAAAATTATTTTATAAATGAAATTTAAAAAAAAATTTTGGTTTGCTTTTATTTTTGTTATGTAATATCTTTTGTTTTTTCTTTGGCTTTATAAAATGATTTTATTTTTGATTTTTAGTTATGAATATTGCGTTTTGTTTTGTATACAATGTTTGGTTTTCTAGTTTTTAATTTTTTGAAAAATATTTTGTTTGTTGTTAACAGGAATTAATAAGTTTGCTAAAATTACAGTTGCTACCGTTGGTACCATCACTGCTGTATAAACTATTGGGAGGTGACGCGCCTTTAACATTGCCAGGACTTTTTAAATAAATCACATTTTTTACAAGGCTTTTTATATTACTTTTATTAACCAATAAAATGATTTAAGTACAAAAAACAAAATATGCGTATTATTACACAGAATTATTTACTAGGAAATCTTTTAGGATATCGCGAAGTTGAAATGCTGTTGTAGAAGAACGGTTAGCCGATCTAGGTTGGTATGATGGTAAGGGATGAATTTGTTCCCTCCACTGACCCTGAATTTCTCGGTGATCAATTGAGTGGTCAACAAGCTCAATAGCGAAATAATTCCTGTCATTTTGCAGCATTAAAAAGTTATGAAGTACTACTGTTGCTAAGACAATTTTGTCTACATTTTTCGAACACATATGTATCGTTGTATGTAATACCCTCCATCTGTTGGCCAAAATGCCAAAGGCATTTTCAATATGCACTCGAGCTTTAGACAACATTGTATTAAATTTGTCTTTAATGGTCGCATTAAATTATTTTTTAAAGGGAATGCGCTATCACCGACAAAATAATAGGGGAACATTGTAAAAGTTTCTGGTAAGTTAGCAGAGTGAGGAACTTCCAAAGTACCGTTCAATAATTTTTTTCCAAAATCACTTCGAGCAAGTACGCCACCATCACTCTGACTACCTAAAGCCCCGACATCTATGTATGTAAAAACGTAGTTAGCATCACATGCTGCCATTAATACAATGCTAAACGTTTTTTTGTAATTGAAATACAAGGAACCACTTTTCTTTGGACAAACTACACGTACATGTTTCCCATCAATAGCTCCTAAGCAATTTGGCATTCCAGTTTTCACATAAAACTTTTCCGATATTGTTTTGAGTTCGCTCACGTTAGGAGGTGATAAGTATACAGAATGCAGCTCTTCCCAAATTGCATCACACGTTTCATATATAATTTTCCGAACAGTGGAAATTCCCAACTTGTAAGCCCAAGCAAGAGTTTGGATATTACATCCTTGGGCCAAGTACCTGAAATTATTTATTTCCTTTAGTATAAAATACTGATTACTCTTACGATGGCTTACATTATTGTTACGGCCAAGCGCGTCTCTGCTCCTATGGCCTGTCTTTTGGAATATCGCTGCATATTTTCATTTAAAAGGGCCAACAACAAATTAAAATTCTGTACGCCCATACGAGTTGCTTTAAAAAAATGCTCTTTATCCCTTTCCATTAATTGCTGCACACACGTTTTATAGAACCCTTCTTCATCGCGCGTTAGATTCACCGGGCGAATCCACCACCTCCGACTGCTTTTTTTATGAAGCTTGTAGGCTTCATATACTTCAGCTATAATACTAGTTATTTTAGCTATTTTAGCTACTACATTTTCTTCAGCCATCATCAAACACCAATAATAATAATTTTAATACGTATCGAAATGTCAAACTTTAATATCAGCTGCTGACATTGTTGCTGCCGTTTCCAAAATAATTAAGTAGCTGGCTACACGGCGACCAATGTTGCCAACGCCATTTGTAGTCGTGAAGTCGTGTAGCCTGCTGTCGTGAATATGTTTAATGCTTTACTTTATTCTTCAAGAAAAAAAGGGAAGTTCGTGACGTGAAACATCGTGAAACATCGTTGGTAACCTTTGTCAAGCATGATTTTAAATTTTCTTCGGATTTATAAATGCGTAAGGGCCAATTTTTAACTTCGTATTTAAATGTGAATTTAGTTAATTGTCATTTAAATTTAAGTTGTATTTAAGTACAGTTTCAGTTTTTCAGTCCTATATAATTGTTCTTATTTAATTGTGATGAAAATATGGTAGCATTAAAAAATATCCAAACAATTGCAGATAATTTTGCAGCAAACAGCTGTTCAGCAGAATGAAAAAAACACGCTGGTAAAAACATATGGTTATGTGAAGCACAAAGTACACAAAGATGTAAATAGTGATTGATGAAAATGGCTATAATAAGACTTACCTAAGCTTGTCAAGAAAGAGACAAATATATTATAAAATTTAAACGAACATCGGAAAAATAAACAAAACAAAAACTAAAAATTTTGAACAATTTGTTCGTTGTTTAAAACTTTGTACTTTAAAAGTTAATTTGCCCATTAAAATATTAATTAAACAACAAAGTACAATTAAAACAAACAATCAAAACTCTTTGGTGTTGTAAAATAAGCTTGAGAAAAATATTTAATGAAAGTAACGCACATTTACACTAATAAAAAAAATTATTAATAAGAAAATAGCACAAAAGAAAACCAATGTTTCCGAAATAACACAAAAGAAAACTAATCAACGTGTGAAAGAGACGGGTTGAATTAGTATTTTTGCCGTCCTGTTTATACGCCGTTTCACCTCTTGGGTTCTCTTTGATGTGAAGAACTTAAATAGAGTTTAAATGTACATGAGCATTTAAGTTTCATTTAAGTGTGTGATGAAAAACGAAATTTTGTGTTAAAATACAATTTAAAGATAAATGACATTTAAATACAAAGTCAAAAATTGGGCCTAAATCATGCACTATCAGATTTTAGACTACCGGTTTTTACAGAAATCGAAATAAAACATTGTCAGTAAAGATTCAGCAACATTAATTTATTTGGAAGGCATAATAAAGTTTTTATTTAACAATTTAGAAAAGGCAAAAACTTCCTTTTCAAAAAATTTAACTGTTTGAAATCTAGAATAAGTGAGAGGCGAAACAAATTACTTAACACATTAATTTTATACCTCAACTCCGATATGTTTCCCTATAATGATCACTTTTTAAAATACAGTTCTAAAACTAAAACAAAAGAATTTGCTATCGAACTATATAACCGGTTGTTTTATAATGAACCAAATATTGAATCAGATGAAGATATTCTATTGGAGGAAGAAGAAAGCTCGAATGAAAATAATCTTTTAAATGAATTAAACAAAACGATAAAAAATATTAAAGATTTTAAAAAATCATCTACAAGACCTTATAGCATAGTGGATGATTTTTTGTATCTGGATCAGGAAATCTAGAGAAACTTTTTAACTTTGTTCTTTTAATATCACCTACATCCACTTTATGTAAAAGAGTTTTTTCAAAGACAGGATTTATAAAAATAAAAAATCGATTAATTATTTGACGAATAAAATCAAAACCCGATTAAATGGATATTCTAATAAATACATACATACATACATACATGTATGGTCTGCCCGTACTACAGAAAGGCGATTGAAAAACTCAGGTTTCGATAATGAGTTGGATACTGCAACTTAACTTCAATCACTGTCGAACCGCTCAAGAGCTGCTCAAGCAAAGTGTTCGTGAACTAAATGTGGATATCGCGTTACTTAGTGAACCTTATGAAGGTGTGGAGTCCTCGAACTGGGTGTCTGATCGTTCATGCACATCGGCAATCTGGTCGCTCAGTGGAATTGAACAAACGTTCAGTAGATGCGTCGGCAGTTCGACTATTGAGGTCACGTTTGCCAGTAGTAGCATCCCCGATAGAGTACATTAGAGTTTACACACCGTGATCACAGTGCTATAATCATATTATAGCATGTGGCTCATGAACAATTACACGTGAGCACAACGACACAAAGTTTGAAGGGTTGGAATACCAATGCTCTGGATGGCCCAGCAAATGCCACGGCAGATCAACTGATAAATGGGGTAAGACAGACTTGTAATGCATCAATGGTGAAAAGAAGTAGATCGGAAAACAAACAACCAGTTTACTGGTGGAACGATGAAGTTGCAAATTTGCGGATTGATTATACGCAAGGTCAAGAAATAGACTTGATAATAGCTTACATCAGCAGGTGACGAAAAGGAGAGGAAAGCCAGCAATTCGTAAAAGTAAGCGGAGATGTTTTCTGGAAGTATGCGACGATGTTGAAAATAATCCGTAGGGCCTAGCCTATGAACTGGTAACCAAGAGACTTAAGTGTTTAAACCCAGAACCACCTAAAGAGGAGTCAATCGTTAAGCAAATTGTGGAGCACCTCTTTTTCCAACACGAAACGTCCTCATGGGAAGATAGTGTCACCGACGAAGTCTACGATTTTCCTCCAGTTACTATATCTGAGATAGAAGCAGCTGTTTCAAAATTCAAGGATAAGAAGGCCCCAGTAGTGGAATTCACTAACCCGTTTTAAAGAATATCGAATCGTTAACAAAATTATCGATTTTGCTACGCAGCAACACTTTTTAACAATACTCGTTATTGTTTGAAATCAGCTGTTATTGTTGACAAGTAAGTCTATTGTCGTTAAATAAACGGACATCATTTTTGAGTTGTTTATCTTGTCGAAGAGAACGTTTTTATTTGTCGCTGTAATGGCTTTTGAATATTTAGAAAATAAATTTTTGCAAAATAAGTTTTCATACTGGTTAAAATGCTAAAATAATATAAACATACATAATATGTACATATTTACTATAAATTAACGCAAATTAAATTCACATTTAATTTTATTGAAAGTTTTTTTAAACTAAATTAATTCTTTCTATACAGCACGCAAATAGTTGTTTTATTTATTTATTTATTTAAATATATCAAAATCTACATAATAACTTCATACATACTTTAGAAACACAATTTAATAATAATAATTTGTTTTCTTTTCTATTCCTCTTTGTGCTTTTCGCTTTTCTGAACAGAGATGCCACATGTTACTATTTGTGTAGGTAGAAAAATAGTGTTGTCTACTATCGTTAAAAAAGTAGTTAGTAAATCCTGCAGTTGTTACTGCAAACAACAAAAGCTGTTGACTATTATACCGATTGTTGTATTGTTAAAAGTTAATGAATTGTACTACAGGTTTGGATTGTATTTCGAATTCAGTGTTAAAGGAAGCCGTTAAATGCTGCCCTGACCAATTCGTAAGGATGATAAGCACGTGCTTAAGTAAGGGTGTTTTCCCAACCATATGGAAGAGGCAAATATTGGTTTTACTACCAAAGGATAAGAAACCCCCTGATGATCCCTCATCTTATCGGCCACTATGTATGATAGATACTTGTAGAAAGCTGTTGGAAAGTATAGTGAGCAGAAGACTGGAATGTTGTATTGATGCCATGAGTGGGTTATCTGAAAAGCAATTTGGCTTTAGGAAAGCTAAATCCACTATCGACGCTATAAACGTGGTGGTGGAAACTGCTGCACGGGCGATCGAAGGAAAACGGTGAAAAAATAGTACATAAGAGTTCTGCGTGATTGTAACATTAGATGTCAAAAATGCTATTAACACAGCTAACTGGGAGAAGATTGTGACTGCCTTGTCAGGACTACTTTCGTAATAGAATCCTGATTTATGATACTGACACTGGTACAAGAAGATACAATACCACAGGTGGAGTCCACCTAGGTTCTGTGGTTGGCCCATTATCATGGAATGTGATGAACGATGGTGTATTAAGGTTGGTTTTACCTGCGAATGTGAAGATAATTGGCTAGATGGCAATTGCGCTGGTCGACCTCGGCTAAAGGAAAATGTACTTACTTATTGATACCCGATATCGTGACATGACTTAAAATAGGACGTGGTGACCTTAATTATTACATGACTCAACTGTTGAGCGGGCATGGCTGCTTTAGGTCATACTTGTACTTTTTTGGTCGTGACAGTAACCCCTTCTATCCGAGTTGTGGTGGAAATGTGCTGGAGAATGCCAGACACGTTTTTTTACCTGTCTACGGATTCGGAATTGGAAGATGAATTTGCAGCAGGCGCTAGGTCACAGTGTTAGGTCCGATAACATAGTTCAAGCTATGTAGTCTTCGTTGAGTAATTTGGCGTATGCGTTGCACTTTGCGAAATTGGTTCTAGTAGAACTTCGTAGGTAGGAAAGGATTCTAAGCAGAATCGACATATATTAGAGCTGGGTTCATACCTTTCCCACCCTGTGACGGAAAGCTTTGCTGTAGTTCCACAGGGACGTATGGGTTATTGTATCGAGGTGTTTTAGCACGTTAAAGTCCCGCACTCCTGGCAGTTCGCAGTCCAGGGTCTTTCGATGATTTCACCTCGTTAATATAAAAAACATACATACATACTGTGTATACTAACATCCAAAGCAAAATCGTTTTAATGATTTCAAAGCAATGGATATTTACATGGGTATTAGCAATCAGCATAGCTAAAGTTAATATTTAAAACAAAGTAAATAAGATTTTACTGTTAGGTATAATATGAGCAAAGAATGTGAGAGTTAGTGTACAAAAGAAGTAGAATAATCGAATATTAATATTGCACTGTGGAACAAATTCAGGTCAGCAAAAGTTAGGTCGATTCTGAGAGTAAGGGGTGAAAATAGAGGCTAAATTAGAAGATCCCTATCGCGGCGTTTGTTTATGTTAGTTCGAATTTTTTTTAATCGATCTTCGAACTTTGCAGCCAAATGCCGATTTTCAGCATATAAATCGTCGATTAATTAATATTTTTTAAATCTGTAAAAGCCAAATTATTACTAGAGACCTGTGCAACAATTAAAATTTTTTAAAAAATTGATTTAGAAAATTTTTGTGATGCTTATGAAGCAAAATGTTGGAAAAATTATATAAACAATGGACACAATTTCGAACTACTTTTCTTACAACCTCTCTGGCATTATTTACCTAAATTTGTTGTCGAAGAATACCAATAAGTAATTTTTGACCGGCATGTAAATGTTTTAAATGTAGATATTCGACATATTACCTTTTAAAACGTTGATCCTTAGGAAGTAGTGCAAGAAACTTGGTTTTAAACGAAAACGACGAATTTGCTAGCCGGTCACCAAGTCTGTGAATGGATAATGTTGTTTTGTAACTATCAATTTGATGTAGAAATGGTGATAATTTCTGGAAACTTGGTTTTTAAGTGTGCTCATTTGGAAGAATATTAATTTCATCCTTAAAGTCTGTTACCTGAATATCATGAATATCATGAACACAATTCTTCTGATGATATATATGAATTCCTTTTTGACTTATTAAATTGACGATGAATATATATGATAATATTTAAAATACGAAGATACGAAGATGGTTAACTGAAGATGGTTTTCAAAATAATTGATTCAGGAACACAAGTTGTATTTAAAGATGAATTTTTCAACTCTTCATGTGGTAACACGATGTCAATAATACTGTGTTGCGGTATCATCAGTTTTTTGCAAGTATTCGGGACCATTGAACCAAATTGTAGATTAAAGCTCATAAGTAAGACACCCACGGGATATTACATCTGCTGGATTTTGCTTTGATGGAACATGCCTCCAAGGTATATTTTGGAAACTGGTTTGGATTTCCAATACTCTATTTGAAACGCAACACATGAACGACGACGAATGACCTATCAACCGGTTTAAAACTGTTTTTGAGTCGTACCAAAAAAAGATTCGATAATTATACGATTCAAATTTGTGTTTGATTTTGTTCCAAGTTCGACACTATTACAAAGCAGCGCATAACTCTAATCTTGGTAATGATTGTTATGCCACAGGGGCAGTCTTTGAATTACCAATAAGTAGATTTGAACGAAAGGAATCAGAATCAGTTGTCCTGATATAGATACAACAACCATACGCTAGTTGGGAAGTATCTGCGCAACCATGTATATCAAATTTACTATATTTACTATATATTACTATATTACTGTACAAATCTAGGTATTTAGATTTGATTTATATATTTCAAGCTTTTTTCGATTTCGTCCCAACAAATCTTGAACTTTTCATTTAATGGATACTCTCAATCGATTTGTTGTTTTCATAAATGCTGGATTAGTATTTTGAATGTAATCACAATTGGACTCAACATTCCTAGAATGTCAAATCTCCTGGCAACTACGGATAAAACCGAACGTTTTGTAGGGACTTCAATAGTAGGTAGATTAAATCGAAAACAGAATAAATCTTCAATAGGTTTCCAAGACATTCCAAGTGCCTTAGTAATGTTTTCATTATTAGATTTTAAAGCAATTTCTTCAGGAGAATGAGCTAATGGTGGAAAATTAGAACTCCATTTTGCTACTTGTAGACCGGATCTTTCTAAAATTTTAATAATTTCAGTCTTTTTAGCTGAAAGCTCAACAACATTTGATGCGCCTGTGAGTAAATCGTCTACGTACATACATATCTTGGTTTATAACTCTTGAACCGATTGAAAATTGGTCCTAAAATGCATCAGCGATGAAAAATAGACTTCTTAATGCGAGAAATGGGGCAGCAGATGTGCCATACGTTACCGTATTAAGTCGATAAATGTTAATGGGATCGCTGAGTTTATTTTTCCACAACACAAGTTAAAAATTGCAATCTTGTTCACCTACTAGGAAATGTCGGTACATTTTGCAGATATCTGCCGTTAATGCAAATTTTTTAAGTCGAAAAGCTAAAATAGTTATTATAAGATCGTTTTGAATGGTTGGACCAACCATTAAAAGGTCATTTCACGAGACGTTTGATGATGTTAGGGATGATGCATCTAATACTACCCTAAGTTTTGTCGACGACTTTGTGGGCGAAGAACTGAATGGTGTGAAATCATATAATGATTGTTGTTTAAAACATCATAATTCACCATGGACATATGTCCAAGATTTATGTATTCATCCATGAAATCGCTAACCAATCGCTTTATTAATTAAACATGGAAGCCCATCACCAAGTGATATTCTGCCATCTAGTAAAAATCCAAAAAAGATTTTAGAACCGAGTAATAAATCAATATGGTTAAGTAAATAAAATTTAGGATCTGCAAGATTTATTTCATCAGGAATCTTCCAATTGCTTGTATCGAAACGTTCTGAAAGTTGATATGAGGAAATGGACTTTGTTACGGCAAATATTGAGGTAAATCCGAAGTTGGATATTCGAGACCTAATAGTAGCGGTAACCTTACATTTTAATTGAGTACGAATCTCTAAGACTCTTGCTATTTCCCGACTAGGTTTGAATTGTTTTAAATGAAGGCAGTTGACAGCCTCTTGGGTGATTAAATTTATCTCCGAGCTTGAATCCAAAAGAGCTCGCATAGGTTGTAGGGTGTTATAGCTATCCTGGATGATTACAATGGCTGTTGCCAGCAAAGTACGACGACGGGTTCGAACGATAAAAGATGAATGAGTTATTAAATGAATTGCAGCTGAATTATTTGTTGAACTTGACGATGACTGATATCTTTGCTGCACAGAAGAAGTAGATGGTTGGGATAACGATGAATTATTGATTTGTTTGTTTTGATGCGAAAACGAAGACGAAAATGGTTTAAACGAAGATTCATTTGATGACGATTGCTGTTGGTACGATGAATACGAAGAGTTTTGGGGTTCATTTGATGATTGAGAGATTTGGTAATGCAATGAAGTATGATGTGAAACATGACAAGTGCGACATCGTGATTTGGATTGACATTTTGCAACGATATGTCCTTTTCGAAGACAATTAATACATAGTTTTGCAGATTTTACAAAATCAAACCGGCGCACAGTAAACTGTCTAGTGGAAAAAAATCATAATTTTTAAGTAACAAAAAATGGGTTTGGAAAAATAAATCTCAAAAATCATTTTTCAATAAAAATGCATGCAAATTTATTTGTTTTATTCAGAAATGTAGCAGAAACAATGAAAAATCCTAAAATTCAAATATTTATATTAACACTAAAAAAATTGTGTAGTTTTTAGCCACAATATGTACTTTAAAAAAATAGTCAGCTTCGATGGACCCGAAAAAATAGGCACATAAAAAACTACTTTTATGAATCCATAATCTTATTTTCTGTTATATATACTAAAATATGTATACAAATCTTTAGGTGTTTTCTATGCCAACTTTTGAAATATTTTAAATTTTAAAAATCATACATATTTGATATTTATCAAAATTATCAGTTGATATTTTAAATATTTGAAAATGTATGATAATAGTAGGCTATGCTTTAAACCAGGGCGAACTAATACAAGGTGAGTAAACGGGCGAATGCTTCAGAATGCCTTCACAAAACAATTAAGACAGAACAGACTTGAGCACACTCGAAAAATAGCAGAAAAAATTCAAGATTTAATGAATAACGTCCTAATTTCTTCTGATCCATTAATTTCATCTAATAGAAATACAATAAATACAAGCAGCTCTTTCAACTATAATCAAGAAATTAGTAAGTACATAATAGTAGATGAATGTATTAACACTGATTCAGACTCAGAAACTATTTCAGTGATTAAGAAATTGTTTACAATTGTTATGTTATTTGAATTTGTTTGTATTTATTAATCTTTATATAAATATGGTTTAAATAATAATTTAATTTTAAAATATTTAGTGTTGTCAATTTGCAAACCCTATTCATGTAATGTTATTTGAATACCAATAGTTATTCAAAACTTTAAAAAATAAAAATACTAAAATGTTTAAAATGTTATATTTAAAAAAGGTATATTTAAAAAAGGTATGATAGATTAAAATTCAAAAAAATAAAAATTACTGAAATGGGGGAATTTTGGGTACTTAATTGTCCCGCATCGGAAAAATAAAAGGATTTCTAAAAATGTTAATTTATTTTTTAAAATAGTAGGCCAAGAGAGATATGTGCCAAAAATTTCATTAAGCTACCATAACTCCTTCGTTTTTTTTTTCAGTTTTACTATGGGGACCGTTCACTGTGCTGCGAGTAATCGGCAACGTTAAATATGGAAGGCTGTTACTAATAAAATGGTCTTTGTTTGACAATATTCACAAAAGATACTCGACGCAATAAACGAAGAACCAGCACGTTTAAATTTTGGTGTAGGTTTTTGATCATGGTGATGAAATGACTCGCCTTCAAAGGTGCGACTTTCAAGAAACTGACACCTACGACTCAAAATACAATAAAACTTGTTTCATCAAGGCAACTGACTTAAATTTTGTTATTCATCGTATACAGTTTTTGATACTGAATCTATTTTCGATAATAATTGAATATATGAGTAAAATACGTCTCCAGCAATTGAAGTCGGCACTTAATAAAAGTGTAGTCTGAAGTTGTCCCTTCCTTTTCTACCTTTAACTTCAATCTTGTAATTGTCCGCTTCATTTTATTTCTTTGTACCTTTAACGACGCTAGATCCATATTCGTTGATTTTGATTCACTAATGTGTTGTTCGTCATTCCCCATTATTTAAAAGTATATTAATATGGAAGTACGTTCACTTATACAAAACGTACCAATATCAAAAACAAGTACCAATGTTACAATAAAAAGTCCTACACTGATATTTAGCTCAACACTTATAATGACTGACTGACCAAACTTGCCAATATTGATGTGTGTAAGTATACATGAGAAGTTGAATATGCATGTTATTATCACTGTTGCCAATTTGGAGATTTTGCAGCTAAAACTAGCGTTTTTGCCATGCCAATCGTGGAGAAAATGGTCTCTTAGCGGTTAGCGGGAAAACTAGCGATTTTTTAATTGGTTTTAAGAGATAAAATGTTTCTCAAATATCCAATGCATTTGAACAAAGTAAACTTGCTGGGGGAGCAACATTTTTTTGTACAGAGTGACAGTTAAAAGTTATTTTCATGACTTTGTGGTTCTTACATCTTTCGAGCGAGAACCACGGCTTCTCAGCAAAAAAAAAAATTCGTCTGTGTGTTGCTTGTTTTTTTATGTTTGTGCTTTCAGAACTCGGTTATTTCTGAACCGAATTAAAATTTTTTTTTATTAGAAAGGTTTTGCCCATTTTAAAAGAAGTTTACAATTTTCAAAATTAAAGGGTCTCCCCATACATCATACATGTTTTTTACTTGTATTATGTATTTTATAGGTCACCAATTTAAAATTAAAAAAGTGGGTATCACTATAGTTTCCAATAACAAAAAGTAATAAAAACATAATATTAAAGGGTGACCCTATAGGTGACGCAATTTCACCTTTATGATCGTATCTTTTTAACAGTTATAGACAAACTCTTGAAAGTTGCATAGAATGTTCGTTACTATGTCTGTTATAATAAGTATAAATAATTAAAATTAGAAATTAAAGGGTGTCCTATTAGTTGATTTAAATTGATATGTATATGTTCAAATTTTTGAACCGTACTTGTATTGCTAAATCCGCTAAAATAACAAGTTTGAATTTGAATTTGAAAATTAAAGGGTGTTCCAATAGTTAATGTAAATTGATTTAGATGGTCAAACTTTTGAAGTGTTATAGATAGACAGTTGAAATTTACAAAAAAAACTATAGTCCGCTATAATAACAAGTATAAAATTTCAATCTATAAATTAAAGGATGTCGCCATTATTGATGTAATTTGACCGTTATGTCCCCATCTTTGGAATCGTTATAGTCAAACACTTGTGAGAAGCAGTGTCCCTCCTTCTTAGTCGAATGTAACCAGGTTCAGTTAGTATGTTACGGGCCAGTGGATTCGGATGAGTTTCAAGCTTCTTTAAATACCTTATGGCAAGTTTCGCTATTGCTGATTTAACTGATGGCACGTTTAGATCTTTATGGATGTTCGAGTTTTTTATATACCTAGGAGCAGATGTAATTATACGGAGAATCTTATTTTGTCGCCTTTGAATTTTTTCTACCTTGCTCGCTGAGGCAGTGCCCCATAATTGAATGCCATAACACCATATTGGTTTTAGAACTGACTTGTATAAGTCAAGCTAGAGTAGAATTTCTGCCAATAAGCCAGTTTAGTTGGACTGCTTTCAACTTCATTTGTGTTAACTTTTTTTCTATGAAGCGTTTCCATGTAAGGCGCCGGTCAAGATGTATGCCGAGATATTTGACGTCTGAAAGCTGAGGTATCGTTTGGTTATTTATCCGAATAGGGGGGCAAGATTCTCTACGCAGTGTGAAACTTATGTGAGTGCATTTTTGTTCATTCACCTTTATTCTCCATTTCTTCAACCAATTTTCTAAATTGGATATGTGGTCTTGTAAAAATCATGATGCTACTTCGGGCCCCAATATACTACCTTGGGGAACTCCGGTTTCGATTGGCTGGGTGAGCTCAAAAAATCTCCTTCTTTCACAATAAATTTTCGTTCGGTTAAATAACTATCTAGCAGCTTATATAGGTTTACGGCAAATTCAGTTTTAGCTTATATATTAAGGCGCCCATACACGTGGTTCTTTTTTATCAGTTTTAACCGTACGGTAAAAACTGTACGGGTAAAACTGTCGGTTTGTGGCCAAAAACCGTCCTTGCACGTATAAAAAAATATCAGTTGCTTCTTGATTTTAATCGTCGGTTTTAAAACATGTTCGTTCAAATTGCTCGTGTGTGTGATTACGAAGTTACAAAGAACGGTTTACGTGAGTTTTACTGTCAAATTTGTGTTGTTTTATTCACGAAAACAAATTGTTTTATTTTACAATTTGAGTAGCACCTTTGTTCTTATTGTTGCCGTCATGATGCCACCAAGTAAAATAAATACGTCTTGAACTGAAGTAAAGAACGTGTAGTATGTGTATCCGTACAGTTTTAACCGTGCAGTTAAAACTGACAAAAGAAAACGACGTGTATGGGCGCCTTTAGGCTTTCATGCCATACCTTATCGAATGCTTGAGAAACGTGGATAAAAAGCGCAGAGCAGTATTTTCTCTCTTCAAAAGGCTTCTTAACAACATTGACATTGAGAATAGAGTTAACCTTAGTTATTAACATCCTCTCAAACAGCTTTGACATATTTGATAAAAGGCTTATAGGTCTGTATGATTCAATTTTTGTGTGGTCTTTTCCTGGTTTGGGAATCACCAAGGCCAGCTTCCACTCTGTAGGGAAGTACTCAAGACGTAAAATGTCATTCAAAATAAAAAGAACGATTTTGCGAACTATACAGGGCAACTCAAATAACATCTTGTTACTGGTTTTATCAACGCCAGGAGCTTTTTTGGTGTTAAAATCCATTATTGCCTTCTCAATATCACCAAATTCAAATCTTATCGGTACTGTAGTCGATATATTTGGGGTAAAAACCCTTTTCAAATGTTCAGCAAATAAATTGCCTTTTCGGTATCACTCCTTGCCCAGCCTCCAGATTTAGTTCGCAAGGGAGGCTTACGTAAGACAGGCTTTAAAGGTTTCTACAAGCACGCCATAATGAATAATTTGATTGAGGAGTTGCATCTAGGTCTCCCAAATAGTTTTTCAGGAATGCTACTCTTGGAGATTCCAGCATGTCTTTTAGCCGGTTCGTGCATTCTATAAGTCTGCTTTTGAGTTGAGGCGATCTCTGTGATTGCCACTCTCTACGAATTTTTCTTTTTTCAGCCAAGAGCCGTTCGATATCTGCAGAATAAATTTGATTGTATCTAGCTAGATGTCGGGTTATTGTGGAATGTTGGGCAGCTGATTTGAAGTTTTGATTTTTTCTTTTTTTTTCGCAACTTTTGTTTATTGTATCTTCAATATAATTGAACTATCAATAATTACTCATATCTTAAGTCTAAAAATATACTTGTTAAATCCAACCAGTGCTGTACAAAAAAATGTATGTTTCACGGTTACTGTAATTTGTGGGTTATCCCTCTGATGTACGGATGAGAGAAGCAGTGTCCCTCCTTCTTAGTCGAATGTAACCAGGTTCAGTTAGTATGTTACGGGCCAGTAGATTCGGATGAGTTTCAAGCTTCTTTAAATACCTTATGGCAAGTTTCGCTATTTCTGCTTTAACTGATGGCACGTTTAGATCTTTATGGATGTTCGAATTTTTTATATACCAGGGAGCAGATGTAATAATACGTAGAATCTTATTTTGGCGCCTTTGAATTTTTTCTACGTTGGTAGCTGAGGCTGTGCCCCATAATTGAATGCCATAACACCATATTGGTTTTAGAATTGACTTGTATAATAAAAGTTTGCAATCTAAAGCTAGAGTAGAATTTCTGCCAATTAGCCAGTTTAGTTGGACTGCTTTCAACTTCATTTGTGTTAACTTTGTTTCTATGTGCCGTTTCCATGTAAGGCGCCGGTCAAGATGTATGCCGAGATATTTGACGTCTGAAAGCTGAGGTATCGTTTGGTTATTTATCCGAATAGGGGGGCAAGATTCTGTACGCAGTGTGAAGGTTATGTGAGTACATTTTTGTTCATTCACTTTTATTCTCCATTTCTTCAACCATTTTTCTAAATTGGATATGTGGTCTTGCAGATATCGTGATGCTACTTCGGGTCTTTCGTGAATGATCAAAAAAGCTGTGTCGTCAGCAAATGTCGATGTGTGAACTCGGTTACTAGTTGGCATGTCTGAAGTATACTATAAGTATAAAAAGGGCCCCAATATACTACTTTGGGGAACTCCGGCTTCGATTGGCTGGGGTGAGCTCAAAAAATCTCCTTCTTTCACAATAAATTTTCGTTCGGTTAAATAAATATCTAGCAGCTTATATAGGTTTACGGGCAAATTCAGTTTTAGCTTATATAATAGGCCTTCATGCCATACCTTATCGAATGCTTGAGAAACGTCGATAAAAAGCGCAGAGCAGTATTTTCTCTCTTCAAATGTCTTCTTAACAACATTGACTAACCTGTGAGTTTGTTCGATCGTACTATGTTTTTTCCTGAAGCCGAATTGATGGTTTGGAATACATCCTTTGTCGCTTAGAATAGGGTTAAGCTTAGTTATTAACATCCTCTCAAACAGCTTTGACATATTTGACAAAAGGCTTATAGGTCTGTATGATTCAATTTTTGTGTGGTCTTTTCCTGGTTTAGGAATCATGGTAACCAAGGACACCTTCCAATCTGTGGGAAAGTACTCAAAACGTAAAATGGCATTAAAAATAAAAAGAACGATTCTGCGAGCTACACGGGGCAACTCAATTAACATCTTGTTACTGGTTTTATCAACGCCAGGGGCTTTTTTGATGTTCAAATCCGTTATTGCCTTTTCAAGATCACCAAATTCAAATCTTATCGGTACTGCAGCACTAGCTTCGAGAACTGGCAACTCAACTATATCAGTCGATATAGTTGGGGTAAAAACCTTTTTCAAATGTGCATCAAATAAATTTCCTTTTTCGGTATCACTCCTTGCCCAGCCTCCAGCTGAAGTTCGCAAGGGAGGCTTACGTAAGACTGGCCTTTTAAGGTTTCTACAAGCACGCCATAACGAATAATCTGATTGAGGAGTTGCGTCTAGGTCTCCCAAATAGTTTTTCAGGGATGCTACTCTTCGAGATTCCAGCATGTCTCTTAGCCGGTTCGTGCATTCTTTAAGTCTGCTTTTGAGTTGAGGAGATCTCTGTGATTGCCATTCTCTACGAATTTTTCTTTTTTCAGCCAAGAGCCGTTCGATATCTGCAGAATAAATTTGATTGTATCTAGCTAATTGTCGGGTTATTGTTGAATGTTGGGCAGCTGATTTGAGGTTTTGGTCAAAATCAATAAGACTCCGCTCTACGTCTTCAGGTGTTCTTAGCGGGATGTTTTCCGAACAATGAGTACTAAGATACTTTCTATATTTCAACCAATTAATGCTTGTGGTAGTCATTGGTGATATGATGTTTTGTTTGTCCCATATATAGACGATAGTGGGTGAATGATCTGAGGATAATTCAAGTGACGCTTCAGCTTTAATCGTTTCTCTTGGAATACCCTTAATCACGCCAAATCAATAACATCCGGTATTTTTTGTCGATCAGTAGGCCAATAAGTGGGTTGTCCACTCGTTATCACATTCAGACGCATTTTTGAAATTGTGTCAAACAAAACACGACCTTTTGGAGTTGTTAAGCGTGATCCCCAAAACGTATGTTTAGCGTTGTAGTCGCCTGATGCTATGAAACAGGGACCTAGTGATTTGAAGAAATCGCTGTATTGACTCTCTGATATTTGAAATCTAGGAGGTGAATAAATTGAAGAAATAACTAAGTTTTGATGAAATTCTTCAATACAGATGTTTGTTGCTTGTAGGTAATCTTCACAAAAATCACACAGTAAATAATGTTTGATTCGAGCCTTTATTAGTATTGCTGAACCACCACATGCTCTGCCACGGGGGTCTTTGGTGTCATATAAGATATAGCCATTTATTTAAAAAAAAAGCTATTTGTTGTTAAGTGAGTCTCTGCAACCAGCATGACATCAATTTGTTCCTTCTTAAGGAAGTACTCGAGTTCATTTTTGTGTTGGCGCAAGCCGTTTGCATTCCAGAAACATATTTTTAAACAGTTCATGGTTTGTTAAGTAACGCCTGCAACATAGTAGATTGCATGCGTACCATTTCTTGCATCATGCTGCTCATAGAGCTCATAAAACTGTTTATCGAATGCACTAATGTCTCGATGCTTGCTTCGAGACGATTAAAATTACCAGATGGTGTTTGTTCTTTAGGATGCGATTGCAAATTAGGAGTAGAATTAGTTGTCGGTGTCGCTTTATGTACTGCAGTATGATTGGTTTTTACCATATCCGCGTATGAAACATGTTGGGTTGTTGGTTGGGCTAACTGAGGGTAATGAGCATTTGCTCGATATTGTGGGTGCTTAGCAGGAGTATTTGATTTTTGAGTGGTTTTCCTTACCATGGAATAAACTGGACAGCCTCTGTAGTTAGCAGTGTGGTTTCCACCGCAATTGCTACATTTTTTAACTTTCGAGTCATCCCTTGCTTTGCCGCATTGGGCGGAACAATGTAGCTCTCCACACACAACGCAAACCGGAGGCAATTTGCAGTAAGCCCTAGTATGACCATATTCTTGGCAATTTAGACACTGTACGGGTCCTGATCGCTTATGCGGTTCCTCTACGCTTATTTTGCGGTGCAACAGATATCTTAAATTATAGATAGGGTGCGTTTCGTTCTTTTTCAATCGCATATCTCCAGGTTCCAGTTCAACGCGAAATAGAGGTTGAGGGATACGTTCTCGATTTCTGAGGTTGTCTACACTTTTTACCTAAAATCCCGCTTTTTGGAGGCCATCTCTAATTTCGACTGGATCAACGTATGAGTCTACACCTTTTATAACTACCTGTAGACCTTTACTACTCTTCAGCTGATATGTATAAAAGTTCTTTTTGCAGCTTTCATTTACTGCTTTACGACAACTGTTTTCATCAATAAATTGTATTTTTGTTTCATCATGTTGCCACGCTTGATGGGAATTACATAAAATGAGTTCTCGCCAAAAACTGAAATTAACCTCTTTATTAAGTCGCTCGAGTTTTTCTCCCTTAAATAAATTGGAGGTGGTTTGTACGACCTGGGTGCCGTTTTAGGTTTAATTGTTTCGCTATCTAAGATAGTAAAACGATTGTGGGAACTTATTACGTTAGAGTTTTTATCTTTATGTACTTTAGACATTGGTGCAAGCTGCGAAGATTTAGGGCTTCGACCTCTTTTTAATACAGTTATGTATCGGTCCATTCCCACTTGCGTCTTAAGTTTTTCTACACTATCCATATTAGTTTTGGTAACACTGTTTTCAGAAGGCGACTTGTTTGTAGTTATTTTATTGTCATCGCTTAGCAAAAGCCATGAACAATATTGGGCATGTATAACTGTCGTAGCATTTATACACAAATTATTTTTATTTTTTGTTTTTATTTAAATCAAAATTGTCAACATTTTTGTTACTTAAATTAAAGAGGCTCATTAGCCCCTATTGTTTTTGTTTTATTTTTAAAGTAGCAATGCAATAATGCCGTTGTAAAAAAAGAATTAAAAAAGAGACAAAAAAATCACAGACAACTTTGTTGTTGTATTAAGACAAGTTTGTTTTTTGCCTTTGGTAGATTTTATTCACACAATTAGTTTTTGTTTTTTTGTTAATGGCGGGCTTAAAAAAATCGCGATCGCACTTATTAACGCACAAACTAAAACAGATATTTAAAATTATAAATTAAAGGGTGTCGCAATAGTTTATGTAATTTGATGTATATGGCCAAACCGTTACAGACAGACGGTTGTAATGTATTGCTATAACAAGTATAAAATTTGAATTCGGAAATTACAGGGTGTCGCAAAAGTAAGTGTAATTATATATATATATATATAGCCAAACTTTTAAACGCTATATACAGACAGTCGTTTGGCATTGGTTTTGCCTAAAAAAGAACCAGAGCCCCGGGGTCATGTGCCCCTATACACTCCGGAAGCATTGCTCCCCCGGTAGAAAATCGACTGATATTTGCTTTAGATTATTGAATTCCAAAAATAGTTTTTTTATCTGAATTGACAGATAAAAAAAAACGCCAGTGGCGCCTTTTCCTAAAACCCGTGGAAAAATACAAAATTTCATGACAATATTTTGTGAAATGAATGAAAAGAACGTATAAAGAACTACTTACTGATCACAATTCAAAAATGTTTTCCTTAATTGCAAAAAAATTATAGTTTGTGGAGCTGCTCAAAGTCGACAATTTTTTAGAAAGCAAAAAAGGGTGATCTTGAAAAAAAAATGCACTTTAGAATTAAAGTGTCAGAAACATTGCCGTTTGATTACTACTTTTTTGGTATTTTTTTAAGGTATGTTTGTTTTTTATTAAAAGAAGTAGTAAAATGTTTAGCAGATGCCCTACTTTTTCGGCAGTAGCCGCTTTTTAGACATCCTATATTTAGGTAATTTTTAAAAATAAAATAGAGCATATCTAAAAATAGTCAAAAATGGTCTCGCCCAAAAACTGCAAAAACTATAAACGATTGTTCTGAGTACACAAGAAAACGAAAACTTGAAAATGCCACAAAAATATATATCTAAATCGCATCTTTCAGAAGCATTATGTCTTAAGTTTGTAAAAGATAAAGATAAATCAAGGTCCAACATTACAAAAGCTGTGATGCTTGCAAGCCCAGTTCGACTGCAGAGAATCAATGGGAGTATGCCTACTCCACCAAATGCTTTACCCACAAAGTATAATATAGAAGAAGCCTTAGCGTTGTTTATGGAATTGGGATTGTGAAAGGAAAAATTATCTATTTCACGAAGCTCTTTAAAGAATTATAATGTGAATATTCTTCCTGGATACAAAAAGATTACATCTGCCAAAAAAGAAGCAGTGCCACCTAATGTAAAGTTTACTGAAGTATCGGTTGAGGTAAAACTGCAAGACTTAATGAATCATACAGATAAACGCCTCATTCAAATTTCTGCCTGAAGAGGAAGCAGTATCACTTCGAGATAGGCTTACATTGATAAATAAGTGGGGATGTGATGGGATCATCCGGTCAAAGTGCTTACAAACAAACAATATCGGCAAATGACAACTATTACAGATAAAAATATGTTTATGGCTTCAGTAGTTTCTTTACGACTGAGAAGTGAAATCGCTGAGCCCATAATTTTTGCCGTCCGATATTTTTTCAATATGCAAAGGAGTCTTCAGAAATAACCAAATCTACAGTGAACGATATAAAGAAGCAAATTTCGGAACTAAAGCATTCTGTTATTGAAATAAAGAATGGAAAAAGTGTTTCAATTGATTATGAATTTTTTCTTACAATGATTGATGGCAAAGTATTAAATATAATAACAGATACCTCGTCAACTTTAAAGTGTGCAATTTGCAAAAAGTCACAGAAAGACTTTCAAAATTTTTTGACTCAAGTGATGAGCAAAATTATAAATATGGAATTTCTCCATTACTTGCCAGAATTAGGTGCATGGAGTTTATTTTAAAACTAGCGTATAAAATTCCGCGTGAAGGTGAATGTTTTGATATGAACGCAACACAAAAAGAAAAACTATCTGCTCGAAAAAAAAAATTATACAAAATAAATTTCTTAAGAAGCTTGGGCTGAAAGTAGGCTGCCCAAAGCAGGGGTATGGAAATACTAGAGATGGTAATATGTCCAGAGCATTTTTTGAAAATGATGAGGTAACAGCCTTCTTCTAACATCTGCCTGTCTAGAAAGATATCTGGTTTGTGAATACCTATGTATACAAGTACAGAACTACAGGATATAATATACATATATGTATATGATATATACAGCCATTTACAAACAATTTGGAAATAGTTTGCCTGAACTCGTTTAGTTTGACTACCGTTTCCAAAGGGATTTTGTTTGTTTTTAAAACTTCTAATATTTTGTCTACAGTTTCTTTTGCTAAAAGATTCTAATGATAGAAATAGATCTATGTGTTTTCCATCAAAATTTATAACAACGATTGATAAATTTTTTGAGACGGTGCAGATGGTACTTTGATCAATGATAATTGAAAAAAAAAAATTACAACAAACAGAAAATTATATTTATTCACATAGAAGGAAATTATTAAATTTTTGTTTCCTATTCTGCCGAAGTTTTGTTCATGTGCAAACAAAACAATCGCTCGTCAAGACGGCGTATAAGCAAGCCTTTTGCTTATGAAATAGTTAAGTATTTTAGAAAAATATTTGTTAGTAAATTAGCAATACAAGGAATTAATGTATAATATCATTACTTTAAAATACACTAGTATAAAAGTTTTGATATGTCCTATTTTAATGCCAAGCTACTATATGCATCTTATGTTTTTTATACTTAATGCCAAATTTTGGTACATTTCATTTTAATGTGGTACAATTTTATCACTGAGGCGGTACAATTTAAACATTGTCAGATCAGTGTTGGGATTTGACAATGTATAAATTGTACCGCTCCAATGATAAAATTGTACCAAATCAGCATAAATTGTACTAACATTTGCTCGACAAAAAAATGTGATACTAGGGTATTATAAAGTAATGATAATTGACCTAGATTCCTTGAATTAAGGTTTTCGTGTTGCTAATTTATGTACAATTATTTGGCCAAAATACCTATTTTATAAACAAAGGTATTAGTATTTTACCAGCATGATTTCCAGAATATGCATGACACTCCACCAAAGTAACCGGATCTTAATTCGATAGAGTATGTTGGAGTTATTTGGAATAATATTTAACGAGTCATCTCATTACCTAAAAAGTCCTTACGATTTCTCTCTAGAGAGAATAGAAAAATATATCAGCCAAATACTGCCGGGAACGGATTGAGGCGATGCAAATAAGTTAAAACGCAGTAATTCAGCAAAAAGGTCTTGTTACTAAATTATATATTACTTATATGAAAGGGTTATCAAACTAAATAATACAAATCATGAACGTTAATCAAGAATGTAGCGATTTAGTTAGTTCTAGACAGGATTGATGAACTCGGAAATTGGAAATGTTTGTTATTGTAATAAAAAGATATTGACTAAATAAAAAAATTTATTCAATAAATTTTATATGAAATTGTACCAAAAAAGTATGAAGTGTGCCAGTGTACCAGTGTACCAGTGTACCACTGATGTGTCGATTGTACCAAATTTGGTACAATTTTACCACAAATCCGAACACTGTTATTGATTATTATTTTATTAAAATTTCAAAAAGCAAATGTCAACAAAGAGTGTCGCCGAGTAAAGAACACAAAAACGATACTCTCTTCCCCACCCGTACTATGCTTCCAAACTAAATGTTTCCGTGCCTAAACTTAGACTAACAAACCAACTAAGCTACCAACTCTTACATAGGATCAAACTACCAATTTTAGTCCAAACGAACCAAATCACCTAATTTTAGAATTTATTGTTTCTAAAGCATAAAATGTATACATTATTTCATAATTTAGAAACACATATTTATTATATACTAGCTGTGCCCGCCATTTCGTCAGCGTCCTTGCAATATTTTGTTCGATTTTGCTTGGAAAGCAATCCACATCAAAGATCCTTGCGTTTTTAGTGCCGCATATCACTTTATGTATTTACTTTATAAAAAATAAAATATGTATATCCGGTTAGTTCAGTTCAGTTATGGTTTATGTATTTACTTTACCACTAAATAACTGCGTACTTTCACTGCTTTTTCTCCACTTTCTCTTCGAAATAATATTTTTGCGGAAAAAAAAGTATCCTATATTGGGATCAGGATACTTACATATCCTAATAAAGGTATAACAAAAACAAAATTTAGTGAGTGAATTTTAAAGAAACAAAAACAATAAAACCTCTTACATACAGAACAACGAAGTTGTTGCATTACGGACAGTCCCCAAAAACCCAAGTGGGAATGGATAGATACATGACTGTAATGAAAAGAGGTCGAAGCTCTAAATCTTCGCAGTTAGCACCAAAGTACATAAAGAAAAGAACGGAATAAATTCCCAAAATCGTTTTGCTATCTTAGGTAGCGAAACAAGTGAATCTAAAACGACACCCAAGTCGCTCAAACCACCTTCAATATATTTAAGGGAAAAAAATTTAAACGAATTAATAAATAAACTGATTACACTGATTGCACTGATAGCGAACTTAATTCGTTCCAGCACCTCGTTCGTTATACAGATCGAAAAAACTACCCACTAATATGTTTCAATTTGAACTTTTATTTAAAAGAATGTTACAAAAAATACTTCAAAACTTTTAAAACGGAAAAAAACCAGTACATATCTTAAAGATAAAGGAAAATAGAAAATAAATTTTTTTATAATGGGTACATGCATACCTAATTTTCTTTTAACAAAAAACTGTCTAGTGTCGTTTGTTTCTGACGTCGCTTCAAAATTTGTTGAAAATGAGATAAAGAATTATCGTTAAATAATTTTGTTGCACGTATAGCCAGTGTTTTATTGGGGTGATGCTTTTTAATGTATGATGCCACAGACTCACATGAATTCAGCATTTCTCTGATTGCAATAGATGATTGTGGTTCTTCTGTTATCTCCTCGTCCGATAAAGTTGACTGCTCAGCTTCTTGTTCTGAAGCACATTGGAATTTTACAAGGTCTTCAGTAGTCAGATCTTCAATGTGCTCTGCCACAAGCTGAGCAATGTCATTGCTATCTGCCTCTAGCCCAATCTGTTCAGCTAAAGATATAATTTCGTTGGTTATTGGATCAGTGGATACTGCGTCGAGTTCTTCAAATCTGTTTTCGACAAAGTGTTCGGGCCAAAGTTTTTCCAGGTAGATTCAAGTGTTCTCTTAGTAACACCATTCCATGCTGTTTCAATAATTTTAAGACAGTCAACAATATGAAAGTGATTTTTCCAAAACTCCTTATAAGTGAGATTGTTTTTTTCAGTCACTTCAAATGATGGAAAATTTCTTTACTGTAGAGCTTCTTAAAGTATGAAATAACTTGCTGATCCATGGGCTGAAGCAATGGTGTTGTATTAGGAGGCAAAAAGTGGATTTTTATAAATTTCAGCTCTTCAATGAGATCATCTTGCAAACTTGGTGGATGTGAAGGAGCGTTATCCGTAATAAGCAAGGCAAGAAGAGGCAAATCCTTCTCAATCAAATATTTCTGCACGGAGGGAAGAGGTTTTATTTTCAAGTTGCCGCTTGCATTGGAACACAAAAGTAGAGTAACGCGGTCTTTCATTGGCTTGTGGCCGGGCATTGCTTCCTCCTCTGCTGTTATGTATGTCCGCTGGGGCATCTTTTTCCAAAAAAGAACCGTTTCATCACAATTAAAAATCTGCTGGAGTAAGAAACCAACAGTATCCACAAGCTTCTCGAATTCGCCGACAAAACTTTCCGCTGCTTTAGCGTCTGAGCTTGATGCTTCACCATGTCTCTTAACATTATGAATACCAGTACGTTTTTTAAAATTCTCGAACGACCCCTTACTTGCTTTGAACTCTTTTTCACTTACTGTTGTTGTTCCTGGTAACTTTTCAATAAGATTGGCGAAAATAGTTTTAGCCTTCTCACAAATTATATTCTGCGAAATTGAGTCACCTTGCATTTGCTTTTCGTTAATCCATATCATAAGCAATCTTTCAACATCATCCATAATTTGTGGTCGTTGCGAAGAAATTCTTGATACTCCTTTTACAGCATTCACCAGCCCAAGCTTGTCCTTATTCTTAAGGATAGTAGAAATCGTCGATTTCGATAAGTTGTACTTACGTCCTAAATAAGACACACTCAAACCTTGTTTATATTTTTCAATGATCTTGAGTTTCATCTCAATAGTTATTTTAGCTCTTTAATTTTTCTCTTTCTCCAAATCTTTTGTTAAAGGCATTTGAGAGTATGTTATTTTGTAATTATATATGTTTTAACACACCTTGTAAATTGTACGAACACAACTGATACAATTATGGACTTCAAACAAAAAAATGAAAAAAGACAACACAATAATGTATGTATATTCGGGACTTTCCCTGTTTCGTTGCTATATACTAAAAGGAATTTTACATTCAATTAAGGTTTTCCCCTTTTTTTTAATCGTAATGCGAAACTTCGTTCTTTAAGTGAAACTTTTTTTTCATAAAAAAGTGTTCGTTATACGAAATATTCGTTATGCGGAGCGTAACTGTAATTCTCATCAAGCGTGGTAACATTGATGAGACAAAAATACAATTCATTGATGAAAGCAGTTGCCGTAAACCCGTAAAGGATTTTGAAAGCTACAATAAAAAATGTTATACCTATCAGCTGAAGAGTAGTAGTCATTAAATGCGTAGATTTATACGTAGACCCAGCTCAAATACGAGCTGGACTTAAGAAATAAAATAAAAAGTGTAAATAATCTCCGAAATCGAGAACGTAGCCTACAATCAGTATTTCGCGTTGAATTGGAACCTGGCGATATCAGATTAAAAAATAACGAAACGCGCCCCATTTATAATTTGAAATATCTGTTAAACCGCAAATTGTCTAAATTGACAATAATATGGTCATACTAGGGCTTACTGCGAGTTGGCTCCGGCTTGCGTTGTGTGTGGCGACTTACATTGTTCCGCTCAATGCGACAAAGCAATGGTTAAAAAAATGTAGCAATTGCGGTGGAAATCAGACTGCTAACTACATAGGCTGTCCAGTTTTTTCTATGGTAAGAAGTCAACTCAAAAATTAAATACTACTTCTAAGCAGCCACAATATCGAGCAACTGCTTATTATCCTCAGTTAGCGCAACCAACCACCCAAAATGTTTCATACGCGGATATGCTTAAAACCAATCATACTTCTGTACAAAAAGCGTCACCGACTAATTCTCCTCCAAATTTGCACCCAGAACCCAAAGAACAAACACCTGGTAACTATAATCGTTTCGAAGCAAGCATAGAGACATTAGTGCATTTTTTAAACAGTTTTATGAGCTCTATGAGCAGCATGATGTAAGAAATGGTACGCATGCAATCTATGATGTTGCAGGCGGTACTTAACAAACCATGAGCTGTTTAAAAATATGTTTCTGGAACGAAAACGGCTTACGCGAACACAAAAATGAACTCGAATACTACCTGAAGAACAAACAAATTGATGTCATGATGGTTTCCGAGACTCATATGTATGACACTAAAGACCCCCGTGGCAGAGCATGTGGTGGTTCTTCAATGCTAAAAAAGGCTCGAATTAAATATCATCTACTATGTGATTTTTGTGAGGACTACCTTCAAGTAACAAATATCTGTCTTGAAGAATTTAATGAAAACTTAGTTATTTCTTCAAATATTAGAGAGTCGATATAGCGATTGATATAGCTGAGTTGCCAGCAGTAGAGTCTAGTGCCGAAATAACGGATTTAAACACCAAAACGGCCCCTGGCATTGATAAAACAAGTAACAAGATGTTAGTTGAGTTGCCCCGAATATGTCGCAGAATTATTCTTTTTGTTCTTAATGCCATGTTACGTCTTAAGTACTTTCCCGCAGTGAAAAGTCTCTTTGATTACTATGATTCCTAAACCAGGAAAAGACCTCAAAAGTAGAATCATACAGACCTATAAGCCTTTTATCAAACATATTAAAGCTATTTGAGAGAATATTAATAACTAAGCTGAATCCAAATCTTAGCGCGAAAGAATTCCGAACCATCAATTCGGCTTCAGAAAACAACATAGTACGATCCAACAAACACACAGATTAGTAAATGTAATTAAAAAGACATTTGAAGAAAAAAAAATACTGTTCTGCACTTTTTATCGACGTTTTCCAAGCATTTGATAAGGTTTGGCTCGAAGCCCTAATATATAAGTTAAAGCTGAACTTGCCCGAAAACCTTTATAAGCTCTTAAAAAATTATTTAACGGTAGTACATTATATTAACTGCACACATCAGATATGGCGATTAGCACCCGAGTCCACACATCAACATTTGCAGATGACACAGCTTTTTTAAGTATTCATGAAAGCGCCCAAGTGGCGTCACAACTTTTACAAGACCACATACTAATTTGGAAAAATGGTTAGAAAAATGGAGAATAAAGGTGAATGAACAAAAATGTACTCATATAACTTTCACACTGCGTACGGTCTCATGCCCTCCTATTCGCATACATAACCAAATGAAACCGCAGCTTTCAGACGTCAAATACCTGGGTATACATCTTGACCGTCGCCTTACTTGGAGAAGTCACATATGACACAAAAGTGTCAAGTCCTATTACTTTCATGTAAAGTCGCATAACCTATGAACAAAATCAGACATAAATCATGAAAATCGATGAACGCGTTACGGTTTTATTCACAATTAAGTAATGGTATGAACTTAACTTGAAATTAATTTTTAAATTATTATTTGATGTACCATGACCAAACGAATGAAGCAGAAGTTCTTCTTTTTGGGGCTACTTTCATATACATTTATCAGAATTGAGTCCCGAATCAATCACCTCAAAAATGTTGTACTGTTGTAATAAAAGTATAATTTTTATTTAAGACATAAGATATGAGCAATTATTGTTAGTTCAAAGATATTGATCAATAAATAATAAATGTAATAAAACCAGAGACATAACTGTTATAACCAATATCTAAAAAAAATCCTGAAATAATGATTAACCAAGAATTTTTTAAAATTGCTCTCTGAATAACAGTTACAAATAAGCCATATTTTTCTGTCTCCAATAATTATTATAATTAACGAAAAAAAATTTGGGCCTTCTATAACCTTTATAAAATATTTTTATTTTTTGGTCTTATATAGTGCTACAAATGTAGCGCGACTCTACTGTAGTTTGCGCCAACACAATGTACTGCATAACAAAAGATCAATTGTATCAATTCCCACACAAGCAGATTCAATAAAAATCAGTCGAGCTCTTCACTTGAGCTCCTGTAAAAAACCATAAAAGAACATCAATCATTTTGTCACTACACTATTCAAAATGATTTTTATTTTTTTAGGTCTTTAATAACCATTAAAAAAAATTTTTTTTTGGTGTTCTTAACCAATAAAAAAGATTTTTATTTTTTTGGTCTTCCATAACGAAAAAAAAAGATTTTTATTTGTTCGATCTTCAATAACTATTATTAGTAACGAATAAATATAATGAATAAAAAACACGCATTTTTGATACAAAATGTCTTTTTAATTATGAGTTACGTCAACGGATCAGTGAATGGGCAAAATTTCCACGTTGGTCTTCGCTAAAGATGCAGTTATGAATGCAAATTTAATCATCAAAAAGTAACGTGTTTATATACTTTGTGATCTCATTTTCCTATAACATGACAATCAGTTGTGAACAAGTCAAATTTTCAAAAGAAAAACAATAAACTGAAATTTACATTCAAATAAAAGCCACAAAAATATTAACTGTAAGTAGATAGAAAGTTCTGAATTGAAAAATAAAATAAGTGAAACGGTGAAAGAGTGAAAGTGTATAGTGAGAACAAACGAAAAATGGGTAGAAAGCGAAATATTTTTATTCGTGAGTTTTTTATTTTTGTGGCTCTGAAAAATGAATCAACATGCAAAACATGTAAACAAAAAATAGTTGTAAATCATGTAACTAACTTTATGGGGCACATGTTAGCTTACCATATGGATCTATATTATCAGGAACGAGAAGATGATGTTTGCTACTCAGAAAAGGAAGTCAGGAATGCATGCTTGAAAATAGTCACAGAGAACTCTCAACCGTTGTCATTCTTCGATTTTAAAGCGTTTAGAATACTTACAGATCAAATTTTTAAAGGTCTTAATATGGATCCAATTAGATCTCATAGCGTAATTAATATGCTTAATGAAGAATATAAGCGAATGAAAGACATGATTTGAAAAAAACTTAAGGGAAAGATAATTTCAATAAAAATGGATAGTGCCACACGAAATGAACTTTCCGCACTGGGAATTATTGTGCAGTTAATACATGGCGGAAAAATTTAAATATATACGCTTTCTATAAGTGAAATGTATGTTTCACAAACTGCTCAAAATTTAAAGGATCATTTGGAAGAAGTTTTATATGAATTTGGCATTTCCAAGAAACAAATATGTTCAGTTACAACAGATAATGGTCGGAATATGTTGAAATCAGTTGACTTACTAGGCGTTAATGACGATGATTACTCGTTTAATGGTGATGAAAGTGATGATAATGATAATGGCAGTGAGAATGGAGATAATAGTGATGACAATAGTACTCAATATTCGGAATTCAACCTTTATTATGCTGGCAAAGTTTCAAAATTTAAAAGAATTATAATTAAAACATTTTAAAAACAAAATAATGGAAGTCGAATGGCAAAAAATAATGTTCTGGTTTCCTGCTTAAAGCCGGCATATGAAACAACACTAAAACTTCAACACCAAAAACTTCTCATGGGAGATTTTTATAAGCTATGGTTTACCTTAAAAGTGGAACTGCAAAATATTAATACAGACGAATCTATCCAGACGAATTCCAAATTCAAATCGAAAAGAAGCGTCCAAATGTCATTTAAAAAAACTAGCCAGAATGATTATTTCTATAAAGCAGGTTTGTAATGGTTGAAATATGGCCAACTTAAGCAAAAATAAACTTTTTATTTTAAGGGAGACGCAGATTACTTGGCCCCTAACCCTCACCTATTCAGTTCGCAATTCATAGATGAGCCCTTAAACACGAGCACATCTTCGGTGAGAGAAAATCTAAGAGCAGTAGAAGTTGACTCAGATTCCGAAGAAGAAAATTCAAACCTTTACAGTGAACTGGTTAAATCCGCATCAGTGTTCCCGTTGGAAATTCTTTTTTTTTTTTTGACCAAAATTTTCCCAAAAATGGACCAAAACCGTTTGCATCGGACCAAATTTTAAAACTCAATTAATATACCAATTAATGTTTTTAAAAACATTTTATTAAGTAAAATAAAGGTTTGAAACATAATTTATTTGATTTAAATAATTCAGGTATGAAAAAATTATATAATGAAATTTATAAACAACTACATAAATTTAAAATGCCGAGAACTAAGATAATCTTATTCAGTCATTTTGTGTATGTATTTTACATTTACTGTTAAAAAAGAATAATGAAACATAACACATTTTATATGATTATTGGCATGTATTAAATACATTAATATCAACAAATTTTTCAATCTGTTTGAGATCATTTGTAGGACAAAGAATGTTAGTTATAAAAAATTATTTAGGTAAAATATTTCATTAGCACTTATTTATTTATTTCGCTGACCACACAAGACATAATACACCCAGAGAAAAAATGACACCATCCGTATACGAAATGACCACATACGGTGTCGAAAGTGTTTTGACCACGTTTTTACTCAAATATACACTCAAATGTACACTGACGGTGTCAATTAGACAACGAAATACTGAAATCGATGAATTGCTGAATTGACAACGAACGTATACAGTTTAACACCGTATTGTTGTCGACATGACACCATGCGGGTGTCGATTTCACACCACATCGTTGTCAAGTTAACACCATATCGTTGTCGATTTGTAAATGTTCGTTCCTTTACAAATTCATTATAATAATAAAAAAAATTGTAATAGAATATATATTTTTATATACTTATTTTATTCTCAAAAAGACACGGTAAAGTTATAAAATCATGAACTGATAATCTTTGTTTAAAATGTTCTTAATAATAACACTAACTATGTAATATCCAAGATCTCAGGTAAATTTTTATTTTCATCATTTAATAGTGTCTTCAAATCTGAAAATATATCACAATAAAATTGTTAAAGATGCTCTATATAATTCCGAAATCTCTTACCTTTGGAACAATATGGCGCAAATGTTTTCGAACTATGAATTTATATAAAAATATAAATAATAATAAGCAGTTTATAATCAACACATTTTATTACCTATGTTTTTTTCAGGCAAAATTCTTTTCTCTCCTCCCCTCGCAGACCTTATGGTGGCAGTGCTTCTTTTAAACATTCTCCAGTCGTTTGGAGATAATATGCAATAGATGAAAAAAAATGAAAAACATTTAGTAGAACCTGTGGAATTTGACATTGGAATTTAACATTGCTGTTAATTTGAACACATTCGTTAAGAAGTTGAAAACATGTGTTGTCAATTCGACAACTTTCATTTACAAGTTGACAACGTGCGTTGTAATTCGATCACATTCGTCGTCAAATTGCAAACACTCGTTGTCAATTAGACCACGTTCGTTTACAAGTTGACAACGCCCTTTGTCAAACAAAAGTGACAACGTAAAGGTTTCAAAGTGACTACATTCTTTGTCGATCTTGCAACGTCGTTTTTCCCTCAGTGTACTGTTGATAGTATTTACTTCCAGTTTATTTCTTAATTTGGTATTTATAAGCGATAGAGTTAAAAATTTGCGTTCAGCTGCGGCGGAGCTATGTTTCATGGATAACAAATTAAATATAAAATTAGAATTATTTTTAAAACATTTTTCGTTTAAACAATTTTTAATGATGCTATTTCTTGCCAAAAGTCGTTAATATTTAAATTGGCGGAAATTTTTATTTCGCTGAACAGCAGCAAAATCCATTCTGCTACTAATTATTAAATCAGGATCACATTCAATTAGTTTAGGAAACTTTTAAAACGTCGTTAATAATTAATGTGTGAACGTAAATCGGTGTGTAAAACTATTTTGAATATAAGAGATGTTTGCCGTACATTAAAAATAAAAAGAAAATAGAATGAAAAATAATAAACGACAAAACGGACCAAAATCAAATTGATGCTAACTTGATAGAGCACTGGCAAGAAAAAAATATACGTACCCTTTTTTAAGGAAGCTAGCATTAATAATTCATGCAGTTCCAGCAACTCAAGTCAGCGTTGAAAGGGCCTTTTCTGCTCTGAAAATTATATGTGACTTACGTTGCAATTTGTTTGAAATAACATTGCATTCATTATTGTTTCTTAAACTGAATTCTAAATAAATAGTCATATTTCTAAATATTTTACTGAATCCTTTATTATTTTCAAAGATTTAGTTTTATATTTATAAAGGTTCCAAAGGATGCTAGTAACTCCAATGTAATTAACATCTTTGATAAGTGCCTAATAAAGAAATCGATAAGAACTATACCAAAACCATTGACTAAATAGATTTAGAAGACTGAAAAACTTTTTGGTTACTTATAATGGTTATAGAAGACTAAAAAAATAAAAAAAATTTGTAATGGTTATCAAAGACCAAAAAATTTATAATTATTTTATAATGGTTATGGAAAACCAAAATAAATAAAAATCTTTTACAATAGTTAGCAAAATAAGACAAAAAATAAAAATTAATAATGGTTATGAAAGATCTAAAAATTAAAAATTGTTTATAATGGTTATGACAGGAGCACTTTTTTTGTAGTTTATAATTGTTACTACAGGACCGAAATTTTTACAGTTATTTTTTCAGTAACCGATTTAATATTAAAATAAAAATAACAGTTATTTTGGGTCCCTGAATAAAACAAATAAAATTTAGGAATGTAAAATGAATCAAGAATAGCCCTCCAGGGGAAAATCACACATTTTCCCAAAGGATCTAAAGAGTGAATAACTACATATCTATCGTGTAATTTATGACAGACTGAGGCAATATGGGTATCTTTTGAAAGTTATTGACATTCCAATCAGATTCAACAGCTATACCGAGGAAAGTATATAACCTACACCAGCTTCGTTTACTAAAGATTTCCTGCATATCCGGCCGTTGTCCGAGCGCATGATTTGAACAGTTGTATGAAATACACCGGCCTCGCTTACTTAAGATTTCCTGCATACATAGACGGCCTTTCGCCGGTCGCATTGATTATCTTCTCTTAAGTATGTTCAACACTGCTTTAGCTGAGTACAGGTTTCCCAAATTACAAGCCACAAGATATATGATCAAAACAAAAATCGCTAACATTTAAAAAGACAAAGTTTAAATTTATGCAAAAGCATTTACTCCAATTGATTACATTCCCCGTGGCTAAAGCTATCGAATTTCAATAACATTTCTACACATCATCTTATTCTGAAGTAAAATTTTCAGTAGATAAACTTTTTACTTTGCTTTTCCGAAGAATGATGAATTAAGGCAAAATTTATTTTTAATATTTTTTATTTTTGCAAAAGTTTAAGTAATTTCATAATAAATAGACAAAAATTCTTCTTAAAATCGAATATATTTTAATTTGTAGCTTATTACAAAATAATTTGTTTAAATTAATAAATTTGTAGCTTATTACAAATTAATTTGTTTAAATTAATAAATTAAATTTATAAAACAAACATTAAAATAAAATTATTTAAAAATAAAAAGATATGTTTGCCTAATAATGTGTTTGATTGTTGTTTAAAAAAATCAAGGTGTGTGTTTTTCATCTTTCAAGTCCTCATTGTCATCACCGTCTGTAGGTGGAACACCACCAGTACCTTGACACAAATTAGCAATAATAGGTTGGACAATGGCTTCCTTCTTCTGTTTCTTGTAATCTTCGGTATCACCTGCGGCATTTTTTTCCAACCATTTGGTAGATTTATCTATGTTCTACCATCCGGCTGTTTGCTGGCATCGCTCTGTGCGTGACTCATGTTGGCACGCAAAACAAAGACTTTACTTTTTGAGGCACCAAATCCTCTTTGCAATTGGTGTTATAATTGCCATTGGTAGCAATAAAAAAATTATTAAAAAACCTTTACCTTTTACCAACTTTTATTTTTGCAAATTCGCAATTTGTTTATTTAAGTAATTGCTAAATTACTTTTATTGAATTTCACACCACCAAAGAAGAGGGTACAAATTATTGTTTATTTAAATAATATTTTGTGGTTTTAATGGGTTCTCTTTGGTTTTAATCACAATTTAATTTTAACAAATTGTTCATGCGATTTTAATGCAATTTTCACAGTTTTTAGTTTTTGTTTTATTTACATTCCCATTTTCGTATAAAATGGGCACTATATTTGTCTCTTTCTTGACAAAGTGCCCTAAATTCTGATTATGGCCATTTTCATAAGTCAGTAGTTACATCTCTGTATACTTTGGTGTTAATAGTTGTACCCGAAAGCGAGATTACTAATGAACTACTCAATCAAAATGTTTGTGAAGTAAAGAATATTATGAAGTTCGTTAATATCCAAAACGTTGAAATTGGTCTTAATATCATAACATTCTCATCATCTAATCTACCTAGTCACATAAAAATGGGTTATAAAAAATTTAATGTTCACCCGTATATACCGCTTCCAACAAAATGCAATAATTGTCAAAAATTTGGCGATATTGCAAAATTTTGGAAAAATCAAAAAATCTGCTTTCGCTGTGCAAAAGAATTCCACACTAATCCAGACTCCGAAGAAAAATGTAGTAACGAAATTAACAACACAAAACATTCGTAAAAAAATGTGCAGTTTTTATAAAACATAACGAGCTTCGGGCCATCAAGACAATCGAAAAGGTAGATAATAAGACGGCTTATAAAATATACATATAACGAACGTCATCCACATGATGGGTCTTTATACTCTTCAGTTGCCAATAATAATAATAATAATAATAATAATAATAATAATAATAATAACATTAATAATAATAATAATAATAATAATAATAATAATAATAATAATAATAATAATAATAATAATAATAAATCACCATTTAACCAAACCACGCACGCCCAAAAACCCTTGGTCACCCCCTTGTTTATTTCACCGATTGAGTATCGAAACCAACAGCTCCAAAACTTATTACCTATGTTTCAATAACTGACTCTGAATCCGATGTACTTTCAAAACCCAGTACATCTGCAGTTGTAAAAAAAGTAAGTTAAACTCTGCCTCGAAAACTTCCAAAGCCTCAAGTAAGCCTGGTCCAAAAAAACAATATTTCCGATAAAGATGACAAAATGGATTTCTAAGGGCCAATTTTTGACTTCGTATTTATCATTAAGTTGTATTTAAATATGAAAATTAGTTTTTCACCACGCACATATGTACATACATAAATGAAACTTAAATGACCACTCTTGTGCATTTAAAGTCTATTTAAGTTTTACACATAACCATATGTTTTTATCAGTTTGATTTTGTCCATGAATGAAAAAATGTGTGGCCATTGACAATGTTTTTATTATTTTACATAAATTAATTAAAATATATTGATTCCTTTCTATACAAATATTAATATTACATGTATTTCAACAATTTTGCTGCTTTTAAGCACAGATTACTAACCAGATTACCCACTTGTGACGTTTAAAAAAGTACATTATCATACGTACTAACAGCTTTCGATAGAGTGAATAAAAAAATAACCAATAATATTCATCGCAATGAGTTAACAGAAACAGCTATACATAGCCTTTTCAAACATATGTTATGGATGAAGTAAACAAAAAAAAATTTAAATTGAACTGTAGCAAAAATTGTATTTTTGTAAAAAAAGTTAAAAGTATATAAATTTCCGTGAAGTAAAGAACTTAAAATTTATAAAAATATATTGCGGCGGTTCCAAAGTGCTATTAAAAGCTAAAAAAAATACAACATGTGCATAAGGTTGTTGAAAAATTGGCAATCAAAATTTTCCTAGTGGTATTTGTTCAAGAAGTCTCAATTCAACAGAATTCAGAAACAAATTGAACACAAATGCTGTTGGAAATGGCTAAATTATTAGAGGTCTGATTTGTGCTTTTAAGTAAATTTTTTAATGTTGCTTGTATTTTTTGTCTGCATAAACAATGAACTTTTTTGTTAAACGGCTGTTTTCTGCAAAATTGTCTGCAATTGTTTTGATATTTTGTGGTGCTATCATATTTTTACCACAACTAAGTAAGAACATTTAAATAAGACTGAAAAACTGAAACTGTATTTAAATACAACTTAAAATTAAATGAAAATTAACTAAATTCGCATTTAAATACGAAGTCAAAAACTGGCCCTAAAAACGTTTAACCGCACTTGTATTTACTCTTTCTTTTTCTTTAACATATATTTTCAAACTACATATATACATACATATCGATACCTTAATATAGAAAGGCCCTAACTAACGTTTTTCATACTTCACAGGAGAATAAAAAAAAAATTTATAAAAAATTATAGTTTTGTAGTCCCGAATTATTTTTAACGCAATTTTTTTATTTAATTCTTCTAGCTTTTTAATGCTGTAAAATTTTTGTTATTTATACATACATATGTATTATAAGATCATCTATCCAAATATGCACAAAAAATCGTTTTAAAAAAATGAGTTAGATATATTCTTGCAAAATTGTTTAAAACTTGTGTACAATAAGAATGCTAAATAATTCAGCTAATATTCCTAAGGGCGGCATGAAATAACTCCCCAAAAATAAAATGAAATAACTCCCCAAGATTTGGGGACTTATTTCATATGATATAAGCCCCCAATTTGGAAATGAAATAAGTCCCCAAAGGAATGAAATAACTCCCCAAACGAAAATGATATAACACCCCAATTTTTTGGGGAGTTATTTCATATGAAATAAGTCCCCAATTCTTGAAATGAAAAAAAACCCCAATAATTTATCAAGAGATAAAATAATCCTGCATTATCTTTTATTAACAGTATTTGAAGATTTTATACAAAAACTTACATTGCTTCGTAAAAGGACAATTGTAACTTCGTAGGCCAGTTGAAAGAGCATCTGCCATTAATTTTGCATCGAATTCATTACAGATTTTGAGATGCTTGCAGGGAATAAATACAATATTCAGAGATTTGTCTTGGCATATAACACATACGTTTTCTTATTGGATAATGGAAGTTCCAAATTTCAACCTCAGATTGTTCGTCGGAAGATTCGTCTTTGAAAAAATTCTCTTGCGGTATCATATCGACACAAATTTCGTTTCGTTCAAAAACCATCCTGGAAAGAAATTCGGAAACGGTTAGTTTTCCCTCCTTTAACAAAACTGATGCATTTTCGATTTTGCTACATCTTGCAAATTTGCCTCGCTTTCTTCGTTTTTGGGCCATCGCTCCACCACTTTCACAACGCATGCCAAAATGTCTACTATTGAAAAATTCCTCGTTTCGAATTAGTTTCACTAACTTAAAAAATGGCCATTAATTTTTACTATTTTTAACTAATTTTGAAAATGAAATAAGTCCCCAAAAAAAGAAATAAGTCCCCAAAAAACGTTGTTGTTTTCCCGTATATTTTTTTTGGGAGTTATTTCATTTCTTTTTGAGGAGTTATTTCGTGGGGAGTTATTTCATGCCGCCATTCCTAAGATTAGAAACAAACTATTTACGCTTTGCCTATGCTAAGTATATTAAAACTTACATACAACTTAAGTTTGCATAATTAACTCACTTTCTGATTACTGAAACCAGAACAAAATTGTATAATTGTATCCATGATATAATAATAGAAGTTAATCCCATTCTCTCTTTTTGTCGCCATATTAACGTTCTGACGTTTGCGGGAATAATTTCAATTTGTGCTACCATATCACATACTTTGTGAAATCCCATTTTGCGTTTTTATACCCTTCACCACAGGTGGAAAGGGTATATATAAGTTTGTCATTCCGTGTGTAATTTCTACAATATTCATTTCCGAACTCATAAAGTATATATATTCTGGATCCTTATACATAGAGAAGTTGATTAAGCGATGTCCGTCTGTCCGTGTTAGTGTGGTAATGTCATTTGCCAAGGCACCAGAAGAGATACAAAAAATTTAAGCACACCAATCTGTCAGGCATAGTTTCGAAAATTTTGGTATTGCAATTCAGCAACATCGGATCATTCCTTTGGAGGCTACGGGCCAAAAACCACGCCCACCTATATTTGTTTTACGTTTTTTTTAGTTTTTTTTCATAAGATATTTTACAGAAAAATATTCGAAAAAAAAATTTTTTTAAAAAATTTTCCAAAAAATTTTCGAATAAAATTTTACAAAAAATTTAAAAAAAAAATATTTTTACAAAAAATTTTTATACACAATTTTCGAAAAATTAAAACAAACATTTCAATATTTCTTTGAAAATTAAAATCATGACTGTAACATAACATATATTTAATATTAAGAATATACATATGTATGTATGTATGTGTGTATATAGAGTAACATATTTTTTTAAATGCGTTTGATTTTTAAATAGATGATATCTCTGTTTTAAAACCTAGGTGCTCTAAACACATAGACATCATCAGTATACCGACTACAAACTGTCAAAAATGAAACGTTGTGGCTGTCGTCAACTTAGGCTAATTTCTATTTTATTCAACAAAAGAAAATGTCACAAAATTGCAAATTAAAAATTCATATGCAAAAAAAAAGTTTTGGAGGAAATATTTATAATTTTTTGAAAAAGTTTTTTAATTTTATAAAAGCAAAATAAGTATTTCTACAACAATGTCAGAGTTTACGATGTAGCTGTCGGCTTCAATATCATTAAGTAGCTGACAACACGGCGACAATTGTAGCAAACGGAATTTGTTTTCATTTGTCTTCTATTTTTTTAACTCATGAATAATGATTTTTTCTCATACGAATTTATTTAAGCAAATAGTCAACAATATGGATAATGCTGTACATGTCTGTATAAATCAAATCACCGTGGTGAAGGGTATAGAAGATTCGGCACGGCCGAATATAGCACTTTTACTTGTTTACTTTGAATTTTACTTGAAATTTTAAGAATTAAAAAAGAAACAAGCCTTAAGTTTATGTGTATAAATAAACAAATGAAAATTGTTTTCCATACGGTAGTAATAAACTTTTGCAAAAATTCACAAATAAGATTTTTCCCTATATCTGACAAAAGAGTCTAAGTTTCCATTTCTTATTAAGTACAACTTACCATATCATAGGAACTTAAAATTAAAAAGTTTTGATAATTTTATTATGAAAGAGGGGGCTGCATGCAAAATAACTCTATGCAAAATTGCTTAAAAGCAAAAATGAAAAATAACCCAAAAAATCCGCATGCAGAATTGGGTAATATTTTATATAAAATGTAACCCCAAAATATTGAGTGCTTTTCGTAATTTTTTAAAATTTTTCAAATGGACAATTATCCAAAACATTTTAATGAAATATGTTGATACCATATTTGAGCGGTTTTATATTCACCCTTATTCTAGTTGGCGACGGCGACATCGTCGTCACTTTTGACCGGACATTTATATTGATGTCAACTTCAATTTGATTATAATTTTCGAATAAAATTAAAAAAAAATGTTCAAGAAAATATTTTTACAAAAAATTTTTGCAAACATATTCGAAAAATTAAAAAAAATAATTTCAATATTTCTGTGAAAATGAAAACCATGACTGTAGCATAACATATTTTTAATATTACTTGTTTTATATCCATTTAAATAAAATTTTTAATTCAAATTTATGCTGGCATTACAAAACATTTGGCACCGCTTTGCATTCTTGTCCTGAAATAGTTTAACCCCGACTACATTAGCCATCAGCATGTCTTAACAAAAGTCAAACTTCATATAAAAAAACAGTATTAAAAATAATGTTTTTTTATTAAGTTGGACTTTTGTTAAAACATGTTGATGACTAATGTAGACGGGGGGTTATTAAAAACCACAGATTATTTATTATTATCATTAGTGATCATATCATTGTAAGTATTTTTTGTTGCGAGTATTTTTCTACTGTGTAAAAACAAAGCGTAAAAACGAGTGTCTGTAAATATCGCAATCAGAATGAAAAGATTTTTAGGTATTTTCAATACTTGTAGGCGAGTATGGTTTTAAATAAATATATATATAAACACCACCATAACGAACAATTACCTAAACCCATTACTATTTATACTAAAGCAGGTAATACTAACTCTCCAGTACTTCAGTCTTCACATCGAAAGCGCTCGCCAAACGTACCAAAACAACAGCCAGTGACGACGGTCTTCACCAAAAGGTATGACGACAGTATTTTATTTACTGGCGGAACAAATCCAATGTGTTTTTATATGTTCATTTCAAATTAATGTCAAATGTACATAAATAAAAAAATAAATAAACGCACATAAAAAAACAAAATTCTACACAAAATTCTTAGGGTAAAGGGGCATGAAGCCTTTACCCTTCTCAAATTAAGCCAAAAACATAATTATTTCAATTTCACTTAAAAACATACATATCTTTATTGAATGAATAAAATTTATTTCTAAACAAACTTTCAACTTATTAATTAATTAGACTTATTCAAAAATTCATAATTTTACATTTTTGTAATCTTATGATTATCTATTAAATAAAAAATTAAACAATGAATTTTTTTATCGATACCTTTTTTATTTATACAGTACAAAACACAGTCCTAAAAAATGATTTTGTTAATGTTAGTTTGTTTTACTTTCTTTTTCTCTTTTCAGAACTTAAAGAGTATTATATTTGTATTCTAATCTTCAAAAAAAACTCTCTAAGTCTAGTGGATTTCAAAAAAAAAAACTCCCTAAGGCTAGTGGATTTTTCCTATAAATTCTTCAGGAATATTAACAATTTAAACCACCTGAATAAATTAAATTTATAAAAAAAATAAAATAAATAAATAAAATAAATAAATAAATAAATTTATAAAAAAAAATAAAAAAACGATCCTACTTCCTATATTTTTTTTCTCTTCCGGGAAATCTTTTTTTTTATAAACCAATGCCCTCTGACGGACTGCTGAGACAATAAAAAATAGATAAAACACAAATCAAAAAAAAAAAAAAATAATAATAATAATAAAATGTGCAGCTTTTAGGCGTGTTGCTTAACAGAACTAACTATAACAATACTACAGATGCCATATTCTGTAATTCTAAAATTTCTAAAAATTCACCAACAAATTACGAGTATTCTTACAACACACTCATAATTTGTTTGTGCATTTTTAGAATTTTAGCGATAGATTTAGCTACGAGAATTGCAGAATATGGCATCAGATATTATTAATGTTACCCTAAATTACTTAATATATACATAAGCTAGTTTTTTTACTACTTTCCTTTCTTTTATATATATTCTTTTTTTAGAAAACGTTATTTATTTAAATATTTAAAATCTCTTTTTAAATCTTTTCTTTTAAATCTGTATATTTACAGTTTTTCCGATTTACTATTTAACTATTTAGATTAACTCTTTTACTTCTCCTTTCTCTTTTTGTATCCATTAAATATTACATTTTTTTTCAAATTTACTTTTTTCTTTTTAAATAATTTATTTGAAATTTTCCGATGCAGCTAATTTTAAATTTTTCTTTGGCAAATTTTTGTTTCCAATACGGGTATTATGACACGGGTGTAAATATAAAAAATGAAATAAAAATCGTTACCAGGCTACATCTTTAATTAAGTGTAGAACGTTTAGCTCGTTTTGAAACCTCCTGTTCGCTTTGGATGACTGCTAGGTATTCTTTCTGGCCAATATTTTTTCCATATATTACAATTGTGGCTTCACAACGTCACTACACTGTTTCTTATTCAGCCAGGTGTAAAAAAACAAAAACCCACCAAGACATATTTTTTTATTCTCACAATTTCCTAAAAAAAAAACATCACTTTCTTACGTTTTTTTATTTCTTTCAGCTTCAACTATTATTTTACGCCTGAAATGCCTTGGCGTTTAAAATTCTAAACTATTTCACTATTAAAATAAAACATTAACACATTTAAAAAAATCAATATAATTAAAAATATTTTTTTACTGATCTGAGCACAAATCTCAAAACTTTTACAATTTTATTGGATTAACTCCACCTTTCACGATGCGAACACTTTCACTGTTTTCTTAATTATGAATTTTCTTTCGGATATTCCTATTTATTAAACCAAAACCTTTTCCAACCTACGTGGGGAATTTTCCTAAATTTCCATAATTCCTTTCCCGCTCAGCTGCCATATTCTCGCCGACGATCGTCTACCTTCCCTCCAAATCACCATCTTTAATTCGTTTTAGATTTTTCTAGATGTTAATATTTTTAAATTTAATTAAAAATTTTCCATTCGATGTTTCATCATTTTCCATTTATTTATTAATTTTCTCCATTTTCTACCTTTCTGGTTGTAGCGGATGCATACATATGTCACGAAATAAACACAACCTTTGCGACTTTTCACTTTATTTGAGCGCAAACAAAAACCAATTATTGGTGTGACAAACAAAGTGTAATTATTTGCTTAGCGCGCACTGTTGGCTAAACATTTTTTTTTAAATTAAGATTTGGTTTATTGTTTAGGTGTTTTTGGTTTTAAATTGCAAGTTATTTTGTTTTATTTGTTTAATTAATCTGTTCCTATTGCGTTCTTTCCTCCTTTAGTGTAATTAGTAAAATGTTTTCAGCTGACTGTCCCACACACAAAAATCCTTTAAATAGATCTGGGTTTATTTGCTTCTTTTTCAGTTTTTTTTTTTCTTTGGAATACTTGGTAAATGTCGTGTCTACGTGTTTTGTTTGGTTGTCCTGTAAAATTTAGGTAGAAAATCGTTTTTAAATCTATATATATAAAGCACAAAATGTGTTTGTTTGTTTGTCGGAAAGCTATAGCTGCCTACACCAATGACCCGATCTTTCTGAAATTATCACAGTTTGTTATTAGATACACGGATGGTAAAAATAAGGTACTTATTTTTTTCATATTCGACGTGGGCGTGGCATCTCCCATACAAAAAATATTTATCATCGTGTTTCTTGCTAACAGTAATAGGTAGCACCTTGAAATTTTGCACTAGTAACCTCTATATTAACGTACATAGTTTGGAGAAAGATGGACTGGATTGGAATAGCGGGAGTGGTACCTCCCATACAAAGTGAAAAAATATTATCCTGTATCTAGAGAACTACCCTAGGTAGCGCCTTGCAGTTTTGCACAAATAACCACCATATTAACGTACATAGTTTAGCTAAACACAGACTGAATTGGAATAGCGGGAGTGGTACCTCCCACACAAAGTGAAAAATTATTATCCTGTATCTAGAAAACTGCACTAGCTAGCGCCTTGGAATTTTGCACCAATAACCGCCATATTAACGTACATTTTAGCTAAACACAGACGGGATTGGAATGGCGGGAGTGGTACCTCCCATACAAAGTGAAAAATTATTATCCTGTATCTAGAGAACTGCAAGCTAGCGCCTTTGAATTTTGCACCAAAAACCGCCATATTACCGTACATAGTTTAACTAAACACGATTGGAATAGCGGGAGTGGTACCTCCCATACAAAGTGAAAAATTATTATCCTGTATCTAGAGAGCTGCACTAGCTAGCGCCTTGGAATTTTTTTAAGATTATTATTTTTTTTTTATATTATATAGAAATTATACAAAATTCAAACCTTGGGATTAAGTTTATTTCGTTAAATAAAAAAATATGTACGATTTTAAGTGAAAATTTATATAATTATGTTTTTCGCTTAATTTGAGAAGGGTAAAGGCATGAAGGTAAAGTAATGAAAGAGGAGTCAGAGAGTTTCAGATTTAATGTATTTAAGTGTTATGGGAGATATCTTTGATAGCCGCCTGTGTAAAGATGTCATTACAAGGGGTCTGTAGTATCAAAGATCATCCTAAATAACCCGTCATATTCTTATATCTTAGTATTTGCTAGAAGAATGATTGTATGAGGGGCTACACTTAATAAAATCTATAATTTTAATTTTGATTTACGTCACACAAACGGTCAGAATAGAAATTTTTTTTTACTCTCCGATATCCACTACTTATCTTCATGCCAAACCCGTTTAAAGAATAATTACATACATATATATTTTTTCTAAAAATAAAAAAAAAAGATAAACCTAATATTGGTTTTATCCTTTTTTTTTAATTTTTATATAATTTTCTTAAAATTTATTTAGTTACACGTACATATTTTTATTTAATTTTTTTAAATATATTTTTATACTTTGCTATTATTTTTATATAGATATTTATTTATATTATTTATAATTAGCTTTATATTTTTTGATGTATTTTTGTTTATTTTTTTTTATTTCTATATTTATCATACAGTTTTTTTTTTGAAAAATAAACTTAAGTATTGCTTTTGATAAACATATTTGATTTTTTTCTAAAATTTTGATTTTACTATTATATTATTATATATTATTTTTTTAAACTATTTTTATTTTTGTTTATAAATCTTATATAGATTTTTATTTATATATTTTTCCTAGTTATTTTTTTTTTATTTTTATTTATATATTTGTTAATTTATTTATTTGGTAATCCGTCTAGTTAACCTTTTTATTTATATAATTATTTATTTTGTGTTTTGATATATTTATTTTGCGTTTTTCATTATTTTGATACATATTTAGTTTTTTTTTATATACACATTTTTTTTTGTTTGCCTTTTTATTAAATTTATACTATTTATACTATAATTTTTTTCGAATTGGAGTGAAAACTTAAAAAAGAAAAACACCAAATTCAGGTTTTCTTATTTAAATATTTTCGCGGTATTAGGTTTTTGGAAAAACCTTTAGCAGTTTATGTCAATGCTGTAAAGAGAATTTTTAAGTATTTACAAGGCTCCAAAGAATATGGCCTAACTTTTGCGGCTAATAATGCGACTAATTTAAATTGTTTTAGCGACGCTGATTACGCTGGTGACGTAGAGACTAGGAGATCGACAAGTGGTTTTGTAATAATGATGGGGTTGTCGTGTAATTCATGGTCATCTCAAAGACAAAAATGTGTCGCCTTGTCCACCACTGAGTCAGAATTCATCGCCAGTTGCCATTCAATAAAAGAGCTGATTTGGATTCAGCAACTTGTATCCGAATTGGTGCCAAGTCAAATTAAAATCTGTTTGCATATTGAGTATAATATATATAATATAAATATAAAAAAATCCTGAGTTCCACAAACGGAGTAAACACATCGACGTTAAATATCAATTTATAAGACTGAAATATGAAGATAAATTTGTACGTTTCCGAAACTTAATGAATATGGTTAACTATAAGTAACGCTTTGAATTGAATTCTTTGATAAATTTAACTAAATTGTGTAATTAAATTTTTGGAAAGTTTAACAAAAGTGGGAGTGTTGAAAATATTTGCTAAACTTTCATATTTTCATCCCACTGTATTATTTATTGCCTAAAAATATAAATGCATTACCCTTGTAGTGTGTCTATCATGTCACACTGTTGATGGACAACACACACATTTTGTATATATAAAATAAAAAGAAAATATTGAACATAAGTAGATTTAAATTACATTTGCTCCACATATGTTTTACACAATTTTGAATTTGTTTGGTGTAACAAGAAGCCTTCAGAAATAAAAGAATTGACACACTTCATGAGCGGCATACAAACAAGACCACACAAACGAAAATAATAAATATAAACAGCATGAGTCAAAGCACTTAAAAAAAAAGAGATCATATTTATTTTGGAATGCAGAAGTAAACAGAAAGAAAATTATAAATTATTAAATTGTATTGCAATTGCATTTGGGTAAGGTCTTGGCCAATCATGACGAAGCAATTGTCACAAATGAAGCATACATTGTATTAGAAAGAATAAAATATATAGTCTTAAGAATAATTATAGAAAGTAGAATTTAGTATAAATAGTTTAACAATTTTCAATAAAGACAGAATTATTTTGTAATCAAGACAAGAAGCGTTCTCATTATATTCTAGCTGAGCCATCTTCACCGATAGCTTAGAAGAATTAAAACGTGCTGCAACTAAGTGCAGCATTCTAAATAACCTTAGCAAAGATTGATATTCAGTAAGAAATATATGGAAAAACATTATATGGCGATCCTGCCAATTTAGATCCTGCAAATTCTGATCCGGCCAACACAATCCTGTCGATACGAAGACTCTAACATTTTTTTTTTTATCCTTTATAACCATTTGAAAATCCTGTCATCCGATGTCCATGTGCAACAATGTTCCTACACAGGAAGAGATTGATAATATTTTCAAAAAATATACGTATTTGCTAGAGGAGTATGAACCAAAAGGAGTAATCGCGGACTGCCCAGAGTATAAACCCACTCCAAAAAACTGTGGGCCGAAACCCATTACAATTGAAGAATACAGGAGAAGGACGAGAAAGCAGGAAATAAAACCAACCCAGATCAAGAAAAAATCCAACAGAGCAGGCAAGAAAAACAGTTAAAAAAGAAGAAAGCAGAAATACTACGCCTGATGGGCATCACTTCAGGTGAGGCAAAGAGGAAATTATATTTGCAACTAAAACAGCTTAAGTAGGCTATTGAAATGGGAAAAACACAATCGAAGGACGTAAATCCCGTTACAGTCAACGAAAACGTGAACATTGGGAGCGTAGCACAACAAGACATGCAGTTAACAAGCATAAAATTAGATACATTCGTATTGTTAGTAATTGTATTAATTATATTTTTAGGGCCATATTCATAAAAAATATTGTAGGTTTATGAAAGGTTTAATAAACAAATTTTTATTGAAAATTTGTCTTATAAAACTTTTATAAATCAAAATTTTTTTTATGAATTTGGCTTTTAGTATATAAACTTAATAAGTATTTTAAAGATTATGTCAATAAAAAAGCAGTCGTACAAGTTTGAATTCAAGTAAAACATAATATTAAATAAATTTATATCAACTTATGGAATCTATATTGTCTAGATTAGAGAAGATAATAGTAAATTTTAAGAAATCAGGATCAAGAGGGTATCAAAGATCGACATTAATAATTAAGTTAGAAGAGACAGAACTATTGAAAAGAGAATTTTTAGATTTCTTAGGAAGAAGTGTAATCAAAACGGAAGAAATAGAAACGAACAGGAAAAATTTTGAGAAATATTATACAAAAGCAAAGAATCTCTTATTAGAAGCCCTTAACAGACAAGAAGACGATCAAACACAAAATCTGGTAAAAATGTCTGACTTTAATTTAGAGACGGTCATCAAGGTGATCCCAGAGTTTTCGGGAAACTATAAGGAATTAAACTCTTTCCTCACAACAGTAGAACTTGTGAATGATACCTTGAAAATAGAACAAAGACAGATTTTAGTAAAGTTTGTATACAACGTTAAGTTAACAAACACTGTAAGAACCTCGTTGGGAATATCTATACCAGCAACATTCGAAGAACTGAAAAATAAGTTATCAGATAGGTATAAATCAACAAAAACTGTAGCTCAACTACAGTCTACGCTTAATAATTTCTGCCAAAAGAATATGAACATACACACATATCATGAGAAGATACTTCAATTAATATCGGAATTGAATGAACTACAAATTAAAGAAATACCAAACTGCAGCACGATACAATCGGACACAATTAGACTTGTGAACGAAAGTTACGCTCTAAACATTTTTAAAAACGGGTTAAAAGGAGAATTGAAACCCACCATTTTTGCTTCTAGACCCAGGGAACTAAATGAAGCAGTACAATTAGCGTTAGAATTAGAGAAAGAATTTAATAACAATAGCGACCAAGTGTTGTATTTTTCTCATTACAGATACTATTGCTCTAGGGGAAGACGACAAAATAACACGAATAATTACAGAGTAAATTTAAATAGAAATAACTACCGAGGAAACAATTCTAATCAACCTAGGAATAGCAATGGCTACAATTTTAATAATAGGCAAATAGACACTAATAGGCAGAATGGCGGCAACAACAGGCCGACAAATCAAAGTAATAATTATACAAATAACGGAAATAGGAGTAGATACAACAATAACAGAAATCACAGGAACGTACGTTGCATACAGGAAAACTGCGAAGCCCCGGACGTGAACCAAGGAACTGTATAACATCACTATCCGGAGAAAAAATTATAAAATTAAATAACATTTTTCAATTATCAAACACTATCACTAATTTCATAAACTTAGACTTAGGCAAGAAATTGTCACTGACATTTCTAATTGACACCGGAGCGGACGTATCTTTATGCAAACTGAATAAATTGGATGAAAATTCACTAAACATTGATAGGGAACAATCGACTAGTTTTTCAGGAATCACAGCGGAACGGATAAGATCTATAGGGACTACAGAATTAGATTTTAACATAGGTGATGTCAAGGGAAATCAAGTATTTCACGTCATAGACGAAAATTTTCCTATACCTACTGATGGAATTCTAGGAAGAGACTTTTTTGCAAAATTCTTATGTAAAATTGACTATGAAACATTTACAATAACACTTACCATGGAAAAAGAAGAAGTCATAGTACCTATGAAGTCATGGATAAATAGAAATTTTTGTATTAGTGTAGATAAAAGAGCAGAAAGTATTCACCCTGTAAATTTAAATATAAAAGAAGACAGCATAATCTTGCAAAAGGAAATTCAACCAGGAATATTTATTAGCAATACAATAGTACCAGGAAATGGAAACTGCCACATTAAAATATTAAACACGACAGATAGCGACGTAACTTTAGAAAACATAAACTTTGAAATAGAACCATTAAAAAATTACACGATAATAAAACAGTCACATAACGCTAAAAAGAGTAAACATGATGAGGACAGATTTAGGAGACTTCTTGATCTCCTGAAGATTGACACTGAAGACAGTAAAGTAAGAACAGAGCTAATAGAAATCTTCAGGGAATATCAGGACATTTTTCATTTAGAAGGAGAAAGGCTGACTACAAACAATTTCTATACACAAACATTAAAGGTTGCCGATAGTACCCCAGTATACATAAAAAATTATAGATTACCTCACACACAATACGATGAAATAAACAATCAAGTAAAACAATTGCTAGACGATGACATAATAGAAACATCAGATAGTGCGTATAATTCACCTTTATTAGTAGTTCCAAAAAAGAGTGAGAATGGAAAAGAAAAATGGAGACTGGTAGTGGATTTTCGACAGTTGAATAAGAAGATAGTTAACGACAAGTTTCCATTAACAAGACTAGAAGATGTTTTAGATCGTCTTGGAAGAGCTAAATATTTTTCCACCTTAGATATGACTAGCTCGTTCCATCAAATAAACTTGAACAAAGATTCAAGACATCTAACAGCTTTTTCGACTAACAATGGTCATTACCAATTTAAAAGATTACCATTCGGTTTAAAGATTTCATCCAATAGTTTTCAAAGAATGTTAACAATAGCACTGAGTGGACTAGATTTCAAGGCATTCTTGTATGTAGATGATATCATTGTGTTTGGCTGTAGTTTAAGACACCACAACGAAAATTTGGTGAAAGTATTTGAACGTTTATCAAGGTACAATTTGAAACTAAATGCATCAAAATGTGTATTTTTGAAATCGGAAGTAATTTACTTAGGACACCAAATAACAAAAGACGGTATACGAACAGACCCTTCGAAACATAAAGCTATTGAAAAATACCCAATTCCAAAAGATAAGGACGAAGTTAAAAGATTTGTTGCATTTTGCAATTATTACAGACGTTTTATAAAAAATTTTGCGGAAATCACAAAATGTTTAAATGAACAAACCAAAAAAGGAAAAGAATTTGAGTGGACGGAAGAATGTCAACAGTCTTTTGGAACGCTAAAAACAAAATTAGTTAATGCACCGATATTAAGATATCCTGATTTTGAAAAACCATTTATATTGACTACGGATGCATCAAATTATGCATTGGGCGCTATACTATCACAAGGTGAAATAGGAAAAGACCTACCAATTTCATATGCAAGTAAGACTTTAGGGAAACATGACTTAAACAAACCAGTAATAGAAAAGGAACTTCTTGCAATACATTGGGGGATAGAATTTTTTAGACCTTATTTATTTGGTAGAAGATTTATTGTTGTGACTGACCATAGACCACTTGTTTCACTTTTTACTCATAAGAATCCTTCATCAAAGTTAACGCGCATAAGAATAGATTTATCAGATTATGATTTTGAAATTGTCTATAAAAAAGGGAAGATAAATACTAACGCTGACGCACTATCCAGAATAAAATTAGATTCCGACATGTTAAAGAATATGATTCCAGTAGAAGACGACAATAACAAACCATCAAAAGTTTTGGTAACGACACGTGGAATGAAAGTAAAGGAAATAAGCAATGAAGTAATGGAATATAATAATAGTGACATATCCCAAAGCCAACACATAAATAATCATATGTGGGAATGCACATCTTTAAGAGATATAAAAAATATTCGCGAATTAAAATTTAATATTATTAAAACCGGTATGAATAGGAAAAATGGACCAGAGGAAGGTACCATAGAAAATATAGATAATAGCTTTGTATTGAATGTTAATAAAGATCTAGCAAAATACGTTTTGTCCCTAGAGAAATTAATAATTTATATGCATAAGCAGAATGTAGAAAAACTCGCTTTATCATGCGAAGATAAAATTTTTGAGCTCATAGCAATTGGATATTTAAATAAAATTTATAATGAGGTGCACCGAAAAATATTGAAGGCAAATAAATGTAAAAATTATGAATTAAATCTTATATTGTACAAACCATTACAACACATTAAGAACAAAAAATTACAAATGAACATTATAAAAGAATTCCACGATTCACCAATTTCAGGACATTTTGGTATTAGAAAGACAGTACTAAAACTTAAACAACGTTACGTATGGAAAAACATGAGAAAAATGGTTAGAGATTACATTAATAAATGCGACAAATGTATAAGAAACAAACAAACTAAGTACGTTAAAGAAAAAATGATCATAACAGAAACTCCTAATAATAGTTTTGAGACAATAGAAATAGACACAGTTGGTCCTTTACGAATATCGAATGGATATAGATACATTCTAACGATGCAGTGTGAGTTAACGAAATATGTTATAGCGCATCCAATTGAAACAAAAGATGCTAAAAGTATCGCCAAGACATTAGTTGAACAGTTTATTTTAAAACATGGATTTTTTAAGACATTAAAGTCTGATAGAGGTACTGAGTTTAACAATGAATTGTTAAAAGAAGTTTGCAATTTACTTGAAATAAATCAAAAATTTTCAGCACCCTACCACCATCAATCAATAGGTTCCATTGAACGCAATCATCGCGCATTAAATGAATATTTATTGAGTTTTGTTGATGATCACGAATGGGACAAATGGGTACCATATTACACATTTGCATACAATACAGTACCGCATGTTGACACAAATTACTCACCCTATGAGTTAATATATGGCAAGTTGGCTATGCTACCGACGGACAATATAGAAAATACAAACAAATGTTATGACATAGATAATTATGCCAATGAAATCAAGATAAGACTAAGAAAATCTTTAGAAAACGCCAAAAATTTATTAGAGATAGCTAAACAAAAATCAAAAGTAATTTATGATAGGAATATAAATAGTAGTAATTTTAAAGAAGGAGATCTAGTATTAATAAAGCTGGAATCAAGAAAGAAAAATCAAAGCCCATACAAGGGTCCATATCAAATAATCAAAAGACTAGGTGTAAATTCATTATTAAAAGTAGGATCTGAAGAGAAAATTTACCATAACAATCTTTTAAAATTATATAAGACTAACATCTTAAATTAGGTATATTTTAAATAAATAAATAATAGAATAAGATAATTTATTTATAAGATCGATAGCAAAACAAAATTTTATATTAATATTATTAATAATACCACTATCTACATCACAGAAAAACTTATTTATAAGATTCAATTTATTTCATTTAAAATCATAAATTTAATCTTAAGGGGGAAGGTGTAGTGTGTCTATCATGTCACACTGTTGATGGACAACACACACATTTTGTATATATAAAATAAAAAGAAAATATTGAACATAAGTAGATTTAAATTACATTTGCTCCACATATGTTTTACACAATTTTGAATTTGTTTGGTGTAACAACATGAGCGGCATACAAACAAGACCACACAAACGAAAATAATAAATATAAACAGCATGAGTCAAAGCACTTAAAAAAAAGAGATCATATTTATTTTGGAATGCAGAAGTAAACAGAAAGAAAATTATAAATTATTAAATTGTATTGCAATTGCATTTGGGTAAGGTTTTGGCCAATCATGACGAAGCAATTGTCACAAATGAAGCATACATTGTATTAGAAAGAATAAAATATATAGTCTTAAGAATAATTATAGAAAGTAGAATTTAGTATAAATAGTTTAACAATTTTCAATAAAGACAGAATTATTTTGTAATCAAGACAAGAAGCGTTCTCATTATATTCTAGCTGAGCCATCTTCACCGATAGCTTAGAAGAATTAAAACGTGCTGCAACTAAGTGCAGCATTCTAAATAACCTTAGCAAAGATTGATATTCAGTAAGAAATATATGGAAAAACATTATATGGCGATCCTGCCAGGATCGCCATCTTCACCGATAGCTTAGAAGAATTAAAACGTGCTGCAACTAAGTGCAGCATTCTAAATAACCTTAGCAAAGATTGATATTCAGTAAGAAATATATGGAAAAACATTATACCCTGTATAAATATGTATGCATAAGTTTACGGTTCTTTTTTTACTTTTGCTATACACACATTATTCTAATAAAGTATTTTAATATAGTTGCTTATTGAACTCCAATTGATCTGCCTGTGTCTTATTTTATTTAACAATTCTAAATAGTTTTTCAATAATGCTGCTCTTCGGGATTCTAGTAACTCTTTTAGCCGTTTCGTGCATTCTTTAAGTCTGCTTTTAAGTTGAGGAGATCTGGGCACTCTCTGAGAATTTTTCTTTTTTTAGCCACGAGCCTCTCGACGTCTACAGAATAAATTTGATTGTGTCTAATTAGTTGTCGGGTTCTGTTGCATGTTGGACAGCTGATTTAAGGTTTCTATCAAAATCAATAAGACTCCGCTCTACGTCTTCAGGTGTTCTTAGCGGGATCTTTTCCAAACAATGAGAACTGAGATATTTTTTATAAATGGTGGTTAAATATAAAGGGCCGATGTTGATTATCACACAAATATATGAGAAATTATTGTAATTTCTTTTTATTTTGATAATATTGTTATGGAACAATTATGTATTGAACAAAATATCGGCCAAATGGCCGATATTCGATGCTCCACATTTTCGATGACTCTGTGGCATAATTGGATTCTATACCGTTAATGTGCCGAATTATCTCATCCTTTAGCTGTTGAATTGTTGCTGGCTTATCGACGTACACCTTTCATATAATCTTGGTGGCCAATTAACATCGCCACAAAAGATGAACAATCGAGCGTTGATCGATTGTGTATCTTTCCACGGTTCAAATTGAGTTAGTCTGAAATTGAATTGACGTTTAAGTCACTTTCAACATCGGCCCTTAAAATTTAACCACCCGATAATTCATCCAATTTTTGCTTTTCTTGCTGACACGATATTTTTCTGGTTTCATATATAGACAATAGTAGGTGAATGATGTGAGGATAATTCAAGTGACGCTTCATCTTCGATCACTTCTCTTAAAATGCCCTTAGTCACGCCAAAATCTATAATGTCAGGTATTTTTATGATCAGTAGGACAATAAGTGGGTTATCCACTCGAAATTTTTGAAATTGTGTCATACAGAACACGACCTTTTGGATTAATTAGTTGTAGTCGCCTGATCCTATAAAATAGGGACCTAGTAATTTAAAGAAGTCGCTTTATTGATATTTGAAATCTAGAAGGTGAATAAATCGAAGAAATAACGATGTTTTGATGAAATTCTTCAATGCAGATATTTGTTGTCACAAATATATTGTAGTCCTCACAAAAATCACACAGCAAATAATGTTTAATTCGAGCTGAACCACCACATGCTCTGCCACGGGGGTCTTGAGTGTCATATAATATGTAGCCATTTGTTTTAAAAAAGCTATTTGTTTTTATATTCAAAATTTCGCTACATCATTGGGTAACATTGTCAGGAAATAAAAATAGTTTTTTATTATTTATTTGACGATGCTACCCAATAATGTAGCGAAATATTGGATATAAAAATAAATTGAAAACATTTTTATAAAAAAAGACCTAGAGCTTAAAAACTTAATTATAAAATTTTTAAAAAGGTCAAAAATTACAATAATTGTTTAAAGCTATTTGTTGTTAAGTGAGTCTCTGAAACTAGCATGACATCAATTTGTTGGTTATTAAAGGTGTGTTTACATTGAGTGTACAAGTCATATGTACTGTCAAAATTGCTATCCATATGGAATTTTATGTGTATGTCAAAATCAGTGTTTTACATATGGCTTATAATTTTTGTGTTCAAACAGACACATGTTACGTACATATGACATAACCTCCTGTCATTTTGACGATTTTGTGTCCTAATAATTACATGATGACGATGGGACGTTTTATACCCTAATTTTGACGATTTTAAATCATTCAAGTTTGCATCATTTATTTGTACTGTTAAAGAAACCTTGACAGACACATTTTCTTATTAACAATAACTTGTTAATAGTTCTTTGGCGTTGTGTTGTTACGCTTGTCTAAAACTTCCATAATCGATAGAATATTTGTTAAATAGTCCGAAGAGGCGCAACCAATTTGACATTATTTTAAGTCTATTAGAAATAAAACGATTTGGTTATCCCTAGAAGCGGTTATTATTAGAATTTTAGAGATGTAGGAACCATTAAAGATACTTTTAAATTTTTGGCAAACATTGATAAAATTGACACCGATAAGTTGATTTCAAGTAATTTTAATTAATAAACAAAATGTCTAGCTAAGAACTCCAGAAGACGTAGAGCAAACTCTTACTGATTTTGATCAAAACCTTAAATTAGCTGCCCAACATGCAACAGTAACCCGACAACTAATAAGACACAATCAAATCTATTCTGTTGACGTCGAGAGGCTCTTGGCTGAGAAAAGAAAATTTCGCAGAGAGTGGCAATCGCACAGATCTCCTCAACTTAAAAGCAGACTTAAAGAATGCACGAAACTGCTAAGAGATTTACTAGAATCCCGAAGAGCAGCATCTCTGGAAAACTATTTAAAAGACCTTCACCCAACTCCTCAATCAGATTATTCATTATGGCGTGCGTGTAGAAACCTTAAAATACCAGTAGTACATAAGCCTCCCTTGCGAACTTCGTCTGGAGGCTGGGCAAGGAATGATACCGAAAAAGGCAATTTATTTGTTGGACATTTGAAGACGGTCGTTACTCCAAATGTATTGACTGATGCAGTTGATTTGCCAACTGTCGAAGCTAGTGCTGCAGTACCCTTAAGATTTCTTTTTAGTGACATTGAAAGGGTAATAACAGATATAAACACCAAGAAAGCCCCTGGCTTTGATAAAACCAGTAACAAGATGTTATTTGAGTTGCCCCATATAGCTCGCAAAATTATTCGTTTTATTTTTAACGCCATTTTACGCCTTGAGTATTTTCTTTCACGTTGGAAGGTTTCGTTAATAACTATGATTCCTAAACCAGGAAAATACCACATAAGTTGAATCATACAGACCTATAAGTCTTTTATCAAATATGTCAAAGCTGTTTGAGGTTAGTTAACGTAATTAAGAAGACCTTTGATGAAAAAATATACTGCTCTGCGCTTTTTATCGACGTTTCCCAAGTATTCGATAAGGTATGGCACGATGGCCTAAAATATAAGTTAAAATTGAATTTGCCTGCAAACTTATACAAGTTGTTAGATAGTAATTTAACTGATCGGAAATTCATTGTTAAAGAAGGCAATTTTTTAAGCCCACCTGAGCTAATTGAAGCCGCAGTTCCCCAGGGTAGTCTATTGATGGCGATTTTATACTTCTTGTATACTTCAGATATGCCAACTAGTGACCGAGTCCACACATCCACATTTGCTGACGACACAGCTTTTTTAAGCATCCACGAAAGTCCCGAAGTAGCATCACGATATTTACAAGAGCACATATTAATTATAGAAAAGTGGTTGAAGAAATGGAAAATTAAGGTCAATGAACAAAAATGCACTCACATAACTTTTACACTGCGTAGGGAATCGTGCCCCCCTATTCACATAAATAACCAAATGATACATCAGCTTTCAGACGTGAAATATCTCAGGATACATCTTGATCGGCGCCTTACTTGGAAACGCCACATAGAATCAAAGTTAACACAAATGAAGTTAAAAGCAGTCCAACTAAACTGGCTTATCGGCAGGAAATCTACTCTCGCTTTAAATTCCAAACTTTTATTGTACAAGTCAATTTTAAAACCAATTAGGTACTATGGCATTCAATTATGGGGCACTGCATCAGCTAGCAAAATAGAAAAAAATCCAAAGGTGCCAAAATAAGATTCTACGGATGATGAAGCTCGAACATCCACAAAGATCTAAACGTGCCATCAGTTAAAGCAGAAATAGCGAAATATGCAGTAACGTATTTGAAGAAGCTTGAAATGAACGTGGTTACATACGTCTAAGAAGGATGGACAGTTCTTCTCTCACCCGAACATCAGAGGCATGACACGCAAATGATAGAAGCAACCGTGAAACATACATTTTTGTTTGTCTAGCACTGGCTGGACATAACAAGTATATTTATTTTTTTTAGGCTTAAGATATAAGTAATTATTGTTAAAATATGAAAAAAACAATATATAAGTTTTCTAAAATATATTCAAGGAATTATGACATCATAAATAAAATGTTTCAAAGCGAGGGTACAGAAAAATTTATAAGTATAATGAAATGCTAAAAATTGTTGATAATTGTAACAAACAAATTTTTAAAAACTAGTTTGCTTAAAGCTGAAGTCTTTTATTTAATTGATTATAAAATCAAAAAATTATTTATAGATTACGAAGACATTTATTTAGGAATATACCAGAGACGTATTGTCAGAAGTACAAATAGATGCAAAAGAAAAATACGATATTATTTAAACTTGTGTTAATTTTATTTAAAGCTTTGTGATCAGATATTATCAAGTTTTAATTTATAAAATACATTTAAAGTTCTAGGCCAAATTAATTCTTATAATATTATTAATGATAAAAAAGTTAGTTTTCTAAAGTTGCAAAAGACGTTTTCTATTTTGTTGAAGAAAGTGAAAGATAAGAGCTAGAAACTGAGTTCAGACGATTAAAATTATTATACCTAAAATATACTTATCCTGCTTAAAACATATACGTATTGGGTTTGGGATGCAAACGATGGATTCTAGTCTTTTGTTTCCCGTTTTGACTTAATTTAGTACAAAAATCCTTGTTTTACGGCATTCTTCACCAAATTAGGAAAGAGTATTTAGTCATTAAGAAATTCAGTAAATAAGTTGTCTTTGAAAACAATATTATGTACAAAAGATTATTTAAAGTTTATTGTTATTTTAAAATTTTATTTTTTTATTTTAAAAGTATTAAAAAACGTGCATTCATTTACATGTGATTTTCTTGTGAAATCTAATTAAAGTGTTTTATCCCTGTATTTATAATAATGCTGTAAGATTTGTTGATTTAAGAGTTTATTTTGCTATGTTTAGCCTTTAATAGAATATGTTTTATTGGTAAAAAGGCTTTTTTTATTTTGACGTTTTTATGACGATTTCAATAAGCTAATTTGACGATAATGACGATTTTTTCCCAAAAATATGACGCTATTGCTTTTAAAAACCTGCCCTACAAGAACAGTTACCATCAATTGAGCAATCATTTGAGTGTCACTGATGAGAAATTTTTTTCTCATTGCGTAGAACAGAGCTACCATCACGTTATTAAGGGTATGGTACAAAAATGAGGCAAATATTTGTGTACGTGTAATTTTTCATCTCTCTCGAACTTATTAACTCTTTGGAGTAATTAGCACATCCCTGTACTGCTCACTCTACTGGTTTTTACTAATCAACTATGCTGTAAAAATTAATCAACGATGACTACTCAAACTAGATAAATAAACCCCTCACAACTGACTAAAATTTTGCAGAAACAGATTCAATATTTTTATATTTATTAAAATACAATTTAAAATTAATTTATAAATATTTATTTAATATATAATTTTACATACTTAAATATTTTTATTCGCTCAATAATGACTGCGTTCTACTGCCATTCGTAGGCTTTTTTGAAATTCAATCGCTCCCTGCTACTGTAAAGCATCTGAAATATGAAGAAATACATATATAAGTTATAAAATATATTAAGTGGACCAAAATATGTATCTATATACCTCGAGGATGATTATCAACTCACATTAGCTTTCCGGAAGCATATTTTTCTCATCTACCTTCCTCATTGTACTTCTCTAGCAGGTCTTCCGAGCAAATTGCGGGGATGTCAGCAGTATTCCCCGACGTTGATTTTAGCTTATGCAAATATGTATGTAGTTTGTGAAGTATAAAATAATAAAGTAAAAATTTGAATTAGTTGCTATTGCTTGAGTGAAATTTGCTGTCCTTAATTTCAGCCCTACCTCTTCCGCAGCAACAAGGGTCTTCAAGGAAAGAATGCTGGCGACTTCATGTTAACACATTCTATATTTTTAATAACTTTAATTCACATTCATTTTTTTATTTTTGTGTATGTATGAGTTTTCATTGTTCATGTGTTAGTTTCAATCATCCATTTCTGTAGGGTGGCAGCTATGCATATATACATATTTACGCTCCAAGCATGGCACAATAAACAAGGTAGACTCGCGGCGAAAAAAGAGTGCAACTCTGTAATAAAAATACGTACATTTTGTTGTTGTATAAATCATTTTTGGCTGTCAAAATAAAAAATGTTAGTACATTTTGACACTGTAAGATGGTGATAACTAATAGTCAGCTGAGCTCTCGAGTTTACCTGTTATGAATTCGCCTTGGCTCCAAGCAACTCATGGTCTATACACTGTTGCCAGATTTGCTGATTTCTCTGCATTTTGCTGATATTTAATCGTAAAATTGGCTAGGTGAGATTTGCCGATTTTCTTCCTCAAATTGCAGATTTTATGAAATGAATGTGTTTACGTCACATTCCTTTTTATTGATCTTTGTCAACTTTATTTCATAGAATAAAAATTCTTCAGTCATTGAATCTTTACCTTGGGCAATTTATTGAAATTCAAAGATTATTAGAAATAAACCATCTGAACATAATGTATCCCTGCTAATCTCATGGACTTATAATCTAAGGCGTTGTAAACTTTATAAATAAACTTTAACGGTTTATTTATCTAGTTTGAGTAGTCATCGTTGATTAATTTTTACAGCATTGTTTATTAGCAAAAAGCAGTAGAGTGAGCAGTACAGAGATATGCTCATTAGTCCAAAGAGTTAATAAGTTCGAGAGAGAAGCAAAATCACACGTACACAAATGTTTGCCTCATTTTTGTACCATGCCCTTAATAACGTGATGGTAGCTCTGTTCTTCGCAATGAGAAAAAATTTCTCATCAGTGACACTCAAATGATTGCTCAATTGATGGTCACTGTTCTTGTAGGGATATGTATGTTATGTTTCAAAAGGTTTACACTATGTGTATAGTTTTACATATGGAAAATCTGACATTCCATATGACTTGTACACGCAATGTAAATACGCTTTAAGGAAGTATTCGAGTTCATTTTTGTGTCGGCGTAATATGTTTGCGTTCCAGAAACATATTTTTAAAGACTTCATGGTTTGTTTAGTACCGCCTGCAACATCATAGATTGCATGCGAACCATTTCTTGAAACATGCTGCTCATAGAGCTCATAAAACTGTTTAACAAATGCACTAATGTCTCGATGCTTGCTTCGAGACGATTATAGTTACCAGGTTGTGTTTGTTCTTGAGGTTCTGGGTGCAAATTTGGAGTATAATTGGTTATCGGTCTCGCTTTGTGCACTGAAATATGTTTGTATTGTTACGAAAGAAGAATTTATTCATTATAAGCTCTGAACAGCAATACTCTCGAACAACAACAACAACATTAATGGTTTATTTTCTTACAATGATGGAAGAAAGAAACGCCTCATACAAACATTCGCATTTACGCATATACACACACAGATTAAATAAACACTCTTCTGTTAAATTCACAACCACATACATAAATACAAGCATAAACAAATAAACAACCACACATACAGGTATAAAGAAATAAATAGCTACACATTCAGGTATAAAGAAATAAACAACCACACAAACAGAAAACAAGAGCAATAACAATCGAACCTGCCAGACCTGTCTGGAATAGAACATTCTGGTGCTTTTAAATCACCTATATAAGTGAATCGTGCTGGCAAGTAGTATGGCAGTATTAATTTAAAAGTCAAAGAGTTAAGTTGTCGAATTTTAAGAGTGTTTAACAGTTTGCTGTATTTTTGAGCAGTGGTGTTAAATAAATAAAGTGACTTACAGTAAAAGTAATAACAGAGTGTATTTATTTTGCAATTAAAAGAACCCAACGTAAAGTAAAAATGTAACAGTATTTTAACATATCCGCGTATGAAACATGTTGGGTTGTAAGTTGAGCCAGCAGGAGTATTTCATTTCTAAGTTGACTTTCTTGCCATAGAAAAAACTGGGCAGCCTCTGTAGGTAGCAGTGTGATTTCTACCGCAATTGCTACATTTTTTAACCTTCGAGCCATCCTTTGGTTTGTCGCATTGGGGAGAACAATGTAGCTCGCCACAGACAACGCAAACCGGAGGCAACTTGCAGTTAGCCCTTGTATGACCGTATTCCTGCGGTGTAACAGATATTTTATATTATAAATGGGGTGCGTTTCTTTCTTCTTCAATATGATGTCCCCAATTTCCAGTTTCAACATTTGAGTGTTCACCTTTAATAACTACATGTATACCTTTGCTACTCTTCAGCTGATATGTATAAAAGTTTTTTTTAAGCTTTCAAACTCATTTAGTGCTTTAAGATAATTACTTTCATCTATAAATTGAATTTTAGTTACATCAGTTCTGTTTTTGGCGTTGATAAGTGCGGACGCGATTTTTTTTAAGCTCGCATTAACAAAAAACAAAACATACATTGTGTGAATAATTTCAAACAAAAACAAACCTGTTTTAATACAACAACAAAGTTGTCTGTAAATTTTTTTTGTTTCTTTCTCTTTATTTTTTACAACGGCATATTGAATTGCTACTTTGAAAATAAAAGAAAAACAATAAGGGCTAATGAGCCTCTTTAATTTAAGCAATAAAAATGTGGACAATATTGTAATAAATAAAAACAAAAAAAAGTGAAAATAATTTGTGTGTAAATGCTACGCCAGTTATACGTGCCCAATCTTGTTCATCGCTTTTGCTAAGCGATGAGAATAAAATAAGTAAACACAAGTCGCCTTCTGAACACAGTGTTACCAAAACTAATATGGATAGCGCAGAAAAACCTAAGACGCAAGTAGGAATGGACAGATACATAACTGTTTTGAAAAGAGGTCGAAGCAGATTGCACCAATATCTAAAGTATAAGGATAAGGAGGCTAACGGAATAAGTTCCCAAAATCGATTTTCTCTTCTTGATAGCGAAACAAGTGACCCTAAAACTGCACTCAAGTCGTTTAAACCACCACCAATTTTTTAAGGGAGAAAAATTCGAATGAATTAATAAATAAGTTAATTTCGGTTATAGGAGAAAACACATTTTATGTAATTCCTATCAATCGTGGCAACATTGATGAAACTAAAATAAAATTTATAGATGAAATTAGTTATCGTAAAGCAGTAAAGGAGTTTGAAAGCTGCAAAAAGAACTTCTATACCTATCAGCTGAAGAGTAGCAAAGGCCTACAGGTAGTTATCAAAGATGTAGACTCATATGTTGATCCAGTAGAAATAAGAGCTGGCCTCCAAAAAGCAGGATTTAAGGTTAAAAGTGTAGACATTCTCAGAAATCGAGAGCGTCTCTCTCAACCTCTATTTCGCGTTGAACTGGAGCCTGGGGATATTAGATTGAAGAAGAACGAAACGCATCCCATTTTTAATCTAAACTATCTGTTACACCACAGGATAAGTGTAGAGGAACCACATAAGCGGTCTGGACCCGTTCAGCGGCCATACAAGGGCTTACTGCAAGTTGCCTCCGGTTTGCGTTTTGTGTGTCAAAAAAGGCTTTTTTTTATTTTGACGTTTTTATGACGATTTCAATAAGCTAATTTGACGATAATGACGATTTTTTCCCAAAAATATGACGCTATTGCTTTTAAAAACCTGCCCTACAAGAACATTTACCATCAATTGAGCAATCATTTGAGTGTCCCTGATGAGAAATTTTTTCTCATTGTGTAGAACAGAGCTACCATCACGTTATTAAGGGTATGGTACAAAAATGAGGCAAATATTTGTGTACGTGTAATTTTTCATCTCTCTCGAACTTATTAACTTTTTGGACTAATTAGCACATCCCTGTACTGCTCACTCTACTGGATTTTACTAATCAACTATGCTGTAAAAATTAATCAACGATGACTACTCAAACTAGATAAATAAACCCCTCACAACTGATTAAGCAAAATTGTGCAGAAACAGATTCAATATTTTTATATTTATTAAAATACAATTTAAAATTAATTTATAAATATTTATTTAATATATAATTTTACATACTTAAATATTTTTATTCGCTCAATAATGACTGCGTTCTACTGCCATTCGTAGGATTTTTTGAAATTCAATCGCTCCCTGCTACTGTAAAGCATCTGAAATATGAAGAAATACATATATAAGTTATAAAATATATTAAGTGGACCAAAGTATGTATCTATATACCTCGAGGATGATTATCAACTCACATAAGCTTCCCGGAAGCATATTTTTCTCATCTACCTTCCTCATTGTACTTCTCCAGCAGGTCTTCCGAGCAAATTGCGGGGATGTCAGCAGTATTCCCCGACGTTGATTTTAGCTTATGCAAATATGTATGTAGTTTGTGAAGTATAAAATAATAAAGTAAAAATTTGAATTAGTTGCTATTGCTTGAGTGAAATTTGCTGTCCTTAATTTCAGCCCTACCTCTTCCGCAGCAACAAGGGTCTTCAAGGAAAGAATGCTGGCGACTTCATGTTAACACATTCTATATTTTTAATAACTTTCATTCACATTCATTTTTTTATTTTTGTGTATGTATGAGTTTTCATTGTTCATGTGTTAGTTTCAATCATCCATTTCTGTAGGGTGGCAGCTATGCATATGTACATATTTACGCTCCAAGCAACTCATGGTCTATACACTGTTGCCAGATTTGCTGATTTCTCTGCATTTTGCTGATATTTAATCGTAAAATTGGCTAGGTGAGATTTGCCGATTTTCTTCCTCAAATTGCCGATTTTATGAAATGACTGTGTTTACGTCACATTCATTTTTATTGATCTTTGTCAATTTTATTTCATAGAATAAAAATTCTTCAGTCATTGAAACTTTACCTTGGGCAATTTAATGAAATTCAAAGATTATTAGCAATAAACCATCTGAACATAATGTATCCCTGCTAATCTCATGGACTTTGAATCTAAGGCGTTGTAAACTTTATAAATAAACTTTAACGGTTTATTTATCTAGTTTGAGTAGTCATCGTTGATTAATTTTTACAGCATAATTGATTACCAAAAAGCAGTAGAGTGAGCAGTACAGAGATATGCTCATTAGTCCAAAGAGTTAATAAGTTCGAGAGAGAAGCAAAATCACACGTACACAAATGTTTGCCTCATTTTTGTACCATGCCCTTAATAACGTGATGGTAGCTCTGTTCTTCGCAATGAGAAAAAATTTCTCATCAGTGACACTCAAATGATTGCTCAATTGATGGTCACTGTTCTTGTAGGGATATGTATGTTATGTTTCAAAAGGTTTACACTATGTGTATAGTTTTACATATGGAAAATCTGACATTCCATATGACTTGTACACGCAATGTAAATACGCTTTAAGGAAGTATTCGAGTTCATTTTTGTGTCGGCGTAATATGTTTGCGTTCCAGAAACATATTTTTAAAGACTTCATGGTTTGTTTAGTACCGCCTGCAACATCATAGATTGCATGCGAACCATTTCTTGAAACATGCTGCTCATAGAGCTCATAAAACTGTTTAACAAATGCACTAATGTCTCGATGCTTGCTTCGAGACGATTATAGTTACCAGGTTGTGTTTGTTCTTGAGGTTCTGGGTGCAAATTTGGAGTATAATTGGTTATCGGTCTCGCTTTGTGCACTGAAATATGTTTGTATTATTACAAAAGAAGAATTTTTTCATTATAAGCTCTGAACAACAATACTCTCGAACAACAACAACATTAATGGTTTATTTTCTTACAATGATGGAAGAAAGAAACGCCTCATACAAACATTCGCATTTACGCATATACACACACAGATTAAATAAACACTCTTCTGTTAAATTCACAACCACATACATAAATACAAGCATAAACAAATAAACAACCACACATACAGGTATAAAGAAATAAATAGCCACACATTCAGGTATAAAGAAATAAACAACCACACAAACAGAAAACAAGAGCAATAACAATCGAACCTGCCAGACCTGTCTGGAATAGAACATTCTGGTGCTTTTAAATCACCTATATAAGTGAATCGTGCTGGCAAGTAGTATGGCAATATTAATTTAAAAGTCAAAGAGTTAAGTTGTCGAATTTTAAGAGTGTTTAACAGTTTGCTGTATTTTTGAGCAGTGGTGTTAAATAAATAAAGTGACTTACAGTAAAAGTAATAACAGAGTGTATTTATTTTGCAATTAAAAGAACCCAACGTAAAGTGAAAACGTAACAGTATTTTAACATATCCGCGTATGAAACATGTTGGGTTGTAAGTTGAGCCAACAGGAGTATTTCATTTCTAAGTTGACTTCCTTGCCATAGAAAAAACTGGGCAGCCTCTGTAGGTAGCAGTGTGATTTCCACCGCAATTGCTACATTTTTTAACCTTCGAGCCATCCTTTGGTTTGTCGCATTGGGGAGAACAATGTAGCTCGCCACAGACAACGCAAACCGGAGGCAACTTGCAGTTAGCCCTTGTATGACCGTATTCCTGCGGTGTAACAGATATTTTATATTATAAATGGGGTGCGTTTCTTTCTTCTTCAATATGATGTCCCCAATTTCCAGTTTCAACATTTGAGTGTTCACCTTTAATAACTACATGTATACCTTTGCTACTCTTCAGCTGATATGTATAAAAGTTTTTTTTAAGCTTTCAAACTCGTTTAGTGCTTTAAGATAATTACTTTCATCTATAAATTGAATTTTAGTTACATCAGTTCTGTTTTTGGCGTTGATAAGTGCGGACGCGATTTTTTTTAAGCTCGCATTAACAAAAAACAAAACATACATTGTGTGAATAATTTCAAACAAAAACAAACCTGTTTTAATACAACAACAAAGTTGTCTGTAAATTTTTTTTGTTTCTTTCTCTTTATTTTTTACAACGGCATATTGAATTGCTGCTTTGAAAATAAAAGAAAAACAATAAGGGCTAATGAGCCTCTTTAATTTAAGCAATAAAAATGTGGACAATATTGTAATAAATAAAAACAAAAAAAGTGAAAATAATTTGTGTGTAAATGCTACGCCAGTTATACGTGCCCAATCTTGTTCATCGCTTTTGCTAAGCGATGAGAATAAAATAAGTAAACACAAGTCGCCTTCTGAACACAGTGTTACCAAAACTAATATGGATAGCACAGAAAAACCTAAGACGCAAGTAGGAATGGACAGATACATAACTGTTTTGAAAAGAGGTCGAAGCCCTAAATCTTCGCAGATTGCACCAATATCTAAAGTATAAGGATAAGGAGGCTAACGGAATAAGTTCCCAAAATCGATTTTCTCTTCTTGATAGCGAAACAAGTGACCCTAAAACTGCACTCAAGTCGTTTACACCACCACCAATTTTTTAAGGGAGAAAAATTCGAATGAATTAATAAATAAGTTAATTTCGGTTATAGGAGAAAACACATTTTATGTAATTCCTATCAATCGTGGCAACATTGATGAAACTAAAATAAAATTTATAGATGAAATTAGTTATCGTAAAGCAGTAAAGGAGTTTGAAAGCTGCAAAAAGAACTTCTATACCTATCAGCTGAAGAGTAGCAAAGGCCTACAGGTAGTTATCAAAGATGTAGACTCATATGTTGATCCAGTAGAAATAAGAGCTGGCCTCCAAAAAGCAGGATTTAAGGTTAAAAGTGTAGACATTCTCAGAAATCGAGAGCGTCTCTCTCAACCTCTATTTCGCGTTGAACTGGAGCCTGGGGATATTAGATTGAAGAAGAACGAAACGCATCCCATTTTTAATCTAAACTATCTGTTACACCACAGGATAAGTGTAGAGGAACCACATAAGCGGTCTGGACCCGTTCAGCGGCCATACAAGGGCTTACTGCAAGTTGCCTCCGGTTTGCGTTTTGTGTGTCAAAAAAGGCTTTTTTTTATTTTGACGTTTTTATGACGATTTCAATAAGCTAATTTGACGATAATGACGATTTTTTCCCAAAAATATGACGCTATTGCTTTTAAAAACCTGCCCTACAAGAACATTTACCATCAATTGAGCAATCATTTGAGTGTCCCTGATGAGAAATTTTTTCTCATTGTGTAGAACAGAGCTACCATCACGTTATTAAGGGTATGGTACAAAAATGAGGCAAATATTTGTGTACGTGTAATTTTTCATCTCTCTCGAACTTATTAACTTTTTGGACTAATTAGCACATCCCTGTACTGCTCACTCTACTGGATTTTACTAATCAACTATGCTGTAAAAATTAATCAACGATGACTACTCAAACTAGATAAATAAACCCCTCACAACTGATTAAGCAAAATTGTGCAGAAACAGATTCAATATTTTTATATTTATTAAAATACAATTTAAAATTAATTTATAAATATTTATTTAATATATAATTTTACATACTTAAATATTTTTATTCGCTCAATAATGACTGCGTTCTACTGCCATTCGTAGGATTTTTTGAAATTCAATCGCTCCCTGCTACTGTAAAGCATCTGAAATATGAAGAAATACATATATAAGTTATAAAATATATTAAGTGGACCAAAGTATGTATCTATATACCTCGAGGATGATTATCAACTCACATAAGCTTCCCGGAAGCATATTTTTCTCATCTACCTTCCTCATTGTACTTCTCCAGCAGGTCTTCCGAGCAAATTGCGGGGATGTCAGCAGTATTCCCCGACGTTGATTTTAGCTTATGCAAATATGTATGTAGTTTGTGAAGTATAAAATAATAAAGTAAAAATTTGAATTAGTTGCTATTGCTTGAGTGAAATTTGCTGTCCTTAATTTCAGCCCTACCTCTTCCGCAGCAACAAGGGTCTTCAAGGAAAGAATGCTGGCGACTTCATGTTAACACATTCTATATTTTTAATAACTTTCATTCACATTCATTTTTTTATTTTTGTGTATGTATGAGTTTTCATTGTTCATGTGTTAGTTTCAATCATCCATTTCTGTAGGGTGGCAGCTATGCATATGTACATATTTACGCTCCAAGCAACTCATGGTCTATACACTGTTGCCAGATTTGCTGATTTCTCTGCATTTTGCTGATATTTAATCGTAAAATTGGCTAGGTGAGATTTGCCGATTTTCTTCCTCAAATTGCCGATTTTATGAAATGACTGTGTTTACGTCACATTCCTTTTTATTGATCTTTGTCAATTTTATTTCATAGAATAAAAATTCTTCAGTCATTGAAACTTTACCTTGGGCAATTTAATGAAATTCAAAGATTATTAGCAATAAACCATCTGAACATAATGTATCCCTGCTAATCTCATGGACTTTGAATCTAAGGCGTTGTAAACTTTATAAATAAACTTTAACGGTTTATTTATCTAGTTTGAGTAGTCATCGTTGATTAATTTTTACAGCATAATTGATTACCAAAAAGCAGTAGAGTGAGCAGTACAGAGATATGCTCATTAGTCCAAAGAGTTAATAAGTTCGAGAGAGAAGCAAAATCACACGTACACAAATGTTTGCCTCATTTTTGTACCATGCCCTTAATAACGTGATGGTAGCTCTGTTCTTCGCAATGAGAAAAAATTTCTCATCAGTGACACTCAAATGATTGCTCAATTGATGGTCACTGTTCTTGTAGGGATATGTATGTTATGTTTCAAAAGGTTTACACTATGTGTATAGTTTTACATATGGAAAATCTGACATTCCATATGACTTGTACACGCAATGTAAATACGCTTTAAGGAAGTATTCGAGTTCATTTTTGTGTCGGCGTAATATGTTTGCGTTCCAGAAACATATTTTTAAAGACTTCATGGTTTGTTTAGTACCGCCTGCAACATCATAGATTGCATGCGAACCATTTCTTGAAACATGCTGCTCATAGAGCTCATAAAACTGTTTAACAAATGCACTAATGTCTCGATGCTTGCTTCGAGACGATTATAGTTACCAGGTTGTGTTTGTTCTTGAGGTTCTGGGTGCAAATTTGGAGTATAATTGGTTATCGGTCTCGCTTTGTGCACTGAAATATGTTTGTATTATTACAAAAGAAGAATTTATTCATTATAAGCTCTGAACAACAATACTCTCGAACAACAACAACATTAATGGTTTATTTTCTTACAATGATGGAAGAAAGAAACGCCTCATACAAACATTCGCATTTACGCATATACACACACAGATTAAATAAACACTCTTCTGTTAAATTCACAACCACATACATAAATACAAGCATAAACAAATAAACAACCACACATACAGGTATAAAGAAATAAATAGCCACACATTCAGGTATAAAGAAATAAACAACCACACAAACAGAAAACAAGAGCAATAACAATCGAACCTGCCAGACCTGTCTGGAATAGAACATTCTGGTGCTTTTAAATCACCTATATAAGTGAATCGTGCTGGCAAGTAGTATGGCAATATTAATTTAAAAGTCAAAGAGTTAAGTTGTCGAATTTTAAGAGTGTTTAACAGTTTGCTGTATTTTTGAGCAGTGGTGTTAAATAAATAAAGTGACTTACAGTAAAAGTAATAACAGAGTGTATTTATTTTGCAATTAAAAGAACCCAACGTAAAGTGAAAACGTAACAGTATTTTAACATATCCGCGTATGAAACATGTTGGGTTGTAAGTTGAGCCAACAGGAGTATTTCATTTCTAAGTTGACTTCCTTGCCATAGAAAAAACTGGGCAGCCTCTGTAGGTAGCAGTGTGATTTCCACCGCAATTGCTACATTTTTTAACCTTCGAGCCATCCTTTGGTTTGTCGCATTGGGGAGAACAATGTAGCTCGCCACAGACAACGCAAACCGGAGGCAACTTGCAGTTAGCCCTTGTATGACCGTATTCCTGCGGTGTAACAGATATTTTATATTATAAATGGGGTGCGTTTCTTTCTTCTTCAATATGATGTCCCCAATTTCCAGTTTCAACATTTGAGTGTTCACCTTTAATAACTACATGTATACCTTTGCTACTCTTCAGCTGATATGTATAAAAGTTTTTTTTAAGCTTTCAAACTCGTTTAGTGCTTTAAGATAATTACTTTCATCTATAAATTGAATTTTAGTTACATCAGTTCTGTTTTTGGCGTTGACGCGATTTTTTTTAAGCTCGCATTAACAAAAAACAAAACATACATTGTGTGAATAATTTCAAACAAAAACAAACCTGTTTTAATACAACAACAAAGTTGTCTGTAAATTTTTTTTGTTTCTTTCTCTTTATTTTTTACAACGGCATATTGAATTGCTGCTTTGAAAATAAAAGAAAAACAATAAGGGCTAATGAGCCTCTTTAATTTAAGCAATAAAAATGTGGACAATATTGTAATAAATAAAAACAAAAAAAGTGAAAATAATTTGTGTGTAAATGCTACGCCAGTTATACGTGCCCAATCTTGTTCATCGCTTTTGCTAAGCGATGAGAATAAAATAAGTAAACACAAGTCGCCTTCTGAACACAGTGTTACCAAAACTAATATGGATAGCACAGAAAAACCTAAGACGCAAGTAGGAATGGACAGATACATAACTGTTTTGAAAAGAGGTCGAAGCCCTAAATCTTCGCAGATTGCACCAATATCTAAAGTATAAGGATAAGGAGGCTAACGGAATAAGTTCCCAAAATCGATTTTCTCTTCTTGATAGCGAAACAAGTGACCCTAAAACTGCACTCAAGTCGTTTACACCACCACCAATTTTTTAAGGGAGAAAAATTCGAATGAATTAATAAATAAGTTAATTTCGGTTATAGGAGAAAACACATTTTATGTAATTCCTATCAATCGTGGCAACATTGATGAAACTAAAATAAAATTTATAGATGAAATTAGTTATCGTAAAGCAGTAAAGGAGTTTGAAAGCTGCAAAAAGAACTTCTATACCTATCAGCTGAAGAGTAGCAAAGGCCTACAGGTAGTTATCAAAGATGTAGACTCATATGTTGATCCAGTAGAAATAAGAGCTGGCCTCCAAAAAGCAGGATTTAAGGTTAAAAGTGTAGACATTCTCAGAAATCGAGAGCGTCTCTCTCAACCTCTATTTCGCGTTGAACTGAAGCCTGGGGATATTAGATTGAAGAAGAACGAAACGCATCCCATTTTTAATCTAAACTATCTGTTACACCACAGGATAAGTGTAGAGGAACCACATAAGCGGTCTGGACCCGTTCAGCGGCCATACAAGGGCTTACTGCAAGTTGCCTCCGGTTTGCGTTTTGTGTGGAGAGCTACATTGTTCCGCCCAATGCGACATACCAATGGATGACACGAGGATTAAAAAATGTAGCAAATGTAGCGGTGGAAATCACACTGCTAACTAAATAGGGTGTCCTGTTTTTTCTATGGTAAGGAAGTCAACTCAGAAATCAAATACTCCTGCTAGGCAGCCACAATATCAAGCAATTGCTCATAACCCTCAGTAAGCTCAACCAAAAACCCAACATGTTTCATACGCGGATATGTTAAAATGCAATCATATTTCAGCACAAAAAGCGACATTGACAACCAATTCTACTCCAAATTTGCACCCAGAACCTAAAGAACAAACACCATCTGGTAACTACAATCGTCTCGAGGCAAGTATATTTAACAACAAATAGCTTTTTTAAAATCAATGGCTATATATTATATGACACTAAAGACCCCCGTGGCAGAGCATGTGGTGGTTCAGCAATACTAATAAAGGCTCGAATTAAACATCATTTACTGTGTGATTTTTGTGAGGACTACCTTCAAGCAACAAACATCTGTATTGAAGAATATCATCAAAACTTCGTTATTTCTTCGATTTATTCACCTCCTAGATTTCAAATATCAATAACAATATCAAAGTCAATATAGCGACTTCTACAAATCACTAGGTCCCTGTTTCATAGCATCAGGTGACTACAACCCTAAACAAACGTTTTGGGATCAAGATTTATTACTCCAAAAGGTCGTGTTTTATTTGACACTATTTCAAAAATACGTCTGAATGTGATATTGAGTGGACAACCCACCTACTGATCGACAAAAAATACCTGATGTTATTGATTTTGGCGTGATTAAAGGTATTCCGAGAGAAATGATTAAGGTGGAAGCTTCACTCGAATTATCCTCAGATCATTCACCCACTATTGCCTATATATGGAAACAGCAAAATATCGTGTCGCCACACGATATTTTGCACATGCATTAATTGGTTGAAATATAGAAAGTATCTCGGTACACATTGGACGGAAAGCATACCGCTAAGAACACCAGAAGACCAGAGTTTAATTTATTTTGACCAAAACCTTAAATCAGCTGCCCAACATGCGACTGAAACCCGACAATCAGCTAGATACAATCAAATTTATTCTGTAGATGTCGTGCGGCTCTTGTGCAGAATTATTCTTATTGTTTTTAATGCCTTCATACGTCTTGAGTACTTTCCCACAGAATGGAAGGTCTCTTTGATTACTATGAATCCTAAACCAGGAAAAGACCACATAAAAGTAGAATCATACAGACCTATAAGCCTTTTATCAAACATGTCAAAGTTGTTTGAGAGGATATTAATAACTAAGCTGAATCCAATTCTTAGCGCGAAAGGATGTATTCCGAACCACCAATTCGGCTTCAGAAACCAACATAGTACGATCCAACAAACATACAGATTAGTTAATGTAATTAAAAAGACCTTTGAAGAAATAAAAATACTGTTCTGCGACGTATCTGAAGCATTCGATAGGGTTTGGCACGAAGGCTTAATATTTAAGTTAGAGCTGCACTTGCCCAAAAACCTTTATAAATTCTTAAAAAGTTTTTAACGAATAGAACGTTTTTACTAAAAGAAGAAGATTTTTTAAGCTCGCCACAGCTTAAAAAAGCCGGAGTTCCCCAAGGTAGTATTTTGGGACCAATTTTATATTTACTGTACACATCAGATATGCCAATTAGCACCATAGTCCACACATCAACATTTGCAGATGACACAGCCATTTTAAGTAGCATCACAACTTTTATAAGACCACATACTTAATTTTGAAAAATGGTTAGAAAAATTCAGACGTCAAATACCTGGGTATACATCTTGACCGTCGCACAGAAATAAAGGTATTTGGACTATATGAATTTTGATGCCCTAAATTCAAATCTGTTTTCCGTTTTTCTCTAGTACGTAAGGATTTTCTTTTAAAGGCGTGGCATACTCCACCCCCTAAATCGTTGGGTTGCCTTATATATTTTGCCATAACTTGAAAACGTGTTCTCCGATTTTAATAGCAGGAGGATCAGAAGATGCACCGGAAAATTCTGCTTAAACTAACCATGCACATTTATTTTATATCTATTACTATCTATTACTTGGAGTTATTAAAAATTTAATGGCGAAAAAAAATTTACATGCAAAATGCGTGAAATTTTTTGTTTTCAAAATGCAATAAAAAATTATAAGAACCAAAAAGTTAAAATTTTAAAGATTTTTCTAAAAGCCACATTCCTAAGGAATAAAAGACGGTATAAATCGTAAAACTCAATTAACAAATGTTGATTTTAAAGGTTTAAACTCATTCTTGACAGACTGTATGTACATACATACATATGATTTACAGTCTAATTAAAAAAATTTAATAATTATCTTATAAAACAGTATTTTTTTATGAAAAAAGGCTTTATTATATTCATTTTATATTATTTAATACTTTATAAACGGAAAAGTTAAACTAATAAAAATTCCTTACTAGTTATTATCCTCATTAGCTGCATCATCGGTGTCAGGAAGAAGAAGTGTGATGGTTTCTGATGAAAAAGCTTTTTTATTAATCCATTCTCTTTGCGCACTGCAGCTTATAAAAGGGTCACTGCTCAGAAATAACCTATTCAAATCATCTCGATTTGTATCGCTTCTGCTGAATTTTCTCGAATAATTCGTACGATATAATCGTAAGTGCTTATTTCTGGCCTCGGCAGCTTCTTCTGACAATTGTTCAATTGGCAAGATTGCTTGCTTTATAACACTACCGCCATGAATAAGAATCTTGTGCATCGTAGGACTCATGGAGTGCCAGTTGTAAAGTTGCACATATATTTCGGCAGTTTTATGTGCATATTCCTCAAATTTCTCAATATTAATTCGGTGTCCACTAGTTATTGCTTCCAATATTATTTTCAGGCGGTTGATTAATTCTTCATTTATTTCAGTGATTTTCGATGCAGTTGCTGGGTCCGAAAAAAATCTTCTTGATGTGTTGCCATCATTAGTGCTACCGTATCCTGGTTTTGGAACATCTACAAGTATTCCTATCTCCTCTTTAAGTCTTTTTTGGATGAATATCTTCCTCTCTTTAACAATTGCTTTATCTTCATCGCTCCTTGCGATAATAATTAAAAATACATACATAAAAGTTTATGACGATATAAATGTATAAGAAAAAATTCCCGATGAGCAAAAATAGAAGAAATGTGAAAATTTAAAAAAATCGTCAAAAATAATGGCGCAAACTTGCGCACACTTTTTTTGTTTCTAAAATTAGAGATTCCAAATTTTATTGTGGTAACAAACATAATTCGTAGACATGCTAACCTTACTTTTAAAAATCTCTTCTTTCCCTTTTTGGGCAAAAAAAGTGTATAATTGGTTTTTTTTAGCTTTTGAACGAATTGTTTCAACATGAATATTCAACATATTTTAATTTTTTTTTTTCTTTTTTAAATAACTTTTGATCAAACCTTTCAGCGAAAAAAAATAAACTTTGTTAAACCTTTATTCGTTTAGCCGCAAAAAAATATCATATAAACATCCAGAAACCGAAAAAAACATTTAAATCTCATATAATTGCCTGACTTTAGCAGGGTCTCAGAGCTACAAATCGTAACCAAAAGTCTTCAAAATTTACAACATAATATAAAATATTGTTGTCTGTTGAGCTGCGTACTTAGTTCTTTAGATTTATTAAAATTCAGTTTTGCCCTTTTGGCCAGCTTTTTGAGTGAAATACCTTACTTAGAAAAGCCACATAGATTTCAAGTTAACTCAAATGAAATTAAAAGCAGTACAACTAAATTGGCTTATTGGCAGAAACTCCACCCAGTCTAGATTGAAAACTTCTACTGTACAAGTCGATCCTCAAACCAATTTGGTGTTATGGGATTCAGTTATGGGGCACTGCGTCAGCTAGCAATGTAGAAAAAATTCAAAGGCGCCAAAATAAGATACTACGTATGATTACATCTGCTCCCTGATATATAAAAAATTGGAACATCCACAAAGACCTAAACATGCCATCAGTTAAAGCAGAAATAGCGAAACATGCAGTCACATATCTAAAGAGGCTTGAATCTCATCCAAACCCTTTGGAGCGTAACATGCTGAATGAACCTGGTTACATTGGACTAAAAAGAAGAGATACTGCTTTTATTGGCCGTACATTAGAGGGATGACCCACAAATGCTTGCAAAATCCGTGAAACAAACATTATTTTTCTCTAGCACTGGCTGGACTTAAAAAGTATATTTTTATTTTAGACTTAAGATATGAGTAATTATTGTTAGTTCAAAAATATTGAAGATACAATAAATAAATTTATGAAAATTTATGAAAAAAAAGATAATTGCTTTCATCTATAGATTGAATTTTAGTTTTATCAATGTTAGCACGCTTGATAGAAATTATATAGAATTATTTTTCCCCAATAACTGAAATTAACTTATTTATTAACTCGTTTGAATTGTAGTGCATGTTGTATAAACATGCATACACAAGCACACATACATGAAAATAAACACAAACCAAAAATATAGAAGTAAACAAAACAATGAATAAATAAATCAGTCAAGTGCGAGTTAGTCTCACACACGTAGGGTTCCGTACTCAAGTTGTTAATTTTTTCATGTCTTATTAGGCACCCTTTTCTTTTTAAAATCAAATTCATATTCGCGAAAAATGCATCGCTATTGGAACACCCTTTAAATTTTAGGAATTGTTGCTATAACCGCCATGGTAATACACTTTCTATAAAAATATTAGGCCTACCTATTGCGATTCAAAAATAAGGTATATACGTCAAAAACATGTCACTGATGGATCACCCTTTAATTTTTATTTGTTATAGTTTCCATAGTAATAAACCTCTTGTAAAAACTTCAAGAGTTTACTTATTGTTGTTCAAAACTTAGGCCATATACACGCAAAGGACGTCGCTCTCAAAAAACCCTTTAATTTTAAAGTTTAATTTAATAGAAAGCGAACATAGAGTTAATTACTGTCTGCAAATTTTAAGTGGTTGCCTCCTATAGCTCAAGAAATAAAGACCTAAACTTTCGGAACACCCGATAAGATTTAGTATTTATCGCTATAGTGGCCACAGTTATACACCTTCTGTGAAAATTTCAAGAGTCTACCTATTATAGTTAAAAACTTAGGCCTTATACATGCATATCACGCCACTATCGGAACACCCTTTAATTTTTAGGTTTATTTTTTAGACTTGTTTATAAAGTTTTAATTACTGTTTGTAAATTTTTAGTGTATGCCTCCTACAGTTCAAGAAATAAACATACATTCGTGAATAACACCTCCCTATCAGAACACCCTATAAGTTTTAATATGTATTGCTATAGCGGCCTGATTTATACCACTTCTGCGAAAATTTCAAGAGTCTACCTATTATGGTACAAAACTTAGGCCTAATACATGCAAATCAGGCCACTATCGGAACTCCCTTTAATTTTTACGTTTATTTTTTTAGACTTGTTTATATAGCGAGCTAAGTTTTAATTACTGTTTTTAAATCTTGAGTCCATGCCTCCTACAGTTCAAGAAATAAACACATATTCCTGAATAACACCTCTCTGTCGGAACCCCCATTAAGTTTTAGTATTTGTTACTATAGCTATAGCGGCCACTGCTATACACCTTCTGTAAAAATTTCTAGCGTCTACCTATTATGGTTCAAAACTTAGGTCTTATACATGCAAATCACACCACTATCGGAACATCCTTTAATTTTTAGGTTTATTTTTTTATACTTATTTATATAGCGAACTAAGTTTTAATCACTGTTTTTTAAATATTGATTCTATGCCTATACAGTCTAATTAAAAAAATTTAATAATTATCTTATAAAACAGTATTTTTTTATGAAAAAAGGCTTTATTATATTAATTTTATATTATTTAATACTTTATAAACGGAAAAGTTAAACTAATAAAAATTCCTTACTAGTTATTATCCTCATTAGCTGCATCATCGGTGCCAGGAAGAAGAAGTGTGATGGTTTCTGATGAAAAAGCTTTTTTATTAATCCATTCTCTTTGTGCACTGCAGCTTATAAAAGGGTCACTGCTCAGAAATAACCTATTCAAATCATCTCGATTTGTATCGCTTCTGCTGAATTTTCTCGAATAATTCGTACGATATAATCGTAAGTGCTTATTTCTGGCCTCGGCAGCTTCTTCTGACAATTGTCCAATTGGCAAGATTGCTTGCTTTATAACACTACCGCCATGAATAAGAATCTTGTGCATCGTAGGACTCATGGAGTGCCAGTTGTAAAGTTGCACATATATTTCGGCAGTTTTATGTGCATATTCCTCAAATTTCTCAATATTAATTCGGTGTCCACTAGTTATTGCTTCCAATATTATTTTCAGGCGGTTGATTAATTCTTCATTTATTTCAGTGATTTTCGATGCAGTTGCTGGGTCCGAAAAAAATCTTCTTGATGTGTTGCCATCATTAGTGCTACCGTATCCTGGTTTTGGAACATCTACAAGTATTCCTATCTCCTCTTTAAGTCTTTTTTGGATGAATATCTTCCTCTCTTTAACAATTGCTTTATCTTCATCGCTCCTTGCGATAATAATTAAAAATACATACATAAAAGTTTATGACGATATAAATGTATAAGAAAAAATTCCCGATGAGCAAAAATAGAAGAAATGTGAAAATTTAAAAAAATCGTCAAAAATAATGGCGCAAACTTGCGCACACTTTTTTTGTTTCTAAAATTAGAGATTCCAAATTTTATTGTGGTAACAAACATAATTCGTAGACATGCTAACCTTACTTTTAAAAATCTCTTCTTTCCCTTTTTGGGCAAAAAAAAGTGTATAATTGGTTTTTTTTAGCTTTTGAACGAATTGTTTCAACATGAATATTCAACATATTTTAATTTTTTTTTTTCTTTTTTAAATAACTTTTGATCAAACCTTTCAGCGAAAAAAAATAAACTTTGTTAAACCTTTATTCGTTTAGCCGCAAAAAAAATATCATATAAACATCCAGAAACCGAAAAAAACATTTAAATCTCATATAATTGCCTGACTTTAGCAGGGTCTCAGAGCTACAAATCGTAACCAAAAGTCTTCAAAATTTACAACATAATATAAAATATTGTTGTCTGTTGAGCTGCGTACTTAGTTCTTTAGATTTATTAAAATTCAGTTTTGCCCTTTTGGCCAGCTTTTTGAGTGAAATACCTTACTTAGAAAAGCCACATAGATTTCAAGTTAACTCAAATGAAATTAAAAGCAGTACAACTAAATTGGCTTATTGGCAGAAACTCCACCCAGTCTAGATTGAAAACTTCTACTGTACAAGTCGATCCTCAAACCAATTTGGTGTTATGGGATTCAGTTATGGGGCACTGCGTCAGCTAGCAATGTAGAAAAAATTCAAAGGCGCCAAAATAAGATACTACGTATGATTACATCTGCTCCCTGATATATAAAAAATTGGAACATCCACAAAGACCTAAACATGCCATCAGTTAAAGCAGAAATAGCGAAACATGCAGTCACATATCTAAAGAGGCTTGAATCTCATCCAAACCCTTTGGAGCGTAACATGCTGAATGAATCTGGTTACATTGGACTAAAAAGAAGAGATACTGCTTTTATTGGCCGTACATTAGAGGGATGACCCACAAATGCTTGCAAAATCCGTGAAACAAACATTATTTTTCTCTAGCACTGGCTGGACTTAAAAAGTATATTTTTATTTTAGACTTAAGATATGAGTAATTATTGTTAGTTCAAAAATATTGAAGATACAATAAATAAATTTATGAAAATTTATGAAAAAAAAGATAATTGCTTTCATCTATAGATTGAATTTTAGTTTCATCAATGTTAGCACGCTTGATAGAAATTATATAGAATTATTTTTCCCCAATAACTGAAATTAACTTATTTATTAACTCGTTTGAATTGTAGTGCATGTTGTATAAACATGCATACACAAGCACACATACATGAAAATAAACACAAACCAAAAATATAGAAGTAAACAAAACAATGAATAAATAAATCAGTCAAGTGCGAGTTAGTCTCACACACGTAGGGTTCCGTACTCAAGTTGTTAATTTTTTCATGTCTTATTAGGCACCCTTTTCTTTTTAAAATCAAATTCATATTCGCGAAAAATGCATCGCTATTGGAACACCCTTTAAATTTTAGGAATTGTTGCTATAACCGCCATGGTAATACACTTTCTATAAAAATATTAGGCCTACCTATTGCGATTCAAAAATAAGGTATATACGTCAAAAACATGTCACTGATTGGATCACCCTTTAATTTTTATTTGTTATAGTTTCCATAGTAATAAACCTCTTGTAAAAACTTCAAGAGTTTACTTATTATTGTTCAAAACTTAGGCCATATACACGCAAAGGACGTCGCTCTCAAAAAACCCTTTAATTTTAAGTTTAATTTAATAGAAAGCGAACATAGAGTTAATTACTGTCTGCAAATTTTAAGTGGTTGCCTCCTATAGCTCAAGAAATAAAGACCTAAACTTTCGGAACACCCGATAAGATTTAGTATTTATCGCTATAGTGGCCACAGGTTATACACCTTCTGTGAAAATTTCAAGAGTCTACCTATTATAGTTAAAAACTTAGGCCTTATACATGCATATCACGCCACTATCGGAACACCCTTTAATTTTTAGGTTTATTTTTTAGACTTGTTTATAAAGTTTTAATTACTGTTTTGTAAATTTTTAGTGTATGCCTCCTACAGTTCAAGAAATAAACATACATTCGTGAATAACACCTCCCTATCAGAACACCCTATAAGTTTTAATATGTATTGCTATAGCGGCCTGATTTTATACCACTTCTGCGAAA
>OX451215.1:120949061-121003220 GCA_949628195.1 Phasia obesa | reverse complement strand
ATATATATATATATATATATGATTAAGCGATGTCCGTTTACCCGTCCGTATTCGTAATTTACCAAGGCACCAGAAGACATACAAATAATTTAAGCACACCAATCTCTTAGGCATAGTTTTGAAAATTTTCGAATGGCAATTTAGCAACATCGGATCAGTCCTTTGGAGGCTGCGGGCCAAAAACCACGTCCACATATATTTTTTTCCCATTTATTTTATTTTGTCCGACTTTAATGATTCTGTTTTGTTTTTTTTTTGTCAAATAAATATTATACCGAGACAGGTAGATCGCAAGGAGTGCATACAGATCTGGGGGATCAATTACCCCTTGCGAGGGGCGACTTTTGATTGTTTTAGATTGGTTGGGTTTTTTCTTCTTTTAATTTGTATTAAAGTCCTTTATAGAAAGCAATACACATAGTGGTAGCCAATTGACCTACAGGGTACCCACTGGTAAATAGAAGCAGTTAAAATGCACATAGGGTGTTAATATGAGGAAATTTTTTTTGCTTTAGTCTGACCATTCTAACATAATATAGATTGCAATAAGGTTCTATATTTAAAAAATGAGAAAAAATTTCAATAAAATTTTTAAAAAATATTATTACAAACAATTTTCGAAAAATTAAAAAAAAATTTATGGAGGTTACATTAGTAATCCGTAGGTCCGTTCTCCTTCTCTTATATATTCGTTGTATTTCATTCGCAAGTAGGTCAATTGGAATCATTCCGGCTAAAACGCAAGCTGCTTCATCCGATACTGTCCTGTAAGCGCATATGGCTCTAAGTGCACAAAGTCTGTGTAGTGTAGCTACTTTCTTCCTTTATGCCTCAATCCTTAATGTCTGTGCCCATATAGGGGCTGCATACAACAAAGATTATTTGGTGACTGTTGCTAGTAATTTTCTTTTTCTCCTTTTGGTCCACCTATATTTGGTAGAATCCTAGGGATATATCTTTGTATATTTAGTGCTTTAGAACAAGCGCACTCGATGTGCACCTTGAAATTTAATCTGTTGTCTATCATGACTCCTAAGTATTTGATTGCTGCCTTAGAGCCTATTTTTTGGTCACCCACTTTAACCGTCAGGTATTCAAGTTTTCTCTTACTGGTAATTAACACCGCTTCAGTCTTTTGTTCAGCAAGCTCAAGGTTTGAGTATTTAAGCCACTCCTGAGTCGTTGATATGGCCTGATTTAGCTTTCTTTCTAACTCAGGGATATACTTGGCTACAGCAACTATGGCAATATCATCAGCGAAGCCTATTATTTTTGTTGAGTCAGGCAATGGCAGCCTTAGAACTCCATCGTACATTATGTTCCACAGGAGGGGACCCAATACTGATCTTTGTGGGACTCCTGCCGAAACTTCGTATACCTTGGTTCCTTCATCGGTATCATAAAGCAATTTTCTATTTGCGAAATAACTCCGAATAATATTTATCAGATATCTTGGCATATTCATTGTATTTACTGCATCCAAAATACGATACCATTTTGCGGAGTTGAATGCATTTCGCACATCTAGAGTGACAACAGCACAATACTCTTTGGTTCCCCATTTCCAACGTTCTCCAGATATTGCATCAGCAGCGATTTCTACAACCGTTTTTAAAGCATCTATCGTAGAGCGAGATTTTCTGAAGCCAAATTGAGTGTCCGAGAGTCCACCTCTTTCCTCTGTCATCATTAGGAGCCTTTTATATACTACTTTTTCTAGTATCTTGCCCATCGTATCCAAAAGGCAGATAGGGCGATACGATGATGGTTCACCAGCTGGTTTATCTCCTTTTGGAAGCAGGACAAGTCTCTGAATCTTCCAATGATCTGGAAAGATTCCTTCAAAGAGACATTTTTGCAGAACGCTTTTAAAAGCCTCAGGTCGTTTTTTGATAGCTGCTTTGTAATACCATCTGGTCGCTTTTTTATTTACAATTTCAACCTATGTTTTAAACCTATGTTTAAAATCTCCTCGTCTGACACCTTGCTTTGTCTTCTCGATCGTTGAGCTCTTCGTCTTGCTTTCAGGCAGGCTGCTCTGAGATCTCCTATTGCGGCGTTCCACCAGAAGCACGGTGATCCTTTTTTATTTGATCTTCTTAGTGGCATTGATGCATCACAAGCTTTTTTAATAATTTGAAACAATTTCTTCGTCATCTCTTGTGTATTACCTTCATTAAGTGTACCCTCCATGATGGTTTCGTTGAAGGTTTCTTCGTCAAAAAAGCTGTCCTTCCATTTCGGCCCAATCGGAATCATTTTGTTTAAAACCCTACGTCTGCCTTCTTTGATTTTAATTAACATTGCTTGGTGATCGCTATGGGTATATTCCTCGCTAACCCACCAATCTATTCTAGACATTAAAGAGCTGCTGACAAAAGTGACGTCAATTATTGAGCTTCTACCAATTTTCCTATACGTTTCGCAGTCGTCATACCCTGTTCTGGGAAAAGATGCCTCACAATTTTGTCAAGTAATGCGTGTTAATGCGTTTTAATTTCTTTGTTACAAGTTTATAGGCCATTCCAAAGGGGTTATTCTCGATGTCATCACATATATCTAGGAACCATATTCTTTTGCTTCGTATTGCCAAGTTAAGGGACTTCTTCTTATCTTTAAGTACCTGATAGTGTAGATCGTTAACATCTCTACCTCGGGTTCTTACAAATTTTCTTCTGGCTCGTATACAATCATTCCGTTGAGCGATTTCTTCATTCCACCAGTAAATAGATGTTTTATTCATTTCATGCTTCATTTTTCTCATTCAAGAATTGCACGCAAGGTTATTTGGTTAATTAGCTGTTCAGCAATGTTTTTCGCTGAACCATCCAAACACATGCTTTGTATTTGCAAATTAAATATTCCCTTATCGAAACTATTTACCTTCCAACCCGTTGAATTCCGGCTGTTCACGTTAAATGATGTCGAAGTTGTATCGGTTATATCCATGATGATCGCCCTATGATCGCTGTGTGTATAGTTGTCACATATAAACCATCTAATCCGACTAGAGATGCTAGCACTAGCAAATGCGATATCTATCACTGAACCACTCCCATTTCTGCTAAAAATTTGTTCATTTCCAGAGTTCATTATCACTAAGTCATGTACTGCGAATAACTCTAATAGGATCCTGTCTCTTAAATTTGTACTTGGACTTCCCCATTCAGTGGCCCATGCATTGAAATCTCCAGCTATTAGAATCTCCAGCTCTGTTGCAATAGCTCCTGGGCTGCTTCACAGTGATTAAGATTTAGTTGGTAAAATCGCATTTTTGTAATCTAAGTAGCCGTAGCGCATTTATATAGAAGGGACAGACAACTGATCCCGTTACATGGTCACTCTTGGCAGTATTCCCATCACAAAGCAAGCACTTCGGATTTTTCGTGCACTTCTTTATCTTGTGCCCATCTTCTCCACAACGTAGACAACTACCTGAGTAGTCGTTTAGGCTCTTACACCTAGCCGCTGTGTGTCCATAATCCAAACATTTGTAGCATCTCCTTGGTATGATCTTTTCTCGTGTTCGGCATATGACCAAACTAATTCGTATCTTCGCAGCCTCTATGAGTCGACTAGCTAAGATGGCACTTAATCCAATGGTGGCAATTTGTGTACCCCCGTAGCTTTTCCTTATAGATTTTACTACAAAAGGTTGCAGCAATTTAAATTCGTCAAATTTACTCGTGATAGCCTCATAGACATCCTCTTTGGTTGTTACTTCATCAATATCCCTGACTTCAATAAACACCTCCTGTGTCAGTGCCCGCACTTCTTCAACTGTGCCGAAAACTTCCTCGATCGTAGTTCTACAATCACCCGTGTTCTTGTGGGCAAGTTTATTGAGCTCCAGGAGCAGTTCACCCTTTTCTGTTTTTCTGATATTCTTGACGTTTTTGTCTATAACGTTCAGCTTGGGATCATTCTTCACTTGTCTGAGGATATCCGCATAAGACACGTCTCCGCAGGTCTTAATAACAAGAGCATCCGGACGGATTGGCTTCTTCCTTCTCCTAGCTCTTGAACGAACTTTTACCCAATCAGGGTTTGTAGATCTTCCGGGTGCATTCACAGCCGTGGGTGCAATTGTCGCGTTTTTTTTTTTTCATAATTTATTTATTGTATCTTCAATAATTTTTGAACTAACAATAATTACTCGTATCTTAAGTCTAAAATAAAATATTCTTTTTAAGTCCAGCCAGTGCTAGACAAAAATAATGTTTGTTTCACGGATTTCGAAATCATTTGGGTCATCCCTCTAATGTACGGCCAAGAAACGCAGTATCTCTTCTTTTTAGTCGAATGTAACCAGGTTCATTCAGCATGTTACGCGCCAAAGGGTTTGGATGAGATTCAAGCCTCTTTAGATATGTGACTGCATGTTCCGCTATTTCTGATTTAACTGATGGCATGTTTAGGTCTTTGTGGATGTTCGAATTTTTTATATACCAGGGAGCAGATGTAATAATACGTAAAATCTTATTTTGGCGCCTTTGAATTTTTTCTACATTGCTAGCTGAGGCAGTGCCCCATAACTGAATCCCATAACACCAAATTGGTTTGAGGACCGACTTGTACAGTAGAAGTTTACAATCTAAGCTCAGGGTGGAGTTTCTGCCAATAAGCCAATTTAGTTGTACTGCTTTTAGTTTCATTTGTGTTAACATGAAGTCAATGTGGCTTTTCCAAGTAAGGCGACGGTCAAGATGTATACCCAGGTATTTAACGTCTGAAAGCTGTGGTATCATTTGGTTATTTATGCGAATAGGAGGGCATGAGTCCCTGCGCAGTGTGAAAGTTATGTGAGTGCATTTTTGTTCATTCACTTTTATTCTCCATTTTTCTAGCCATTTTTCCAAATTGAGTATGTGGTCTTGTAAAAGTTGTGATGCTTCTTGGGCACTTTCATGAATACTTAAAAAAGCTGTGTCATCTGCAAAAGTTGATGTGTGGACTAGGGTGCTAATTGGCATATCCGATGTGTACAGTAAATATAAAATTGGTCCCAAAATACTACCTTGGGGAACTCCGGCTTCAATGAGCTGTGGCGAGCTTAAAAAGTCACCTTCTTTTAATAAAAACTTGCGATTCGTTAAATAATCTTTTAAGAGCTTATACAAGTTTTCGGGCAAGTTCAGCTTTAGCTTAAATATTAGGCCTTCGTGCCAAACCTTATCAAATGCTTGAGAAACGTCGATAAAGAGCGCAGAACAGTATTTTTTTTCTTCAAAGGTCGTTTTAATTACATTTACTAATCTGTGTGTTTGTTGGATCGTACTATGTTGTTTTCTGAAGCCGAATTGATGGTTCGGAATGCATCCTTTCGCGCTAAGAATTGGATTCAGCTTAGTTATTAATATTCTCTCAAATAACTTTGACACGTTTGATAAAAGGCTTATAGGTCTGTATGATTCTACTTTTGTGTGGTCTTTTCCTGGTTTAGGAATCATTGTTATCAAAGAGACCTTCCACTCTGTGGGAAAGTACTCAAGACGTAAGATGGCATTAAAAACAAACAGAATAATTCTGCGACCTATACGGGGCAACTCAACTAACATCTTGTTACTTGTTTTATCAACGCCAGGGGCTTTTTTGGTGTTTAAATCTGCTATTGCCCTTTCAATATCGCGAAATTCAAATCTTAGGGGTACTACGGCACTAGTCTCTACTGATGGTAACTTAGCTATATCAGTACATACATTTGGGGTGAAAACCTTCTTCAAATGTCCAACAAACAAATTGCCTTTTTCGCTATCATTCCTTGCCCAGTCTCCACAAGAAGTTCGCAAGGGAGGCTTACGTACGACCGGTCTTTTAAGGTTCCTACATGCACGCCATAATGAATAATCTGATTGAGCAGTTGCATCGAGGTCTTCCAAGTAATTTTTCAGAGATGCTACTCTTCGAGATTCTAGCAGCTGTCTTAGTCGTTTCGTGCAATCTTTTAGTCTAGATTTGAGTTGAGGAGATCTGTGTGCTTGCCACTCTCTTCTAATTTTTCTTTTTTCAGCCAAGAGTCGCTCGACGTCTACAAAGTAAATTTGATTGTATCTAGCTAGTTGTCTGGTTTCTGTCGCATGTTGGGCAGCTGATTTAAGATTTTGATCAAAATAAATTAGACTCTGGTCCACATCTTCTGGTGTTCTTAGCGGTATGTTTTCCGAACAATGAGTACTGAGATACTTTCTATATTTCAACCAATTAATGCTTGTGCAAGTTGTTGGCGACACGATATTTTGCTGATTCCATATATAGACAATAGTGGGTGAATGATCTGAGGATAATTCGAGTGACGCTTCAACCTTAATCATTTCTCTCGAAATACCTTTAGTCACGCCAAAATCAATAACATCAGGTATTTTTTGTCGATCAGTAGGCCAATAGATGGGTTGTCCACTTGATATCACATTCAGACGCATTTTGGAAATTGTATCAAACAAAATACGACCTTTTGGAGTTATTAGGCGTGATCCCCAAAACGTATGTTTAGCGTTGTAGTCGCCTGATGCTATGAAACAGGCCTGATGCTAGTGATTTGAAAAAGTTGATATATTGACTCTCTGATATTTGAAATCTAGGAGGTGAATAAATCGAAGAAATAACAAAGTTTTGATAATATTCTTCAATACAGATGTTTGTTGCTTGAAGGTAGTCCTCACAAAAATCACACAGTAAATGATGTTTAATTCGAGCCCTTATTAGTATTGCTGAACCACCACATGCTCTGCCACGGGGGTCTTTAGTGTCATATAATATATAGCCATTGATTTTAAAAAAGCTATTTGTTGTTAAATGAGTCTCTGAAACCATCATGACATCAATTTGTTGGTTCTTCAAGAAGTACTCGAGTTCATTTTTGTGTTGGCGTAAGCCGTTTGCGTTCCAGAAACATATTTTTAAACAGTTCATGGTTTGTTAAGTAACGCCTGCAACATAGTAGATTGCATGCGTACCATTTCTTGCATCATGCTGCTCATAGAGCTCATAAAACTGTTTATCGACTGCACTAATGTCTCGATGCTTGCTTCGAGACGATTGAAATTACCAGATGGTGTTTGTTCTTTAGGATGCGATTGCAAATTAGGAGTAGAATTAGTTGCCGGTGCCGCTTTTTGTACTGCAGTATGATTGGTTTTTACCATATCTGCGTATGAAACATGTTGTGTTGTTGGTTGGGCTAACTGAGGATAATGAGCATTTGCTCGATATTGTGGGTGCTTAGCAGGAGTATTTGATTTTTGAGTGGTTTTCCTTACCATGGAAAACACTGGACAGCCTCTGTAGTTAGCAGTGTGGTTTCCACCGCAATTGCTGCATTTTTTAACTTTCCACATACAACGCAAACCGGAGGCAACTTACAGTAAGCCCTGGTATGACCATATTCTTGACAATTTAGACACTGGACAGGTCCTGGACGCTTATGCGGCTCCTCTACAGTTATTTTACGGTGTAACAGGTATTTCAGATTGTAAATGGGGTGCGTTTCGTTTTTCTTCAATCTAATATCTCCAGGTTCCAGTTCAACGCGAAATAGTGGTTGGGGGACACGTTCCCGATTACGGAGATTATCTACACTTTTTATTTTAAAACCCGCTTTTTGGAGTCCGGCTCTTATTTCAGCTGGATCAACGTATGAATCTACACCTTTAATGACTACCTGTAGACCTTTACTACTCTTCAGCTGATAGGTATAAAAGTTCTTTTTGCAGTTTTCGAACTCGTTTACTGCTTTACGATAACTGCTTTCATCAATAAATTGAATTTTTGTCTCATCAATGTTGAGAAAAAAAAGAAAAAAAAAAAAAACTATGCAAAGAACTACCATTTTGTGTTATCATTTGGGAGCTTCTACAACATTACAGAAATCAATTTGTAAGAGAGAATTTATATAAAAACAAAAAATAATTATGTCATTTGAATATCATTTTAACTATATCAGCAATAATTAAATGAATAATTTTGTTGATGTTAATGTCAATTTATTTTCGCTCTTTTTTATTAGGAATAAAATATTTTTATCCTAATTCTTATGAGAATAGAAAAGAAATAAATTTCTTTAAAAAGCCGTTGTTTTTGAAAATAAAAGAACTCCATTTTATTTTATGATTTGCATTTGAATGACGTTAAAAAATCACAAGCCGTAATAGACTTATTATTTTGTGGTCTTATTGCATGTAAGTTTAATAAGGTTTTGGTATCCGCCAATGTAGTTGTCTCATTTTCAAAGGCAATGTTTGATGAAAACGTTGATTTTCTTTTACTGAATGTAATTATAATACCAAAAAATTGAATAGTAAATTTACTTGCATACGAGGTATGATCAAAAAATTACCGTTATTTTCAATTTTCGCGAGGTGCGTATGTTCGATTTTCGCATTTTTTTTTTAATGTTGGTACACATGTCTGTTATTTATGTTGACAATATCAGCCATTTTGTATTGTCAGTTTGTTTTTGACAGATAAAAAGGTTAGTCGTGTTTTAGTGTGCTCATAGATTTTTTACTATTTCAAAAAATGGATTAAAGAAAATGTATTAAGTTTTGTGTAAAAAATGATATTAAATGTGCAAGGACATTATGGACAGTTATGACCTTTATGACATCTCCTGAGCGATGTCCATGCGACGTTCGCCGCGCCAATTCACCGCACACTTTCTTGCTCACCGTTGTTGCTAAGTAGTGACAATAATTTAAAAGTAAATAAATCATCGTTGCCTTTTGAATACAGTACGACAAAAACAATAACGGACAGTGCCCAAAAATCCAAGACTCAAGTGGGAATGGATAGATACGTGACTGTAATGAAAAGAGATCGAAGCCCTAAATCTTCGCAGTTATCACCAATGTCGAAAGTACATAAAGAAAAGGACGGAATAAGTTCCCAAAATCGTTTTGCTATCTTAGATAGTGAATCAAGTGAACCTAAAACGGCACCCAAGTCGTTCAAACCATCTCCAACATTTAAGGGAGAAAAATTCAAATGAGTTAATAAATAAACTGATTTCAATGTTTGGAGAGAATTCTTTTTATGTAATTCCCATTAAGCGTGGTAACATTGATGAGACAAAAATACAATTCATTGATGAAAGCAGTTACCGTAAAACTGTAAACGAGTTTAAAAGCTGCAAAAAAAATTGTTATACCTATCAGCTGAAGAGTAGCAAAAGTCTACAGGTCGTCATTAAAGGCGTAGATGCATACTTTGATTCAGCTGAAATAAGAGCCGGACTCCAAAAAGCGGGATTTAAAATAAAAAGTGTAGATAATCTCCGAAATCGAGAACGTGTCCCCCAACCGCTATTTCGAGTTGAACTGGAACCTGGCGATTTAAGATTAAAAAAAACGAAACGCACCCTATATACAATCTAAGGTATCTATTGCACCGCAAAATCACAGTAGAGGAACCACATAGACGATCAGGACCCGTCCAGTGCCTAAACTGTCCTGTTTATTCTGCTGTAAGGAAGACGTCTCAAAAACCAAATACTCCCTCTAAGCAAAAACAATATCGACCAAATGACCCTCAGCTAGGTCAACCAACCACCCAACATATTTCATACGCAGACATGCTAAAAAACAACCAAGTTTATAAAGCTCCATCGTCAATTAACCCGAACCAACTTTTGCACCCAGAACCTAAAGACCAAACACCTTCGGTTAACTATAGTCGTCTGGAAGGAACCATTGAGACATTAGTACAGTCGCTAAACACTTTTATGAGCTCTATGGGTAATATGGTGCAAGAAATGTTAAAAATGCAATCTATGATATTGCAGGCAGTACTTAGCAAACCATGAACGTAAAAATGAACTCGAATACTTCCTTAAGAACTAACAAATTGATGTCATGCTGATTGCAGAAACACATTTAACAAGAAATAGTTTTTTTAAAATCAATGGCTATACTTTATATGACACCAAAGACCCCCGTGGCAGAGCATGTGGTGGTTCAGCAATACTTATAAAGGCCCGCATCAAACATTATTTACTGTGTGATTTTTGTGAGGATTACCTTCAAGCAACTAATATCTGCCTTGAAGAATTTCATCAAAACTTAGTTATTTCTTCAATTTATTCACCTCCTAGATTTCAAGTATCAGAGAGTCAGTATAGCGACTTCTTTAAATCAAGTCCCTGTTTCATAGCATCAGGCGACTACAACGCTAAACATACATTTTGGGGATCACGACTAATAACACCAAAAGGTCGTGTTTTGTTTGACACAATTTCAAAAATGCGTCTCAAGGTGGTCTCGAGTGACCAACCCACCAAACCAAAGCTGAAACATCACTAGAATTATCCTCAGATCATTCACCCACTATTGTCTATATATGGAATCAACAAAATATTGTGTCGCCAACAACCAGGACAAGCATAAATTGGCTGAAATATAGAAAATATCTCAGTACGCATTGCTCGGAAAACATCCCGCTAAGAACACATGAAGACATAGAGCAGTGTATAATTGATTTTGATCGAAACACCAAATTAGCTGCCCAACATGCAACTGTAACCCGGCAAATAGACAGATGCAATCACATTTATTCTGCAGATGTCGAGCGGCTCTTGACTGAAAAAAGAAAAATTCGTAGAGAGTGGCAATCATATAGATCTCCTCAACTTAAGACTAGACTTAAAGATTGCACGAAGCGGCGAAGAGACCTACTAGAATCTCAAAGGGTAGCATCTCTGAAAAATTACCTGGAAGATCTGGACCCAACTCCACAATCAGATTATTCATTATGGCGTGCATGTCGAAACCTCAAAAGACCAGTCGTAAGTACGCCTCCATTGCGAACTTCTTGTGGAGGCTGGGCAAGAAATGATACCGAAAAAGGTAATGTGTTTGTTGATCAGTTAAAAAATGTGTTTACTCCAATTGTCTCGATTGATATAGCTAAGATCCCACCTATCGATGTTAGTCCGGCAGTTACCCTAAGGTTCGAGCTTCGATATATTGAAAAGGCAATAACTGAATTAAACTCTAAGAAAGCTCTTGTCATTGATAAAATCAGTAACAAGATGTTATTTGAATTGCCTCGTATAGCCCAAAAATTATTCTTTTTGTTTTTAATGTCATTTTACGTCTTGAGTACTTTCCTACAAATTGGAAAATTTCTTTGATTACTATGATACCTAAGCCTGGAAAAGACAACACCAAGGTTGAATCATACAGACCTATAAGCCTATTATCAAATATATCAAAGCTGTTTGAAAAAATATTAATAATTAAGTTGAACCCAATTCTGAGCGCCAAAGGATGTATTCCGAACCATCAACCATCACACAGATTAGTAAATGTAATTAAAAAGACCTTTGAATAAAAAAAATACTGTTCTGCAATTTTTTATCAATGTTTCTCAAGCATTTGACAAGGTATGGCACGAAGGCCTTATTTACAAGTTAAAGCTGAATTTGCCCAAAAACTTCTATAAGCTCATAAAAAATTATTTAACTGATCGAAAGTTCATACTAAAAGAAGGAGATTTCTTAAGCTCGCCTCAGCTTATTAAAGCCGGAGTTCCACAGGGTAGTATTTTGGGACCCATTTTATACTTGCTGTACACATTCGATATCATTTATCAATCAAGTGCACACATCAACATTTGCTGATGACACAGCTTTTTTAAGTATTCATGAAATAGCGCAATGATCAAATGATACCCCAGCTTTCAGACGTCAAATACCTCGGTATACATCTTGACCGGCGCCTTACTTGGAAAAGCCTCATAGAATTCAATTTGACACAAATAAAGTTAAAAACAGTCCAACTAAACTGGCTTATTGGCAGAAACTCTATCCTCAGCTTAGATTGCAAATTACTACTCTACAAGTCGATATTTAAACCAATTTGGTGCTATGGGATTCAATTATGGGGCACTGCCTCAGCTAGCAATGTTGAAAAAATTAAAAGGCGCCAAAATAAGATTCTTCGAATGATCACAGTTGCTCCCTGTTATATCAAAAACTCTAATATTCACAAAGATCTAAACGTGCCAACAGTTAAATCAGAAATAGCGAAACATGCGGTAACGTATTTGCAAAAGCTTGAAACTCATCCTAATCCACTGGCGCGTAACATTCTTAATGCTCCTGGTAACATTTGACTAAAAAGAAGAGATACTGCTTTTCTTGGCCGTACAATGGAGAGATGACCCGTAAATAATTTCAACAATCGTGGAACATACATACATTTTTTTTGTCTTGCACTGGCTGGACTTAAAAAGTATATTTTGTTTTAGACTTAAGATATGAGTAATTGTTGTTAGTTCAAACATATTGAAGATAGGTACAATAAATAAATATGAAATAAAAAAAAAAAAAATTAGCTGCGTCGCCGCTGTCTTCTATTTCTTTAAATCATGAATAATGAGTTTTACTTATACTTCTTATTTTAATTTATGTAAGGCAGTGTAATCCAAGGCATGTTTAACCAGGTGACTGCACAAGGCGGAGCTAATATTAAAGATAAATTTTTAAAATTTTTTTTATATGTAGTTTGACATTAATCAGGTATTTTAAGAGAGAAAAAATAGATATTACTGTCAAAATTCATATAAAAAAAAAAATCAAAAAATTTTATGCTGAAATTTCAAAAAATTTTTTGCTGAAATTTCCTCTAACTTATGCTATCACCTTGTTAAATATGCTTTGGTGTAATCCAAATGTTCATTTTCTGTGCACAATTGTGCTACAAAAACAATAAAAAAACTCACACTGACGCTTGTTCTCTTCTATTTCAGTTCGATTTCAGTCGTTAATTGAGTCACAAATCATTGTTTTACAAAATAATTTGTGAAACTGGTGGAAATTTTAATAAAATTTGATTTGTGTGTAAAATTAATTGTTTTATATATACATATGTAGCTTTAAAATAATTTGTGGCAAAAAAAAATTTTGAACAAATATCATCCGAAGTCAGCCAAATAAATAAAAGGAAAAAAACAACAGGAATCCAACAGGAAAAAATGTAAGTATAACAAAGGTTTTCTATTTAAATTAATTTGTTTTTAATTAAATTATTTTGCTACTTCAGGAGTCGCCGATGCATAATGGGCTGTCCAAAAAGGGAGAAATTTCTACAGTTCCCAAAAAATTTTGTTAAATTTGTAAATTTTAAAGTGAATTAAAGACAATTGGAATTATTTACTTTGATTTATGTAAAATGATATGTTACAAAAATATCGTCTTGCTGGATTAAAATATGTCTTATTTATTATTTAAGCAGGTTCTTACATTGGATAGATAATTACCATGTGTTGGCAGGTCTCTTTTATTAATGGTGACTAAAATCTCAAGGTAAATAAATATGTTACAAGTTTCCTTTTAGTTTTTTAATATATGTATGTTACTTGTTTTTTCAGTCGTATTTAAATCTAAACAAGTTACCTATTGGTAAAATCCCCTAAAAAAAACTGGTGCTGGAAACGATGACATGTATCTTTTCATTGTAATCTTCTTCCTTAACTATGTATTTAATTATACTAATAAATTGAAAAAGATGCTACAAATATCTCCAACAACTGCAAACTATTATGTATTACGTTCACCATTTTCTGCTGTTAACGTTATTGCTGTTAAGGCGGTCATGGTTGATTAATAAGATCAATAACCATAGGGATCATTGCTAATGTAAAATTTTACAACTTTTCAATGAACCCATTTTACTAAAAAAGCAACTAAATATCTGCGCATCAAGATTCCCTACACACATTTTCGGTTGTAGTTATAAATTTTTGTAGCAGATTTTTGCATTTCTTTTACTAATCAAGTATTTTGTTTGATTGTAGATGATTTAGTTCATTTGCTGACAAATAATCTTATTTATATTTATGAAATATAGTTGTATACTGTTTTAGGTTTTCGTTTCTTAGGTCCTCAATTCCACACGAATCCCTTAAAACGTTAGATTTGAATTGAAATAATATTATAAAGTAAGGCATCGACGGAATAATCTTTTTATTTCTTTTTTTGCACATTTTTTCCAACTTTCTGATCATGTTGTATTTTTGTAACTTTTAACTGTGCAAAGCGCAGTTAATATATTTTAATAACTTTCAACGAAATTATTGCACCAGTTTATTTTAAATATTATTAAGAAAATGTTAGGAAAATTGAAGGAACAACAACAAAAATATAAGGTGGTAAATATTAAAAGTAAAAATATTCAACAAGAGGAACGCTTAAGGTAGTGGTAGACTTCGTTCTCACCAACTGACGATTGATAATTGAATACAAGTTTTCTCGTATTCTTTTATCTGGGTTTGGTTGGTTAAATAGATGATGCTTACAACTAAACATTACCCAAAGTAGATTATATACAAGAGTGCTGATGACGGACGTGTCTGTCTAGAAAATGTGCATTCCGCTCCTGCTGGTGTCTAAAAATTAAATTTTTCCAATTTTTCTTCAATATTATAGCCTAATTTGTAATTTAATTAATTCTTTCTTATAGAGAATAAAAACAAACTTAAGCTTGATTATAAATTTCATTGTATTATTAAGAAAATATAATTTTTGTTAAAATTTTGTTTCCAATTTTTGTTTACTTAATTGAAAACATATGTTAGTAATGCAACATATAGCTGGTACTTCTTACTCTTTGCTTTAAACATTTTTTGTTATCTTTTTACGATAATCTGGTTAGTTATCTGTGATGTAAAGCATTAAACACATAGTCAACAGCGGATAAACCGCTATACGACTACAAATGCCGTTGGCTACAATCGTCGCCGTGCAGTCATCTAAGGAATTATGTTGAAGACGACAGCTACATACTTCAAAGCTGTGAAAATATATTAGAAATACATATTTTTTATTACTTTTACCAAAAATACCTTTATCATATCAAAATAAACAAATATATTTGCTTAGAACCTTTTGATTGTAAAAGAATTTGTATTTTTAATTTTGTGACATTTTATTTTGTTGAATAAAATGAAATTGTCGCATACAAAAATATAAATTAGGCTAAGTTGACTACAGCCACAACGGTGGTCGTGTAGCTATGATGTCGTAAAAATAATCGTCTTCATATAAGCGTGTGTATTTTAATTTTGACAGGTTGTGAGGAGGTACCTAAGTATCCTGGTCCCAATATAGGGTACTTTTCTTTTCCTCAAAAATATCTTATTTCTAAGAGAAACTGGAGAAAAAGCAATGAAAGTACGCAGTTTAACTAACCGGATATGAATAATTTATTTTTTATAAAGTAAAAAAATAAACGGATATGTTGCATATCTGAAGGAGGAACTAAGTACTGCTGAGTACAGCACGGCACGTTTAATTTTTGAAAGTTGTATATTTTAAAACACAGATCGTTTTAACTACTTAGTACGGCACGGTACCTTTATTTTGATATTTAAACACAGATGGCGCTAAAAACATATACCAAATAGCCAATTGAATAAAATTTGTATTTGTTTTAAATCGAGTACGTGTTGTATAATTCGATTATTTTGTGAAATACATACATACTTAGGTAAGTATGTGATTGCATTATTTTTGTTATTTAGCTTTAATTTTTAAAATTTGATAAGAGTACTACGACTTGAGTGTGGTTATAAAATTCTGTTATTGTTAGTTTCTTCTTACTTTCAAATCAAAATCGAGCAAAATATTATCAGGACGCCCACGACGCACAGTGGGATTTCTTAATACATTTCTTGGCAAAAACTATAAGGATAGCTTATAGAACATTAAAATTTGGTGAATATGATTCTATAAACTTAGTTAAGAAAATTTTAAGTTTTATAAAAATTGACCATGCCCCCCGCCCATATAAACCGAATATATTTTTACGCCTTAAAGTTGTTTTTCTTAACTGATGAGAACGGAACTTGGCAAAAGTAATCAGTATTATGAAGTTGAAATATCTAGAAAGTTTCATGAAAATCTGTAACGCCCAAAGCCGCGCATGTAATTGGAAAATATATTTTCTCCCAAAAATTTTATTTCTTCATCAAATGTTGTGAAACTTACCACAAATTATCAGTGTTGTAAAGCTGAAATATAAAGTTTCAAGAAAATCTGCCACGCCCATCGCCCGCTATTGTTTTCCAGAACATAAAAATGAATAACTATCAAAATTAATACCAAAAATATAGACTTTTATTAATCTTCTATCATTTCTTTAACGACATCATCAGCTTCAAAAACATGTTCATGGGGTTGACGTCTTATGCTGGTAAAATAAGGATCTGACGATATAAGAAGACGATGGAAAATATCTGTGTTTGTTACCATCCTGCTGCTCTCTTTGGCGAACATTAGCCTATACCTTCTACAGTCTTTATTTCGAGCTTCTTCAGTTCTTCTGAAAGCAGGCCTATTGGAAGTTAAGTCGCATCCATAATGTCTTCCATGAATAAGTACTTTGTGAACCGTAACCGGCATGTAAAACCACCTATTGTAAAACTATCCCGAATTAAAGATTAACAGAAAAGCTCACTCTAAATAAATTGCTAGTCCTTCTAATAACTAACATGCTACTATTGATAAGTACTTCTTAGCCACGAGTCATTTTTTGTAAAGAAGTAAACACGATTTCCTGAACACTCTTCTTGTCTTTTGTAAAAATTTCCCAAAAACCGCCTTCGAATTGTAACTTTAACTTTTTCGATTTCTTTTCTTGTTAAAAGCCCATTTTTTGATTTTATGTAATCGCTTAGTAGAGCAATATAATTAAGGCAACGAATAAGGTCAATAGCTAGATCGAAATAAGTGACATCAAAAGTATACATTTTATACATTTTTTTAATATAAAGTCGCGATTTAACTTCCTTCACACTTTTACACTTTAAAATATTCAAAACTTCTTATTTTGATGTTTATTATGCCATTCATCGTGGCTGATAAGGGTATTTTAAGGTTATAATTCCGTTTGTAAAAATTTTCCATAGAAAACTTTATATAACACTTCCACTTCGACTTGTAATTTTCTTTCCTTTTCTCTTCTTGGTCACTTCTTTTAAATACCTGGCAAATAATCGTTAAGAAATTGTAAATAATGTATAAGGAAGGGCATTTAATATTCGGCGTAGCCGAATATTGCAGTCCGATTTGTAAATTTTGTTTTTCTTATGCATCACTTCTTTTATATATCTGTTAAATAATATTTAATAAATTGTTGCTATTATTCATAACATGAAAATAATTAAGCTTAAAAGTATGCACTACTCTTTATGTATGAAGTTTCTTTGAAGTAGTGAAATTTCATCTGACTTTTTTTTATAAAATTTATAACTTTGTTCAACAGTATGGAATATTATGGGAATTTCATTTATTTTTAAGAATACACTCTCACCTTTCATTTTATTGTAACCAGATCACAAAGGTAGATAAAGCTAACCTTTTTTTCTCTCCAAGAAAAACCTTCCAATATTTTAATTATTATTAGTCGAACTATTTATGTATTACATTCATAATCAAGCTTAAGTTCGTTTTTATTCTCTCTAAGAAAGAATTAATTAAATTACAAATTAGGTGATAATATTAAAAAAACAACAACATATAAGGTGGTAAATATTAAAAGTAAAAATACTAGGTGATAATATTAAGTAAAAATACTTAATATTATCACCTAATTTATAATTTAATTAATTCTTTTTTAGAGAGAATAAAAACGAACTTAAGCTTGATTATAAATTTCATTGTATGTAATACATAAATCGCAAAGCACCGCGCAATCTTGTTTACTCAACTAAGTTTGGTTTGATACTAGATTAGTGTTAACTAAAAAACGAATGTTGGGAGTAAAACAAATGAACAATAATTCTTGCAAAAAAAAACCGACTTCAAAACAGACAAACTTAAAATCATGTTTCTTTAAGACGGTAATTATACAATGATTATATTATATTCGAGGAAGATTGTAGCGGGATTTTTTAAATGTCATTGCACAAACTGTCAATTCAGATAAAAAAAACTAATTTTTGAATTCAATAATCTAAAACAAATATCAGTCGATTTTCTACCTGGGGAGCAGTACTTCCGGAGTATATAGGGGCACAAGACCCCAGGGTTCTGTGCTTTTTCAGGTCAAACCAATGCCAAACGACTGTCTGTATACAGCGGATAAAAAGTTTGGCTATATACATAAAATTACACTAACTATTGCGACACCCTGTAATTTCCGAGTTCAAATTTTATACTTGTTGTAGCGGTCGTAGCAATACCGGTTCATTGCAAAATTTCAACCGTCTGTCTGTAACGGCTTAAAAGTTTGGTTATATACATCAAATTACATAAACTATTGCGACACCCTGTAATTTATAATTTTAAATATTTATACTTATTTTAACACACATAGTAATGGACATTCTGTCTAATTGTTAAGTGTTTGTCAATAACTATTTAAAAGATAGGGTCATATATATCAAATGACGTCACCTATTGGGACACCCTTTAAATTCAAATTTTAATATAATTACTTGTTAAAGAGAACTTTGTCATACAGATTCTTTGTAAAATTTAACGTTGTGTCCATATACATCAAATTACATCAACTATTGGGACACCAGACATAGTAGTGAACACTCTGTCTATTTTTCAAGTGTTTGTCTATAACGGTTCCAAAGATGAGGACATAATGGTGAAATTACATCAATAATTGGGACACCCTTTAATTTATCCAAATTTTATACTTGTTGTAATAGCGGACTAAGCAATATAGGTTCTTTGTACATTTCAACTGTCTATCTATAACAGTTGAAAAGTTTGGCCATATATATCACTTTTACATTAACTATTGGGACACCCTTTAATTTCCAAATTCATATTTTACACTTGTTATTTTAGCGGACTTAGCAATACAAGTTCTTTGTAAATTTCAACTGTCTGTCTATCACGGTTCAAAAGTTTGGCCATATATATATATCAAAATAAACCAACTAATGGGACACCCTTTAATTTTTAATTTTAAATATTAATACTTATTATAACAGACATAGTAACGAACATTCTGTGCAACTTTCAAGTGTTTGTCTATGACAGTTCAAAAGATAGGACCATAAAGGTGAAATTACGTCACCTATGGGGTCACCCTTTAATTTTTAATTTTATTTTTTAATTACTTTTTGTTATTGGGAGCTATAGTGATACGCACTTTTTTCTAATTTTAAATGGGTGACCTACAAATTTCATAATACACGTAAAAAACATGTATGTTGTATGGGGACACCCTTTAATTTTTAAACTTTTAAACTGTTTTTAAAATGGGACCAATCTGTAGCCATAACCTTTCTAATGGCGCAAAAATTTTTAAAATCGGTTCAGAAATGACCGAGTTCTGAAGGCACAAACATAAAAAAAAAAGCAACATTCAGACGAATTGATAACCTCCTTCTTTTTTTGAAGTCGGTTAAAAAAAAAAGTAACTTTCATTGCCAACCGAAGGTTGGCTAAAGAAACAACAACAACATATAAGGTGGTAAATATTAAAAGTAAAAATATTCAACAAGAGGGAAGCTTAAGGTAGTGGTAGACTTCGTTCTCACCAACTGACTATTGATAATTGAATACAAGTTTTCTCGTATTCCTTTATCTGGGTTTGGTTGGTTAAATAGATGATGCTTACAACTAAAACACTACCCTAAGTAGATTACATACAAGAGTGCTGATGACGGACGTGGCTGGTGTCTAAAAATTAAATTTTTTACAATTTTTCTTTAATATTGTCACCTAATATTTAATTTAATTAATTCTTTCTTAGAGAGAATAAAAACGAACTTAAACTTGATTATAAATTTCATTGTATGTTTTCCAATTTATTTTTTTATTTAATTTATGTCGAAGTGCTATATTTTCAAAATATACTTACAGTAAATATATATCGCAAAAAGAAATTATGTAACCGAACCAATGAAATTCATGAAAATCTGAGTTTTATCGAGTGCACATGTGCGGATGCTTACTGCTTTTTTTCAGCTTTGATTTAATTTCAAAATAAACCAGCAAACAAAATAGTATAATGGAAGACATAAATTTTTGTTTTGACATTAAAAATGCTTTTGGTAACATGCAATGCATTTTATGTTACCAAACATTTAAAACATTTTCAATTAAAAGGCATATTGACCTTTTTCACAAAGAAATAAATAAATTAAAAGAGAAAAAAGGGAAATGTTTTCTCGTGAGAAAAAAAACCTTTATATGCAAAAAATTAAAGAATGGGTTCTGCAAGAAGAGCAAAATAAAGAAGTTTTGCAAAATAAAAAATTAAAAATGGAGATTTTAAGCCAAATAATCTTGGTAATCGCTCAGCAAGGCAAACCATTTATAGATGGAATCCTATCAAAAAATATACAACAAAAAACGTTTCAAACTTTAAATTATAGAACAGATTTCATAAAGTCAGTTCCCTTGTCACCCCAAACTGTGGCTAGGCGTATTGCCCAAATAGGAAATTCGGTGGAGTCTTCTATTAAAGAAAAATTGATAAATTTCTTTGTTTGCAGATTTTAAGAGTATACAACTGCAGTTGGATTTATTTAATAACCCTTATAACTGTGATGTTACTCAATATAAGTTCGATATACAATCAGAACTTATATTTCTTTGAACCGAAGTCCAAGCTCCGGGAATAATGGGAATAGAATTCTGGAAAAATCTAAATGATTTCGATTTTCCAGAGTTAAAAAGAAATACTTTGAATTCCTTTTCCTTCTACATATTGCTGCGAACAAATTTTTTCCGACTTAAAATTTTGTTTGTTCCAAGCAGAGAAATAAATTAAGTTCTTCAAATTTAAAACATATTTTGTTAATAAGAAATTGTTACAAAATCTTAAATTTGGAAAACTTAATTTTATTTGTAAATTAAACTCGACTAATCAAATATGTGTGAAAAAAATTGCCTAATTCTGAGGCATATTTTTTTAATTTAATTTTATTAACTTTTTTTAAATTCATTTCCATTTTGCTTTTAAAAGTAAAATTCATTACATTTGTAATGCTTAGTTTTGTGTTAGCTTGGCAATATTATCTTATCCAATACAGACGCATTTCATTTATTGAGAGTTTTGGTTAACTATGATGTAAAGCGTCAACAATATGGATAATGCTGCACAAGTCTATTACTTGTTTAACTTCAAATTGTCTCCAAATTGTATTCTTTTAGTTGCCACTATATCCCCAACGTTGTATTTATATGCATCTTTCTTGTTTTTATCGTATTGTCTTTTTTGTATTTCTTAGGCCTTATATATGTACATATATCATTTCGTTGCTCTTCACGTTTATCACAAAATGTTTCTATAAGTTCTTCATGAATGATCTCGCTTATTCTATATCAAATTCTGTTTTCATTGGAACCCCCGTAAGAACCTCATGCGGCGATTTATTGATTACTATGTCGAATTTATGCCCCTTTGAACTTTATCAAGATATTTGTACCGTGTGTTTGGGTCATCTATATAAAGTTTTGACAAGACTGCAATTACCACAGCATTAACACTTTAAACTTTGCCATTTCCTCTTGGTACACCTGTGGTTGTTTGCAAATTTTGTACATTCTTTGACATACAGAATTTTTGAAAATCGTGAGATATAGATATTGATATCCTTTAGAAGTCGTAGATATTGGATCCAGGTGCTCCATGTGTAATGTTACTAACGGTAAATCATCTTCAAGTATTGGTTACAAAAAACTTTCTTGTTTACCACGTTTACGATTCATAATTATACACTGAACACAACTCTGAATAAGTTACTCTACTTTTGGTTTTAAATCATCAATAAAATATTTTCTTTTGTATCACATCGATAGTTTTTTGGACACCAAAATGTCCATCTCTGCTTTTATCGTTTTTCATTAAAATTTCATCACACACAAAGTAATTTTATAAGGCTTTTTTTCTTAAACTTTCTTCAATGCAATTATTTTCTCGTCTTCACTCTGTTTCCTTTATATAAATGCTCTGAATGTTGATTCAATTACATTAATTGGACTTCGTCTAAGAGCATCAACATGCCTCATCTTTCTCCTCTTCCTATGATCTTTTATGTAATCATATTACTCTAGATATAATATCCATCTTTTAACTCTCGGCGGGATATCTTTTTTATTTACTGCTTTTTTGAAAAGCTGCACAATCCGTTACTATTTTGAACTTAACGCCATCAAGTAGGTTCTCAGTTTCTTTATCGCTTCTACAATTGTTAACACCTCTAATTCAAAGAAATTATAGTTCTTCTCGACATCTGTTGTGGGCTTACTTCCGTCGGTATGTAGTTCTGTTATAGCTAAAGATCATATATTTACAAAACAGGTTTATTTAAAAATTTATCTTTGACTAATTCAAATGAATTTAGTTGTTCTTTTTCAAATATTACTCTCACTGAGCCCTTTTTCAAAAGTTTAGTTAGCGGAGCAACAATAATACCATAGTCTTTCACAAACTTTCTAAAGTATCAAGTTAATCCAATAAAACTTTGTAGTGTTTTTTTGTCTATGGGTAGAGGGAAATTTTTTTCATGGCTTCAATTTTTACTTTTGAAGGCTAAATTTGGGAATCTGATATGGTATATCCAAGATACTCTTTTGTTTTTAAAAGCTGACATTTTTTCCAATTTATTTCCAAACCATTGTTTTCTGCGACCTCCGAAACTCTTCTGAGCCGAAAAATACCATCTTTCCATCCTTTGAAGGTATAATTATGTCATCTACATATTAAATAACAACTTTTTGCTTTATAAGATCTGAAAAAACATGGAATACAAATCTATTAAAACTTGACGGAGATTTACATAAACCAAATTGAGTTTTCTTGAACATGTATTGTCCATCAGCAATTGAAAAAGCAGCATACTTCATGCTATCTTCTTGCATTGAAACGTGAAAAAACCCATTTTTCATATCAATTGTGTCAACCCTTTGCATAGGAAAGGTATCTTTTTGTATTACCTTGTTAAGTTTACGATAGTCCACGCATAGGCGATAGCCACCATCTTTTTTCCTCAAAACTACAACTGGACTTGCAAATTCTGTTTCACAAGGACTTATGATGTCATTTTCCAACCATTCTTCAATTTGGTCTGAAACAACTTTTGCTTCCAAAGGTGCTAATCTTCTTGGTCGCTGATAAATTGGCGTTTCATTATTATTATTTATTAATAGATTTTTTAAAATTCATTCCAATAGTAAGCTTATAAATAGTTATTTGTTATTTTAATTTAGCCAGATTGGCGATAATTTAATTGAATAATAATTATAAATTAACGTTATTTAAATATTAAATTCATTCAGTATTAATTTTCTATATTTTAGAGAGTCATCAAGATAATTATACAAGGCATTGAGATCAGAGCCATTTAGTATATTGAGACTTTACTGTTACTAAGAGTGTTCCGACCAAAGTATAAGATTCGAAATTCTTTATATGCTGGACAAATGCCGATAAAGTGGAGAGTATTTTCGGGTTCATTCAGATTACAAATAGAGCAAGTGCCAACAATGTTGTTCTTAAAACATCTAGCGTTTAGATCTAGTAAGCCGCCTCTAGCCTTTACAATTAGACTGGTTGCACGACAGGAAAGACTAGTAGTAAGAGAGGGTATTACATTGTAATCCAGTTTTGGGTAGAGATCATGAAATTGAGATCTAGATGCGTCTAGTGAAAAATCATTAATATCTTTTTCTTTTAAGCGAAATATAATATCTTTCCAGTATACACATAGAGGAATGTTGTTTTCAGGAGGGATAAATTAAAGTGAGTTGCACAAGGAAGACCATTCCTTTGCCCAAAACAAGTTATGTTCTATTATTTTTCTGCTAATATTCTTGGCAACCTTTGGGGTCTTAAAGATAATATTCGATTAATGTAGCAAAAATGCACTTTTAACGTTGTAATAAATAAGGAGTTAGGTCCAGTTTCTAGGAAGAGAATATAGTTTGGAGTTGTGTTCGGCAAGTAAAGCATCTTTTTGTTCGGCAAGTAAAGCATCTTTCATAACCCCAAACTTGATAGGTGTGAAACATTATAGATTTTGAGCACGCTTCAAATATTTTAAGTTTATTAGTTTTTGATATGGAAGAAATCGAGATTTTAGAAGCAACTAGCTTATTGTGAAGGTGTTTATTAAAGGAAAGATTGTATGTTATATCCACTCCTAGGTACGTGTAGTTGTTGACAATATCAATATTTTTATTATGCACTATGGCCACATTAAGTCTGCAGAAATTCTTGGTCCCTTACGAAATACAACAATTTTTGATTTTGAAAGATTTACTTTTAGGCTCCCTTTAAGACAATAGTTATAAAGAGCATCAATCATTTCTTGCAATTTATTTGGCGTATCAGATAGGATGACAATAACATCTGCATATAACAAAACTTTAACGTTTACGTTAGCTATGTGTAGCCCGAATGCATCCCAGTTTAACACTAAAGTTAACAGGAAAATATTCAGAGAATACTGCACCATCCCAGATTCTGCTTTCTGTGTTCTGGCGTTTGGCATAATTTAAAATAAGCGGAGTTTTTATCGGACAATTAAAACATTTTTTTGGAAAGTAATTATTGTACATTTCATAAATTACATTTTTGAATTGATTATCAACATACATATGTACATCCATTTCAATGACATTTTCTATAATATTAATTTTATCAAAAAATAATTTAACAGAATTTTGAAGTTTTAATTGAGGTGTTTGCCTTAAAAACAATTCTCCATTAACCATGTGCAATTTGCACTGTTTTAGAAATTCTCTTTGGAGAAAAGCATCGTAGTTCATATTATTATCAGGCATAATGTTAAACTCAATTTCGTAATTTTCTTCACCAACTTGATTTACAATTTCAAAAAGTCTAACCGGAGCAACTTCCTTCTGACCAATTCCACCAAAAGTTCGAGAAGTTCCAATACATATTGGTTGTCCAATATCATAGAAGATTTTCTTTTTTAATAAATTAACGCAACTACCCGTATCTATGTTATTGTTAATGCTTTAAATTGATAAGCAATTTATTGAAATATGTCCATAGATATTACATTTAAAACATTTCATACCTCGATTTGCATTTGGACATTTATTTGCACTATGACCATCTATTCCACATCTAAAGAATTTTGATTGTATTTTGATCTTAGTTTTAGATGCTTTAAGACGTTTGTATTCAATAAACTTAATTTTAAGCTGTTCAAAGTTTGTAGCTCCATATAATATCAACTTATCAATCGATTGATCTTGAATACCGTCGACAATATTAAGTAATAAAAATAAAATAATTTGTTTGCAATGCAAAACAGAAGTATTGGAAAGTGAAGATAAGTTCCAGTGTGATGCTTGCAATAAAACATTACATTCGGTATGCACGAAAATGGATAAAAAGCAAATTGATAAATTGTTAAACGATGATTCTCTTGAATATAAATGTCATTTCTGTTTACCAGCTGACAATAATTTTGTAGCAAGTGAACTAGCACAAATAAAAACACAGCTTAATCAGCTGAGTGATATTAGGGAGACAATTCAGTTTATGTCCTCCCAATATGATACAATTTTAAAGGGACTTGCAACAAATAAAAAACAAATTGATTCATTACAAAAAGAAAATAAAATGCTTCGTAATGAGCTTCATGAATTAAAATCATCCGTTAAATTTTTAAACGATATAAGAGTGCAAAAAAATTGTATTGTAAATGGAGTAGTAGTGAAAAATGAAACCATTAAACCTCTAGAGGTCGTTTTGGATTTAGCAAAACAAACTGGAGCTGATATCTGTGAGGATGAAATTGAAGATTGTTATTTTTTGAACAATAATAATAAAACAAAAAGTAACGAGAACAATAAGAAATCTCTTGTTATCAAATTTGTAAATAAGAAAAGTAAAACGGCTTTTATGGAAAAAAAAGCTAAATTGAAAGAAATTGAAGATTTAAACACCGTATTTATTAATGATTTTCTCAGCAAGGAATCGTTAGAACTTTTTAACCACGCCAAAACTTTAAAAACCGTCGGTTATAAGTTTGTTTATTCTAGAGGCGGTAGTATATTTGCTAGAAAAACTGAAAAAACTAAACAAATAAAAATTAAATCAATGGATGAAGTTGATAAAATGTTACTTGGTGCTTCTGGTGGTCGCGTTAGAAAAACCCGTGCTAATACTGCTCAGATAGAAACTAGTGATGATGAAGATGATGGCGATGATGATGAAGGCTCCTTCAGATCACCAAATTAAAGCGAATTCTTTTTTATTATAAAGTTTGTTTTTAATATTTTTTTCTTTTCTTTAATCTTTTAATGAATTCTAAATATTTCAAAAATGTTAAATTATTTAACTCTCATATTAATAAAAATAGCTCAAAAAAATTAAATATATTATCTGTTAACATTAGAAGTGTTTCTTCAATTAGTAAATTTAATAAATTTAAATATGAGATTAGTAAACTTGCAAGACTACCAGATATAATCGCTATTCAGGAGACCTGGTTTAACAATAAATTAAAGAATCTGTATTCAATACCCGGCTATGAGGTTGTTCATTGTTGTAGAAATGATGCATATGGAGGAACTTCTGTTTTTGTTCAGTCATGTTTAAAATTTAATGTTAAAGCAATTTCTAGTGAAGGATTTATGGATGCTGTGTCAATAGAGTTACCAGATCTGAAAATTATGAATAAACCATTAGTAATTGTATCTATTTATAGATCGCAAAAATGTATTTTTTCCGATTTTTTAAAGAAACTTGAAAATTTACTAGTTTTGTCCAATGGTTCGCCTTATCTATTTGTGGGAGATTTTAATGTGGATGTGTTATCTAACGACAGTAGTCATATTTCATTATTCAATCTGTTTTCTGAGTTCGATATGTATTCTTGTCATAACTTGATTACACGGCCTCAAGGTAAAACGTCTATTGACCTCGTTTTTACTAATATAAATCGTGATGTTTTTGTGCACTCTATTGAAAATGGACTGAGTGACCATAATATAATACATTGTGGGCTTGAAACTGAATTAATGAGGCAGAACATTTTAACTAAAAAAAGTTTTAAAGTTGATTATGAACAATTGGGACATTATTTGGATGATAATCTACAGAATGAAAATTTAACTAGCAGCTCATCTAACATCTGTAAGAATTTGATAAAAACTTTATCAGAAGCTGCGTTATGTAGTACAACAACATCAAGTAGGCAAATGTGTGCACGTAAAAAACTTACTCCTTGGATGACAGATAACCTTCTTTCATTAATATGTTATAAGGACACTTTACTTCGAGCTCGAAGGAAAAACCGCAAAAATAATTTATTATCAGAGCGACTTAAAAGAATAAGTAAAGTTATTAAAATATGCAATAACTACTTAATGAATGAATATTACATGAATAAATTAAAGAGTTTTTGTGGTGATATTAAGAAAACGTGGCAATTTTTAAACAAGGAATTAGGCCGTAATAGTCGCGGTATAAAAAATATCGTAACTGAAGATGGAACTGTCTTAACTCAGGATAAAGATAAAGCATCAAAACTAAACGATTTCTTCTTTGATGCAGTACAAACTATACAAGCTAACAATGTAAGTAATTTTAATGACATTAACGTTTTTCGTACTTTAATACCAGAGAGAACAGCTTTCACTTTAGAAAAAGTCGATAGTATTAAGGTTGGAAGTATCTTAGATAACCTAAAGAGCAATAAATCTCCTGGATATGATAGCGTTACACCAAAAATGTTACTAGTAAGGAAGGATTTAATTGTTGATATATTAACCGATATTTTTAACAAAATGATTGAAGATGGAACTTATCCAGATGTTCTTAAAATACATAAAATAATTCCCATACCCAAAATTGTTGGATCACATAAAATAAGTAGTTTTCGACCAATCTCTCTTTTATCGATTGTGGACAAGGTTTTTGAAAAACTTATCTTTGAACAAATCTCAAATTATTTAGATATAAACAACATTTTATTCGAAAGACAATTCGGGTTCAAAAAAGGTTCTGGAACTGAGGAAGCTGTTGTAACTGTAGTGGATTATATTTGCGGCGAGCTTGATGTGGGCAACAATGGTGTGGCAGGAGTGTTCTTTGATTATTCTAAAGCCTTTGATCTGGTTAACCATGATATTTTAATAAAAAAACTAAGTATTATAGGGGTTTCGAACAAAACTCTTCACATTTTCCGTAGTTACTTATCAAACAGGAAGCAGTTCGTTCAAGTTGGTGAGTCGAAAAGCACAATGCTACCAGTAACCTGTGGAGTCCCGCAAGGAAGTGTCCTTGGTCCTTTACTGTTTAAGATTTTTATTAATGATCTAAAAAATATTGGCTTCAATGGCAAGTTATTTATGTATGCAGATGATGTATGCTTGTTTTATCCCTATAAACACTCACAAGTTCTGAAAACACAGATTGAATATGACGCAGCTATACTAACGGAATTTTCGCAATGCAATAGACTTATTATTAATCCCTCCAAGACTAAATTTGTAAGGTTTAAACCTTACAATCTAAAAAATGATGAGAAGATGGTAGTACATGTTGATGGGGTTGCTATAAATGAATCCGAGATGGTTAAATACTTGGGTATTATCTTAAATCAGAATTTGTTATGGGATGAGCACATACTTTCATTAAAAGCAAAAGTTTCCCCTGGCATTGGAATACTATATAAGTTTAGAAATAAACTTAACTGCGACACAAAGTTACTTATTTATCAGTCTCTTGTACATTCGCATTTCACTTACCTTCCAGCTATATATGGTTGTAGAATAAATAATTCTTTGAGGTCACTTCAATCTGCGCAAAATAAAGCCTTAAAACTTGTATTTAATCTACCTTTAAGACATTCTACGTTGAATTTGTTTAAAAGATATGCTAAAAATATACTACCAATACGAGGGCTATATAAACAGAAAGTTTTAATGTACGTGTTTAAGACTATAAGAAGTACTGAACATCGATCTGTACATTTTTCTCAAAATTTAGCTCGTACGCAAAGAAATACTAGACAAGCTCATAATTTAGGGTTTGCAAGATGTCGCCTTGATTTGACCAAGCAAAGAATTTCATATTCTGGGCCTACTGAATATAATCGATTGCCTGTAAATTTTCGAAATATAAATGCTATTTCAACATTTAAAAATCATATAAAAGAACACTTATTACAAAATATAGAAACACTTCTAATGTAATTATGAAATACAATGTATTTATGAATCCTTTTTTTCTGTATATATTTATATTTAAATTAAAATTGTATATATATTTTTGCTTTAATCTTTTAATGTAATACATAAAGTTGCCTTTTTGCCTCTATAAAGCCTTTAAGGCGCTGGGGCATTAAATTATAAATTTGTATAATTATATATGAATAAAAATTGAAAACATATAAGCGATTGTAGATAATGTATCTAAGTTTATTGAAAATGATAGTTCGGTCATTTTGTAAATATAACTCCAGGATTCGGTGAAAATGAAATTCACTAATTATTTTTTCTTTAAATATTTGCCATGAATAAATATTCGTTTGTCTAAATTAATAAGCCTTTGCAGCTTCTCGTAATTGCTTTCGTGCATTAATTATTGTTTGTTGATACGACCATTTAAACATTCTTACCATATCATCTATTGTAGACAACGAGTACTCAACGGATACCTCAAGATTTTCACCAATAAAAGTTTCTATCGCGTTTTCATCATTCTTAAAACTTAAAAAACAATTTGGTCCTCTTGCCGGAAAAATTGTCGATGTTGACTGATTCTCTCGGACACTCTGCTCAACAGCTTCCATCGAATGACGATTATTTGCAGAATTTTGCATTAATTTTCTTCGTCTTTTATTCATCAGGCGAAACTTAAAGACAGCTTTCGACCCAATTACTGATGCTTCACGTTTTTCCTATTCTACTCTCAGTTGGCTTACAAGCATGTTGTCAACCGCAGAAAGCAGTAGATTTCCATTCTCCGTCTTTTTATTCTTCTTCAATTTTCCTCTTTACAGCGTCTTATTTGGTTTTTGTAAATAATAAACAATTCTTTTATTATTTTATTATAAATTTTCACACTTTACTAAGAATATTCACAGTACAAAGTATTTAGTTTTGTTGAATGCAAAAGAAAACATGAATACACGTGAATCTCTTGATATATTTTCCGAAACCGCTGCAGGGGGTTGGGAACCTCGCACCTGGAAATTATTTTACAGCTTGCCATTTCTTCAGTTTTATTCTGATTTTTTTAAGTTATACATGGTCTTAAAGGTCTTGTCAATACCTACAAAATCGTATCTTAATTTGCAAATAATAATTTAAAATGATTGAGTTATAAGCATTTTAAGAAATAAAATTTTTGATTTTTCGATACCCTGGTCCACATAGCCCCACCCCTGGAGGGTGTATGGTACCCTTTAAAACTTAAGTTCAGATACTCCTCTGCGATGTTCATTTCAAATTTTGGATCAATCGGCCTAGTCGTTTATAAATTACTAGGTCATTTCCAAAATATTTTGATTCTGCCCCACTGTGCAGTGTATGATCTGGGGTGTATTTGATCTTTTATAACAACTCGAGCCCAATGCTTTTGACTGTTGACTCGAGTAAGTACGGTGTCACCACTACTGAGTTGATGAGGAATATCTTTGGCACCACGGTTAGCATACAGACTTCGTTTTTCTCTTTCCGATTTTAACAGCTTGCTGATTTAAGTTTCTGCTGATGATACCAATTGTTCTTGTGTTGTTGGTAACATACCTCCAACTAGATGACCGAAAAGGCATTGCGATGGAGCTCCTAAGTTACCTCTTGGAGTATTCATATAATTTAACAGGCTCAAATAATGGTCACTGTCGTCGTAGGCAGATTTCTTTTAATATTTTTTGCAATTTGTACTGCCATTTCTGCTAGTCCTTTGCCTCTGGGTTGATATGGTGAACTTGTGCGGTGATTAAACTTCCAAGCTGTCGAAAAAGAATTAAACTCTGTGTTTGCGAATTGAGGGCCATTGTCAGTTTCAAGTGTTAGAGGTGGACCAAATATTGAAGAGATTTCTTTTAAAAATATTTTTTTTTAGCAATTTTTATTTATTGTATCTTCAATATAATTGAACTATCAATAATTACTCATATCTTAAGTCTAAAAATAAAAATATACATGTGAAGTCCAACCAGTGCTGGACAAAAAAAAATGTATGTTTCACGGTTACTGTAATTTACGGGTTATCCCTCTGATGTACGGATGAGAGAAGCAGTGTCCCTCCTTCTTAGTCGAATGTAACCAGGTTAATTTAGTATGTTACGGGCCAGTGGATTAGGATGAGTTTCAAGCTTCTTTAAATAACTTATGGCAAGTTTCGCTATTTCCGCTTTAACTGTTGGCACGTTTAGATCTTTATGAATGTTCGAGTTTTTTATATACCAAGGAGCGGATGTAATTATACGAAGAATCTTGTTTTGACGCCTTTGAATTTTTTCTACGTTGGTAACTGAGGCAGTGCCCCATAATTGAATGCCATAACACCATATTGGTTTTAAAATTGACTTGTACAATAAAAGTTTGCAATCTAAAGCTAGAGTAGAATTTCTGCCAATAAGCCAGTTTAGTTGGACTGCTTTTAACTTCATTTGTGTTAACTTTGTTTCTATGTGCCGTTTCCATGTAAGGCGCCGGTCAAGATGTATGCCGAGATATTTGACGTCTGAAAGCTGGGGTATCGTTTGGTTATTTATCTGAATAGGGGGGCAAGATTCTCTACGCAGTGTGAAAGTTATGTGAGTACATTTTTGTTCATTCACTTTTATTCTCCATTTCTTCAACCATTTTTTTAAATTGGATATGTGGTCTTGTAAATATCGTGATGCTACTTCGGGTCTTTCGTGAATGCTCAAAAAAGCTGTGTCGTCAGCAAATGTCGATGTGTGAACTCGGTTACTAGTTGGCATGTCTGAAGTATACAATAAGTATAAAAAGGGCCCCAATATACTACCTTGGGGAACTCCGGCTTCGATTGGCTGGGGTGAGCTCAAAAAATCTCCTTCCTTCACAATAAATTTTCGTTCGGTTAAATAACTATCTAGCAGCTTATAGAGGTTTACGGGCAAATGCAGTTTTAGCTTATATATTAGGCCTTCATGCCATACCTTATCGAATGCTTGAGAAACGTCGATAAAAAGCGCAGAGCAATATTTTCTCTCTTCAAATGTCTTCTTAACAACATTGACTAACCTGTGAGTTTGTTCGATCGTACTATGTTTTTTCCTGAAGCCGAATTGATGGTTTGGAATACATCCTTTGTCGCTTAGAATAGGGTTAAGCTTAGTTATTAACATCCTCTCAAACAGCTTTGACATATTTGACAAAAGGCTTATAGGTCTGTATGATTCAATTTTTGTGTGGTCTTTTCCTGGTTTAGGAATCATGGTAACCAAGGATACCTTCCACTCTGTGGGGAAGTAGTCAAGACGTAAAATGGCATTAAAAATAAAAAGAACGATTCTGCGAGCTATATTCAAATAACATCTTGTTACTGGTTTTATCAACGCCAGGGGCTTTTTTGGTGTTTAAATCCGTTATTGCCTTTTCAATATCACCAAATTCAAATCTTATCGGTATTGCAGCACTAGCCTCGACAATTGGCAACTCAACTATATCAGTCGATATATTCGGGGTAAAAACCCTTTTTAAATGTCCAACAAATAAATTGCCCTTTTCGGAATCACTCCTTGCCCAGCCTCCAGATGTAGTTCGCAGGGGAGGCTTACGTAAGACTGGCCTTTTAAGAGTTCTACAAGCACGCCATAATGAATAATCTGATTGAGGAGTTGCGTCTAAGTCTCCCAAATAGTTTTTCAGGGATGCTAATCTTCTAGATTCCAGCATGTCTCTTAGCCGGTTCGTGCATTCCTTAAGTCTGCTTTTGAGTTGAGGAGATCTCTGAAATTGCCATTCTCTACGAATTTTTCTTTTTTCAGCCAAGAGTCGTTCGATATCTGCGGAATAAATTAGATTGTATCTAGCTAATTGTCGGGTTATTGTTGAATGTTGGGCAGCTGATTTGAGGTTTTGGTCAAAATCAATAAGACTCCGCTCTACGTCTTTAGGTGTTCTTAGCGGGATGTTTTCCGAACAATGAGTACTAAGATACTTTCTATATTTCGACCAATTAATGCTTGTGCTAGTCGTTGGTGATATGATGTTTTGTTTGTCCCATATATAGACGATAGTGGGTGAATGATCTGAGGATAATTCAAGCGACGCTTCAGCTTTAATCATTTCTCTCGGAATACCCTTAAACACGCCAAAATCAATAACATCAGGTATTTTTTGTCGATCAGTAGGCCAATAGGTGGGTTGTCCACTCGATATAATATTCAGACGCATTTTTGAAATTGTGTCAAACAAAATACGACCTTTTGGAGTTATTAGGCGTGATCCCCAAAACGTATGTTTAGCGTTGTAGTCGCCTGATGCTATGAAACAGGGACCTAGTGATTTGTAGAAGTCGCTATACTGACTTTCCGAAATTTGAAATCTAGGAGGTGAATAAATCGAAGAAATAACTAAGCTTTGATGAAATTCTTCAAGACAGATATTTGTTGCTTGAAAGTAATTCTCACTAAAACCACGCATTAAATAATGTTTGATTCGGGCCTTAATAAGTATTGCCGAGCCTCCACATGCTCTTCCACGGGGGTCCTTAGTGTCATATAAAATATAACCATTGATTTTAAAAAGGGTATTTGTTGTTAAGTGTGTCTCGGAAATCAGCATGACATCAATTTGTTGGTTCTTGAGGAAGTATTCAAGTTCATTTTTATGTTGGCGTAAGCCGTTTGCGTTCCAGAAACATATTTTTAAGCAGTTCATGGTTTGTTTAGTACCGCCTGCAACATCATAGATTGCATGCGTACCATTTCTTGCATCATGCTGCTCATAGAGCTCATAAAACTGTTTAACGAATGCACTAATGTCTCTATGCTTGCTTCGAGACGATTATAGTTACCAGATGGTGTTTGTTCTTTAGGTTCTGGGTGGAAATTTGGAGTAGAATTAGTTGTTGGTGTCGCTTTATGTACTGATGTATGATTTGTTTTTACCATATCAGCGTATGAAACATGTTGTGTTGTTGGTTGGGCTAACTGAGGATAATGAACATTTGCTCGATATTGTGGGTGCTTAGCAGGAGTATTTGATTTTTGAGTGGTTTTCCTTACCATGGAAAAAACTGGACAGCCTCTGTAGTTAGCAGTGTGGTTTCCACCGCAATTGCTACATTTTTTAACTTTCGAGTCGTCCCTTGCTTTGTCGCATTGGGCGGAACAATGTAGCTCTCCACACACAACGCAAACCGGAGGCAATTTGCAGTAAGCCCAAGTATGACCATATTCTTGGCAATTTAGACACTGTACGGGTCCTGATCGCTTATGCGGTTCCTCTACGCTTATTTTGCGGTGCAACAGATATCTTAAATTATAGATAGGGTGCGTTTCGTTCTTTTTCAATCGCACATCTCCAGGTTCCAGTTCAACGTGAAATAGAGATTGAGGGACACGTTCGCGATTTCTGAGGTTGTCTACACTTTTTACCTTAAATCCCGCTTTTTGGAGGCCATCTCTAATTTCGACTGGATCAACATATGAGTCTACACCTTTTATAACTACCTGTAGACCTTTACTACTCTTCAGCTGGTAGGTATAAAAGTTCTTTTTGCAGCTTTCAAACTCTTTTACTACTTTACGATAACTGTTTTCATCAATAAATTGTATTTTCGTTTCATCAATGTTGCCACGCTTGATGGGAATTACATAAAATGTGTTCTCACCAATAATTGAAATTAACTTCTTTATTAAGTCGCTGGAGTTTTTCTCCCTTAAATAAATTGGAGGTGGTTTGAACGACCTGGGTGCCGTTTTTTGTTCGCTTGTTTCCCTATCTAAAATAGCAAAACGGTTATGGGAATTTATTCCGTTAGAGTCCTTGTCTTTTTGTACTTTAGCCATTGGTGCAATCTGCGAAGATTTAGGGCTTCGACCTCTTTTCAATACAGTTATGTATCTGTCCATTCCTACTTGTGTCTTAGGTTTTTCTACACTATCCATATTAGTTTTGGTAACACTGTGTACAGAAGGCGACTTGTTTGTAGTTATTTTATTGTCATCGCATAACAATAGCGAGGAACAAGATTGTGCACGTAATACTGGCGTGGCATTTATATACAAATTGTCACTAGTTTTTTTTGTTTTTATTTATTTCAACTTTGTCAACATTTTTGTTGCTTAAATTAAAGAGGCTCATTAGCCTTTATTGTTTTTGTTTTATTTTTAAAGTAGCAATTCAATATGCCGTTGTATAAAAAAAAGACGAAAGAAAAAGAAAAAAAAAAAAAATATTTTACAAACAACTTTGTTGTTGTATTAAAACAGGTTTGTTTTTTTTTGTTTTTGTTTTAAATTATTCACACAATGTATGTTTGTCTTTTGTTAATGCGAGCTTAAAAAAAATCGCGACCGCACTTATCAACGTGCAAAGTACAATAAAATATAATTACATTTTTTGTTGTTGTGTCGGATAATTTTGAAATTTAAGGTATCCAGAATAGCTATGTATCAATAAAAACGATATAATTTTTATTGTTGAAATAAAACAAATCCAATCGCCAATTTTATTTTATTGTTTTTTCTTTGGTAAACTTGACAGGATGCACAATTTTTTACATATTGAAAAATGTCTTTACTCAGAAAGAAAATTTACTCTCTTGCCATTCTAACGCATTTAGGATAGCTGAAATGTCCTTTGTGAATGTGTTGTAAGTAATTTGCTCTTATACTGACCGGTACTAAAACCTTCGATGATTTAAATATTATTCCATCGGTATTTACTGAAAGTTCTTCTCTAAAATGCCAATATTGCTTGATTTTCCTGGGCAAATTTTCCTTAGATTTAGGTAAACCATTTTTTATAAAATTTATTACAGTTTGACAAGAATTGTCAGTTTTTGTACAATGTTTTAAAATTTCTAACTCTTTATTTGATATGGACAATATCATTTGAATTTCTCAATATTCTTCGTTTTCTTTATTTAATTTATTGTGGTAATCACGACTAAGAGGGTCTGCTAAATACATTTTTACACCAGGTTTGTAAATAACTTTTGGACTATAAGTCAACAAGCTTAGTCGTATTCTTTGTAACCTTACGGAGATGAGTGTGGATTCAAGTGGTTTATGGTCAGACTCTATTATCAATTGCTTACCCCAAACATATTGATGAAATTTTTCACATCCAAATTTAACTGCTAACGCCACTTTTTCTAGTTGCGAGTAACGAGATTAACAGTTCGTCAAAGCTTTAGATGCATAAGCTACTAGATGGCCCTCTTGAAGCAGAACAGCACCCATTGCGTGTGAGCTGGCAACAACTTGCAGTTTAACATCCTTAGTTTAGCTTAAGAACTGGAGGTTTGCTAATTATTTCTTTCAAATTTTCAAAAGATTTTTGCTGATTTTCATTCCACTTGTAATTATTGGATTTTTGTAGCAAATATCTTAAAGGCGCAGTAATAAAAGAAAAATTTCAAACAAATTTGCTAAGATAAGTGAATTTACCTAACAGTCTTTGGAGTTCTTTACGATTTCTAGGTGGTTTAAGTCTTTTAACCACAACAATTTTCTTAGGATCTGGAGACATACCGCTGGCGCTCAAATTCGCATTTTTCTTTATTTAGCTTTATTCCGCATTCCTCAAATGGTAGTTATACGGCGTAGTTCATCTATATTATCAAAGCGTAATAATATGTCATCAACGGCTACTTTTATATTTTGTAAGTGGCAATCTCTTACAGGAATATCTTTTCCCTACTTTGCATTTAAGAAATACTTCACTCAAGACGTCTAATTTAGAATTACCAAAGGAAACCAAATATTAGTAGACTTTAATTTATCAATAATTTTCTTTGGCAACACGTTACATTGACCGCCTGTATCTAGCTTAACTTCATATATTCGGTTTCGAAATAGCAGGAGTTTTTTCTGGAAGTAAGACGTGTTGTTACTTACGCTTTAATATTTTGGAAAAAAACCTTATAAGATCTGCATCTTGGTTATTCGGAGTGTGTTTACTTGCAGGAGTAATTTGTTGTGCAACATTGTGAATGGAGTCAGGTGCCTATCATTTCTTGGAGGCGATTTAATTGCAATTTTTAAAAAACTTAATCTTGGTAATTGGTAAAATTCTATTGGAAGTGCGAGCAAGTATATCTTTTGATAAACACTCAATCAAAGCAAAAATTAAATTATAATCATCAGCTGTTTGTCCTGCTCTACCATAATATTGTTTTTTATCGTGTGTTACCATATCGTGTATGCATTTTATTAAATACGGTGTTATTGACATCTGGTGTTGACATTCCAACTGCTATCTGAACAGTATTATCTCTTAAATAATAATCCCTAAAAGTATGCAAACTAATTCAGATATATCAACACCTACAACGTCACGCACAGTGGGCCTAGAGACACAAAATTCAAAACGCAAATTTATTGAGACTTCACCAGAAAATATGGAAAAATCAAATCAAGTCGGAAATATGGCCTCTAGCGACCTTTTGAATATGATGGCCACTCTATTGGATCAAAACTTAGATGAAAAATTGAAAAATCTACCCACGAAAAGTGACTTACTGGAGGTGAAAGAGAACGTAAACGAACTAAAAGCCGAGGTAAAGAGATTGTCAACAGAAAATACAATTCTACAAAGTGAGCTATCAAAACTTCAGATGGCAAGAGAATATGATCAACGCAGAATGATGTTATTAGAAAAAAGTTTGGCAAAGAGAAAACTTATAATCAGGGGCCTAGATAGTCAACCCTCTGCATTTACGGCTGTGAAGAAAATGTTCAAGCAAAACCTGAAAATGAAAAGAAATGTTGAAATTGAAGAAACATGGAAAATTTTCGAAAAAGATGACAAAATGACGGTAGTGGTCGAACTTAGGACTACAGAAGTGGTTTCGCAGATTTTCAAACACACAAAATACTTGGCCGGCACTTCAATTCACGTGGAACGCAAACTATGTATGGATCGACAACAAAATAAGAAGGTAATGCTGCAGCTAAAAAGGGAACTCGTACAGGTGGATAGCGCAATAAAAGTTTTTGTAAGAGATGATCAGTTGATAGTAGATAAGAATCAATTGTATTGGAACAAAAACAATATATTAATGTGTGGTCAGGATAAAGGAGAGGTAATTTTAAAAACCAAGTATGGTGAGAAGTTGATAGATATTAACCTAGAATATAATAAAATTTTAGAAAAATGTAATTCAAAAAACTAATGAAAAATATTAACAATAGTAAACAAATTTGCAATATAGAAAAAGATATAAACAAATCCTTAAAACAACTAAATAATAAAATTAGTCTTAAAATAGTATCATATAATGTTCATGGTTTAGCTAATAAGCATTTTATCCCTGATTTTTTTGAATACATTGATCAATTCGATATATTTATATTGTTGGAAACTCACGTTGAAGATAAGAATATTGTGAACTTTCAAAATAGATTCAAACAGTTTGATACAACTTGGAAACCAGCTTTTAGAAATAGCAGGTTTGGTAGAGGTATTGGAGGCTATGTACTCGGAGTGAGGAAAAATTTGGTAGAATGTGGACTTAAATACTTTTATAAAAAATATGGTGTCTTGGAAACCATTGTAATAAAAACAGAATCTTGCGAATGCACAATAATTCCGTTGTATATTAGGGGAGCAAATTGGGGTGAAGAGTTTCGTTCAGTATCAGAGTGTTTGGAATCAAACAATCTTATAAACCCTATTATACTTGGAGATATTAATGTAAGAATTGGAGAAGAGCAACAAATCTTAGACAGCAACATCGCATCGGAGTTCCCATCAGGTTTGGAGAGAAGAAAATCGATGGATAAAATTACAGACTACCATGGCAAAACATTCCTGGAATAGTGTAATAATTTTGGCTTAGTTGTTTTAAATGGCCGAACTTTAGGAGACGAGGATGGTTGTTATACGTTTGTTAGCAATGTAGGAAAATCAGTTAATGATATCTGTGCAGTGGCAATTGATATGCCTAATACAGTTGAAAGCTTTGTAGTAGATAACCAAATATGGTCCGACCATCAACCTATAAAACTCAACATAAAAATAAAAGATAACCAAAACTATGTAAAAAGGATGAGCTTACTGCCAAAGTTGAAATGGTTTCTAAAGAATACAAAAAAAAAACTATAAACTAAAATTAGACAACAACCTTCAAAAACTACAGGATCTTAAATCAGATATAGATTTGAGAGATCTGCAAAAGGTTATTTTAGAATCCTACACTTATCCTAAAACAAATACCAAACAAATTCGTTTCAAAAGTAAATGGTTCGATAAAGACTGTGAGAGAGCAAGAGATAAAACAATGGAGTTGTTAAATGTTTTTCGAAAGTCTCAAAACTTAGAGGATAAAGATAATTACATTCGGAATCGTAAACTATATCAACAGTTATGTACAGCTAAAAAGAGAGAATACTATGAACAGATAGAAATAAAGCTGAATGAAATTACTGACAGTAAAAGATGGTGGGCGTTAGCAAGGGAGATAAGGCAACATGAAAATTATATTGGTAGTGAGATAAACGTTGCAGAGTTTCGAGAATATTTCAGATTATTACTCAACCCCGAAGTTAATACTGTAGAGCTACATTATGTTGCCAACTTTATAAAGGATCAGCAATTAGATCAAGCTTTCTCTGTTCAAGAAGTCAAAAATCAACTCGCTAAGGTTAAGCACAATAAGGCACCTGGTGGGGACCGAATTCCATATGAGTTCTTCATAAATGCTAGTGATAAATATTTAGAATCTCTTACTCACACATTTACACAAATCTTAAATGGCCAGTCATCGCACAAGGCTTTTCAGAACAGCATAATATTTCCCATTTACAAAAAAGGAGATATCAGCCAACCTAGTAGTTATAGAGGGATAACATTTATGAATTGCATCTCTAAAATAATGATCGGGGTACTTAATGAAAGAATATCCCAATGGGTACACGAAAATGATATATTAAATGAATACCAAGCAGGCTTCAGAAAAGGATACTCTACGGCTGATAATATATATATATAATCTGACAGCTATAGTCAATATAAAGTTTTCCGAGAAACGAAAAGTTTACGCATTTTTTGTAGATTTTAAGGCAGCTTTTGACAGGGTTCCAAGAAAGATCTTATTGTACAAATTGCACATGATGGGGTTATCGTCAAAAATAGTAAATTTTATTTATCAAATATACCAAACCACTTTATCAGCAGTATGGACAGGTACAGAACTCTCAGATTATTTTGAAACGCAAAAGGGAGTGAAACAGGGTTGCCTCTTATCGCCTATGCTGTTTGCCCTATACTTAAACGACATTCATGAACATATCGGCGGTGGCTTATTTATAGATGACACTAATGTGCGTGTTTTGATGTATGCTGATGACATTGTCATTCTAGCTGAAGATGTGGATACTTTACAAACAATGAGCAATAACCTTGAAGAATACTGTCGTACTTGGGGCATGGAGGTTAACCTTACGAAATCTGAAATTATGATATTCCGAAAAGGTGGGAGAATAGGAGCCAAGGAAAACTGGAAGTTTAATGGTGAAGCTGTACGTGTTGTAAATGAATACAAATATTTAGGAATTTTATTAACACCTAAAATGACATATGATAAACATGTAATACAAAGAAATAATGCAGCCAAAGTCAGCATTAACACAACATGGAAGAACTTCGTTGGACGTAAAGAAGTATCCTTAAAGGCAAAATGGAAAATGTTTCTAGCAGTGTGTAGAGCTATTCAATGCTACGGAGCACAAGTATGGGGTAATATGCATTTCGACGAAATCGACAAACTACAGAGGTTCTTCACGAAACGTATTTTAAAAATCCCAGAGAACTCTCCAAACTACGTGTTGGCCTTGGAAACAGGGCAGGAAGATAATCATATCTACTCGTACAGTCTGCATCTAAAATATATTTATAAAACAATTTTTGAATATGAACAGAGAAGACTACCTCACTTGTTATCTACTAAGATTATTGCCAAAAACCTATACTGGTATAAAGATTTTAAAAGTAAACTGATGGAGAAAAACATAAACTACATCGATTTATATCAAAATAAAGACAGGTGGAGCGAAGCTGCCATAAAACTTATAGATTCAATGAAAGAAGAAAAGTACCAAAAACATTTAAGTAATGCTCAGAAAAGTGAGAAAAGAATATACAAACATTTAGATTATTCTAAATGGTCAATATACTGCAATGAAAACTATAACCAAGATCAGATATCTCTGATAATGGGGGCAAGAGGGGACCTTATAAGATTAAACGGAAACCAATACAAAGAAGGTAGCTCTACGTTATGCTCCTTATGTAATCTGAGAGAACCCGAAACAACTTTTCATTTTATAGGCAGATGTCCCGTATTAAAGGCAATACGAATCAAACATTTATGACGTGAACAACTTAATGATAGTGAAGTGGTACACGTTCTCAATGGTGGAGAAGATGCTTGTTGGCTAAGCCTTTTTTATTTTTTGAAAGAATCTTTAAATTATAGAAGAATGCTTGTATCTGAATTTAACTTTTAATCAAAATAGTATAAACCTATTTTCCGGCAGACGGTTGTTATAACCATGCTGTAAACTCTATATATATATATATATAATATATATATATATATATATATATATATATATATACATATATTTTATAATAAAGAACTTAAACCTTAAAAAAAAAACCTTATATTCGGTTTCCTACTTTTAACGTTTCCGTAAATTTATCATCGGGAAATTATATTTATTTATTACTTCATCTTAAGGCCAGCGGATAGACAATGTTTTTTGTTTTTTTATTTGGTGTAAATCGTATAAATTTTTTGGCGTACCAACTCGGGAGCAAGCCACATATAACTGGCCGTATGAAAAACATGAATTTTCCAAAATTAAGCCAGCAATAGTCAATGATTGGCATTGTGCTTTGTTGATGGTAATAGCAAGACGCAAAGGGAATTGGAGCCGCTTGAATTGAAATGGTAATCGTTGGAAATCATAGGAATTCGTGGAATAAGTACGTCTTCGCCTTTGAATCTGCCACCTCCAAAATTGGTGAAAATTTTCTGTTGCGTAACTTTCTTTGGTGCGTTTAAGTTGCGAATAAGAATTACCGGTGATCCAACCTTTAATGTTAGTAATGCGGTGGCATTCCGGGTGGTTATAATGAATTCAAAAATTCAGTGGGATAATTAACGGCTTGTTTTTCATCCGTTACAATATCGGTCGATTTGTACTTGATTAATTTGCCGGGAAGTTTCAACTGAATTTGCTCATTGATGACATCATCATTTTTTGGTGCCAAAATTGCAAGTTAGGACAGCCAATCCGGATTTTTGTAGGAGGTTGTTAGACTTGGGAATACGTTGTAGACAACGGCTTGAATATTCATTTGCATTTGACAGAAGTTAGGCGGGAACGAAATCTCGTTCGTGGCGCATTTAATTGGAATTTTTCCATTTCCGATGTCCAAAAGTTGTTTTGAGAATGTTTCGGCAGACGGGTCTTGCAACAAATGCACACGTCGTTGATAGCGTGATTTTCTGGACTCGGTTCCAAAGATATAAGGCTTTCAAGCATGCGTTCAGCTCATCTGCGGGCATTGATCTTGGAATAACGAACAAAATTTGACGGAAATCACCAGCAAGAAGAATAAGAACGCCTCCCATTGGTTGGTTGTTTCCTCAAAAATCACGTAGAGTCCGATCAAGCGCTTCGTGCAATTTCTTATGGGTCATTGTGCATTCATCCCAAATTATAATTTTGCACGTTTCAAGGATTGTGGTCATGCCGTAGTTTTTGCTGACGTTGCAAGTTGGTATTTCTGCGCGTTTAAAAAAAACACAAAAATGTGCACAAAATGTAGGTACATATCTTAAATGCAAAAGTACAGAAAGTTGTTTATCATCGATTGATAATATAATATTATTTTTTAATTATTGTACAATGTTGCACTTTAGTAAGCGCGGAATTTCTTGTGTTATGATGTAAAATGATGTAAAATTTTGTAAATAAACCGAAAACTCGGATTTTGCAACATTTCGAAAGTTTTCAAATTTTGATATTGGATCATTATTATCACAGGTTTTTTGTAAATATCTTCGGAACTACATAACCGATTTAAGAATGTTAGATTTTTTTTATTTTTTGACAAATTTTACGTGGCGGATTTATCATTATCGAAACACCCTATAATTTTTGGTTTTATTAATTGTTCTTGGTATAGATTGAAAGTTTAAAAGGTAAAATAAGGTAACATACGTGAAAATATGTCACTCACGGAACATCCTTCAATTTTTAGTAATTGTTATCATATATTCTGTACAAATTTCAAGAGTCTCCCTACTACGCTCAAAAAATAAGGCAAAAACATGCAAATTACGTTACTGTTGGCAAATCCTTTAATTTTTACTGTTTTAAATGGAGTTCATAGAGCGAACGTAGTTTTAATTACTGTCTGCAAATTTTAAGTGTATGCCTCCTACAGTTCAAGAAATAAACACATATACGTGCAACTTCTCTATCGCAAAACACTTCAAGTTTTAGTATTTGTTGCTAAAAAAGCTAAAATGGGAAATTTTATTAAACAAAGCATAAAGTGCCAAACTCCTTGTTCACAACAATGAAAAGAGTTATGATAGCTGTTTGAAAAAGTGATAGTGCCAAGTGATGGTGCCAATTGGTAAAAGGCTGCCGTAAACGATAGGTTCTTGATTGCAGCCTTTGCTGCAGTCCTTAAACGATATATATACATATTTATAAAGTAATTAGAATAATAATTTTCATTAATAACAAAGATTATTTTTTAGTAATTTTTTTTAATGACGACATTGCTAATGATTTGCTTGTACAAATCGGCAGAAGAAGTATGTATATAAAATATTTAAATCGAAATTGCCACCAGCGAAAAATATATAAGGTAAAAACACAACATATATGTATATAATACAAACAAATATATCACAGACAATCACGTAGAGTATACTAAAAATAAAGTGAACTAGTGCATTAAAGTCAAACTTTAAAATTATATTTTTTGAAATAAATGAATATTAGGTTAAAAATATTAAGATCGTTGAGTTTCAATAAATAAGTTAAACTAAAGTTTGAATTGAGGGTAATCTAGTGTGCTTAGCATCGGTTGTGTTTTTTTGTTATAAAGAAATTCGAATTTTCTTTTCAAGCGCCATTTTGAATTTAAAATTTTTTTTCTGGATTTGTACAGTCTCTAATTTTTGAATATCCTTGCTTCGGGTTTAATCTTACTTAATTCCTTTTCATCGTGTGTGTTATTATAGCATGTTAAGAGTCGTGCCTGTGCTGTAGTGTGCGGGATGGAAGAGCCTGACGAGGGATTTCCTCGTCAGGAGCAAAGTGGAGGCTGGCCTCCACCGATTGTAGGAAGTAAAGACAGAAGTACAGAAGAGATCAACGATGCTTTTAAATTAAAAGCCAAGAATACGGATTTTGAAAAATTTGCTTAAGAACATTTACATCAAAATAATAGAATGAAGCTAACAGGTAACGGAACAAACGAAAATGGTGACCATCACCTATTCGATTCTCATGAACTGCCCTTACTATATGACGATAATCATAAAGGACCATGCACTGTATATGTGGATATAATCAAGGCAGAGCCAAGAACTCCCATAAACCAATTCAGGCTAATAAAAAACTGCTGGATCTCAAGGTAAATGGTATTGAAAATATTACTAAGATAGGTAACAGTAGATGCAAAGCCAATTACTTCGCCAACAATCCTGTGCATCAAGGAGTAATCCAACTACAACCCCCATATGGATAGAAGAGCCCTCGGGTTACTGAGATCTACCCCAGTACATATACTATAGATTAGAACTGGCCACAGCGAAAGAACTTATTAAAATCATTCACTTCGAAATGCCTTTGGCAAGGTCACTGATGAGCCAACAAAACCACATTAACACAAGTTATCAAAGAATATTCAACAAATTTAAGAACATCTTGATGGATATAAAAAAGGCTTTCATAAAGGTTTTCAAGAATTTCTACAATAACACCAAAGAAAACATAAACAATGAAGAAGTTAAACAGATATTCCTAGCCAAGAAAAATTCCATCATTAACAGGGGCCTGCAGCTAATTTTTTCAGATGGGTCCATAAGGGACAACATAGCGGGCTGTGCCGTATATCATCAGGGAACAAAACCTTTCAGAAGATTTAAATTATTTAAGGTCCTCTCATCAATGTCCGTAGAACTGATTATGATAGAAAAGGCGGTGGAACTTGCAATTCAACTAAGAATAAAAAATGTAACTATATTAACAGATAGCAAAAGTGGGGTACAGGCCTTAGAGAAAAGTGAACTGGATGAGATAAGTTCAAGAATTCATAGAATGGTGGATATGGTGCCAATCCTTGATTGTGTCGAAATACATTACATACCGTCACATAAGGGCATTCATGAGAACGAACAGGTGGATGAGGCTGCTAAGGAGCCGATGGTCAATGGTACGCTTTTACAAATTAAGTGGACGAAAGCGGAAGCTACACGACAAATCGAGAACAAGCTCTGGAACGAATGGGAGAGGGAGTATTCCGTCATCAATCACACCAAAGGAATCGAATATATTAATATTTTTCCGATTGGTTCATGAGTACGTCCCATAATCTGCATGCAATAGAGATTAAACAAATTAACAGAAACCTGACGGGTCACTCCTTTAGTCCTTATTCACATGATAAGCTTCATGTGATAGATAACGATCAACGTGACCTTTGCATGGAAGGGAATGATGATTCCCATTTCATTTTCAATTGCACTAGATAAAAAAATATGCGTTTTAAATATCCAACATTAGAAAAATACAATAGCACTACAGCCTTCTTCGAGAGTGAAAGAATTGGCAGTTATCATGTGATAAATCAATTCCTTAACGAAGCAAGAATCAAACTTTAAAGCACTAAATTCAGTTTAAATTCCTGATGGCTTTTTGACCTTTTGATCCTCCCATTCTCTGGCTTTTAGAGAGGCACGGAGTAACTTCAAAACGAAAAAAGTTTGAAATGTTGAGATAATTCACCTAGACAAGGTTATGACGAGAAGACCTATCGCCCTCGGGGAAGTGAAATAAACAATGGTTTGTTGTTTGTACACCTCCACAGGTACAGAGGTTTTCATTTGTGATATTGATATTAAATACACGGTCTTTACAGGTTGTGTGGATAATTTTAAGCCTGTTTATTAATGTAACTTTGTTCCGGGAAAGTCCATAACCTTTAAACCATGGAGGGTTGTTTACTATTGGTGCAATATTGTAGAGATAGCGGCCATGTTCAGAGTTGTTCCAACGGTGTTGCCAGGATGAAAGCGCTGATAATCGATCAAGTGCTGCTAGGTCTGAGCCGAAAATGTAATTTATATCTTCATTGTAGAGGTGTGAAGAAGCGACTTCATCCACATATTCATTTCCAGCAATTCCCATATGGCTTGGTATCCAAAAAAAGAGAACTGTGACGTGTTGTAGGCTTAGGATGTAAAGAAGCTTCCTACTCTATTAATGTAATTTAATGCTGATAATGTAAAAGCTCGAATATAAATTTATGAGCAGGGTGTTGTTCTTTTGATATTATTTTGTTTGTGAGAAGTTTCAAACGTTCCGGTTGAGGCATTATATTAGCTACTTGCTCAAGACATAATGTGTGTGTAGATGTCATCGCACGAATGACGATGCGAAGGCATTTCCATTGTATCCTTTGTAGGTTAATGAAATCATTTTCAGTGCAGTTCACAAGTATGGATGCCATATATTCAAGGATTGGTCTAATGAGACCAACATACAGATGAAATAGACATGTAGGACCAGAGCCCCAGGAAATATCACAGAGAGAGCGTAAGACGTTGACATATTTAAAGCATCTTTTTGAAATGTAGTTGATATGATATTTCAGAGACAACTTTTTATGGAAAATAAACCCAAGAAAATATTGCTTTAAGTAGGATGTGGAGAGGTTCACTGGAAGATGTGCGGAACAAGAGAGACGCCGACGTGGGTAGTGATCACCACCTGATGATAGCAGAAGTCCGACTAATGTTAAAAGCTTTAGAACGTAAACCTGCCTTTAGCAGAAGAAAATTTGACCTTCAAAAACTAAATAACTCTGTTCAGTTTTCCAACGCTTTGAGGAACAGAGTAGAACCAATTTCAACTTCTCCCCTACAAAGTTGATTCATATTGGAAAGACGTAAAATCCGCATTCACTGAAACTGCTGAAAGTGAATTAGGATATGCCAAAAAAGCCAATAAGCCCTGAATATCCGAAAAGACATGTCAATTAGATAGATTCCAGGAAGCAAGTTAAGGCCAAAATAAATAATGCTAAAACTCCCCAAGCTAAACAAAATGAACAACGTAGATATCAAGAGGAAAACCGAAAAGTTAAGCGAAGTGCAAGAGAATATAAGCGGAAGTGGGCTGATAATTTAGCCAGAGATGCTCAAATAGACAGTGAAACGAGTCGATCCCAAGACCTATATCTTATTACGAAGAAGATTTCTGGCCATAACCATGGACAAGAACAAATTAGGTTCCTTTGAATTTAAATATAAGATCGCGTAAATTTGGTTGGCTAGGACATACAATGAGAAAGCCAGCTAGCGACATAACTAGACAGTCCGTCGAATATAACCCCCACAGTTCTAGGAGACCTGGCAGACCTGCAAATCCTTGGAGACGGAAAGTTGAGAAAGAGTTGCATGAGCATGGTGTATCCTTGAGTGAGATGAAATTATTGTGTAATGATAAAATACAATGGAAAACATTTGGTTCGGCCCTATGTTCCACTGGAAATTAAAGGATGAAATATATATAAACCCAAGAAAAGAGAATATATATAAACCCAAGAAATATGTATTCTTGTATGTATTCTTTTTTATAAATTACCACATTTTAGGGATTTTTTCATTTTTTGACGAATTTTACGTGGTGGATCTATCATTATCGAAACACCCTATAATTTTTGGTTTTATTATTTGTTCTTGGTATAGATTAAAAGTTCATAAGATAAAATAAGGTAACATACGTGAAAACATGTCACTCACGGAACATCCTTCAATTTTTAGTAATTGTTATAAACATATATTCTGTAAAAATTTCAAGAGTCTCCCTACTACGCTCAAAAAATAAGGCAAAAACATGCAAATTACGTTACTGTCGGCAAATCCTTTAATTTTTACTGTTTTTAATGGAGTTCATAGAGCGAACGTAGTTTTAATTACTGTCTGCAAATTTTAAGTGTATGCCTCCTACAGTTCAAGAAATAAACACATATACGTGAAACTTCTCTATCGGAAAACACCTTAAGTTTTAGTATTTGTTGCTATAGCGGCAACAAATATACATCTTCTGTGAACATTTCAAGAACTCCAATACCATTGGTTCTTGTAAAACACCCGGAGCTTTTCACAAAGCCTAATAGGCTGCTCAGTGTCACATCTCTGAGATAGTCCACATCCTGAAAGAATCTTTGGCCCAAAAACTTGAGCCTACGCTCTTGAAGAGCCAGTGTCCCGTTATAACACCTACCAGAAGTGCTAACGAGCTTTTCTCGAGGGTCAGTAGTGCCTTTGTCCTTTTTTTATCAATTGAGGGCCAAAAAATTATAGACAATCTGCAAGTGGTTAATGTAGACCACCTGCGGGCCGTTTCCTTTAGCGACCATTCTCCTAGTATGTTAGGTATTTCGGCCAAGGGGATATTGATTTCTCCTTGGGCAACCGTCACATCCAGATTCGAACCGTTCCTTGCACATTGATCGGCCATCTCGTTTTCACGAATGCCCTCATGCCCTGGGACCCACACTATCCTTATACGATGTCGTTCAAGTAGGGCTAAAGATTGTATGCAAGCTAACACACATTTAGATTTCACTACTTTTGAATTAACGGCCTTAATGGCGGCTAGACTATCTACGAAAATAACGATAGCCGACGCCTCCGTCGTTCCCCAATTTTTCTTACCGCTACCAATATACACGGTACAGGTATCGGAAAGCCTAAGTGAAATTGAAAGATCAAGATCCTCAGAGAAGATCCCCGATCCGGTTCCCGCGTCTATCTTGGAGCCATCCGTAAATAATGAAACCGCATTGTTCCGAATTACGGAGTTCTCCTTCCACTCTTCCCTGCTAGGAATTTTCACGGCAAAAGATTTGTCGAGGTCAATAACAGAGGTTAAGTAATCAGTCTGCTCCCTCAAGATATTGCCACCCACCTGCCGTAGGATAGTGCCATGTCCAACACGACAATGCCTTAATTCGCCCGACTCCCTGAGTCTTAAGGCCGACCTGGCAGCGACGTGTTTGATATAGACATCTAGAGGGGTCAGATCCAACATTGTCCCCAAACTGGCCTGTGGAGTTGACCTCATCACACAGTAATGGAGAGACTCGCTAACCTTTGGACCTTATCCAGAAGAGAGAGGTGAACTTTAGTGTCAACCACTCTCCACCAGGCGAATGCTCCATAGGTGAGGATAGGCCTAATCACTGCCGTGTACATCCAGTGTACCATATACAGTTTTAGGTCCCATCTCCTGCCGAAGGTCATTTTGCATGCGTAAAATGCACTTAGGGCCTTATTCATCCTGCTCTCAGCATTACGTTTCCACGAGGTACTTTGCTTCTTTTGACAATTCCAGAGTAATACTACCCATTTTTGGGAGTCTAAATTCCGGAATTTTATATCTTCTTGTAAAGAGAACAAGTTCGGTCTTTCCAGGGTTTAGGCCCAGACCGTTCTCTTCCGCCCAAGCGAGTAGTTGGTCTAATGCCGATTCCATAAGGGCACTTATTGTGGATAAAAATTTACCCCTGATAAGGATTAGAACGTCATCTGCATACGCGACCACCTTAACGCCTCCGTAGCCTAGTCTGAAGAGGATTTTATTTACAACAAGGTTCCAAAGGAGTGGGTACATGACTCCCCCCTGCGGTGTTCCCCTTGTCACAACTTTCCTCATCGTACTAGGGCCAAGACTAGAGATAATGCTTCTACTTCGAAGCATATTATCCGTCCACTCTATAATTTCCTGTTCAGCCCCCACATATTGTAGGGCGTCCAGTATCGAGGATATATTCAAATTGTTGAAAGCGCCCTCTATATCCAAAAAGGCTGCTAAAACATACTCCTTCCTGTCCAGTGTATCCTCTATTGTACCGACCACCTCATGCAGTGCCGTTTCCACCGACCTTCTCTTTAGGTATGCGTGTTGTGCCCTGCAGAAATTACTTGACGATAGAAGACCTTTGACATACACGTCCACCAGTCTCTCCAGTGTTTTCAATAAAAACGATGACAGACTTATTGGCCTGTAGTCCTTTGCAGTTCCATGGTTTATTCTTCCTGCCTTAGGAATGAAAACCACAGTAACCTTTTTCCATTCTTTGGGGATATACCCATACAACAGGCTACCCCCAAAAATGGAAATCAGCCACGGCATGATAACCTTTATCGATTGCTGTAGTAACGCTGGGAAAATGACGTCTGGCCCTGCAGATTTGTAGGGCTTAAAATAACTCACAGCCCACGCTACTCTAGCTTCATCTACAATGGAATCCACTAAATCACTACTGTGGACAGCTGATGAGAAGATAGCCGCAGAAGGAAGCGGCTCTTCTTCGATATCCTTAAGGTCCGGGAAGTGAGTTTCCATTAGTAGATTCAAGGTTTCAACACTGCTTTCAGTGAAGTTTCCGTCTGGCTTAGTTAAGAATCCTGGCATGCCGGGATCCTTAGAGAGCACCTTTCTTAGACGGGACGCCTCAGTGGTACTTTCCAAGTCTCCACAAAAGCGTTGCCAAGTTTCTCGCTTCGCTCTTCTGGTCTCCTTTTTGAAGTTATTGAAACTCCGGCGGTATTCGGCCCAATCAGAGGGTCCTTTGTCCCGCTTCGCTTTATTGAAAAGTCTGCTACATTCTGTGCGTAACTGCCTGAGCCCTGGAGTCCTCCATGCCTGGTGAAATCTCCTAGACGGATGCCGTTCAGTGCATGATGAGTGAAAAGCTTCAATAAGTGTCCTAGATAGAAAGGATGTGGAGTCATCCAGCTCTCGTGTGCTTGCCAACATTCCCTCAGTGGGAGGTGGCATAAGTTCAACGAGCGTTCTGAACTTCCCCCAATCCGTGTTTCTAGGATTCCTGAAGGGTTTACTTACATCGAGGGTAAGTTGCACCCTAAAAACAATTCTATTGTGATCAGAGAAAGAACAATCAAGCCGAACTCCCCAATCAATTATCTTAACTGAGTCCCTATCGCTTACCAATGTTATATCAATGACCTGTTCCCTGATCCTATTGGTCTATTACCTCTATTGCATATCTTAAGATTAGTAGATAGAAGATAGTCTTATAGGTTCTCACCTCAAGTGTTAATATCCGTGCTCCCCCACAGAGTATGATGGGCATTCGCATCACATCCTAGGATGAGATCGTGGCCCCTTGTATCGCACCAATAAATCAGGTTGCGTACGGCACGTGGAGGCGGATCATCTTCATCGTATGGTAGATACGCTGATGCCAGGATCACCGTCGGGAGACCCTTACGTTCTAACGCTGCTACCGTCAGATCACACGTACTGAAATTAGATAAAAGAAACGTATTAACATCCCTCCTAACTAAAATGCAGCTTTTTATCTTACCTTCTTGGGTTGGAGAGAAGAGCATATATTTTCGTGACAGGACGCCGCGAACCTTATTGGCTACAAGCCAGAGTTCTTGGATTAAGGCCACGTGGATATCTTCCCTCCCCATGAAACGCAGCAGGTCATCCGATGCTACTTGCATATATTTTCGTGACAGGACGCCGCGAACCTTATTGGCTACAAGCCAGAGTTCTTGGATTAAGGCCACGTGGATATCTTCCCTCCCCATGAAACGCAGCAGGTCATCCGATTACTTCGGAGTGATGCAGATGAATCTGTACCGACCTTCATGCCGCTCGGAATTGCCATCGCGTTTCTTTGCGGGCAGAATCAGCCGAAGCTGATTAAGCCCATATTTGACGAGCCTTTAGAGGGACGTAGGAGACGGAGGGATTCTGATCAATTTTGATCCAGAGATCTTTTCCAGCCCCTTTGCCCCTTGCGCGTCCTCTTTCAATCGTCCAACTCTCGGTGCAAGGCCCTTATTCTGACGCTTGACAGTGTAAGGATAGCCTCATCCTCCAAAATAGGGGGAGGAACCCATACCTTAACTGTCGCCTGAAACGGATCCTGGTCCAAGGGGACGATTCTATTTGGGGCGTGGCCATTGTTCGCCAACATCACGGATGCAGTCTTTGAGGAAGCCTAAGGCCTTTTCATTACCACATCCGATGATCTTGACGCCCTTTGACCACGTAGCGCCGTCCAAACGCAGTGAACGAGTCGTCCTCATTATGAGCGAGTTCGTCGATCAATCTGCGTAGGATCTTTTCTTCTAAAAGCAGCCATCTTTCATTGGTAATCTTACCACCGGGTGGTTGCGATCAATTATGGCCACTTGTAACTCAGGAGCTTACGTTAAGCTAGTTGAAGGCTTCAACCGCATACCGTCAGGTACCTGCGCATCACCCGACCTTTGCCGTTTACCGCTAGGTCTGTTTGCGGAGCCCTTCGAGACTGGTGCTTGACCTTTAGAGGTTTGTGCAGTCAGCATCTTGGAGCCTTTGCTAACAGACTTCGCTTTACCGCATTGGTCATCGCCCTTCCTTGATCCAGATGAGGCCCCACTAGAAGTAGAAGGGCGTTCATCCACAATCGCGGAGGTGACGATCGTGTTCGGTCCAGGAGTAGCATGGGGCACGGTAATTACCTTCTTCGCATGCTTATCTGGTTACTATTCGTCCTGTTAGGCTTGTATTAAGCATAGCTTCATACTTCCGAACGTGGTAGGTGTGCTTCCACCAGAGGTGTCATGAAAAACTGCCTCTCCACTGGAGACAGACGCAGACCAAGATGCCGCTCACTATGAGTCAGACACATCCTGGATTTAATAAAAACAACCCCCACGGACCGACAAAAAGACGGACGAATAAAGTCTCCAGTAGCCGCCCTTAACCTAGGGAACAGACGCTACCAGAGCGGTATTGACCGACCAAGTCGACCAGAAGAAGAAGTTAGAGTTTGCCCAAGGCCGCCCCTGACATGGAGTACTGACGCCTCGAGCTATGGGTGTGTGGTTCTTAGTTCACATCAACTCGATGTTTAAGCCTCTGCACAGTGTCTGAAGACTCAAGGTGACCACCCATCGCAGAGGATGTTCACTTTTGTTTTGTATTTTAAATTGTATATTTATTGTTGTCACAAATTTCTTTATATGTTTAGTTTACAATTAATATGTGTTATTTAATGTTTAAATTTAGTTTAGAGTCTTACTTTATTTTAACTTTAATTTCTAATCACTATTTGGGTTTTACTTTCTAATTTCACGCTCAACGATACAATGTTTTTTTTCAATTAATAAGAAAAGAAGTTAAAGTTATAAAAACTTAAAGCAAAAGGGAATAAAAACTAGCTGTAAATTAATTATTTGTGTAAATTATTAGTACTGCAAAAAATAAAGGAATGTTAAGAATTTAATGTACAGTGAACGGGTAAAAAAAGCGGTTCATCTCTGAACACTTATGATAGATGTTTTTTTGAAAAAGGGAAAAAATTTTTCTTCGACAATGATGGTGCCAATTGGTAAAAGGCTGCCGTAAGCGCTAGGTTCTTGATTGCAGCCTTTGGTCCAGTCAATAAACGATGGTTTAAGTAATGTATTGTTAGTATGACAAAAAAATTAACATTTATAACATTTATATATATTTATAAAGTAAATACAATAATAATTTTCATTAATAACAAAGATTATTTTTTAATAATTTTTTTTAATGACGACATTGCTAATGATTTGCTTGTACAAATCAGTCAAAGAAGTATGTGTGTAAAATATTTCAATCGAAATTGCGACCAGCGCAAAATATATAAGGGTAATTCCAAGTCAAATCAACCAACAAAAAAATGTTTTCAAATTTACACTCCCGATTTTATTGAAACTTTTTTATATTTCTTGACTCCCTGAATCC
>OX451215.1:120506149-120948861 GCA_949628195.1 Phasia obesa | reverse complement strand
TATCTATATATATATATATATATATATATATATATATATAAAGCACAAAATGTGTTTGTTTGTATGTTTGTTTGTTTGTCGGAAAGCTATAGCTGCCTACGCCAATGACCCGATCTTTGTTATTAGATACACGGATGGTAAAAATAGGGTACTTATTTTTTTTCCATCTCCCATACAAAGTAAATATTTATCATCGTGTTTCTTGCTAACAGTAATAGGTAGCACCTGGAAATTTTGCACCAGTAGCCTCTATATTAACGTACATAGTTTGGAGAAAGATGGACTGGATTGGAATAGCTGGATTGGTACCTCCCATACAAAGTGAAAAATTATTATCCTGTATCTAGAGAACTACACTAGGTAGCGCCTTGGAATTTTGCCCAAATAACCACCATATTAGCGTACATAGTTTAGCTAAACACAGACTGAATTGGAATAGCGGGAGTGGTACCTCCCATACAAAGTGAAAAATTATTATCCTGTATCTAGAGAACTGCACTAGCTAGCGCCTTGGAATTTTGTACCAATAACCGCCATATTAACGTACATAGTTTAGCTAAACACAGACGGGATTGGAATAGCGGGAGTGGTACCTCCCATACAAAGTGAAAAATTATTATACTGTATCTAGAGAACTGCACTACCTAGCGCCTGGGAATTTTGCACCAATAACCACCATATTAGCGTACATAGTTTAGCTAAACACAGACTGAATTGGAATAGCGGGAGTGGTACCACCCATACAAAGTGAAAAATTATTATCCTGTATCTAGAGAACTGCACTAGCTAGCGCCTTGGAATTTTGTACCAATAACCGCCATATTAACGTACATAGTTTAGCTAAACACAGACGGGATTGGAATAGCGGGAGTGGTACCTCCCATACAAAGTGAAAAATTATTATACTGTATCTAGAGAACTGCACTACCTAGCGCCTGGGAATTTTGCACCAATAACCGCCATATTAACGTACATAGTTTAGCTAAACACAGACTGAATTGAAATAGTGGGGGTGGTACCTCGCATACAAAGTAAAAAATTATTATCGTGTTCCTGGCGAACTACAATAGATAGGGCCTTGAAACTTTGCAAGAGAAACCTTTGTGCTAAAGCGCATAGACTGCCAAAATACAGAATGAATTGGGACAGTGGGCGTGGTACCTCCCTTACAAAGTGATAAATTATTATTGCATACATAGAGAACTATAATAGGTATGGTCTTTAAAGTGGGTACAAGTAAACCCTATACCCACGCGTATACTATAGAAAAACATAGGCTGAATTGGGACAGTGAGCGTGATAGCAGAAGTCCGACTAATGTTAAAAGCTTTAGAATGTAAACCTGCCCTTAGCAGAAGAAGATTTGACCTTCAAAAACTAAATAACTCTGTTCATTTCCAACGCTTTGAGGAACAGGGTAGAACCAATTTCAACTTCTCCCCTACAAAATGTTGATTCATATTGGAAAGACGTAAAATCCGCATTCACTGAAACTGCTGAAAGTGAATTAGGATATGCCAAAAAGGCCAATAAGCCCTGGATATCCGAAAAGACATGTCAATTAGATAGATTCCAGGAAGCAAGTTAAGGCCAAAATAAATAATGCTAAAACTCCCCAAGCTAAACAAAATGAACAACGTAGATATCAAGAGGAAAACCGAAAAGTTAAGCGAAGTGCAAGAGAATATAAGCGGAAGTGGGCTAATAATTTAGCCAGAGATGCTCAAATAGACAGTGAAACGAGTCGATCCAAAGACCTATATCTTATTACGAAGAAGATTTCTGGCCATAACCACCACACTATAAAACCTATGAGAAATGATTAGGGCGAGTTGATCTATGCCAAAGATCAACAGGTGGAGCTGTGGGAGAATTATTATTCGCATCTATTGTCGATCAATCCGACAGTATCTTCATCATTATGTGATTGCTATCCAATGAATCACACAATCAACGTGAATAACGATATTAACATTGCAACACCGTCATTCGAATAAATATCAGCTGCAATTAATCGTCTGAAGCTCGGCAAATCTACAGGTCCTGATGGAATACCTCCTGAGATTCTGAAAGCAGATATCGGCTTAACAACGTAGTTACTAAAACCCTTAATTTCGAGTTTCTGGTTAAATGAGAAAATTCCTGACGATTTAAGAGAAGGTCTTATAATCAAACTCCCAAAAAAAGGGAACATGATCATTGAACCACAATTAAGACGGGAACAAGCGGGCTTTAGGCCAAATAAGTCATGTATTGACCACATCAATAGCTTAAGGGTAAATGTTGAGCAGTCGGTCGAATGGCGCTCGCCTCTTTACTTGGTGTTCGTAGACCTCAAACCTGACACGCTACAACATAATGCCATCTGGGAAGTTCTAAGATGCAGAGGAGTTCCCGAAAAGATAACTAGGCTAATTAAGGAACTCTACAGAAGCGCGAGGGCTCATTAAGTAAACCCATCGAAGTAAACGTTGGAGTTCGCCAAGGCTGTGTTTTGTCACCATTATTGTTTAACATAGTACTTGACGCAGTTATGACTCACTCCATGGATATGCAACAAGGTATTTCGTGGGGCCTCCACGAGAGGTTAAACGATATCGATTATGCTGATGACATCTATTTTCTACCTCACTGCTTCTCCAGCATGCAACCCAAGATCTAAGCCCTCGCTACACGGGCAGCTAAAGCTAGCTTACAAATTAACATCAACAAAACCAAATCCATGCGCATAAATTCATCATGCAACACGAACTTCCAGCTTACGGGACAACCCGTAGACTTTGTAAGGCAAAGCAAGCTTTTGGAACTCTTAACAAATTCTGGAGATAGCAAAATATTTTATTTCACACCAAAGTCAAGGTTTTTAACAGCAATGTGAAATGGTATATATCGAATCGCGAAATAAGATATATGCAAGCTTTTGTAAACTGTTGCCTCACTCGTATACTTAGAATATTCTGGTCAGCTATAATATCCAAATAGGACTTATGGACTAGAACAAATCAGGTTCCTTTGGATTTAAATATAAGATCGCGTAAATTTGGTTGGCTAGGACATACAATGAGAAAGCCAGCTAGTGACATAACTAGACAGTCCGTCGAATATAACCCCCAAGGTTCTAGGAGACCTGGCAGACCTTCAAATTCTTGGAGACGGAAAGTTGAGAAAGAGTTGCATGAGCATGGTGTATCCTTGAGTGAGATGAAATTATTGTGTAATGATAAAATACAATGGAAAACATTTGGTGCGGCCCTATGTTTCACTGGAAATAAAAGGATTAAATATATATAAACCCAAGAAAAGAATATATATATATATATATATATATATATATATATATATATATATATATATATATATATATATATATATATAAACCCAAGAAATATGTATTCTTGTATGTATTCTTTTTTATAAATTACAACGTTTTAGCAATTTTTTCATTTTTTGACGAATTTTACGTGGTGGATCTATCATTATCGAAACACCCTATAATTTTTGGTTTTATTATTTGTTCTTGGCATAGATTAACCTTCCTGACCATTTCGGTCGGTCTGTGAGACCGATGAATGACTTTTGTGTTAATTTCACGAAAACAAAAAATTGCAACACCATCATTCTCTCAGTATCTTCATTATTCCTCATTATACAACGTTTAGTGTAACAAGTGCGTTTGAGTTAAAGTGTTGTACCGGTGATTGCTAATCAGACGGTCTGTGAGACCGACTTATAGTTAAGTGTCACATTTTCGACTGGTAAGCTGGTTTTGCTAAATTGGAAATTTTTAGATGAAAATGGACAATTAGAGATCAGTTTATATGATTTAATAAAAGAATTATGTTCAAAGTTAATTATCGTGAGATTTTCGTTAGATATGGCAGATATTGAGCGCATAAGAGCTATTCTGAATGAAATCGATTCAGATCTAGATTCTGATGTGAAAAGTGGTACTGAATACGAAGATAATATTGATGTGTATGAACCAAACACTGATACTGAACAAGAAGACTCAGAGGAAAGTGATGTTGAAGATTTACAGGGCGCTGAATCTAGCCACAAGCTCTAACGACTGATTGAAATTTATAAAGACTAACCTCATAAAGAGGCATATATTTTAAGCATTTTGAAATTATTTTTTTTTAGTGTTCCTGGTTTTTCTTGAATTAATTTTATTTTTTTGTTTACTTCTAAAATATATGTTAATAGAAAAACAACATTTTATAAATGTTGTGTTTTGTGAATGAATTTTTTTTTTTATTTTTATATTAGGTCTAGGATCAAAAATTACAAATTATTGTGATGAAATATATGTTATATATGATGTTATTGTTAATATATGATGTTATTGATTTTGGCGTGACTAAAGGTATTTCGAGAGAAATGATTAAGGTTGAAGCGTCACTCGAATTATCCTCAGATCATTCACCCACTATTGTCTATATATGGAATCAGCAAAATATCGTGTCGCCAACAACTTGCACAAGCATTAATTGGTTGAAATATAGAAAGTATCTCAGTACTCATTGTTCGGAAAACATACCGCTAAGAACACCAGAAGATGTGGACCAGAGTCTAATTTATTTTGATCAAAATCTTAAATCAGCTGCCCAACATGCGACAGAAACCAGACAACCAGCTAGATACAATCAAATTTACTTTGTAGACGTCGAGCGGCTCTTGGCTGAAAAAAGAAAAATTAGAAGAGAGTGGCAAGCACACAGATCTCCTCAACTCAAATCTAGACTTAAAGATTGCACGAAACGACTAAGACAGCTGCTAGAATCTCGAAGAGTAGCATCTCTGAAAAATTACTTGGAAGACCTCGATGCAACTGCTCAATCAGATTATTCATTATGGCGTGCATGTAAGAACCTTAAAAGACCGGTCGTACGTAAGCCTCCCTTGCGAACTTCTTGTGGAGACTGGGCAAGGAATGATACCGAAAAAGGCAATTTGTTTGTTGGACATTTGAAGAAGGTTTTCACCCCAAATGTATGTACTGATATAGCTGAGTTACCATCAGTAGAGACTAGTGCCGTAGTACCCCTAAGATTTGAATTTCGCGATATTGAAAGGGCAATAGCAGATTTAAACACCAAAAAAGCCCCTGGCGTTGATAAAACAAGTATCAAAATGTTAGTTGAGTTGCCCCGTATAGGTCGCAGAATTATTCTGTTTGTTTTTAATGCCATCTTACGTCTTGAGTACTTTCCCACAGAGTGGAAGGTCTCTTTGATAACAATGATTCCTAAACCAGGAAAAGACCACACAAAAGTAGAATCATACAGACCTATAAGCCTTTTATCAAACGTGTCAAAGTTATTTGAGAGAATATTAATAACTAAGCTGAATCCAATTCTTAGCGCGAAAGGATGCATTCCGAACCATCAATTCGGCTTCAGAAAACAACATAGTACGATTCAACAAACACACAGATTAGTAAATGTAATTAAAACGACCTTTGAAGAAAAAAAATACTGTTCTGCGCTCTTTATCGACGTTTCTCAAGCATTCGATAAGGTTTGGCACGAAGGCCTAATATTTAAGCTAAAGCTGAACTTGCCCGAAAACTTGTATAAGCTCTTAAAAGATTATTTAACGAATCGCAAGTTTTTATTAAAAGAAGGTGACTTTTTTAAGCTCGCCACAGCTCATTGAAGCCGGAGTTCCCCAAGGTAGTATTTTGGGACCAATTTTATATTCACTGTACACATCGGATATGCCAATTAGCACCCTAGTCCACACATCAACTTTTGCAGATGACACAGCTTTTTTAAGTATTCATGAAAGTGCCCAAGAAGCATCACAACTTTTACAAGACCACATACTCAATTTGGAAAAATGGCTAGAAAAATGGAGAATAAAAGTGAATGAACAAAAATGCACTTACATAACTTTCACACTGCGTAGGGACTCATGCCCTCCTATTCGCATAAATAACCAAATGATACCACAGCTTTCAGACGTTAAATACCTGGGTATACATCTTGACCGTCGCCTTACTTGGAAAAGCCACATTGACTTCAAGTTAACACAAATGAAACTAAAAGCAGTACAACTAAATTGGCTTATTGGCAGAAACTCCACCCTGAGCTTAGATTGTAAACTTCTACTGTACAAGTCGGTCCTCAAACCAATTTGGTGTTATGGGATTCAGTTATGGGGCACTGCCTCAGCTAGCAATGTAGAAAAAATTTAAAGGCGCCAAAATAAGATTTTACGTATTATTACATCTGCTCCCTGGTATATAAAAAATTCGAACATCCACAAAGACCTAAACATGCCATCAGTTAAATCAGAAATAGCGGAACATGCAGTCACATATTTAAAGAGGCTTGAATCTCATCCAAACCCTTTGGCGCGTAACATGCTGAATGAACCTGGTTACATTCGACTAAAAAGAAGAGATACTGCTTTTCTTGGCCGTACATTAGAGGGATGACCCGCAAATGATTTCGAAATCCGTGAAACAAACATTATTTTTGTCTAGCACTGGCTGGACTTAAAAAGAATATTTTATTTTAGACTTAAGATACGAGTAATTATTGTTAGTTTAAAAATTATTGAAGATACAATAAATAAATTATGAAAAAAAAAAAAATATAAATAGATGCTGTGAGCTAAAAAAACTTAATTTTGTTTTTTTTTCTTACTTCAGTTATTTCAGATAAGTTTGTTAAATATGACTACTGCACAGGTTTTAAAAACTTTATAATATATATAATATATAAAATGGACAATTAGAGATTAGTTTATATGATTTATATTAGGTCTAGGATCAAAAATGACAAATTATTGTGATGAAATATAAATTGATGCTGTGAGCTAAAAAAACTTAATTTTGTTTTTTTTCTTACTTCAGTTATTTCAGATAAGTTTGTTAAATATGACCACTGCACAGGTTTTAAAAACTTTATAATAGTTTTGAGATACCGAGAAATACTTGAAATCGGTCTGAGAGACCGAGAAATGTGAATGTGTCGCACAAAAATGAAAATAGTCAGGAAGGTTAAAAGTTCATAAGATAAAATAAGGTAACATACGTGTCACTCACGGAACATCCTTCAATTTTTAGTAATTGTTATAATCACATATTCTGTAAAAATTTCAAGAGTCTCCCTACTACGCTCAAAAAATAAGGCAAAAACATGCAAATTACGTTACTGTCGGCAAATCCTTTAATTTTTACTGTTTTTAATGGAGTTCATAGAGCGAACGTAGTTTTAATTACTGTCTGCAAATTTTAAGTGTATGCCTCCAACAGTTCAAGAAATTAACACATATACGTGAAACTTCTCTATCGGAAAACACCTTAAGTTTTAGTATTTGTTGCTATAGCGGCAACAAATATACATCTTCTGTGAACATTCCAAGAGTCTAGCTATTACGGGTCCAGAGATAAAAAGCGATAGCAGACGCGCAGACATTGTAGCGAAATCAATAGGGTTACGTTTTTTAAACTTTGGGTACGGAACGCTAAAAAAGCTAAAATGTGAAATTTTTTTAAACAAAGCATAAAGTGCTAAACTCGTTGTTCACAACAATGAAAAGAGTTATTGTTTAAGGATGGTTTTCCTTAATTTTTAAAACATGGTTCACTTTAGGTTAGGAAGGTGTTGAACTGATTCCTCCTCTTCCTCATCCATACAACTTCTGCAGCACCCTCCACGAGAGATTCCCATTCGCTCCGACATACGTCCAATCATACAGTGTCCCGTTATAACACCTACCAGAAGTGCTAACGAGCTTTTCTCGAGGGTCAGTAGTGCCTTTGTGCTTTTTTTGTCAATTGAGGGCCAAAAAATTATTGACAATCTGCAAGTGGTTAATGTAGACCACCTGCGAGCCGTTTCCTTTAGCGACCATTCTCCTAGTATGTTAGATATTTCGGCCAAGGGGATATTGATTTCTCGATTCGAACCGTTCCTCGCACATTGATCGGCCATCTCGTTTCCACGAATGCCCTCATGCCCTGGGACCCACACTATCCTTATACGATGTCGTTCAAGTAGGGCTAAAGATTGTATGCAAGCTAACACACATTTAGGTTTCACTACTTTTGAATTAAGGGCCTTAATGGCGGCTAGACTATCTACGAAAATATCGATAGCCGACGCCTCCGTCGTTCCCCAATTTCCCAATTTGCCGCTACCAATATACACGGTACAGGTATCGGGAAGTCTAAGTGAAATTGAAAGATCAAGATCCTCAGAGAAGATCCCCGATCCGGTCCCCGCGTCTATCTTGGAGCCATCCGTCAATAATGAAACCGCATTGTTCCGAATTACGGAGTTCTCCTTCCACTCTTCCCAGCTAGGAATTTTCACGACAAAAGATTTGTCGAGGTCCATAACAGGGGTTAAGTAATCAGTCTGCTCCCTCAAGATATTGCCACCCACCTGCCGTAGGATAGTGCCATGTCCAACACGACAACGCCTTAGTTCGCCCGACTCCCTGAGTCTTAAGGTCGACCTGGCAGCGACGTATTTGATATAGACATCTAGAGGGGTCAGATCCAACATTGTCCCTAAACTGGCCTGTGGAGTTGACCTCATCACACCAGTAATGGAGAGACTCGCTAACCTTTGGACGTTATCTAGAAGAGAGAGGTGAACTTTAGTGTCAACCACTCTCCACCAGGCGAGTGCTCCATAGGTGAGGATAGGCCTAATCACTGCCGTGTACATCCAGTGTACCATATACGGTTTTAGGCCCCATCTCCTGCCGAAGGTCCTTTTGCATGCGGAAAATGCACATAGGGCCTTATTCATCCTGCTCTCAGCATTACGTTTCCACGAGAACTTTGAGTCTAGGATTACACCGAGGTACTTCGCTTTTTGGGAGTCTAAATTCCGGAATTTTATATCTTCTGGTGAAGAGAACAAGTTCGGTCTTTCCAGGGTTTAGGCCAGACCGTTCTCTTCCGCCCAAGCGAGTAGTTGGCCTAATGCCGATTCCATAAGGTCACTTATCGTGGATAAAAATTTCCCCTGATAAGGATTAGAACGTCATCTGCATACGCGACCACCTTAACGCCTCCGTTGCCTAGTCTGAAGAGGATTTTATTTACAACAAGGTTCCAAAGGAGTGGGGACATGACTCCCCCCTGCGGTGTTCCCCTTGTCACAACTTTCCTCATCGTACTACGGCCAAGACTAGAGATAATGCTTCTATTTTGAAGCATATTTTCCGTCCACTCTATTATTTCCTGTTCAGCCCCCACATATTATAGGGCGTCCAGTATCGAGGATATATTCAAATTGTTAAAAGCGCCCTCTATATCCAAAAAGGCTGCTAAAACATACTCCTTCCTGTCCAGTGTATCCTCTATTGTACCGACCACCTCATGCAGTGCCGTTTCCACCGACCTTCTCTTTAGGTATGCGTGTTGTGCCCTGCAGAAATTACTTGACGATAGAGGACCTTTGACATACACGTCCACCAGTCTCTCCAGTATTTTCAATAAAAACGATGACAGACTTATTGGCCTGTAGTCCTTTGCAGTTCCATGGTTTATTCTTCCTGCCTTAGGAATGAATACCACAGTAACCTTTTTCCATTCTTTAGGGATATGCCCATACAACAGGCTACCCCCAAAAATGGAAATCAGCCACGGAATGATAACCTTTATCGATTGCTGTAGTAACGCTGGGAAAATGCCGTCTGGCCCTGCGGATTTGTAGGGCTTAAAAGAACTCACAGCCCACGCTACTCTAGCTTCATCTACAATGGAATCCACTAAATCACTACTGTGGACAGCTGATGAGAAGATAGCCGCAGAAGGAAGCGGCTCTTCTTCGACATCCTTACAGTCCGGGAAGTGAGTTTCCATTAGTAGATTCCAGGTTTCAACACTGCTTTCAGTGAAGTTTCCGTCTGGCTTAGTTAAGAATCCTGGCATGCCGGGATCCTTAGAGAGCACCTTTCTTAGACGGGACGCCTCAGTGGTACTTTTCAAGTCTCCACAAAAGCGTTGCCAAGTTTCTCGCTTCGCTCTTCTGGTCTCCTTTTTGAAGTTATTGAAACTCCGGCGGTATTCGGCCCAATCAGAGGGTCCTTTGTCCCGCTATGCTTTATTGAAAAGTCTGCTACATTCTGTGCGTAACTGCCTGAGCCATGGAGTACACCATGCCTGGTGAAGTCTCCTCGACCGATGCCGTTCAGTGCATGATGAGTGAAAAGCTTCAATAAGTGTCCTTAAATTCCGAAAATTAGTTAACGAATTTGAAACCCGCAATAAGAATTTTTACACCTACCAATTGAAAAGTGGCAAAGGTTTGCAGGTAGTCATAAAAGGTATGGACCCTTGTGTCGATCCAGCTGATATTAAAGCTTGTCTACAAAAAAATGGATTTAAGGTAAAAAGCGTAGCCAATATCAGAAATCGTGAACGTTCCCCCAACCAATATTTCGGGTTGAATTGGAACCTGGTGATATGAGATTGAAAAAAAATGAGACTCACCCTATATACAATATTAAATATCTGCTACACCGAAAAATTACCATAGAGGAACCACATAAGCGATCATACTAGGGCTTATTGTAAGTTGCCCCCTGTTTGCGTTGTCTGTGGCGAGCTTCATGTTACAGCCCAGTGCAATAAAACTAAAGATGACATAAATGCAAAAAAATGCAGTAATTGTGGTGGAAATCACACCGCAAACTACAGAGGTTGTCCAGTATATACTATAGTGAAGAGGTCTTCAATTCAAAAGTTACACAATCATCCACAATACACACCAAATGCTAATTATCCTCAATTAGCCTAGCCCAACGCAAAACACGTTTCGTATGCTGATATTTTAAAAACAAATCGTACACCAGTTATTAATGTACCACCAACATCAAATAACAACAACAATTTATACACGGAAAATAAAGAACAAATCCCATCCGCTAACTTCAGTCGCCTTGAAGGTACAATTGATACATTAGTGCAGTCTTTAAACAATTTTATGAACTCCATGGGAAATATGATGCAAGAAATGTTAAAAATGCAATCCATGATATTGCAGTCAGTACTCAAAAAACCAAAAACTGTTTAAAAATATGCTTTTGGAACGCAAACGGCTTACGCCAACATAAAAATGAAATTGAGTACTTCCTTAAGAATCAACAAATTGATGTCATGCTGATTTCAGAGACTCATTTAACGACTAACAGCCTGTTTAAAATCAGTGGCTATATATTTTATGATACTAAGGACCCCCGTGGTAGAGCTTGTGGTGGATCTGCAATATTGATAAAGGCCCGCATTAAACACCATTTATTGTGCGATTTTTGTGAGGACTACCTTCAAGCAACAAACATCTGTCTTGAAGAATTTCATCAAAACTTAGTCATTTCATCGATTTATTCACCTCCTAGACTTACTATATCAGAGTGCCAGTACAGCGATTTTTACAAATCTCTAGGTCCTTGTTTCTTAGCAGCTGGGGACTACAATGCCAAACATACGTTTTGGGGATCACGGCTAATTACCACAAAAGGTCGCATTTTGTTTGACGTAATCTCAAAAATGGCTATAAATGTTGTTTCGAGTGGACAACCAACTTATTGGCCTACTGATCGACAAAAAATACCTGATGTTATTGATTTTGGTGTAATTAAGGGCATTTCAAAAGAAATGATTAAAGTTGAAGCATCACTATATTTATCTTCAGATCATTCACCCACTATTGTTTCTATATGGAATCAACAAGAAATGATGTCACCGACAACAAGCACTCGCATAAATTGGTTAAGTTATAGAAAATATATTAGTTCTCATTGTTCGGAGAATGTACCGCTAAGAACACCAGAAGACGTAGAGCTGTGTCTTTCTCAATTTGAAAAAACCTCAAGCTGGCCGCTCAACATGCAACAACAACCCGACAACAAACTAGATACAACCAAATTTATTCTGCGGATGTCGAACGGCTCCTGACTGAAAAAAGAAGAATCCGAAGAGAGTGGCAGTTACACAGATCTCCCCAGCTCAAAAATATACTAAAGGAATGCACGAAAACGCTTAAAAAGCTGCTGGAATGTCGAAGAATAGCATCCCTGGAAAATTACCTGGCGGATCTTGACACAACTTCACAATCAGATTATTCATTATGGCGTGCATGTAGAAACTTAAAACGACCAGTCATACGCAAACCTCCCTTACGAACTTCTTGTGGGGGTTGGGCAAGAAATGATACTGAAAAAGGAAATCTATTTGTTGACCATTTAAAAAACGTGTTTATTCCAAATGACTCGACTGATATAGCTGAGTTGCCACCTGTCGATGTTAGTCCTGCAGTCACCTTAAGGTTTGAGCTTCGTGATATTGAAAGGGCAATAACTGATTTAAACACCAAGAAAGTGCCTGGTTTTGATAAAACGAGCAATAAGATGCTAACTGAGCTTCCTAGTATTGCACTAAAAATAATTCTCTTTATATTTAATGCCATTTGTCGTCTTGAGTACTTTCCATCAGATTGGAAGATTTCATTGATAACTATGATTCCTAAGCCGGGAAAAGATCACACAAAAGTAGAATCATACAGACCCATAAGCCTTTTATCAAACATGTCAAAGCTATTCGAAAAGATTTTAATTTCTAAGTTAAACCCAATTCTAAGCGATATGGGATGTATTCCGAATCATCAATTTGGATTCAGAAAACAACACAGTACAATCGAACAAACACACAGATTAGTAAATGTAGTCAAAAAGACCTTTGAGGAAAAAAAATATTGTTCAGCCCTTTTCATAGACGTGTCTCAAGCGTTCGACAAAGTATGGCATAAAGGCTTAATATATAAGTTAAAGCTAAATTTGGCTAAAAACTTCTATAACTTGCTAGAAAGTTATTTAACTAATCGAAAGTTTATACTGAAAGAAGGAGACTTTTTAAGTTCACCACAGTCTATTGCCGCTGGAGTACCCCAAGGTAGTATATTGGGACCTATTTTATATTTATTGTATACTTCGGATATGCCAACTAGTGACCGAGTCCACACATCGACATTTGCTGATGATACAGCTTTTCTAAGCATCCACGACAGTCCCCAAATAGCATCGCGATATTTACAAGACCACATATTTAATTTGGAAAACTGGTTGAAGAAGTGGAGAATAAAAGTGAACGAACAAAAATGCACTCACATAACGTTACCTCAAGTTTCTGAAGTCAAATACCTCGGTATACATCTTGATCGGCGCCTTACATGGAAAAGTTATATAGAATCAAAGTTAACACAAATGAAATTGAAAGCAATCCAACTTAACTGGGTTATTGGCAGAAACTCTACTCTCAGCTTAGATTGCAAACTTTTGCTATACAATTCGATCCTCAAATCAATATGGCGTTATGGGATTCAGTTATGGGGCACTGCCTCAGCTTCAAACTTGGAAAAAATTCAAAGGCGGCAAAATAGAATTTTAAGAATGATTACATGCGCTCCTTGGTATATTAAAAACTAGAACATCCACAAAGATTTAAACGTGCCGTTGATTGAAGCAGAAATCGCGAAACATGCCTTAACATATTTAAAAAAGCTCGAAACACATCCTAACCTGCTGGCTCGTAACATCCTAAACGACCGCGGCTACATTCGACTAAGAAGGAGGGATATTACATTTTTTGGCCACACCCCAGAGAGGTGAACCCGAAATGATGACATCAGCCCGAAAATAAATTTGAGCCCGGCATTGGCTGGACTTAATTAATTAAGTATAATTTAGTTTTAAGATTTGAACACTTATTGTTAGTTCAATTATATTTGAAGATTCAATAAATAAAGTTGAAAAAAAAAAAAAAAAGTCCTAGATAGAAAGGATGTGTAGACATCCAGCTCTCGTGTGCTTGCCAACATTCCCTCAGTGGGAGGTGGCATAAGTTCAGCGAGCGTTCTGAACTTCCCCTAATCCGTGTTCCTAGGATTCCTGAAGGGTTTACTTACATCGAGGGTAAGTTGCACCCTAAAAACAATTCTATTGTGATCAGAGAAAGAACAATCAAGCCGAACTCCCCAATCAATTATCTTAACTGAGTCCCTATCGCTTACCAATGTTATATCAATGACCTGTTCCCTGATCCTATTAAAAAACGTTGGTCTATTACCTCTATTGCATATCTTAAGATTAGTTGATAGAAGATAGTCTAATAGGTTCTCACCTCAAGTGTTAATGTCCGTGCTCCCCCACAGAGTATGATGGGCATTCGCATCACATCCTAGGATGAGATCGTGGCCCCTTGTATCGCACCAATAAATCAGGTTGCGTACGGAACGCGAAGGCGTCATCTTCATCGTATGGTAGATACGCTGATGCCAGGATCACCGTCGGGAGACCCTTACGTTCGAACGCTGCTACCGTCAGATCACACGTACTGAAATTATATAATAGAAACTTATTAACATCCCTCCTAACTAAAATACAGCTTCTTATCTTACCTTCTTGGGTTGGAGAGAAGAGCATATATTTTCGTGACCGGACGCCGCGAACCTTATTGGCTACAAGCCAGGGTTCTTGGATTAAGGCCACGTGGATATCTTCCCTCTCCATGAAACGCAGCAGGTCATCCGATGCTGCTTCGGAGTGATGCAGATTAATCTGTACCACCTTCATGCCGCTCGGAATTGCCATCGCGTTTCTCTGCGGGCAGAATCAGCCGAAGCTGATTAAGCCCATATTTGATGACGCCCTTAGAGGGACGTAGGAGACGGAGGGATTCTGAATCAATTTTGATCCAGAGATCTTTTCCATCCCCTTTGTCCCTTGCGCGTCCTCTTTCAATCGTCCAACTCTCGGTGCCAAGGCCCTTATTCTGACGCTTGATCAGTGTAAGGATGGCCTCATCTTCCAAAGTAGGGGGAGGAACCCATACCTTAACTGTCGCCTGAAACGGAACCTGGTCCAAGGGGACGATTTCAATTTAGGGGCGTGGCCATAGTTCGCCAACATCACGGATGCAGTCTTTGAGGAAGCCTAAGGCCTTTTCATTACCACATCCGATGATCTTGACGCCCTTTGACCACTTAGCGCCGTCAAACGCAGTGAACGAGTCGTCCTCATTATGAGCGAGTTCGTCGATCAATCTGCGTAGGATCTTTTCTTCTAAAAACAGCCATCTTTCATTGATAATCTTGCCACCGGGGTGGTTGCGATCAATTATGGCCACTTGTAACTCAGGAGCTTACGTTAAGCTAGTTGAAGGCTTCAACCGCATACCGTCAGGTACCTGCGCATCACCCGACCTTTGCCGTTTACCGCTAGGTCTGTTTTCGGAGCCCTTCGAGACTGGTGCTTGACCTTTAGAGGTTTGTGCAGTCAGCATCTTGGAGCCTTTGCTAACAGACTTCGCTTTACCGCATTGGTCATCGCCCTTCCTTGATCCAGATGAGGCCCCACTAGAAGTAGAAGGGCGTTCATCCACAATCGCGGAGGTGACGATCGTGTTCGGTCCAGGAGTAGCATGGGGCACGGTTATTACCTTCTTCGCATGCTTATCCTGGTTACTATCCGTCCTGTTTGGCTTGACCTTCACGACGGTTGTATTAAGCATAGCTTCATACTTCCGAACGTGGTAGGTGTGCTTCCACCAGAGGTGTCATGAAAAACTGCCGCTCCACTGGAGACCACGATGCCGCTCACTATAAGTCAATCACATATTGGATTTAATAAAAACAACCCCCACGGACCGACAAAAAGACGGACGAATAAAGTTTCCAGTAGCCGCCCTTAACCTAGGGAACAGACGCTACCAGAGCGGTATTGACCGACCAAGTCGACCAGAAGAAGAAGTTAGAGTTTGCCCACAGCCGCCCCTGACATGGAGTACAGACGCCTCGAGCTATGAGTGTGTGGTTCTTAGCTCACATCAACTAGATGTTTAAGCCTCTGCACCGTATCTAAAGACTCAAGGTGACCACCCATCGCAGAGGATGGTTCACTTTTGTTTTGTATTTTTAAATTGTATATTTATTGTTGTCACAAATTTCTTTATATGTTTAGTTTACAATTTAATATGTGTTATTTAATGTTTAAATTTAGTTTAGAGTCTTACTTTATTTTAACTTTAATTTCTAATCACTATTTGGGTTTTACTTTCTAATTTCACGCTCAACGATACAATGTTTTTTTTTTTTTCAATTAATAAGAAAAGAAGTTAAAGTTATACAAACTTAAAGACAAAAGGGAATAAAAACTAGCTGTAAATTAATTGTTTGTGTAAATTATTAGTACTGCAAAAAATAAAGGAGGGTTAAGAATTTAATGTACAGTGAACGGGTAAAAAAAGCGGTTCATCTCCGAACAGCTGTTTTTTTTTTTGAAAAAGGAAAAAATTTTTCTTCGACAATGATGGTGCCAATTGGTAAAAGGCTGCCGTAAGCGCTAGGTTCTTGATTGCAGCCTTTGGTCCATGGTTTAAGTAATGTATGACAAAAAAATTAACATTTATAACATTTATATATATTTATAAAGTAAATACAATAATAATTTTCATTAATAACAAAGATTATTTTTTAGTAATTTTTTTTAATGACGACATTGCTAATGATTTGCTTGTACAAATCAGTCGAAGAAGTATGTGTGTAAAATATTTCAATCGAAATTGCGACCAGCGCAAAATATATAACGGTAATTCCAAGTCAAATCAACCAAAAAAAATGTTTTCAAATTTACCACTCCCGATTTTATTGAAACTTTTTTATATTCCTTGACTCCCTGAATCCAAATATGATTTTAAAAAAATTCTATCTCTTACAGTTTTTCCGCTACACAGTTATCAAAATTGAAAAATATCGCTTTTTTGCATATGCGCTCGAGGATTAAATATATTCTAAGACCAGTTATATAAGACCTAGAAAGTTGAGTAATAGCTCATTTTAAAGGGTATTTCATACACTTTAATTTGGTATCAATCATGAATCATGAAATTTTTTAACAAATTTTTTTCTGATATTTAAAAAAAAGTTTTATTAAAATCTTTGAGATAGTGTCTTTTATTTTTTTAATTTACATATGTTTTTTAACGTGGCTTAATGGGTACGTCATAAAAACTTCAGAGTGGGACCATGGTGGGATCAAAAGTTATATTCAAAAAAGGTAAAAACATAACATATATAATATAATATATAATACATATAAATATTTTTTTTTGTTTTCATAATTTATTTATTGTATCTTCAATATTTTTGAACTAACAATAATTACTCGTATCTTAAGTCTAAAAGAAAATATTCTTTTTAAGTCCAGCCAGTGCTAGACAAAAATAATGTTTGTTTCACGGATTTTGAAATCATTTGCGGGTCATCCCTCTAATGTACGGCCAAGAAAAGCAGTGTCTCTTCTTCTTAGTCGAATGTAACCAGGTTCATTCAGCATGTTACGCGCCAAAGGGTTTGGAGGAGATTCAAGCCTCTTTAGATATGTGACTGCATGTTTCGCTATTTCTGCTTAAACTGATAGCATGTTTAGGTCTTTGTGGATGTTTGAATTTTTTATATACCAGGGAGCAGATGTAATAATACGTAAAATCTTATTTTGGCGCCTTTGAATTTTTTCTACATTGCTAGCTGAGGCAGTGCCCCATAACTGAATCCCATAGCACCAAATTGGTTTGAGGACTGACTTGTAAAGTAGAAGTTTACAATCTAAGCTCAGGGTGGAGTATCTGCCAATAAGCCAATTTAGTTGTACTACTTTTAGTTTCATTTGTGTTAACTTGAAGTCAATGTGGCTTTTCCAAGTAAGGCGACGGTCAAGATGTATACCCAGGTATTTAACGTCTGAAAGCTGTGGTATCATTTGGTTATTTATGCGAATAGGAGGGCATGAGTCCCTACGCAGTGTGAAAGTTATGTAAGTGCATTTTTGTTCATTCACTTTTATTCTCCATTTTTCTAGCCATTTTTCCAAATTGAGTATGTGGTCTTGTAAAATTTGTGATGCTTCTTGGGCACTTTCATGAATACTTAAGAAAGCTGTGTCATCTGCAAAAGTTGATGTGTGGACTAGGGTGCTAATTGGCATATCCGATGTGTACAGTAAATATAAAATTGGTCCAAAAATACTACCTTGGGGAACTCCGGCTTCAATGAGCTGTGGCGAGCTTAAAAAGTCACCTTCTTTTAGTAAAAACTTGCGATTCGTTAAATAATCTTTTAAAAGCTTATACAAGTTTTCGGGCAAGTTCAGCTTTAGCTTAAATGTTAGGCCTTCATGCCAAACCTTATCGAATGCTTGAGAAACGTCGATAAAGAGCGCAGAACAGTATTTTTTTTCTTCAAAGGTCGTTTTAATTACATTTACTAATCTGTGTGTGTGTTGGATCGTACTATGTTGTTTTCTGAAGACGAATTGAAGGTTCGGAATGCATCCTTTCGCGCTAAGTATTGGATTCAGCTTAGTTATTAATTTTCTCTCAAATAACTTTGACACGTTAGATAAAAGGCTTATAGGTCTGTATGATTCTACTTTTGTGTGGTCTTTTTCTGGTTTAGGAATCGTAGTTATCAAAGAGACCTTCCACTCTGTGGGAAAGTACTCAAGACGTAAGATGGCATTAAAAACAAACAGAATAATTCTGGGGCAACTCAACTAACATCCTGTTACTTGTTTTATCAACGCCAGGGCCTTTTTGGTGTTTAAATCCGCTATTGCCCTTTCAATATCGCTAAATTCAAATCTTAGGGGTACTACGGCACTAGTCTCTACTGATGGCAACTCAGCTATATCAGTACATACATTTGGGGTGAAAACCTTCTTCAAATGTCCAACAAACAAATTGCCTTTTTCGGTATCATTCCTTGCCCAGTTTCCACAAGAAGTTCGCAAGGGAGTCTTACGTACGACCGGTCTTTTAAGGTTGCTACAAGCACGCCATAATGAATAATCTGATTGTGCAGTTGCGTCGAGGTCTTCCAAGTAATTTTTCAGAGATGCTACTCTTCGAGATTCTAGCAGTTGTCTTAGCCGTTTCGTGCAATCTTTAAGTCTAGATTTGAGTTGAGGAGATCTGTGTGCTTGCCACTCTCTTCTAATTTTCCTTTTTTCAGCCAAGAGCCGCTCGACATCTACAAAATAAATTTGATTGTATCTAGCTGGTTGTCTGGTTTCTGTCGCATGTTGGGCAGCTGATTTAAGGTTTTGATCAAAATAAATTAGACTCTGGTCCACATCTTCTGTTGTTCTTAGCGGTATGTTTTCCGAACAATGAGTACTGAGATACTTTCTATATTTCAACCAATTAATGCTTCTGCAAGTTGTTGGCGACACGATATTTTGCTGATTCCATATATAGACAATAGTGGGTAAATGATCTGAGGATAATTCGAGTGACGCTTCAACCTTAATCATTTCTCTCGAAATACCTTTAGTCACGCCAAAATCAATAACATCAGGTATTTTTTTGTCGATCAGTAGGCCAATAGGTGGGTTGTCCACTTGATATCACATTCAGACGCATTTTTGAAATTGTATCAAACAAAACACGACCTTTTGGAGTTATTAGGCGTGATCCCCAAAACGTATGTTTAGCGTTGTAGTCGCCTGATGCTATGAAACAGGGACCTAGTGATTTGTAAAAGTCGATATATTGACTCTCTGATATTTGAAATCTAGGAGGTGAATAAATCGAAGAAATAACAAAGTTTTGATGATATTCTTCAATACAGATGTTTGTTGCTTGAAGGTAGTCCTCACAAAAGTCACTAAGTAAATGATGTTTAATTCGAGCCCTTATTAGTGTTGCTGAACCACCACGGGGGTCTTTAGTGTCATATAATATATAGCCATTGATTTTAAAAAAGCTATTTGTTGTTAAATGAGTCTCTGAAACCATCATGACATCAATTTGTTGGTTCTTCCAGAAGTACTCGAGTTCATTTTTATGTTGGCGTAAGCCGTTTGCGTTCCAGAAACATTTTTTTAAACAGTTCATGGTTTGTTAAGTACCGCCTGTAACATCATAGATTGCATGCGAACCATTTCTTGCATCATGCTGCTCATAGAGCTCATAAAACTGTTTAACGAATGCACTAATGTCTCGATACTTGCTTCGAGACGATTGTAGTTACCAGATGGTGTTTGTTCTTTAGCTTCTGGATGCATATTTGGGGTAGAATTGGTTGTAGGTGTCGCTTTGTGTGCTAAAACATGATTGGATTTTAACATATCCGCGTATGAAACATGTTTGGTTGTGGGTTGAGCTAACTGAGGGTAATGAGCATTTGCTTGGTATTGTGGCTGCCTAGCAGGAGTACTTAATTTTTGAGTTGACTTCCTTACCTCAGAAAAAACTGGACAGCCTCTGTAGTTAGCAGTGTGATTTCCACCGCAATTGCTACATTTTTTAACCTTCGAGTCATCCTTTGGTTTGTCGCATTGGGCGGAACAATGAAGCTCCACATACACAACGCAAACCGGAGGCAACTTGCAGTAAGCCCTTGTATGGCCGTATTCTTGGCAATTTAAACACTGAACGGGTCCTGACCGCTTATGTGGTTCCTCAACGCGAAATAGAGGTTGAGGGACACGCTCTCGATTTCTGAGATTGTCAACGCTTTTAACCTTAAATCCTGCTTTTTAGAGGCCAGCTTTTATTTCCACTGGATTAACATATGAGTCAACACCTTTGATGACTACCTGTAGGCCTTTGCTACTCTTCAGCTGATAGGTATAAAAGTTCTTATTGCAGCTTTCAAATTCCTTTACTGCTTTACGATAACTACTTTCGTCTATAAAATGAACTTTAGTTTCATCAATGTTACCACGCTTGATTGGAATTACATAGAATGCATTTTCCCCGATAACTGAAATTAACTTATTTATTAATTCATTCGAATTTTTTTCCCTTAAAAAAATTGGTGGTGGTTTAAACGACTTCGGTGCCGTTTTTTGCTCACTTGTTTCGCTATCTAAAATAGCAAAACGATTTTGGGAACTTATTCCGTTAGCCTCCTTATCTTCAAGTACTTTCGACATTGGTGCAATCTGCTAAGATTTAGGGCTTCGACCTCTTTTCAATACAGTTATATATCTGTCCATTCCCACTTGCGTCTAAGGTTTTTCTGCAGTATCCATATTACTGTTGGTAACACTGTGTTCAGAAGGCGACTTGTTTGTAGTTATATTATTGTCATCGCTTAGCAAAAGCGACGAACAAGATTGGGCACGTATAACTTGCGTAGAATTTACACACAAATTATTTTCTGTTTTTTTTGTTTTTATTTAATTCGACATTGTCAACATTTTTGTTGCTTAAATTAAAGAGGCTCATTAGACCTTATTGTTTTTGTTTTATTTTTAAAGTAGCAATTCAATATGCCGTTGTAAAAAATAAAGAGAAAGAAAGAAATAAAAAAATTACAGAGAACTTTGTTGTTGTATTAAAACAGGTTTGTTTTTTTTTGTTTTTGTTTGAAATTATTCACACAATGTATGTTTTGTTTTCTGTTAATGCGAGCTAAAATAAATCGCGTCCGCACTTATCAACGCCAAAAACAGAACTGAAATAAATATAATACATATAAATATATCACAGACAATCACAAATTGTATATCTATCTATCTATCTATCTATCTATCTATATATATATATATATATATATATATATATATATATATATATAGGGTACTTATTTTTTTCATATTCAACGTGGGCGTGGCATCTCCCATACAAAGTAAATATTTATCATCGTGTTTCTTGCTAACAGTAATAGGTAGCACCTTGAAATTTTGCACCAGTAGCCTCTATATTAACGTACATAGTTTGGAGAAAGATGGACTGGATTGGAATAGCGGGAGTGGTACCTCCCATACAAAGTGAAAAAATATTATCCTGTATCTAGAGAACTACACTAGGTAGCGCCTTGGAATTTTGCCCAAATAACCACCATATTAACGTACATAGTTTAGCTAAACACAGACTGAATTGGAATAGCGGGAGTGGTACCTCCCATACAAAGTGAAAAATTATTATCCTGTATCTAGAGAACTGCACTAGCTAGCGCCTTGGAATTTTTTACCAATAACCGCCATATTAACGTACATAGTTTAGCTAAACACAGACGGGATTGGAATAGCGGGAGTGGTACCTTCCATACAAAGTGAAAAATTATTATACTGTATCTAGAAAACTGCACTACCTAGCGCCTTTGAATTTTGCACGAATAACCGCCATATTAACGTACATAGTTTAGCTAAACACAGACGGAATTGGAATAGCGGGAGTGGTACCTCCCATACAAAGTGAAAAATTATTATACTGTATCTATAGAACTGCACTACCTAGCGCCTGGGAATTTTGCACCAATAACCGCCATATTAACGTACATAGTTTAGCTAAACACAGACTGAATTGAAATAGTGGGAGTGGTACCTCGCATACAAAGTAAAAAATTATTATCGTGTTCCTGGCGAACTACAATAGATAGCGCCTTGAAACTTTGCAAGAGAAACCTTTCTGCTAAAGCGCATAGACTGCCAAAATACAGAATGAATTGGAACAGTGGGCGTGGTACCTCCCTTACAAAGTGATAAATTATTATTGTGTACATAGAGAACTATAATAGGTATGGTGTTTAAAGTGGGTACAAGTAAACCCTATACCCACGCGTATACTATAGAAAAACATAGGCTGAATTGGGACAGTGAGCGTGGTACCCCCCATTAAAAGTAAAAAATTATTATCCTGTTCTAGAGAACTGCAATAGGTAGCGCCTTGGAATTTTCATAATAAGATACATTGTGTAGAAAAAACACAGACTGAATTTGAATGGAGGGCGTGATACCTCCTATGCAAAGTTAAAAATTGTTATCGTGTTAATACGTATAGTCTGTCCAAAAACAGGTTTGATGGGAAAATTTTTGACGTGAGAGTAGCGTGCGTTTTCGCGTTGAAGGTTGGTCATACTTTTCTTCCAAGTGTTTTTTTGTGATGGGTGTAGCAAAGCGCACCGGGGATAGCTAGTTAAAAATAAAATAGACTAGTGCATTAAAATCAAACTTTAAAATTAGATTTTTTGAAATAAATTAATATTAAGTCATGCTGATTTCAGAGACTCCCTTAACAACAAATAGCTTTTTTAAAATTAACGGCTATATATTATATGATACCAAGGACCCTCGCGGACGAGCATGTGGTGGATCGGCAATACTTATAAAGGCCAGAATCAAACATTATTTACTGTGTGATTTTTGTGAGGATTACCTTCAAGCAACAAATATTTGCCTTGACGAATTTCATCAAAACTTCGTTATTTTTTCAATTTATTCACCTCCAAGATTTCAAGTATCATATAGTCAGTATAGCGACTTCTTCAAATCACTAGGTCCCTGTTTCATAGCACCAGGCGACTATAACGCTAAACATACATAACAACTCCAAAAGGTCGTGTTTTGTTTGATACAATTTCAAAAATGCGTCTGAATGTGATATCGAGTGGACAACCTACCTATTGACCTACTGATCGGCAAAAAATACCTGATGTTATTGATTTTGGCGTGATTAAGGGTGTTCCGAGAGAAATGCTTAAAGTTGAAGCGTCATTGGAATTATCCTCAGATCATTCACCCACTATTGTCTATATATGGAACCAGCAAAATATTGTTTTTTTTTATTTCATATTTATTTATTGTATCTTCAATATGTTTGAACTAACAATAATTACTCATATCTTAAGTCTAAAATAAAATATACTTTTTAAGTCCAGTCAGTGCAAGACAAAAAAAATGTATGTTCCACGATTGCTGAAATTATTTATTTGTCATCCCTCTATTGTACGGCCAAGAAAAGCAGTATCTCTTCTTTTTAGTCTAATGTAACCAGGAGCATTAAGAATGTTATGCGCCAGTGGATTTGGATGAGTTTTAAGCTTTTTCAAATACGTTACCGCATGTTTCGCTATTTCTGATTTAACTGTTGGCACGTTTAGATCTTTGTGAATATTAGAGTTTTTGATATACCAGGGAGCAACTGTGATCATTCGAAGAATCTTATTTTGGCGCCTTTGAATTTTTTCAACATTGCTAGCTGAGATAGTGCCCCATAATTGAATCCCATAGCACCAAATTGGTTTAAGTATCGACTTGTAGAGTTGTAATTTGCAATCTAAGCTGAGGATAGAGTTTCTGCCAATAAGCCAGTTTAGTTGGACTGCTTTTAACTTCATTTGTGTCAACTTGGATTCTATGTGGCTTTTCCAAGTAAGGCGCCGGTCAAGATGTATACCGAGGTATTTGACGTCTGAAAGCTGGGGTATCATTTGATTATTTATGCGAATAGGGGGGCATGAGTCCCTACGCAGTGTAAAAGTTATATGAGTGCATTTCTGTTCATTCACCTTAATTCTCTATTTCTTCAACCATTTTTCCAATTTGAGTACGTGATCTTGTAAATCTTGTGATGCTACTTGCGCGCTTTCATTAATACTTAAAAAAGCTGTGTCATCAGCAAATGTTGATGTGTGCACTTGATTGCTAATTGGCATATCAGATGTGTACAACAAGTACAAATACTACCCTGTGGAACTCCGGCTTTAATAAGCTGAGGCGAGCTTAAGAAATCTCCTTTCTTATTTGAGATACTTTCTATATTTCAACCAATTAATGCTTGTGTTAGTTGTTGGTGACACACAGATCAGTAAATGTAATTAAAACGACCTTTGAAGAAAAAAAAATACTGTTCTGCGCTTTTTATCGACGTTTCTCAAGCATTCGATAAGGTTTGACTCGAAGGCCTAATATTAAAGTTAAAGTTGAACTTGCCCGAAAACTTGTATAAGCTCTTAAAAGATTATTTAACGAATCGCAAGTTTTTACTAAAAGAAGGTGACTTTTTAAGCTCGTCGCAGCTCACTGAAGCCGGAGTTCCCCAAATTAGTATTTTGGGACCAATTTTATATTAACTGTACACATCAGATATGCCAATTAGCACCCTATTCCACACATCAATATTTGCAGATGACACAGCTTTTTTAAGTATTCATGAAAGCGCCCAAGTAGCATCACAACTTTTACAAGACCACATACTTAATTTGGAAAAATGGAAAATAAAAGTGAATGAACAAAAATGTACTCACATTACTCTCACACTGCGTAGAGACTCATGCCCTTCTATTTACATAAATAACCAAATGATACCGCAGCTTTCAGACGTCAAATACCTGGGTATATATCTTGAACGTCGCCTTACTTGGAAAAGCCACATAGATTTCAAGTTAACTCAAATGAAATTAAAAGCAGTACAACTAAATTGGCTTATTGGCAGAAACTCCACCCTGATTAGATTGTAAACTTCTACTGTACAAGTCGATCCTCAAACCAATTTGCTGTTATGGGATTCAATTATGGGGCACTGCCTCAGCTAGCAATGTAGAAAAAATTCAAAGGCGCCAAAGTAAGATACTACGTATGATTACATCTGCTCCCTGGTATATAAAAAATTCGAACATCCACAAAGACCTAAACATGCCGTCAGTTAAAGCAGAAATAGCGAATCATGCAGTCACATATTTAAAGAGGCTTGAATCTCATCCAAACCCTTTGGCACGTAACATACTAAGTGAACCTGGTTACATTCGACTAAGAAGAATAGAAACTGCTTTTCTTGGCCGTACTTTAGAGGGATGACCCGCAAATGATTGTAAAATCCGTGAAACAAACATTATTTTTGTCTAGCACCGGCTGGACTTAAAAAGTAAATTTTTATTTTAGACTTAAGATATGAGTAATTATTGTTAGTTCAAAAATATTGAAGATACAATAAAGAAATTATGAAAAAAAAACATTAAATTAAAAATCGCCTATGTCCTTTGCAACTAATAAGCTTAAGAGCTGAAACTATGGCAAGAGATTCGGCGTGTATGCATTAGGGTGTAGAGGGAAGTATCCCTCGATCTAGATCCCCAGATCCAGAAGAAATTGATTTAAAGCCATCAGTATACAAAAGTTTAAAATTTTTCCATTTTGTTCCTACATATTTAGAAAAGGTTGAGTATACCTCTCCTGGTTTTGTAGACCTTTTGTTGATAGGGAGATAATTTACCACTTTTTTATGATGTAACGATTCATATTGTTGAAAGAAGCTGGGGTGATATGAAAATTTTACTATTTTAAAGTCTGAGTTTTTAAGTTTGTAAAAGTCTACTAATGTAATTTTATGCTGATAATTTAAAAGCAGGGTGTTGTTCATTTGATATGATTTTCACTATTATTTTGTTTGTGAGAAGTTTGTTTTTGTATTTAAAACAAGTTTTTTTGTGTGCTTTTGTTTGAATTTATTCACACTATTTGTTTGTTGTCAATTGCGAGCTTAAAAAAACGCGTCCGCACTTATCAACGCACAAACTAAACGCAAAAACTAATATTATATCAAACAGGCATCATACATACATCTCAAGAATTAAAATTTTGTAATCCTTTCAAAATTATAAAATTTCAACTGGATGGTTAAGGGTGTAATGTAGTATAGTCTAGTTTTGTGCATAATAGTTCAATTCGCTGAATCGTTCAGATCGTTCAGCGAGATTTAATGAACTAGGTCGTTCGTTGCGGTCATCGTTTGTTATTTTAAATAGCAACTCAACGTAATTCTTATCACACACATCAGTTCATTCTGGCAACACTTTAGAATTGTAAACAAATGTTTACATACATAATATATAACTTATTATTTATTTACATCTGATTTTTCAGGTTTCTTAAATATAGCCTAAAAATTTATATTTTATTTTAGTACAGATTTTAATGTGAAATAAACGGTATACGTATTCTTCTGAATAATTTTAACAAACAATTTATATATATTGTGGAATTATTACAGTACTTAAAAAATTCAATAAACAAATTCATTAAATAAATTCATTACATATCAACCAATAAATTCTCCTTTATTATTTTAATTTACAAAATTAAAATTGAGCTGATTTGCTTTTTAAGATTTACCAGTTGAAGGCACTGAAAAAAAAGAAAAAAATGTAATCAAACAGCTGATCATTTTTTTATGAACTTTTAAAGAGCAAAATGTCAAGTACCTGAACAAAACAAAAAAAAAAACGCAACAAACGATGAACGACAAAAAAGAAAACACTGACCGAGTCAGAATCGTCCAGTTACGCGAATCGTTCAATTGAACTATGTCGTTCATGAACGTCACAACTCTAGTGTAGTCTACTTGATTAATGAAATCATGTTGACCGTTTATTAAAAAAAATAAAAACAAAAACTGAAAATGAAAATGAAAATGAGCCAAACAAAGAACAAACAAGAGTCAACAAACTTTAAATACCCAAACACAAATAGATCAGTAGTGAACTTTGTTCAATCGTTTTAATGCAATCTGATATCTTAGAAAAACACAATGATTGTTCGCGTATAATAATTCGTAAATTCGACCAAATATAAATCGTTTGCAAATTTCTAAATAATGATTTAATAATTTGACAATTCAATCATTCAATAATGTCTACCGAAAATCATGAAAGCCTGATATAATATTTTGTGAAATATATTGTAAATATGTTTAAGTTTAAGAACTAGAACTTCTCATTGTTAGTATTTAAGCCAAGAGTTTTTTATAAATAAAAATAATTAATTAATTAATTATTTAGGCTTAAGTTCTTAATTATAAAGAGATAAAGAAAAATTAGATACCATATTTAATTTTATTTAATTTTTAATTAAATTCCATTTATTGCAATTTATTACAAATTATTCATAAAATAGTTATTTCACTTTTTAGAAAGGATGTATAGGATGAAAAGCAGCAACGTGTCACCAAAAGCCGGGTGACGTCCGTTCGCGTTGAAAATCAAAAACCAACCTTCTTAAGTTCTAGCTTTTAAGTAAAAAAATATGTAAAAGTGCTGGGTATCTTGAAAATGTTAGTGTATTAGTACATGTCAATGTGTCTGGGACCTATGGCTATTGCAAACCAGTAGATGCCCCATACCCTAATACTACTGTGACTGAGATCTATGGCTGTTTCCTACCAATAGATGCCCTATTCACTACTACTACTGTGCCTGGGATCTATGGCAGTTATTACCAGTAGAAGCCCTGTGCACAACTACTAATGAGCTGAACAATGATTGTATGGGTACGGCTGCTACCGAAGCTGTTACATACTTGCAATAGCAGTCCGTATACCATGACAACCAAAGCCCAACTGAACTTGTAGTTGTAGTACACTTTGATAATAAACTTATCACAACCTTAAAACCAGTGATCATCAGTATGAGTGTATGTCTAGAGAACCTAAATACTAATATACAAGAGTCGGTTGCTGCATTCTCTTCCATGTTATACTGAGAAGTATAACAAATATACCAATGAGTAACTAATTTAAGAGAATTCTAAATACCAATATAAATGAGTAATTAAGAGATGATTTCATTAATAAAAGCTAATAATTTACATCAAAGGGTATAATATTACATTACATTAAAGGGTATAATAATAACAAGAAAATTATAACATAATATACATTCATTATTCCATTAAAAAATAAGTATAATATTTACAACCATTATAATAAAATTCAAATATATATAAATAATTTATGTCACGGATTTACTCCGTTACAGCATTTTCTAGACAGCTAGGTCCGTCATCTAATTTTTCTTTATCTCTTTATAATTAAGAACTTAAGCCTGAATAATTAATTTATTAATTCAAAAATAGTTCAAATAAATTTCATATAAATAAAAATAATATAATTTTGAACTTCAAACAGAAAAGATCAATGTTTGATTTTCACTACACTACTAAACATCATAGCCTTTGTTTTGTTTGCTGATAGATCTAAATGAAGCCGTTTGAGTCCGTTTCTTAGTTGAGAAATCGCAGTTTATATCGCGTTTCTGGCCATAGATGCATCCTTGTCTGCAAAGAACAATACGATGTCTTCCGCATATCGCAGTATTTGAACTCCACTCGGCAAATCCATAAAGAATTTGTTAATATACTTATATGTTGGAGCAGATAGGGCTTAAGACGAATGCCTGAGGGACAACAGTGAAAGACTTACGCTCAGTTACATTGGCCATTTACAATTCTTAGGTTCTTATGTAAAGAGTGAATAAATGATATTACTAAAGTCATTGGGTATATTAATCTCATTAAGAAGAGTGCAGAGTAAACCGATATTAACATTATCAAATGCTCCCTTAATGTTAAGAAATACTGCGCAAACAGACTTTTTTGTAGGAAAGCTAGATTAACAGCACACCACAGTGCAATAACTTTATCTGAGGTGGACTTAGAGCGTCGGAAGCCTGATTGCAAAGAATTTATACACTTTTTAGACTCCAAGAACCATTCAAGTCGCCAACAAAGAATACGCTCAAATATCTTTCTTGTGGTAGGATTGCAATGGACCTATATTGTTGTTTAGAAGTACCTATATGTTGTTTAGAAGTACGTGGTTGATATTTTCTTGGGTTATTTACGGAACCAATAGGTCCAGTGAGATTATTGTTGAAGTCTTCACAGCAATCGTTAAACCCGGCCATATTGCTCACAAAGTTGCCCTTAAAGCAGCGTACTGTTTTCCAGAGCTCAGATATAGATATGTTGCAGTCTCTTTCTATCCTTTTTTCTTTTCTCTACGGATGGAATATTTATAAGTTTTTCTGGCATCTGCTGGTTTAATGAAACTTTCTTTCGACGGAGATGAGAAATTGGCCGGCGGAGAAATGCACTTTATCACATTCAGTGTTCCACCATGGGTTAGGTTTTTTGAAATTTTTAGATGAAGGTAAAATACCAAAAATATCCATATATTTATTGTTTAATTTATCAAGAAAATTTGTGTCCTCCAATCATTTGAGGTAAAAAAATCTTTAGAGTTGAGTATACACTATCCTATTATTCTTGGTCTGGTTTTGTTGATTAATGTTTCTCTAGGTCTGTCGAAGAGTGAGATTTCAATCACACAATACACACTATCTGTACACATAGGCAATAGATTACTTCAATTCAAACACAAATCTGAACTGAAACTATTTTGCCTTATTGGTTCTTACAAGCACTTGAACCTGAAGAACGCTAATTGAATCAAATAAAACATATTAAATGCTTTAAAGCGATTGATTGATCTTTTCTTTATTTTTCATTCTTATATACTAATTTGTTTTACAATAAATTGATTTAAATTGGTTAGTAGGTAGAATAAACCAAAGTTGCGTAATTACTCTTTTTTATAGCAAACTTAAAGTTAACAACAATAATTTCTGCTTTGTCAACAACAATGGTTAATGAACTTGTGGCGTACATTCCCTCATATACAACCTTGAATCATAAAATAATAATAACAACTTGGCAACACTGAACAAGAAAATTATAACTGTTAACTTGTTTCATAAAAAATGTAAAAACAAAAAGGAAAGAACATTCTCGATTTATAAGAGTAGTACAAAAGACACGCGTTCTTAACCTAACTAAAATAAGATCTCTTTTTGTTAAAAATTTTAACAAAATTTAAATTAAATTTTAATTTGAATTTTTAATTACTAAAAATTAAGATTGTTTTATTTACGAGATCTAAATATAAATCGTTGAGTCGATTAACAAATCCCCTCATTTGGTGGCCCCGACGTTTTTAACCTAACTAAATTAAGATCTCTTTTTGTTAAATAAATTTTAATTTTTAATTACTAAAAATTAAGAGTGTTTCATTTACGAGATCTAAATATAAATCGTTGAGTGGATTAACAAATCCCCTCATTTGGTGACCCCGACAAACAAGCAAATGGAAGACGCAAAAAACACACAAATGCAGAACAATCAAGCGCAAGGTACCGGGGCACAGACCACTTTAGTGCCACCTGGCCAACATCGTGAGGAGCTCGCCCGCATTTCCGTAAAAATTCCTCCATTCTGGCATGCACGACCAGAACTTTGGTTTGCTCAAATCGAATCGCAATTCGCCACTGCAGGTGTAACTACCGAGCAGACAAAGTATCACACAGTAGTAGCAGCAATCGATAGTGCAATTTTGTCCCAGGTCAGCGACGTAATATTGAATGTGCCAACCGAGAATCAATATTCAACTCTTAAAAAACGTATGTTGGAAGAATTCTCAGTATCCGAACAAAAACGCTTAAAAAAACTACTGCAAGACATTGAACTAGGAGACTTACGTCCATCGCAGCTACTGCGCGAAATGAAAAATCTGGCAGGCAACCAAGTTGACGACGCTTTTGTCAAATCAATGTGGATGACACGTCTTCCCAATCACATGCGCAGCATCATCTCAATCAGCAACGAGCCGCTGGATAACATCGCGATTATGGCCGACAAAATTTCCGAAGTAAACGACAACGTGTCCCTCAGCGAAATTTCAGTGCCAAGGACTACGACAACAGATGACAGCCTACAACAACAAGTACAGCAGTTGACAAAAGAAGTAAGTAATTTAAAAGCTCAACTGCAGCGTTCACGTAGTCGCAACAGATCATCATCGAACAATCGAACCCGAAATAATTCTCGTGCAGATTCACAAACCAACGAAAAATGCTGGTATCACAAAAAATACGGCTCCAAAGCCAAAAAATGTAGAGAGCCATGCAGCGAACATTTAAACTAGCTGGTACATGGCAGACAACCCGTTTTACATCACCGTCTAACAATTTTTGATAAAAATTCTAATTTAAAGTTTCTTGTAGATACAGGTGCGGAAGTTAGTGTAATTCCTCCTGATCGACAACAACAAAAATCTCCAGACAACAACATATTTTTGTTTGCCGCTAACAAATCGGCAATCAAAATATACGGTCAAAAAGAATTGACATTAAACACTGGCTTCCGACGTAATTTAATATGGAACTTCATCATCGCTGAAGTATCTCAACCCATTTTAGGCGCAGATTTTTTAACCTATCATAATTTAATTATTAGTATGAAACTACGTAAATTATTCGATGGTAGCACAAATATTGCGACCAAGTGTAATGTCGCAACCATCGAATCGCCTATTTTAGGTCAGTCAACGATTGACAACAACGACAAATTCCATCAACTCCTAAAATCGTTTCCACAAATCACACAGCCTCAACAAAAACCACCCGCAGCCACACATGATGTCACACACTACATAATTACAACTGGTCAACCAGTAAAAAAATCTTTAGAGTTGAGTATACACTATCCTATTATTCTTGGTCTGGTTTTGTTGATTAATGTTTCTCTAGGTCTGTCGAAGAGTGAGATTTCAATCACACAATACACACTATCTGTACACATAGGCAATAGATTACTTCAATTCAAACACAAATCTGAACTGAAACTATTTTGCCTTATTGGTTCTTACAAGCACTTGAACCTGAAGAACGCTAATTGAATCAAATAAAACATATTAAATGCTTTAAAGCGATTGATTGATCTTTTCTTTATTTTTCATTCTTATATACTAATTTGTTTTACAATAAATTGATTTAAATTGGTTAGTAGGTAGAATAAACCAAAGTTGCGTAATTACTCTTTTTTATAGCAAACTTAAAGTTAACAACAATAATTTCTGCTTTGTCAACAACAATGGTTAATGAACTTGTGGCGTACATTCCCTCATATACAACCTTGAATCATAAAATAATAATAACAACTTGGCAACACTGAACAAGAAAATTATAACTGTTAACTTGTTTCATAAAAAATGTAAAAACAAAAAGGAAAGAACATTCTCGATTTATAAGAGTAGTACAAAAGACACGCGTTCTTAACCTAACTAAAATAAGATCTCTTTTTGTTAAAAATTTTAACAAAATTTAAATTAAATTTTAATTTGAATTTTTAATTACTAAAAATTAAGATTGTTTTATTTACGAGATCTAAATATAAATCGTTGAGTCGATTAACAAATCCCCTCATTTGGTGGCCCCGACGTTTTTAACCTAACTAAATTAAGATCTCTTTTTGTTAAATAAATTTTAATTTTTAATTACTAAAAATTAAGAGTGTTTCATTTACGAGATCTAAATATAAATCGTTGAGTGGATTAACAAATCCCCTCATTTGGTGACCCCGACAAACAAGCAAATGGAAGACGCAAAAAACACACAAATGCAGAACAATCAAGCGCAAGGTACCGGGGCACAGACCACTTTAGTGCCACCTGGCCAACATCGTGAGGAGCTCGCCCGCATTTCCGTAAAAATTCCTCCATTCTGGCATGCACGACCAGAACTTTGGTTTGCTCAAATCGAATCGCAATTCGCCACTGCAGGTGTAACTACCGAGCAGACAAAGTATCACACAGTAGTAGCAGCAATCGATAGTGCAATTTTGTCCCAGGTCAGCGACGTAATATTGAATGTGCCAACCGAGAATCAATAATCAACTCTTAAAAAACGTATGTTGGAAGAATTCTCAGTATCCGAACAAAAACGCTTAAAAAAACTACTGCAAGACATTGAACTAGGAGACTTACGTCCATCGCAGCTACTGCGCGAAATGAAAAATCTGGCAGGCAACCAAGTTGACGACGCTTTTGTCAAATCAATGTGGATGACACGTCTTCCCAATCACATGCGCAGCATCATCTCAATCAGCAACGAGCCGCTGGATAACATCGCGATTATGGCCGACAAAATTTCCGAAGTAAACGACAACGTGTCCCTCAGCGAAATTTCAGTGCCAAGGACTACGACAACAGATGACAGCCTACAACAACAAGTACAGCAGTTGACAAAAGAAGTAAGTAATTTAAAAGCTCAACTGCAGCGTTCACGTAGTCGCAACAGATCATCATCGAACAATCGAACCCGAAATAATTCTCGTGCAGATTCACAAACCAACGAAAAATGCTGGTATCACAAAAAATACGGCTCCAAAGCCAAAAAATGTAGAGAGCCATGCAGCGAACATTTAAACTAGCTGGTACATGGCAGACAACCCGTTTTACATCACCGTCTAACAATTTTTGATAAAAATTCTAATTTAAAGTTTCTTGTAGATACAGGTGCGGAAGTTAGTGTAATTCCTCCTGATCGACAACAACAAAAATCTCCAGACAACAACATATTTTTGTTTGCCGCTAACAAATCGGCAATCAAAATATACGGTCAAAAAGAATTGACATTAAACACTGGCTTCCGACGTAATTTAATATGGAACTTCATCATCGCTGAAGTATCTCAACCCATTTTAGGCGCAGATTTTTTAACCTATCATAATTTAATTATTAGTATGAAACTACGTAAATTATTCGATGGTAGCACAAATATTGCGACCAAGTGTAATGTCGCAACCATCGAATCGCCTATTTTAGGTCAGTCAACGATTGACAACAACGACAAATTCCATCAACTCCTAAAATCGTTTCCACAAATCACACAGCCTCAACAAAAACCACCCGCAGCCACACATGATGTCACACACTACATAATTACAACTGGTCAACCCGTTTTTGCAAAACCACGCCGCCTTGCTCCAAGTATGCTGAAAGCTGCCAAGGTAGAAATACAATCTTTGCTTGATGCCGGTATCTGTCGCCCCTCCTCCAGCCCATGGGCAAGTCCACTTCACATGGTAAAGAAAAAGAACGGCGAGTGGAGACCTTGCGGGGACTATCGTAAATTGAACGCCATCACAGAGCCAGACCGGTACCCAATCCCGCACATACACGATTTTACCCATTGGCTAGAAGACAGCAAAATTTTTTCAACAATTGATTTGCGTAGGACATATCATCAAATCCCCATAGCCCCATCAGACGTCCCTAAGACGGCCATAACGACACCATTCGGCATGTACGAGTTTACACACATGACATTCGGCGTAAGAAATGCGGGACAAACCTTTCAACGCCTGATGGACCACATACTTCGCGATTTCGATTTTGCCTACGCCTACCTGGATGACATTTTAATCGGTTCAAAAGATATCGAGCAGCATACACAGCACGTACAAATGGTGTTTAAAAAACTTCAAAATAATGGAATCGTCATAAATCCATCGAAGTCCAATTTCGGTAAGTCCGAAGTTAAATTTCTTGGTTTTACAGTGAGTGAGAATGGCATCCGCCCACCGCCGGAGAGAGTCGAGGTTATAACTAGTTATAAATTGCCAGAAAGAGTTTGTGACTTAAAACGATTTATGGGCATGATAAATTTTTTCGAAGATTCTTGCCTAAAGCCGTCGCTCATCAGGCAACACTATTTGAATTCACTCGTGGTAATAAGAAAAACGACACATCAGTCATTAAATGGACCGAGGAAGGGAAACTCGCTTTCGAGCAGTGCAAGCAACAACTACGTGAAGCCAAATACCTTGCTTTTCCCAAATCTAACGCGAAACTCGCACTAATGGTTGACGCGTCAAACATCGCAGTAGGCGCCGTTTTACAGCAAGAACATAACGGTAGCTTTCAACCACTCGGTTTCTATTCAGAGCGTTTAACCGAAGCACAGCGTAAGTACAGCACATACGATAGGGAGCTTTTGAGCGCATACAAAGCTGTCAAACATTTTCGCCACCTTTTAGACGGACGAGAGTTTTGTATATATACAGACCACAAGCCCTTACAATTCACATTCAAACAAAAGCTAGACAAGGCAAGTCCTAGACAAATTCGCCATCTAGACTTTTTGAGCCAATTCACTACAGACATAAGGCACATATCTGGCAGAGAAAATGTAGTGGCCGACACCTTGTCGCGTATAGAAGCTATTCATGTAAGCCACACGATTGATTTTGAAAAATTATCATCCGCTCAGAACGATGATGAAGAGATCAAATCCTTGTTGAATGGCACTTCAGGTCTACAACTCAAAACAAACGTGCTGCCTGACACAAACATTTCCATATATTGCGACATCTCAGTGCGCTCAGACCTTTTTTAACAAAAGAATTTCGCAGAACAGCAATCGAATGCATTCACAATTTATGTCACACCAGCGCAAAGAAGACTACCAAGCTTGTAGCCGAAAAATTTGTTTGGCCAAATATGAGAAAAGATTGCCGTCTTTGGGCTAAAGCTTGCATAGCCTGCCAAAAAAGTAAAATTCATCGCCACAACAATGCACCACATTGTGAATATTTTACCACCGCCGATCGTTTTGATCACGTCAACATCGACATCGTTGGTCCTCTTCCAGTGTCTAGAGGATTTCGCTATTGTTTAACGATGATCGATAGGTTCACCCGCTGGACAGAAGTATGTCCAATAGAAGACATTACAGCTGAAAATGTTGCTTTTGCATTTTATTCAACGTGGATCTCAAGATTCGGAATACCACTAAGAGTTACCACCGACCAAGGACGCCAATTCGAATGCCATTTTTTTTAAGAATTAACAAAAATCCTCGGCATTAAGCATTTGAGAACAACAGCTTATCATCCAGCCGAAAATGGACTTATTGAGAGATTCCACCGTTCTTTAAAAGCTGCAATTAAATGTTACGAGTCGGAAAATTGGGTTGAAATATTACCGCTAATTCTTCTAGCATTCCGAGTTACATATAAAGAAGATATCGACGCAACGCCTTCTCAACTAGTTTATGGATCAAGTCTACGCCTCCCAGGTGAATTTTTAACAGTGAGTAAAGAAAACCAAACATGTCAAAATGAATTCGTCAACAAACTTAAAAAATTCATGAACGACTTGCGCCCAACTAGTACGTCTTCACACGACAAGCAGAAACCGTGGTAACATTGATGAGACAAAAATACAATTTATTGATGAAAGCAGTTATCGTAAAGCAGTAAACGAGTTCGAAAACTGCAAAAAGAACTTTTATACCTATCAGCTGAAGAGTAGCAAAGGTCTACAGGTAGTCATTAAAGGTGTAGATTCATACGTTGATCCAGCTGAAATAAGAGCCGGACTCCAAAAAGCGGGTTTTAAAATAAAAAGTGTAGATAATCTCCGTAATCGGGAACGTGTTCCCCAACCACTATTTCGCGTTGAACTGGAACCTGGAGATATCAGATTGAAGAAGAACGAAACGCACCCCATTTACAATCTGAAATACCTGTTACACCGTAAAATAACTGTAGAGGAGCCGCATAAGCGTCCAGGACCTGTCCAGTGTCTAAATTGTCAAGAATATGGTCATACTAGGGCTTACTGTAAGTTGCCTCCGGTTTGCGTTGTATGTGGTGAGCTACATTGTTCCGCCCAATGCGACAAAGCAAGGGATGACTCGAAAGTTAAAAAATGCAGCAATTGCGGTGGAAACCACACTGTAACCAGAGAGGCTGTCCAGTTTTTTCCATGGTAAGGAAAACCACTCAAAAACTAAATACTCCTGCTAAGCACCAACAATATCGAGTAAATGCTCTTTATCCTCAGTTAGCCCAACCAACAACACAACATGTTTCATACGCAGATATGGTAAAAACCAATCATACTTCAGTACATAAAGCGGCACCGACAACTAATTCTACTCCTAATTTGCAATCGCATCCTAAAGAACAAACACCATCTGGTAATTTTAATCGTTTCGAAGCAAGCCTCAAGACATTAGTGCATTCGATAAACAGTTTTATGAGCTCTATGAGCAGCATGATGCAAGAAATGGTACGCATGCAATCTACTATGTTGCAGGCGTTAATTAACAAACCATGAACTGTTTAAAAATATGTTTCTGGAACGCAAACGGCTTGCGCCAACACAAAAATGAACTCGAGTACTTCCTTAAAAAGGAACAAATTGATGTCATGCTGGTTTCAGAGACTCACTTAACAACAAATAGCTTTTTTAAAATAAATGGCTATATCTTATATGACACCAAAGACCCCCGTGGCAGAGCATGTGGTGGTTCAGCAATACTAATAAAGGCTCGAATCAAACATTATTTACAGTGTGATTTTTGTGAAGATTACCTACAAGCAACAAACATCTACATTGAAGAATTTCATCAAAATTTAGTTATTTCTTCGATTTATTCACCTCCTAGGTTTCAAATATCAGAGAGCGATTTCTTCAAATCACTAGGTCCCTTTTTCATAGCATCAGGCGACTACAACGCTAAACATACATTTTGGGGATCACGCCTAATAACTCCAAAAGGTCGTATCTTATTTGACACAATTTCAAAAATGCATCTGAATGTAATATCGAGTGGACAACCCACCTATTGGCCTACTGATCGACAAAAAATACCTGATGTTATCGATTTTGGCGTGATTAAGGGTATTCCGAGATAAACGATTAAAGCTGAAGCGTCACTTGAATTATCCTCAGATCATTCACCCACTATCTTCTATATATGGGACAAACAAAACATCATATCACTAATGACTAGCACAAGCATTAATTGGTCGAAATATAGAAAGTATCTTAGTACTCATTGTTCGGAAAACATCCCGCTAAGAACACCTGAAGACGTAGAGCGCAGTCTTATTGATTTTGGCCAAAACCTCAAATCAGCTGCCCAACATTCAACAATAACCCGACAATTAGCTAGATACAATCAAATTTATTCTGCAGATATCGAACGGCTCTTGGCTGAAAAAAGAAAAATTCGTAGAGAATGGCAATCACAGAGATCTCCTCAACTCAAAAGCAGACTTAAAGAATGCACGAACCGGCTAAGAGACATGCTGGAATCTGGAAGAGTAGCATCCCTGAAAACCTATTTGGGAGACCTAGACGCAACTCCTCAATCAGATTATTCGTTATGGCGTGCCTGTAGAAACCTTAAAAGGCCAGTCTTACGTAAGCCTCCCTTGCGAACTTCAGCTGGAGGCTGGGCAAGGAGTGATACCGAAAAAGGAAATTTATTTGCTGGACATTTGAAAAAGGTTTTTACCTCAAATATGTTGACCGATATAGTTGAGTTGCCAGTTGTCGAGGCTAGTGCTGCAGTCCCGATAAGATTTGAATTTGGTGATCTTGAAAAGGCAATAATGGATTTAAGCACCAAAAAAGCCCCTGGCGTTGATAAAACCAGTAACAAGATGTTAATTGAGTTGCCCCGTATAGCTCGCAGAATCGTTCTTTTTATTTTTAATGCCATTTTACGTCTTGAGTACTTTCCCACAGAGTGGAAGGTGTCCTTGGTTACCATGATTCCTAAACCAGGAAAAGACCACACAAAAATTGAATCATACAGACCAATAAGCCTTTTGTCAAATATGTCAAAACTGTTTGAGAGGATGTTAATAACTAAGCTTAACCCTATTCTAAGCGACAAAGGAAGTATTCCAAACCATCAATTCGGCTTCAGGAAAAAACATAGTACGATCGAACAAACTCACAGGTTAGTCAATGTTGTTAAGAAGACTTTTGAAGAGAGAAAATACTGCTCTGCGCTTTTCATCGACGTTTCTCAAGCATTTGATAAGGTATGGCATGAAGGCCTAATATATAAGCTAAAACTGAACTTGCCCGTAAACCTATATAAGCTGCTAGATAGTTATTTAACCGAACGAAAATTTATTGTAATAGAAGGAGACTTTTTGAGCTCACCCCAGCCAATCGAAGAAGAGTAATTATGTAAATTTCTGTTTTACTCTCTCGTTGCTAGTTTCTGCTAGGAAAGTTACTGAACAGACGTAATAACATTTTTCATTTTATCAGAATTGTTCTTTTTTTAACAAAGAACTAAACTAACTTAGACGCAGCCGATAGTTCGCCGCCGCACTGTGGTCAATATTTTGAGATAGCGGCCAAAACTCCTTTTGGTTTTTGTTCTCCGATTTTTAAATTATTAGACTCATATGAAAGTAGACAGTAGTAAACCTCGGGAGCCAAAAAATTAGAACTCTATTTCAACTATTTCACTGAGAACAAATGGGCTTTTTCAGAATTTAGTAAATTTATGATATTTTTAGTTAATTTTTAAAGTTTAAATGATCATAACTTTTTTGTTTTTCAAGATTTTTGACGAAATAAATTTTGTGTTGTAAAATTGAAGCTCTACTATTTTCAGAACAATTTAAATATTTTTTTTTTAAAAGGTCAAATTTCTCGGAAATTTCCTACTTCATAGAGCACAACTCCTGTGAGTCAAGCTGAGTCAAAACACAATTTTACTATTTTGTAGTCCTAACTCTCCCCTACATTCCTATATACATGTACATGCATCGGGACTGCAATTTTTCTGACCCAAGGTAAGATATTCGGTACAAATGCACGTTATATTTTTTGAGAAGTTATTTGTATGTGAAAGTGGCTATTATGCATATATTTTGATGAAATTTTGTACAAGAGTTCTTATTGACCCAAAAAATAATTCTGTTTAAATTAGGAGAAGTTGGCCCATATTTGGACCTAGTCCACATAGAAGGGTGTATCAAAGTTTTGACAAAAATGACAATAGAACTCTCAAATTATGTGGTATCTGGCAATTCATTTGGAAAAGGTAAAAAATGATTATATTGCCATCTAATATTACACAACTTAAATACCTGAAAATTGCAAATAAATTTAAAACCAATGGAAATAACTGGTAAAACCAAGTACCTGTTATATTATATTTCAAAGAGGTAAAAAAGATCATGTTGAAACTTCGAGCAATAGTATATTAATCCATGCATTCATTTTTTTCTTCATTATTGTTTAAACAATGGCTAAATTCAGTTATAGTGTTCTATCTGATATATATTTTGAACGGAAAGATGAAAACGACATTATTTTACATATAATGAATAATCCATTCTTCAAAATATGCGACAAATAATAAATTAAAATTCATAACTTAAAAATAAAAAACTTTTTAAATACTTTAAGAAAACGGTACAATCAATGTTCCAGAAACAAGAAATTGTTTACTCACGCAACCAAGAATGGCTAAGAAATAAACTTATTTTTAAAAAGCCATCAGTAACTACCACGGAAAATGGAAAAGGTGGTCGACCAGCAAAGCCAATTGATAATTGTAGTGAAAGATTACGAAGACGCAAGCTTAAACATATCAATGAAGAAGTTTCTTGTAGCATCATAAAGGATTCATTTCTGCATAAAATTCAACCATCGAAAACTAAAAAGAGTAAAATTGCTATCATTGAAAAAATAGTGGAAGCAAGCCCCAGACGCACAAAAAGGATTTTAGAAAGTATGCCGACACCAACTGAAGAAAATAAATTTACTCCAGAAGAAGCATTTGCACTATTTTTGGATTTGAAAGTGACTAAAAACCAATATACAGAATTGCGGAAGCGAACCAATGAAAAAAATTGTGGAATTTTTCCATCATATCGAGATATAGTTTCTGCCAAAAAAGATTGCTTACCTTCAAAAACTGCTATTAGTGTAACTTAAAGTTCAGCAGAAATAAAATTGCAGGATCTTCTTGAACACACTGCAGAACGATTATTAAAGACATTTGATGTTGACTATTTAAACAAGTTTAAAAATTGCAGCATGACTTTAATTTCTAAATGGGGATGTGTTGGGTCCTCTGGCCAGAAACAATACATACAATGTAATGCGGAAAATTCATCAGATGCCAATTTATTCATGATTTCTTTCGTTCCATTACGTTTAACAAAAACTTATATTGGTTCAGAGCCGTCAACTAGTAGAGCTGCAGAGATAGATGTATGGAAGAATGAAATTCCCCCGTCAACAAAATTTTGTAGACCAATAAAGTTTGCTTACAAAAAAGAAACTAAATATTTCATAACTGAAGAAGTTGGCAAAATAACAGATGAAATTAAAGAACTTCAACCAGTCATATTTGAATTTAATGACCAATGCATCGAAGTTAACTTTAAAATGTCACTTACAATGATCGATGGAAAAGTTGCACAAGCTTTAACCGAAACAAAGTCTTCGTCAAGCTGCACCATATGCCAAAAAACATCAAGTCAATTGAGCCAACCACCAACACAAGACGAAAGTTTTAATGAAGCATATGAATTTGGAATGTCACCTCTTCATGCTAGAATTCGTTTTATGGAGCATATTCTTAAATTGGGATACGTTGCCCGTTAGGCGAAACAGTGAGAAACAACAAAGAAAATTTGGAAAAAAGAAAGCAAAAAAAAGATATTCAAGAAAAATACCGTGAGATAGGCCTTATAATTGACCAGCCAAAGCAAGGAGAAGGAAATTCTAATGATGGAAACACAGCAAGGAGATTTTTTTCCGATCCAGAAACTGCAGCTTCTATAACTGGAGTAGATTATGATTTAATACGACGATTCTAAATCATATTAGAAGTTATAGCATGTAGCAAAAAGATAGATGCAAAAAAATTTGGTCAGTATGCTAATGAGACAGCAACCCTTTATAACCAAAAATATTCTTGGAGACATATGCCAACCATAGTTCACAAAATTTTGTTCCATGGGGAACAAATAATTCAGCACAATATGCTTCCAATTGGAGATCTCTCAGAAGAAGCGCAAGAAAAAAGGAACAAAGACTACAGATTCTTTCGCGAGCACAATACAAGAAAAATTTCCAGATATTGTACTAATGAAGATCGTATTACTATTTTGTTGTGCACATCAGACCCATATATGTCCAGTATTCGACAAAAATTGAAGCTTTAATATTCTGTAAAATTATTCTATTAACATCCATAATTCTCATTGTGTTTTGTAGAATGTTATTACTTATAGAGTATTTTTGGCTTCTCTAAAATTAGGAAAAAGATTTCCTGATGATCTGGCCTTTCCCCCAACAAATAAATTGCATTTTTATTATAAAACGTTATGGGTAATTAGCATAATATTAAATAATTAATATTTGAATTCCCAAAAATTTTATTAATAACGAAATATGCAACTGCTTTTGCAAACCTTGGCAACACTTGTTTTTTTCGATTCTCTTGCGAGAACAAAATTAACTTGTGAATGCTTTTCATCACACCTTACTTCTGCATTCAGTGATGGCAAAAAACCATCCAATTGTAGAAGGACAGTAGGGAAAAATAAAAACGTGGTTTGTTTGTTGGTGTTTTGTTGAAGCTTTAATATTCTGTAATATTATTCTATTAACATGCATAATTCTCATTGTGTTTTGTAGAATTTTATTACTTATAGAGTATTTTTGGCTTCTCTAAAATTAGGAAAAAGGTTTCCTGATGATCTGGCCTGAGCAACCAGTGAAATACGTATAGGGACTAGCTCTTTCCCCCCACAAAAAAAATGCATTTTTATTATAAGACGTTATGGGTAATTAGCATAATATTAAATAATTAATATTTGAATTCCCAAAAATTTTATTAATAACGAAATATGCAACTGCTTTTGCAAACCTTGGCAACACTTGTTTTTTTTCGATTCTCTTGCGAGAACAAAATTAACTTGTGTATGCTTTTCATCACACCTTACGTCTGCATTCACTGATGGCAAAAACCATCCAATTGTAGAAGGACAGTAAGGAAAAATAAAAACGTGGTTTGTTTGTTGGTGTTTTGTTGAAGCTTTAATATTCTGTAATATTATACTATTAACATGCATAATTCTCATTGTGTTTTGTAGAATTTTATTACTTATAGAGTATTTTTGGCTTCTCTAAAATTAGGAAAAAGGTTTCCTGATGATCTGGCCTGAGCAACCAGTGAAATACGTATAGGGACTAGCTCTTTCCCCCCAACAAATAAATTGCATTTTTATTATAAAACGTTATGGGTAATTAGCATAATATTAAATAAGGAAATCAACCTCATTAGAGTTAGATGAAGAAGCTAAACAACTACTGCAAAATGAAAATCAAAGCTATTTGGAAGAAATTTTTACTAATATTGTTTAATTAATACTAGTTTAAAGATTATAATTTGTTTCTAATTTTAGTATAAATTTTTAATAATACATTTAAATAAAATAAATGTGCACTTTAAATCAATAGTAAAAGTTTACTTAAAATTTTATCGATGTTGTGTTCTGTATATAAAATATCCAAATGGTATTGATATTGTTGGGAATTTCAGTGTTAATTTTCAGTTTAATCCTCACAAGAATTAGCTTTCTTCCAAAAAAACCAACCTTTGGCCCCTGTGAATATTGAGACTAAATAAATGTCAGGGGCCAAATGTTGGCATTTTCTGACCAAAATTAAGTTTAGGAATAATAAATAAGTATTGGTTGTAAAATACGATTGAAGAAAATAAGAAATTATAAAAAAATACCTATTTAAAATGTCAAAATATTCAACTTTTACATGGAAACTCAACAAAAAATTAAAATGCATTTTTAACTCCACATTACTTACGTTCCTAAACAGTCGAATTTTACGTTTGAACACGCAGAGTTTTGACCGCTATCTCGCGAAATTGACCACTGTGCGCCGCTAATTATATTTTTTATTTGTCGTGCACCTGCTCAAAATTTCCTTCAGTCTCATCGCCTACGTACATACGTATGTATGTAATTTTTTTCTGCTATGTCTAGAAATTGTTGAATTTTTTCATTTGAAGTGATAGTGTAAAAAGGAAATGTTATATTACGTTAGATTTTTTGACAATTACAACAATTCTCATTTGATTTCTCTCTTGCAAAATCTAATGAGAATATTAATAGTCAGAGTTATAGTGTGAAACGGGCTTAAGGTGATATCTCATAACATTTTGTAAAAAAAATCTTTGCGCATATGTTTAAGCTAAAAGCACAAAACACAAAAACAAAATTTGATAACTTTATTAAAATTCTTTGAGTTAATCTACATATAAATTTAGCTGTGCAAAATCGAATCATTCTTCCGACAACACTGGTGTTAAGTTTCGTTTCCGATTGACCTAGCGATATTTCCGTCTAGCTCGTGAGTCCCAACCCTTCCCACTAGCCGCGTAACCTAACAAAAAATAAATAAAATGCAAAAACACAAAATTCAAAAACAACTGACTTAACACACCAATACTGAACGAGACGGATGGTTATCTCTGGACAAACCCTCTCAACCTAGTCGCGATTGTATCCACAAGCATGTTTTCCCCCGACCCAAATTTATCTTGACTTCTAGTTTTATTTTTTTATAATGCAACTTTGTTGTTTACCTACCAATTAATTAAATCTTTTAGTTTTTATCTAAGAGATATTTATTATTTATAAAATTAAAAATCAAACAAAAAAGTTTTTGAAAATAGAAGAAAATATGAAAAAACCATTTGTTTCAAAAAAATTTTGTTAATAATTGTACATGTTTGAAAAGATTTTTCGCCAAAATGAATTCATTAGTGCACACTAATTGATTGTTGATTTAAAAAATTATATATATAGTTTTTGTCATAATCGGGAGGGGGCAAGGGGTAGTCTCAAGGAATTGGGAACTATAATTTATACAAGTGAAAGCATTTTAAAATTTAACAATAATAAAACTATTAAATTAAAACAATTACCTTCTCCTATTGTCAATGCAATCAATATTAAGAATGAGCATATGACGACACTGCAGAAAAGAAGTATGAATAGTATGATATGAGTTTCCAGGACTCTTCGCAGAGCCCGACGAAAAACTAACATACACACACAAAAACGGATTCACCAGTATACACTTAGTTTTATTCTTATCCCGTAGCACTCAAAACTGAAGTTGACACACAAATAGAAAAACTTTTAGATGATGGAATTATAAGACCGTCTAGGTCCCCTTATAACTCACCGGTTTGGATAGTTCCAAAAAAAACGGACTCAGCCGGCAACAAACAATATAGGGCAGTCATAGATTACTGAAACCTAAATATGTTAACAATTCCGGACAGGTATCCAATTCCGGAGATTAATGAAGTCCTTTCGCAAATAGGAAATAAAAAATATTTTTCCGTTATAGACTTAAAAAACGGTTTCTATCAGATCCCGTTAAAAGAATCTGATATTGAGAAAACAGCATTCTCTATTAAAAACGGCAAGTACGAGTTTACGCGACAACCTTTTAGTCTGAAAAATGCACCCGAAGCTGACCACCTCCTCCATGTAAGGCAAATATTCGAAACCCTAGATTTTTTCAGAAATCTGTTAAATTTTTAGGATTTATAATTTCACATGAGGGAATAAAAACAAACCCAGAGAAGGTCGAGGCAATTTTAAAAATACCCTATCCTAAGACGGAGAATCGCAAAGCCACTAACATCTCTCCTTAGAGGAGGAAAAGGTCGAATAAGCAAAAAATCCTTCCGCTACCGAAGCCTTTAACAAAAGAAAGAAAATTGTCTTACTTTTGAAGTCTTAATGATGGCATATCCAGATTTTAGGCAAGAATTCTCGCTAACAACAGACGCCTCTAATTTCGCATTGGGTGGGGTTTTGTCACAAAAAGATAAACCAATTACCTTCTTATCTAGAACGTTAAATAAATTAATTAACGGTAGCTCAACACAGCGATCAAAATTCTTCTGATAATTTAATTTACAGCGTTGAAGCTCCATAAATTCTTTTAAAAATCAATTATTCTTATCAAAAGATCAAACTACTACGTATCAATTCAAAATCGTATTATCTACCTACCACCGACACCTTATTAGGGAGCCCAACTACAGCCTCAATAACCTAGTTCAATATCTGAAGCGTTATTTAAATCCGTCCGTAATAAATATATTAAAACTGCCGAACAAACACAAGGTATGGTACAGGAACTCTACCCGTAACTACAATGTAAGATTTTCACAATTTCATGTAGATGACGTAACAGACGAAGAAGAACAGCAGAACATAATAATTAAAACACATACACGAGCACATAGAAATAGCCTTGAAAATAAAAACCAAATAATCGAAAAGTACTATTTTCCTTCTATGACACATAAAATAAAGGTGATCTATAACTGCACAATAGCAAAGAACACAAATATCGTTGTCATCCAGCAAAACCACTCTGCAGCCAACACCTGTTCCCCAATTTCCGGGACAAATCATGCATTTAAAGAATTAGTTTTAACCGCCATAGAAAAAAAACCGACTTCAAAACAGATAGATGGGCACAAATTATAACTAAAAATGTTAGAAGTAATCTATAAGAATTAGATTTAAACCCGCCAAAATTAGCGGGAAGAAAGTAAGGACTATGTGAATGTCAAGCATCGCCCTATTACTGTTCAGAAGTTAAACTATTTTCACCAGCATCCGTCTTTTATGGAGACACCATTCAAGCCTGTCTGTAACGGTTTCAAAGATAAGGCCACATAGATCAAATAACATATCATATTGGAACACCCTTTAATTTACAATTTTAAATTAAAGACCTGTTCTTATAGAGGACTTGGTCACAAAGATTCTTTGTAAATTTCAACTGTCTGTCTATAACAGTTCTAAAGTTTAGCAACATACATAGAATTACATTAAATATTGGTACACCCTTTTATTTCCAAATTAAAATTTTATACTTTTTTTATAGCTGAATTAGCAATACAGGTTCTTTGTAAATTTCAGCGGTCTGTGTACAACTGTTCAAAAGTATGGCCATATACATCAAATTAAATAACCTATTGGAGCACCCTTTAATTTAAAATTTTGAATATTTATACATTTTGTTATAACGGTCATAGCAACGGTCATTAAAGGGACACCCTTTAATTTTTAAAATAATGAACTGTTTTTAAAACTGGACCAAACCATAACCTTTCAAATAAAGAAAAAAAAATTAAAATCGATTCAGAAATGGCTGAATACTGCGGTTACATACATAAACAAGAAGCAACATTCTAACAAATTGATAACCTCCTTCTTTTTTGAAATCAGTTAAAAATGGAAAAAACAGGAATAATAAATTCCTTAATCTTAAATAAAATGCGAATTGAAATTGCTATTGAAAAATTAGGGGATGAAATGATACCTTTTGCATAAGTAGAGGATGTACTAGAATACGCAAATTTAAACGTTGTGTACCACACCTAAACGTAAAGATTTTTTCTACATTTAATTTGACATTTCTCAATTTCAGACTAATTCAATTTAAACCATTGAAAGATGAATGGTCAGAATGGTGGCAAGAAATGGCAACGTTGATCATCAATTTTTGAAGAAAATCATCTTCAGTGATGGGGCAAAAGTGATTGTCGAAAAACCAATGCACCCACAAAGAGTGACTGTTTGGTGCGCTTTATGCGCTGGCGGCAGGAAGTTACTGTGAATGGTGTTAGCTATCGTGAGATGATAACGAATTTTTTATGGCCCGAGTTGGAAGATATGGATGTGGACGATATGTGGTTTCAACAAGACGGTGCCACTTGCCACACAGCTAACGAAACAATGGCTCTTTTGCGCGACAAATTCAATGGCCGTGTTATCTCACGTGGTGGCGATGTCAATTGGCCGCCAAGATCATGTGAATTGACACCGTTGGACTTCTTTCTTTGGGGTTAATTGAAAGAAAAGGTGCACGTCGATAAACCAGCAACAATTTAAGAGCTAAAGGATGATGTGGAACAAGATTAACATGGGCACCTTCCGCTTGGCCTAATCCCACGGTGGTCTTACCACTGAGTGAAATATATGCGTAGACTAGCGCCCCCATTGTGTAGTATAACAACACTTTACGACTGCCACCAATCGCAATTTGTGACTGATAGAGTCACAATTTATATAATATGGCAAGCCTTAACCAAGGCAAGCCTAGATCCATATAAAAGCCTCTTGCTTAGGGGTTTGGAGACTATCCAAACTCCGTCTGTTGAGAGTGCAACAGCACACTTGATCGACCGTGCACCATACCTACATAAATCGATCTTAAACCACAACCACCACGTGTACCCCCGAAGGGGACCTCACCAACAACCGGTCACAGAGAGGATATGCTCTCTGTGGGGCTACCGATTCCCGTGGTACCAGTCCCTTGTGCACTGGTCGGGCCTCGAAGAGAAACCGTGTGTTTTAAGACACAGACCTTTTCTTCCAGATTTAGGTTCTAGGAACCCTAGCGTCTGGTGCCCCTATTTTCCCCGAGTGAACCGCGTCAAAGCATTTGCCATTCCTGCAGTGACAATTGGAACCCCCGGGGGGAAAGAGCTAAAGGATGGGATAATTCGGCACATTAACCTCAATTATGCCTCAACATCATCGACAATTCGGAACATCGGATGGAGGGGTGTCGCCGATGTCGCAGCGGTCATTTGACCGATATTTGGTTCCATACAAAATTGAACCATACCAATATTATCAAAATAAAAAAGAAATTAGATGCCTTCTTTTCACCATCTCCACCTGGCAATTTCTTTGGGTTTGTAAAATATCTATTGATTATCACAACTGATTCATATTCCATGCTTTGCTCAGTGTCGCTTTTGGACAAATTTTTAATAAGACAGTTTCCAGTATCAAATCTTTCTCTATTTTCATCCTCAGAATGCAGGTTTTCATACACGTTTTCCGATAACTTAACACGAGCTGTTAAAATTTTATACACAGTCTTCGGTATTTCCTCTGTCAAACAAATATTCAAATTCATCTTTCAGAATTTCATTTTGTGGTAAGCCAAGAGGATTTGAGTTACCTTTTATCTGAATTAACACATACGTTCTAAATAGTGGCAAATATCTAATTGCAGAATGAAAAATTTCATCCACAGTTTTTAAGAATAAATATATTATAATTTAAATCTAAATCAATAATAAATTTTATAAATAAATTTCTGTTTTAATATCAAATTAAAATTAAATTTATTTATACGATAAAGATTGGAACACTGAAAAGCAAACCAACAAATTTTAGTAAATAATATTACAACTTTAAGAAACACAAGAAAATCAAGTAACATAATACTTTAAACCAAACGATAATGCACTAAACAAGCACTCAAGATTTTCGAAGTTCATGGATTATTAAAATTGAAAAAAAAACTACTCGTTGTCATACAAATGTTGCAAACAACCATCATGTCTTTTAACATACATATAATAAAATCCAAAGCAATTTTAAAAAATTTATTTAGGATATATTCAATATTCTAGCGGACTATTTATAGGTGCCCTCCTTGAAATATCTATGTAAGTTTTTTGTCCAATTCTTGAAGGTATATTTAGGCGTATATGTATCTCTGCTCTAGAACTGCATATAAATATGTAATTACCCAATATCTTGTTTAAACAACAATTTTTAAAGTTTTCATTAAATTCTTATGCATTTAGATATTATCAAAAGAAAACAAACAAAACAAAAGAAAACTTCTAAATTCTAATCTGCTTTTTTCTTTTGGTCTTTGTTTGTCATGAATGCTTTTATATGAACCAAGACGATCGCTGCTTACTCCTCGTTGATTTTTGATATTATTGGAAAAGTACCAAAACCTGGTTATCAACAACCGTTTTTCATTACAAGCTTTTTGTCGCTTTATTTAATAAAAATATGCAACTTTTTGTTATCTATTCCTTTTAAGAAATGCTTTTAGACTTGCACTACTTTTATTGTTGAATTAGCGACCAACAATAAAATGTGTTATTTATTTGTTGTATATTTATGTTAATTGATTATGTTATTGATTAATTAAATAACATGTATTTTAACAATTTCTAAACAAAAAATAAACTCAATCAAACTAAAATGTACACTAAAAGCACAAATCGAGTATTAGATGTAACAAAGAGAACCCAAGAGGAGAAACGGCGTATAAACAGGACGGCAAATAATACTAATTCAACCCGTCTCTTTCACACGTTGATTAGTTTTCTTTTGTGTTATTTCGTAAACATTGGTTTTCTTTTGTGCTATTTTCCGGAGCATAAAAATTAAACGTATTTTAACAAGGTAAGAATAAGGGTTGAAAATTTTAAAGAAATTTAAATTACTTTAACATTTATTTATTTTTTTGCAGAAATATAGAAAAGCAAGCATATTCAAGGTAAGTTGCGATTGGTTTTTTTTTTGTTATTCATTAACATATGTAAGTATGATTTATTTTATTTTGCAGAAACCTAAGAAGTTGTGAAATTGGGAAACAATATGTAAGAATCAACAACTTTCAAGAAAATGTATATATTTTAATTATTTTTATTTTCAGGAGTATAAGATGCATCAAGGATTGTCCACCAGGGGAAAAATTACACAGTTTCCCAAAGGACCCGAGGAGGTAAGTGTAAAACTTAAAAGTTAAACAAATAAAACTTAAAAATGAAATAAAATCCATGCTCCAGGCCGAATACCGGCTATGCAGAAAATCTTTAGTAAGCGAAGCCGGTGTAGGTCATACCATAGAAGAGAATTCCGAGCGTCTGGCTGAAGGCCAGCTATGCAGAAAATCATTGTGTTTGTGTGTGTTAATCCATAGAGCGGAAAATTCTTGCGCCCGGCGTGTTATTTGCGTTTATGTCTTTATTTCTTGAGCTGTAGGAGGCAACCACTTGAAATTTGCAGACAATAATTAAAATTATAATTTATAAACAAGTATACAAAATTAAACCTAAAAATTAAAAGGTGTTCCGATAGTGACGTGATTTGCATGTATGTATATGGCCTAAGTTTTGAACGATAACAGGTATGGCCACTATAACAAATAGTAAAAATTAAAGGGTGTGCCGACAGTGACGTGATTTGCATAAACATTGACTAATTTTTTAACTATAATAGATAGACTCTTGAAATTTTCATAAAACCTGTATTACTATGACCCCTATAAAAACAATAAAAATTTAAAGGGTTTTCCGACAGTGACGTCTTTTGCATGTAAAACGACGTATTTTTTCAACCGTAATAAATAGACTTTTCCCATTTGTGTAGAAGATGTGGAGAATATTCAAACAGCTTTAACCGACCAACTGAAAGCTATTCCAGTATCCGAGTTCTAACAGCGCTGTGTTACTTTTAAGGAGATAGTGTAAATTTGTAATTTATTTTCAATAAAAAAATTAGGAATCAGTGTCAATAGTTAATTTATACACCTCGTAGAAGAATAGTTTTCCCATTTCATTTAGGCTAAAAATCCGAAAACCCACACTAAAATTATATTTTTAAGTTGTATTCAAATTTTATTTCAATCTGCACAGTAGTTTTAAAGATGTCAAGAAATTTGAGCCGAATAAATTTTTCACAAAATTTTAAAAATATTTGCTTCAGAAAAATTGTTCAACAATGATCCCATATGAAAATCATTCAAACAATCCTAGTTGGTCTCACCTTCATACACTTGTACCTGCTGTATGCAATTTATGTTGTATGCTGCCTTTTTTTAGTCTTTATTTAATAAAAATTTCAAATGCATTTGCGACTTGTGATTATACCTGACATTGTGCCAATAAATATAAATGGGCAAATACGTAAAAATCGAACTGAACTAAATTGAACTGCAATTGAAAAACCGGTGACCGGTATCTGTGTTGAATACGATGGAATTTTATTGCAACCTGTGTAAAAGTATATATGTATGTATTTTGAAATTCTTTCAACAGCGAATAAGAAGCGGTACTTTTGCATGTGTGGCATGCGTTTGGTCTTTTCAAAAGGTCGTTTTGTTAAAAAAATAATAAAAAACTATTCATCAAGTCTTGTGCATACAACATGCAGGTGTGATATGTACATAAAAATTAAGCGGTTTGGTTAAAGTTTTTTTATTATTGTTGTTTGAATTTAAGTGTTTATATATGTTTAACACTTGGCTTAGTGCTTTTCAGTTTTGTATTTTTTTTTTATTTGAAACATGACATTTGTTAAAGCCAAATTTTCGAATTACTCCAAGCGAATTTTGTATTATTTTTATAATAGATTCCGCAGATAAAGTTTTCTCGTTGCCTTTTAGGTTGTTAACAAAACAATATGGTTTGATTTAATTCGTTTTTTTGTGGTTGCTATATGGCCGCTATAAAAAATAACAAAATTAAAGGGTGTTCCAAAAGAGACATGAACCGTAATAGGTAGACTCTTGAATTGTTTACAGTAGATGTTGTACTTCGGCCGCTGTAACAATTACTAATACCTAAAGGGTGACATGTTTTTAAGTATGTACATATATTACCTTATTTTATTGCTTCAATATTATTACTTTAATTTTAAAGTAATAATAATAAAAACTAATAATAATAATAATAAAAACTAATAATAATAAAAACTAATAATAATAATAAAAACTAAAGGGTGACTCATAAGACATGTATTACCATGGCCGCTATAACAACAATTTTCTCCGTTTGTCAAATTTGGTATTCTACATTCCGTTCAGTTTCGTTTCAATTATTTTACGATCGAATGTATTCCGCATTTCGAACGTAGCTACGTGTTGATAATTTGTTAACGGAAAGTTTTTCGATTTCATAATTAATATGTCCACAATACTTAATTTTTATTTATTTATTTGTCATAGATTTTTCGAAAGTTATTTTCTTTCGATTCATTTAAACATTTTCTTGAATACTTTTTTTTATCAGAAAAAATTTTCATTTCTTAAAATTAAAAAAAGGACTTGGCGACAAATTGGATTTTTTTGTTTTTTTTTTAGACGTGAGCAATGGCTGAAATTATTAGGCGTCCAGACGTCTTTGAAGTTCATATTTGTGTGCAGCCGCCATTTCTCTAAAGAAAACCTTTTTGGGAATAGAACTCACCGTTTTTCTTTGCCTAACAATGAATGTTTTGGTATTCAGTTAAATTCAGTAAATCCAAGTTCCTTAATGGACCATTTGACTCCTCCTCTAAACTAGACAAATGCCAATGTCAGATGTAGTTCAGATGTTGCCTTGCAAAATGATTTATATGAATTATTAGAGGACATAGTAGAAGATGTCGACATAGAAGACCACGACCGTGTAGAGCCTTATTAGAAGAAGCCTCTACAAACATTGACTGCGGGGACATTATAGCAGACCAAGACTGCAGATTCTTATTAGCAGGAGATTCTGCAAGTACAAATACGCCAAACACTAAATCGGATAACAACCGTGGAGCGTTATTAGCAGAACGCTCTGCAAATATAGACTCTCGGGACAATCAGGTTTTAGAAATGGACGAAGACGTAACAACTGTGGTATCGACGGAATCCACAAACATTAAGGGAAAGCTTAAAGCAGTGCAGGCTGCTTTTGACCATTACCGCGCTTCGTATTTTGTAGAAAGACGGATAAAGAATAGATTAAAGACGGCAAATGCAAGGTTAACATCTGAATTATCCAAATGTCAAGCAAAAATCGCGCAATTAGAATCGGAGCTATACAAAAAAAAATGATTTATCTTCAAATATCTCGAGAAGCATGTTAACATGCTTAGATAATGGGTTAAAAAACCATAACCGAGATGCGAAGACACGTCGATATGATCAAGCGACTAAGTTAATTTCTTTAGGAGTGTTGTTTTTGTCGCCTGTTGTGTATCGCAATCTGGCGCCAATGCTTGATTGGCCGACAGTAAGAACACTACAAAGGTTTGTAGAGAACTGGCCAAAGACTCCTGGAAATTTAGAAGGAAGTTTTGCGGCGCTCAAAGTGCGCCCTCAAAGCTTCACTCAAGACCAGAAGTTCGTTAGTGTTTCCTGCGATGAAATGTCTTTAAAAACCTATCTTGATTACGATAGAAGCAAAGATATGATTATTGGCCTGCAGGATTTCGGCGATGGAAATCGCTCGAATAGTTTAGCTACTGCTATATTGGCAATAATGGCAAGTGGAATAGGCGGACGCAAACAGTGTCATATTTCTTCATGGTAGCTGTCAGGGTTTAATATTACAAAAGTATATTTATGAGGCTATTTCAAAATTACAAGCAATAGGCTTAATTCCTTGCCAATTCGTTAGCGACCAGGCTCCAATTTTCAAAATTTTGCAAAAGTAGCCGGCGTAAATGTCCAAACGCCATATTTTGTTGTTAATGAGAAAAGAATATTTTTTATGCATGATTGCCCCCATCTTTTAAAAAGTGCTCGGAATTGTTTGCTTAGCGTTCAAAATACTATTAATTTTAATAATAAAGTCGTTTCATGGAACGATGTTGTCCATTTTTTTAATGTAAATTCTTCTAATAGATTAAGTTGTGCTCCCAAGCTAAGTAAGGATCACATTAATCCTAATAATTTTCAGCGCATGCGCGTCCACTTAGCATCTCAAATTTTCAGTAACAGTGTTTCTACTGGAATGCGAGTTCTTTACCAATCAGGGAAAATAGATATAATAAAATTTCTTAATACTTCAGAATATTTCAAATTTTTTAATGATTTATTTGACGTTTTCAACATTCGTTCAGGTAGTACTATTTTTAACTGTTCTGATGAACAGTTACAACTTCTGAGGGATGCCTCAAAAAAATTAAAAACTTTTAAAATTGTAGATGAGAAGGGTTCCGACATTACTAGTTTATTTAAGTTTATAAATGGGTGGCAGTTAAATATTTCGGCCTTAAAATCTCTTTGGGAATATCTTAAAAAAGAAGGTTTTGAAGGCATTAATACGCGCAGGTTAACGCAAGACCACCTAGAACATTTCTTTGGCCAAATTCGCAAAGGATCTGGGAATTGTACTTCTGTTACTGCCCAAATGTTTGCAGCATCATTTCAAAAACAATGGGGACTCAACTACGTTAACTCTGTTGTTAATGGTAACTGCGAAAGTGTTTCTCCTAACGATTCTGTAATCGATTTTTCAATTGTGGATGAAGCATTTTCGGAAAGTAATAATAAGCGTTGGGAAGATTTTCATTCTTTGCCTAACCCTTCCTCTCAAATTATTGCAGCCGATATCAGTATAGGGTCTTTAAATGAAAAGGAATTTCTAGACAAAAGTGCCTTTGTGTACGTTTCTGGGTACTTTTACCTTAAACTTTACAAAATTCACAACTGCAAAGTACCTTTACCCCATTTTGATGGTAAACCCATTTCACAGGAATTTCTTTTTACATTTGAGAAGCAATTCACCAAGTGTAATTTAGTAGAACCACCACAACTCTTTGTAGATTATCTTCGTAAGTTAGAAGACGAATTTGAGAATTTGTTTAATCTTTATTGTCACCGAATTGGTCTTCGCCAAATAATTTTCGAGAGTTAGTCAAAATTAAACCCTATCTGTGCTGTGATAATTTAAAAAACGAAGACATGCTAAATTTATTTGTACGCATTCGAATTTATTTCATTATTCGATTCTTTAATGCAAATCTTAAAGAACCTAAATTCAAAACAAAGTACCTTTGTATTACACACAAATGAATATAGCAAACTGTTGAGGTTTCCCAGATCTTTTGTAAATATTTCTATTTTTCCTTTAACATGAAAGCAGATTGCGTTTGATCATTATCGAACAACAAATCATTTACAACAAATTACTGAATTTAATTTCAAAATTTTTCTTATTTACTAACAGCATATATGTACATGTACTATTGAATTTATTTTCTTTATATAACTGAATTATTTAATTTCATTATCAGTCTATTATTGTTATTTTTTATTTTCAATATTATATTATTGCGTTTTTTATCTTTGAATTGAATTTTAATTTTATTTACAAATTGTTATGTTGGCAGTATTTCAACTGCTTTATTGAATTATTGTCTTTATTTTAATGTATAAAATGCTTTATGTTTTTCTTTTATAAACATAAGTATATATTATTGTTATTTTTTATTGTCAATATTATATTATTGCGATTTTTATCTTTGAATTGTTAAATTTTTCATGATTGAATTTTACTTACAAATTGTTATGTTGGCAGTATTTCGACTGCTTTATTGAATTATTATCTTTATTTTATTCATTATCTTTATTTTAATGTATAAAATCCTTTATATTTTTCTTTGCATGCAATTTTTATGTAAATATGTAGTATATAATATCCCCGGTCGTGATGCGAACCCAATTTTTTGGCACCTAGGATTATAAATCGCGAGTCAAATATATATTATATATAGACCACGATAATCCAGGGGTAAGTGTAGCGAATATAAAGCTTCTCCTTGCCCAAGACCATCATGCGTAGTAAAAAGCCACAGCCTACTCGAGGTGGTGCTGTTTTAAGCAAAACATGATGGATCTAGACCAGAGAAGGTCGAAAAAAAATCACAATATACTTACTGTCTAATTAAATTATTAATAATCAAAATTATAATTTCGTAAAAATAAAATTAAAAATTAAAAATATTTTTTACATAGTAAAAATGTTGGACTTTTTATTTCATAAAATGGAAAGTATTTGAGCACGAAATAAGTAAGTATACCTCTGCGATGGGTAGTCATCTTGTCGCGATGCAGAGGCTTAGTGCATGCCATGAGGCCATGCTGGTAGGGCCACCCATGCCAGACGGGCTCATGACAGGTACAAACTAAGAATTACCCTCCCCCCTCAGTGTCTGATAGCGTCTGTTTCCCCTATGGGGCGGCTATCAGTTACCCTGCACGGAGTGTTTCTCCTTTCATTGAGACTGGTCACTCTGTCAGGGTACGTCCGTTTTTACTGTCCACTGTCCATAATCCCACCGGCGTCTGTTTCCCATATTGCGCGGCTTGGTGGTCTGTCTGACTCCCCGTCAGGCAATGGTTAAAATTACATGGCAGTATGTATAAAATGCAAACCCCCCCCCCTATCCCAAATGAAAAAAAAACCATGCCCCATGTATCCGGTCGGGGGCTTAACAATCTCCGGAGAACCTATTCCCGCTTCGTCGATTTCAGGAAGCGGTGAATCGACTACGACTGAGATCCAGGTTAGTCCGGTTGGAACTCCAGGCCAGGCTAATCTGCAAACCACTGGTGTCGCACAAAACGCAGGAGGAGGCTCTGGGCAACCAGAACCATCCAAATGCACAAAGAATGCACTAACTAAAAGTGCCACAAAAGACAGCGAGGTGCCTCTGAACCTTAAACCAAGCACCTCAAAAGCTGCCAAGGTCCGTGCCGCTAAGGCTAAAACCCCTGTCTCGGGCGCTGCAAGCACATCAGCTGCAGCTGCCCCAGTGCCGGCTGTGAGCAGAGGAACTGCGAACAAGATTTCGGGTTCCACTGTCTCACCTCCCCCCGCCAGTGGAGGAACTGCGAACATGTCTTCGGGTTCCAAAGCTGTGCTCCCTGCCACACAAGGCAACACAAATAGACCAACACGGCACGTCCCACCTGCCAGAAGGGCCTTTTTGAAACGGCGAGCAGCCGAAAAATGCGTCGGCCAACTTGGCAAGAAGCCAGCTGAGTCGCTCACTAAGGAGGAATCAACCTCTCTGCAATGGGCTAAATCCACTCTGGCTAAACCGCATGCACCTCTACCTTCGTCCACTGACGCACCTAAGCGTCAGAGGTCGGAGGAGGAGACGCATGCGAAAAGTCAGCAGCCCGACACCAAGCGTCCGAAGCACAAGTCGATGGACAGGAGTTTCAGCGAGGTCGCCAAAGGCAACCTCGTACGTGCTGTCATCGACCGCAACGATGCGGACAGCTCCATCTCTCATGCAAACTGGGAGGTGGTTCGTAAGCAGCTGATGAAAGTGTTCTGGAGAGTCCTTAAAGACAATCCAGGGCCCTCTCCTCAATGCGTAGATGCAGGATGGTTCAGAGGGCGTGTCAAACTCATGGCCTGTTCAAACGAGCGATCAGCCACGCTTCTGAAGCTGGCTGTCGCTCTTTTGGAGGGTCTTTGGGAAGGCGCTAGGCTCGACGTGGTTTCTCTTGAAGAGATTCCCCGCCGACCTAGGGCCATGGCACGAATTCCCGAAGAGTCATTCTTAGCTCAGGAGATTATGGATCTCATTCAGATAGGAAATCCTGAACTACCAACCAATGACTGGAAGGTAGCCAAGATTTCCGAACCTGAAGGTTCATCCAGACGGATCACCGTCTTGCTGAATCGGGAATCTCTGGCGCCGCTTCGAGAGAGACGTGGGAGGATCTTCTATGGTTTTGAGACGATCACCCTACGTGTCTACCGAGGTGACGATAGGGATCACCAGACTCAGGGAGATGATGATCCATCTCCGGACGTGGCAGACGATGAGACTGCTAGTCTAAGCTCTCATGAGGACGCACTCTCAAACTCTGAGTTTGTGGGTGAGTTCTTTGAGAGGATGGACGAGGCAGTTGACGAGGACGCCCTCTTGGACTCTGATCAAGAGGACGTCAACGTCACAATTGTACCCGCCACAAGAGATGGTGAAGGTAACGCAAGTCAATCTTCATCACTCTAAAGCAGCTTCGGCTGCACTGCTCCTCCGCCTGGCTGAGAGAGGGGAGGAGCTTGTCCTAGCCCAAGAACCCTGGCTACACCAAGGCAGGGTTTGCGGGCTCGGTGCAAAAGGCTTTAAGCTACTGCACACGAATGGTCAAGGTAAGATCAGAGCGTGTATAGTGGCTAAAAGCGATTTGAATATCTTCATTCTGTCTGATTTCAGTGATGAAGATACGGTTGCAGCCGCATGGGAGACAGGAAACAAAACAATTATAATTGTCTCCAGCTATATGGCGTATGATAGCGAAGCACCACCACCTAAAGTTCGCAGCATTGTAGAAATGGTAAATAGATTGGGTTTGCCGGTAATCATTGGAGCAGACGCCAACGCTCATCATGTCGTATGGGGAAGCTCCGACTGCAACACAAGGGGTGAGTTTTTACTTGACTTTATCCTTTGTAGTAAATTAGACGTAGTTAACGTTGGTTCAGAACCTACTTTTGTTGTGACAAATAGAAGGGAGGTACTTGATATAACGCTAGTAGACACTAGGCACTCAGATTTGATCAGTTCGTGGAGAGTCTCAAATGACTGCTCCTTCTCTGATCATAGGTATATTGAATTTAAGATAGGTATTCAGGGTAATGGGGTTACACCCCGGCGTAACAGAAGGAAAACAAACTGGGAGCAACAGCGATCTTTTCTCTCAGACTTTCTTTCAAACCCTCCTGTTATCAATGATAGGCAGGGTATTGATGTCGCAGTCGGTGCCCTAACAAATGCATTCGAACTAGCGACGTCGGAATCTTGCAGAGTAAACATCTGCCGTGGTAGGAGTAAACCACCCTGGTGGAACTCCGAAATTGCGGAAGCTAGAAAAACCTCCCGCAAACTTTTCAATGAGGCAAAAAGACTAGGTAACTGGTCAGCATATAAGGCCTCAGTTAATAGATTTAAAAATCTGATAAGAAATGCGAAGAAAGCGTCATGGAAATCCTTCTGTAGCGGCGTAGAAGGGGCTTCTGAGACGAGCCGACTTCGAAAAATCTTATCAGTGTCGCAAGTTGTACCAAGTTTCATTAAGAAACCATGTGGTAACTGGACTACCAGTGGACGTGAGACCCTTGAGGTACTCATGGACACGCACTTCCCTGGTTGTATTCCTCTAATAGGGGAACACTCAACCTGCTTAGACTGCCACCCGCAAAATTCAATCCCTATTAGCAGGGAAGGACTTTTGTGGGCTATAAAGAGCTTTGACCCGTTCAAATCTCCGGGTCCTGATGGCATTATACCTGCTGACCTGCAGCATAATGCGGATCTTGTAATACCATGGTTAACCCGAATATACACAGCATGTCTGTCATGGGCGTATATTCCGGAACTGTGGACTAGGTGCTCCGTTGTTTTTATCCCGAAAGGAGGAAAAACGTCGCACACCTCACCGAAGGATTTTAGACCTATCAGTCTGTCATCCTTCCTTCTGAAAACATTGGAACGGATAATTGATCTCCATATGAGAACAACAATTAATCCAAACCGACTCTCAACATCTCAACACGCATATACCAAGGGTAAATCGGTTGAGACGGCACTGCATATGCTCGTAGGATGTATTGAAAAATCTCTAGAGCATAAGGAATATGCATTGGTGGCGTTCCTTGATATAGAGGGGGCGTTCAACAACGTGAAACTGGAGGCCATAATTAGGGCTCTGGAGAGACTGGATGTTAATCAGTCGATTATTAGCTTCATTAGGAATTTACTGACCTATAGGGTCATCATATCCAATATGGGGCGGGCTACTGTCTGTAGGATAGCCAGACGAGGGACACCACAGGGAGGGGTGCTATCACCTCTTCTTTGGAACCTCGCCTTAAATTCATTGCTTACGGTACTGGACTCTATGATGTTCACAACCGTGGCATATGCGGATGACGTTGCAGTAGCTGTGTCAGGCAAACACCTGGACACTATATCGCAACGTCTGCAAACAGCGCTTAGACAAATTAGTAGGTGGAGCACCGAAGGTGGTCTAAGTGTTAATGCGCAGAAAACGGATCTTGTATTATTCACTAGAAGAAACAAGATTCCCACATTTTCGCTACCACACCTTAACGGAATGGAGCTTAAACTGTCTGACAGTGCGAAATATCTGGGTGTTATTCTAGATTACAAACTGTCATGGAACCCTAATGTACAATTTAGGGCAAACAAGGCTTTAATAGCCATATATACCTGTAAGAAAGCCATAGGTAAAAACTGGGGCATTAGCCCCGGAAATGCCTACTGGCTCTTCAATACTGTGATAAAGCCCATACTAATGTATGGAGCGCTAGTATGGTGGCCTGCACTAGGCAAGCCTACATACTGTAGTATAGTCAACAAAGTACTACGCACTTCAGCCTTGATGATCACAAGTGCCTTACGCACGACGCCATCAAAGGCTTTGTTTACAATGCTGCACTGGCTGCCAGCCGATCTAATGGCCAAACAGCTGGCCCTGAACTCGGCAGTAAGACTTAGTGCAGCCGGGACATGGAAATCGAAGTATTTCGGCCATGCGACTATTTTGGGATGTGTGCGCATATCGACCATCCCGGAAAATATTGATTATTGTGCACCCTCAGCCATGCCGACTAGAAGGTTCGAAGTATCAACTTCAGGCACGTCATCCATGATGACACATGAAAGTCATCAAGAAAACGTGCTTGAGGTTTACACAGATGGATCTAAAACGGACATTGGAGTGGGGGGAGGCGTCTTCATTCCTTACTTTCAAATAAGGATGAGTTTTAGGCTACAAAATCATTGCAGCACTATTCAGGCTGAAATTTCTGCCATAAAAAGAGCGGCAAATTGGCTAAGGTATCACAGGATATATGGTAAAGATATCCAGTTCCGTACTGATAGCAAGGCTGCGATAAATTCCTTATCGGGCGTTTATACTACGTCCAGTTTGGTTCGTGAATGCCGGACATCTCTAGATGAGATGGCGAGACATTCCAACCTGGAACTCTTTTGGGTGCCAGGGCACGCGGGAGTGCCCGGAAATGAAACTGCGGACGAACTGGCTAGATCTGGAACCTACCTTAGGGACCAGGGGATAGATCAACTAGTCGGTGTTCCGCTAAATTGCTGTAAGGATAACATACAGCAGGAATTACTGGGGGCTGCGCAGACCAGATGGTCGAACGAGCCCACCTGCACGACCTCGAGGCTTCTATGGCCTCAGTATGACTGCAAACGTACTGCAATCCTGCTGAGAACCCCTCGAGGTCAAATAGGCACATTAGTGGCTGTGCTGACAGGGCATTGCATTATAGGTGCACACGCTAGGAGATTGAATCTACCGCATAATGACTTCTGTAGAAGTTGTCAGGATGAGGAGGAAGAGGAAACAGTGAAACACCTCCTCTGTCACTGTCCGGCCTTATCTATGGAAAGGGCGGCGCTGCTAGGCAGCTCGATATTACAGGACCTCACAGACCTATCGGGTTGCGATATAAACAGGATAAACTCATTTATCCGGCTCTCCGGTTGGTTTTTGCACCAAACCTAAAGTGGGGATCGGTAGGTATCTATCCTGCTCATCCCTCTTTCGGGCGTCACAACGGGACCTAAGGGACCCAAGTGAGTCGGCTTTTCCCCTTTTGCGTAGCCGGCGACCCGTGCAACCTAACCTAACCTAAGTATACAAAATAATTAAGTTTTAGTTGTCATCAGCATTAGCAATTTCATTTTTGTTTGTTTTCAAATCTCTAGTAATTTTATTATATCTGTTGGTTAATTTAGTTGAATAGATGATGATGATGCACTCTGTCCAAAGTAGATAGATAGAATATGAGTGTCAATTACCGATTCACTACTGTACGCAAGGATTCTGCTATTATTGTCGTTGCTTCCAGGATCTATGATTGATGCACTTTGACCTATAGGTTTTATATACCTGAAAATTAAGAATTTCTCAATTTGCTGTTAAACGATTGCTTCTATTTTGACTGCTTTTCTTTGTCCAACGCAAACGTTTTCCGTCTTTTTTATATTTCCTTGCACCATTTGACTTTGTTCGAAAGACTTTTTAGGATGTGTTATGGTAACTTCTTCTTCGGGTGAATTGGAAAAATTTGCCATATGCTAACTGGTAATGGCCTCGTATATTTTGTATAGACATCCGTGTACACTGCCCGGCACTGCATTTTATTGAATAATTTTAAGGCACGGATAGGGTGTGTAATTGACCATCGATCCTTTTTTTCCATAATTATGTTGTTTGTTAACAGCATTCTTCTGTTCCTGATTTAAGGGAGTATAGTTTAGTTTATGTAACTCCATAAAAGATTTAATTTCTGATGGTATCATTGTATCACAATTAAATTATATTTAAATTTTTATATTTTATGTATTATATTATGGATTATATTTTAAATACATATTTTTACTTTGTGTTACAAATGAAATTGCTTTCAATAAAATTTCACAATTTTTAGTTTTTGTTTTGTTTATTTTTCCATTGTTCGTAAAAATTTGGTACTATATTTGTCTCTTTCTTGACAAGCTTATGAAAGTCTGATTATAGCCATTTTCATCAATCACTATTTACATCTCTGTATACTTTGTGAGATGTAACATGTGCTACATTATAGATCGATGTAAAACTGGCCAGACAAAATCAGAGTCGCAACAACAACAGCAGGATGACTCACTTCTTCTGTATTTAGTTTTTGGTCTGTTACTTAAATAACATGGCATAACAAACTGTATCACAGAAGTTTAAAACCAGAATTACAAAAATCAATTTTATTTAACAGTACAAGAGCAAAGATAATCACCCTTATTATGTTTGGCGTAGTTGAAAAACGACAACTGTCCTTTTTGCTGTCGAATTTGAAATTATATGTTACCGTCTAAAATTTACGACAGGCAAAATTTTGTATTTGAATCATAATGTAATAGATTAAACTGAACTAAATGATTTTGAAACAGCCTGTTAAAAAAGTGTCAAACAAATGTTTATAAATAACAAAAAAATATTAAAATAATTTATATTTTGGTAAAAAGATATTACTGTGCAAATAAAAAAGTGTTGGTGTATATTGTTGTTCAATTTCGTCAATACTGGTGGTATTAGCAGCTAAGGTTGGGTTGGGGGTCTTGCGAAACAATTTGCGGTCTTTTTTAGTCCAAACGCGTCTTTATGTTGGAAAAGCGTACACATGTCCAATAAATTAATTGCTGCTTCTGCTGGTCCGCCACCTGTAGCATAACTTTCTACTTTGTTATGAACAAGCTTTCTTTTCAATTTAAGTTTAAAATTTATCCACACCTTCTCCGGAACAGGATGCGGGACCAAGATAATTCAAATCTCCTTTGGCTTTAAACCTTTATGAAAGCCTTTTGCCAAATAAGGTTTTTGTTCCATTATTTCCACTTATTTGGCAAATTGTGCTGTAGTTGTGAGTTTACGCTAAAATTCATCTCACCATATACATACATACATAGAATAAAATAAAAAATTTGAAAATATTAAATAAATATGTATATTTTTTGTATAATTGAATTTTCCTTCCATTGAACTTATTTTTATTTGATTTGAATATGTCGTGAGGAAATATTTTAACGACAACTTTTTGTACTTTTGACAGACAAATACGCCAAACACGGTCGCGTTTGAAGGTCGTTTTGTAATAGATTTTGCAAAGTGTCGTGTTCATTAACGTTTTACGCCAAATACGGTACCATTTTTCAAAAACGACAGATTTTCGTCGCAAAAACGCCAAACACAATAAGGGTGAATGTTGTTAATTTTATTTTTACCCGACTTCAAAAAAAGAAGGAGGTTATCAATTCGTCTGAATGTTGCTTTTTTATGTTTGTGCCCGCAGAACTCAGCCATTTCTGAACCGATTTAAAATTTTTTTTTCTTTATTTCAAAGGTGATGCTTACAGATTGGTCCCGCTTTAAACAGTTCATTATTTTAAAAATTAAAAGGTGTCCCCATACAACTTACATGTTTTTTCGTGTATTAAGAACCCTAAAGGGCACAAGTTTAAAATTTTAAAAAATTGGGTATCACTATAGCTCCCACCAACAAAAAGTAATAAAAAAATAAACTTAAAATTTAAAGGGTGTCCCCATAGGTCACGTAATTTAACCTTTATGGGCCTATCTTTTGAACCGTTAAAGACAAAACCTTGAAAGTTTGACAGAATGTCGATTACTATGACCTTTATAATAAAAATGATAAATATTCCAAATTAAAGGGTGCTCCAATAGTTCATTAAATTTGTTGTATATGCCCATACTTTTGAACAGTTGTACACCGACCATTAAATTTATAAAGAACCTTTATTACTAAGTCCGCTATAAAAAAAGTATAAAATTGGAAATAAAAGGTCCGAATAGTTAATGTAATTTAATGTATTTGGCCAAACTTTTGAACCGTTATAGACAGACAGCTGAAATTTACAAGGTATCTGTATTGCTAAGTCCGCTATAACAGGTATATAATTTGAATTTAGAAATTAAGGGTTTAGAATAAAGGGTGTTCGCATAATTGATGTAATTTGACCTATACGGCCCTATCTTTTGAACCGTTATAGACAAACACTTGAAAATTAGGCAGAATTTCCACTACTTTGTCTGGTATACTAGCAATTATAAACATTTAGAGTTATGAATTAAAGGGTGTCCCAATAGGTGATGTTATTTGATTTAAGTTGCCCTATCTTTGAAACCGTTATAGACAGACATTTAATATTTACGCAAAACGTATATTACTATGTCCGCTATAGTAAAAAGTTGGAAATTAAAGGGTGTACCTAAAGTTAATGATATTTGATCTATATGACCTTATCTTTTGAACGCTTATAGATAAACATTTAAAATTTTAACAAAGCTAATATCACTACGTCCACAGTAAAAAGTACAAAAAACTTAAAGGGTCTCCTTATAGTTAAACCGTTATAGATAGAGACTTGAAATGAAATTTGATGTATGCCTTATATTTTGAGCCGTTTTAGATAGACAAGTGAAATTTACACATAATGTGTATTACTATGATCGCTATTACAGCTATAAAAATTTAAAATTAAATGGTGTCCCCATAAAAGACGGTTGTTGGTGATAATAGCTTAACTTTTGAACAGTAATAGGAAGATGCTTGAATTTCACATAGTCTTTACTTCTTTTCCTGCTAATTTTGACGCATTTTGTTTATATTTGATTTGGTTTATATATAGTTCTTACAGATTACTTCTTACATTTTTAGTTTAGAACTGGTACCCAACTATCTGTTTTGATGTCGGTTTTTTTGCAAGAATTATAATATTATGTATTCATACAAACAAAATATTACAAGAACAAACAAAAACAAAATTGATCAAAAATGTCACCTTTAACTTTGCATTTATCTCCAACTAAAACTTGGTGTTTCATAAATTAATTTTCCAGTAATCCGGTTCGATTGGACCAAATGTAAATGTGTAAGCGAAGGTAGCTTCCACACAGCATCCTCAGCAAATTGGAACAAGGTTTGAGCTCAAATAGCTCGCAAGAAAAAGAAATAAGACACGAAAATATTAAGCTGGTTTTAAATAGTAAAAGCAAAAAGTACAATTTATTTAGCTTTACTTTTACTTTATTTTACTAAAATATTCTATTTTAGAAATTTAGAGACGAATTATGAAATTTATAGCCAGTGCCAACAATATGGCGCAATGAAATATAAATAAGTTAACAAATTAAAGCCAACGATATGGCGCAAATAGAACCTATTACAAAAAAATATTCTAAAGGCACCTCTTTAATCACGACGAATGTTACCAAGATTAAAAAACTATGTACGAAAAAATACGAATTCTTATATGCGAAACATAATAGTAAACAAACAACCAACAACCAAATGATTATATTAGCGCAGCATGGACGTCAGATCCTTAACCACCTTGGCATCACTCATATAAACCGGAGATGAAAAAAAACTGTTGTTCAGACGTGAACATATTATAACAGACATAGTAACGAACATTCTATGCAACTTGCAAGAGTTTGTCTATAACGGTTCAAAAGATACGATCATAAAGGTGAAATTGCCTCACCTATGAGCTCACCCTTTAATTTTTAATTTTATGTTTTTATTAATTTTTGTTATTGAGAGCTATAGTGATACCCACTTTTTTTAATTTTAAATTGGTGACTTATAGAGTTCACAATACACTTAATAAACATGTATGTTGTATGGGGACACCATTTAGTTTTTTAAATTTTAAACTTCTTTTAAAATGGGACCAATCTGTAAGCAAAACCTGTCTAATAAAGAGAAAATTTTAAAATCGGTTCAGAAATGACCGACTTCTGAAGGCACAAACATACAAAAAAAAAAAAACAAACAACACACAGACGAATTGATAACCTCCTTCTTTTTTTGAAGTCGGTTAAAAATACAGCAATTGAGGTGGAAATCACACTGCTAACTACAGAGGATGTCAATTTAGTTCTACGGTAAGGAAGTTTACTCAAAATCTTAATACTCCTCCTAAGCAGCCACCATACCGACCAAATGCTTTTGTGAGGATTACCTTCAAGCCACAAATATCTGCCTTGAAGAATTTCATCAAAATTTATTTATTTCTTCAATTTATTCACCTCCTAGATTTCAAGTCAGAGTCTGTATAGCGACTTTTTCAAATCTCTAGGGGCCTGTTTTATAGCATTTGACGACTACAACGCTAAACATACGTTTTCGTGATCACGTCTAATAACTCCAAAAGGCCGTGTTTTGTTTGACACAATTTCAAAAATGCATCTAATTGTGATCTCGAGTGGACAGGCCAACTATTGGCCTACTGACCAGGAAAAAATACCGGATGCTTTAGCGTGATTATGGGTATTCCAAGAGAAATGATTAAAGCGTCACTTAAATTATCCTCGGATCATTCACCCACTATTGTTTATATATGAAACCAACAAAATATCGTATCACCAAAGACTACCACAAGCATAAATTGGTTGAAGTTAAGTTCGGAAAACATCCCGCTAAGAACACCTGAAGACGTTAAGCGGAGTCTTACTGATTTTGGCCAAATCTCTTTAATTTAAGCAACAAAAATGAGGACAATATTGAATTAAATAATAACAAAAAAATTGCATTTTTATTAAAAAACATTATGGGTAATTAGCATAATATTAATAATTAATATTTAAATTCCCAAAAATTTTATTAATAACTGAATATGCAACTGCTTGTGCAAACCTTTGGCAACACTTGTTATTTTTCGATTCTCTTGCGAGAACAAAATTAACTTGTGTATGCTTTTCATCACACCTTAAGACCAGGGCACATATAATCCGTCATACTTTATACGTCGACTTTTTCAATGCACAAGAAAGTTGAAATACAGCTTTTCTAATGAGTGTTGTCACAATCAGTACGTCTCCGTCAACGCAAAGTACGAAAGTTGGGCAATTTTAAACTATTGACGGACGTTGAAAGCTATAATTGGTTTCTCTTTGTTTCTCTCTCTCAAAATTTATTGTGTTGAATGGATGCAAAAATACACCAAAATAATTTAATTTAATAAAGTAAAATGGAGAAAAAAGCTTGTCTCGCGTTTTCTTTTCTGATTTAATGTCCGTCAACAAAGTACTCATTGTGTCAACCTCTTCCTTTGTTACTTTGATTTCAATTGAGAGCTTTAAAGTATAACGTATGACGGATTCTATGTGCCTCGGCCTTTCGTCTGCATTCAGTGATGGCAAAAAACGATCCAATTGTAGAAGGACAGTAAGGAAAAATAAAAACGCGGTTTGTTTGTTGATGTTTTGTTGAAGCTTTAATATTCTGTAATATTATTCTATAACATGCATATTTCTCATTGTGTCCAAAGTAAGTTCCCAAAATCGTGTTGCTATTGTGGATAGCGAAACAAGTAACCAAAAACGGCACCCAAGTCGTTTAAACCACCACCAATTTTTTTTAAAGGAGAAAAATTCGAATGAATTAATAAATAAGTTAATTCAGTTATCAGGAAAAATTCATTCTATGTAATTACTATCAAGCGTGGTAACATTGATGAAACTAAAATTAAATTTATAGACGAAAGTAGTTATCGTAAAGCAGTAAAGGAGTTTGAAAACTGCAAAAACAACTTTTACACCTATTAGCTGAAGAGAAGCAAAGGTGTAGACTCATATGTTAATCCAGTGAAAATAAAAGCTGGCTTCCAAAAAACAAGATTTAAGGTTAAAAGCGTTGACAATTTGAGAAATCGAGAGCGTGCCCCTCAACCTCTATTTCGTGTTGAACTTAAACCTGGGGATATTAGATTGAAGAAGAACGAAACGCATCCCGTTTATAATCTAAAATACCTGTTACAGCGAAGGGTAAGTGTAGAGGAATCACATAAGCGATGTGGACCCGTCCAGTGTTTAAATTGTCAAAAATGCTACTTTTCCAACTATAAATTCTTCTTTTCCTATTTGGGCATTAAAGTCACCAACTACGCTATTAAGTCATGTCTGCTAATTTTTGAGACTGTGGTGGTCAACTTATCGTAAAATTCGTCTTTTAAGTCTTCATCGTTATCTTCAGTTGGTGCATATACAGATATTATCGATATATTTTGGAATTTTCGCTTTAGCCTAATATAACCTATTCTATCGTTTATAGGTTTGAATTCCATTACGGTAATTCGAATATGTTTATTAACGAAGAATCCGGCACCTCTCTGTCCTTGTTTTTTTTTTGCCGCTGTAGAATATACTATATTTTTTTGTTTTCTGATTTCACCGTGATCGCTCCATCTAATTTCTTGAAGACCAGCTATGTCGACTTTGTATCCAATAGTATACCAATTGAGTATTATAGTTATCAAATCAAAGGACATCATTGAGTGAGAACTGGAGTTTAGTTTTTCTTGATGCGTTGAATACTACTCTAGCTTTTGTGGACTTATGTTCTGGGCGAATAACCGCACGATGTGGCAAATAATATGAGTTACATTTGCCCTGAGCTGAGATTTCATGCGAAGAGGTTTCTTGTGACCATGTGATCAAGAGTTAAGTATTCATTCAACACCGCCTAATATTGAGACTGAAGGTTAGGGTCGTTACTGAGAATTTTTTCCATTCTGGAATATTGTGCTAAAGCAGCAAAACGAGAAGAACAAAGAAAAATCTTTTCGGGAAATTCTTTTTTGAAAGGCAGTCGTATAATATATCTGCCATTATCTGGACGTTTAGTTGTCTGGAAGTAGTATCTCTCACAAAAGTCATCTTTAGCTTAGTTTGAGTTGGAGTGGATATCAGATATTTTCTCCTGCTCCCAAAACTTTTTTAATAAATTGGTTAGCTCAAGAGTATATGATAATGGAACTGACGTTGTGAAGGATTGAACTGGTTGACATTTGATTGGCTCGCTAAGTAACCATCCAAAAATTGTATTATATGCCGAAGTATGACCGCAAATATTTTTCTTTATGCCATCAGTGTTAATATATTGCTCATAATCGTTACCTAGAATCAGGTATATTTGAGAAGATTTATTAAACAATGGGTCAGCAAGATCTAATTCTTTTTCGAGAAGGGAATCTCGAAGCTACAAGTTGGGAGTCTCTTTGCAAGTTTTGGCAAGACTATGGCTTTTATTGGTATTCATGTACTTGTTCTTCTGGCAAGCAAGCAAGTCGCATTCTTTGGTGGCCAATTGTTTTTGACCTCCTACTCCCAGAAACTCGAAATGGGACTTCTTGTAAGGAAGCTGAAGACGGGTTCTTATCTTTTCAGCTAAGAACGTTCGTTGAGAACCTGGGTCTATAAGAGCTCTTACAGTAAAATGTTCTCCGTTAAGTTCTATTTGCATTAAAGCCGTGCGCAGTAAAATATTTTCATTGGTTGAGGAGCATTCTTATAATCATCTGCACTAGTTTGATGAAGATGATTAGATGAAGGATTTTGAGACGCATCAGTTTTTTTTAAGACATTTCTTTGTTGAGAACTTTCTGCGTTTTGAGGGGTAATATTTTTGGACTTTTGCGTCATGAGCAACAAAGTGTGATGTGGTTTTTTGCAGTAGAATCATGTATGTTTACTTTTGCAATTCGCTTTGATATGGAAGAATCTTATGCAATTATTGCAAAATTTATTTTGGTAAACGTAATCAATTCTTTGCTGTACGTTTAAGGCTCGGAATTTGGGGCATGTCCTTAGAGGATGATCTTCATTGCATAGTTTACACATTGAATTCAAATTTTCTTCCGAAATATACGATTGCACTTTGGGTAGTAATAGTTTTGTGAGACTGAATCCATCTTTAGGATTTCTAATGCTTGTCACGCGTTCTACTGTTACGTATCTATCTATGAGGAACTGAGACATTTGGGACCATTTTGGTAACTCACGGCGAGAGGTAAGACACTGTTCCCAAAAAAACAACATTTATGTGGTGTGTTGATGCGAAAGAAAAAATGTATTCAAAACATTTTTTGTGGTATTTTTGAAAAATATATGAAATAATTATTTTATATAAATATTGTAATTCTTAATTACATATCAAAATTAAATCGTATATATTGAAAAATATATATGATGCAGTGATTAAAGAAATAAATGAAAAATATAAATAAAATAATCTATTATTTTTATTTAGAACTTATTAAAATAGAGATGTAAAAATGAATATGAAATTACGAAATGATGCGATATAAATAGCTGCGATTTCATTCTTTTTCTTTTCATTATTTTATAAAAATGAGGAAAATAAAATTGTATTAATACCTCTCTCCGGTAGTTTTGTTGAGATTAGCCGAATGAGAATCGGATCCCAACTTTCTACTTCTATACCAAGAGTTCTTAGGGTTGCAAGCGAATCATTCACAGAAGATTGTATTCTTATGGATTCACTATCCTCATTTTTTGCCGCTGGGATGTCAAACAGAATTCTAAGTTGGTTATCAACCAACACACGTTTTTTTCGTAGCGCACATGTTTATTTTCCCACGCAAGTTCAAAATTATCATGTGAAAGGGGATATCGATTAACTATAGCAACTGCTTCACCTCTCGTCTTGTTTTGGAGGTGGTACAACTTTGTGACGGGAGATAGTTTTGGGTGATTTATATACACCGCGTAAACATGTCACGGAATGAGGGCAACTGTTCATAGCTTCCTTTAAGTACTTCTGTATCGCAAGGAGGCAGCTTTATGCAACTATTTGATTCCTCTTGCACAAAGGTTTGGCCGTGAGCTTGGGCGTTTGTTGAATAACGAGAAGAGGATTGTAATTTAGCAATATTTGGGTTATCGAATCGCATTATTTTTATCAAATCGAGTATTTGTGAGCTACAGTTGTAATAAGCCTCTGTGCAGGCTTCAAATTCTTCTGTAACATCTTATCTAAATTCTGGTGTTATATCGCTAGGTTCCGACAATATGACACCTTCGTAGGAAGCATCTACCCTGGCCCACCTTTGATCCAAGTCTTTTGATCTTCTTAGGGGGATGCACTGAATCTTTCGCAGAATCTTATCAACCGATCATAATCAAACTGGAAGTGGTCCCTGGGAGACGGGTCATATTCAGCGCGAGATGTATTGGGCATTTTGACTTTTGACAAATTAAAGGGTTCTAAAGTAAATTATTTTTTTTTATTGAGATATAATTAATTGTGTACAAAGAGCGTATAATATTTCTATTGTAGATGATATTCTATAAGCGAGAGTTATAGAATAATCTTTAGATACAACTTATAGTAAGTTCTTCAAAAAATTATGTTTAGTGTAGATTTTATTTTTTCCATAAATGATAAAATGTGGTGATGTTTTGTTTTTTTATTAAGAAATTTTTTATTAATATGTTCAAGGCATATTTAACCAGGTGGCATCACTATTGCAGGTGACAATTTTTTCTTAAATTTTCGTTTTCCTTTGTTTCCTAGGTTGAATGTCAAACTATTTTGTTTTGTTTACGAATAACCAAAAAATTAATTTACATTCAAGTCTCATTGATTCAAGTACATTAGTGTTTTTTATAATTGTGTATAAATAAATTAAAAGTGAATCAACTTAAAATTGAAACAAACAAATAAACAAACAAAAAGTGAATTAAAAACAAAAAATAAATTATCAAAAAACTGTGTCAACGCTGCAGGACGATCCAAAAACACGGAAATATATTAAAATGCAGCTGACTGAATCGCCATCAACCACCAATCGGTCCTTTTCAGGACCACCAAAAATATTTAAAAAAGAGGTTTTAAATTTCAAACATATTGAAATTTTAAAACAGTGTTACCCAAACACATACTATCAAATTGTATGCTTGTAAGGAGCAAAACCAAAAAAGTACAAAAATTTCTAAACTTAAACAGATTTTGTCCTTTTTTAAATTATGAACTGTTGAAGAGTATAAATAATAAATAAAAGGTTTAATTCGTTATAGTTAACAAGGTTATGTTTTAATGAGAAAAAAATTAATTAAAATGATACAAATTAAATGATAATTACAAAAATCTTAATGTTAACTTTTGAATATTTTATTTTGTGCTATTTTAGTACATATATTAAAAGCCTACATATTACGATTAAAAAAAATAGGTGACTAAACTTTTAAAAACGTTTTATGTAATCCCAAGTCCACTCTCATTTCTTTTTACGAATTTGTTCTTCCAAGAATGAATTTATAGCAAAATTCCACCATATCTTGGCATTGCCTTTGTAGGCTAAAAGCAAAAATATTATTATGGTGTGTGATTTGCATCTCAACAGTTTAATACTCACTTTTATTATAAGGCCTGTATTGGCGATATGATAAGGCCAGCTTGAATTGGTTCATATTATCCACCAATCTTACAATAAACTGAAACTTGTTACGCCAACATTGATCTTTTTCATTTCCAGCGTTAGATCTGTTGGTATAGAAAAGGGAGGGCTATCTCCGCTAGGTTCGGAATTTAATAGCAGTTTCGCAACCGATGATATCAGCTCCAGTATTAAAAAATGTTGACACATCTTCTCGTATCATCCTCGTACCTCACATAAACATTGGAAATTTTCACTTGGATATTGTTTATGACATGTGCTACTAATTTTTCCATATAAGTTGGATCAGCTTTATTAACGTCTATGTTTTAAAAAAAAGACAACAAAAAATAATTAAAATTTTAAAATAGTAGAATTAAATCAACGTTTACATACCTTTTTCCAATTCTCTCTGAAATGATTCATCGACTGCTTTTAAAGCAGCTTGCTTTGCTTCTAATTCCAGGTTTTCTTCTTTCTCAGCGTCATGGGGCACGGTTTGCTGAGGTGATACCAACAAAAATAAATCTTCTATATGTGCCACAACTGGGTGGCTGTATATACATTTCCATGGCATTTGTATTAAAAATGTTCCTCTTTTGTTGGATTAATACATGACGAATATCCATGTATTAATATATCCACGTATGTGCTATAAAAATAATAATTACACTTTTTAAATTACAAATTTTTTAAAATATACACACAATTTATAAAACTTACCGAACAAAATTTCTTCTTTTTTTTCTTTTCATTTTATTTCTTTTTACACATGTTTATGACAGCTTTTTTGGGAATTACACAAACAAAATTCCCTGCTGTTGTTGTATTGTTGTATTTGTTGTCGTAGCAATGCCACCTAGTTAAATATGCCTTGAATATGTTTTTAATTGTATTTTAATTTTATTTTAGCGAAATAACAAATTTTTATTATAAATTACACTTTAAATTTTAATTTTTGTTTAGTTTTTAAATATAAATATTTGTTTGAAATAAAATGATTAGGCTTTTTTTAATTTTATTTTATCTTAAAAAATTTTTGGGTTAACATTTGTTAGGGAAAAAATTGAGGGTTAAAACAAATATTTAGGGTGTTTTTGGGGGATCTTTTATGTTTTACCAGATGCCTAATTGGTCTATTCCTATTTTTTGCAACCAATAAATTAAATATATGTAACAATCGGCTTTCTAACAGGTTCTTCTAAATTATTTAAACAACGTATTAAAAAGCTAATTTATTTGTTATGCGTGTAGTATGTCATGAAAAATCTACAAAATTCGTACACTTAATTTATAATGCCTAAATACACTTAATGTAATGAATTTTACTTTTAAAAGCAAAATGAAAATGAAGTTTAAAAAAAGTTAATAAAATTAAATACGAAATATGCCTCAGTTTTTACAGAATCAGGCAAATTTTTTCACACATATTAATTGGTAGAGTTTACTTTACAATTAAAACTTAAAAATTAAGTGTATTTAAGCATTATATGTAAATTAAGTTTTCCAAATTTAACTGCCTGTCCGACGATGTCGCTCGATGTCGATCATTTGCACAAATACATTAAAAAAAAACAATTTCAAAAATTTTGTTGTTGTTTTAAATGTATTTGTGCAAACGATCGACATCGTGGGACTGACAGTAAGATTTTGTAACAATTTCGTATTAACAAAATATGTTTTAAATTTGAAGAACTTAATTTATTTCCCTGCTTGGAACAAATAAATTTTAAGTCAGACAAATTTTTCCGCAGCAATATTTAGAAGGAAAAAGGGATAACAATTTCAAAGCATTTCTTTTTAATTCTGGAACATCGAAATCATTTAGATTTTTTCGGAATTCTATTCCCATTTTTCCCGGAGCTTGGACTTCGGTTCGAAGAAATATAAGTTCTGATTGTATATCGAACTTATATTGAGTAACATCACAGTTATAAGGGTTATTAAATAAATCCAACTGCAGTTGTATACTCTTAAAATCTGCAAGCAAAGAAATTTACAATTTATCAATTTTTCTTTAATAGAAGGCTTCACCGAATTTCCTATTTGGTCAATACGCCTAGCCACAGTTTGTGGTGACAAGGGAATTGACTTTATGAAATCTGTTTTATAATTTAACGTTTGAAAAGTTTTTTGTAAAATATTTTTGCTAGCATTCCATCCATAAATGATCTGCCTTGCTGAGCGATTTCCAAGCTTATTTGGCTTGCAATCTCCATTTTTAATTTTTTATTTTGCAAAATTTCCTCATTTTGCTCTTCTTGCAGAACCCATACTTTAATGTTTTGCATTTAAAGGTTTTTTTGCTCAAGAAAAAACATTTTCTTTTTGTCTCTTTTAATTTATTTATTTCTTTGTGAAAAAGGTCAATATGACTTTTAATTGAAAATGTTTTAAATGTTTTCTTTTTCAACTTTATTTATTGAATATTCAAATATAATTGAACTAACAATAAGTGTTCACATCTTAAAACTAAATTATACTTAATTAAGTCCAGCCAATGCCGGGCTCAAATTTATTTTCCTTCTGATGTCATCATTTCGGGTTCACCTCTCTGGGGTTTGGCCAAAAAATGTAATATCCCTCCTTCTTAGTCGAATGTAGCCGCGGTCGTTTAGGATGTTACGAGCCAGCGGGTTAGGATGTGTTTCGAGCTTTTTTAAATATGTTAAGGCATGTTTCGCGATTTCTGCTTCAATCAACGGCACGTTTAAATCGTTGTGGATGTTCTAGTTTTTAATATACCAAGGAGCGCATGTAATCATTCTTAAAATTCTATTTTGCCGCCTTTGAATTTTTTCCAAGTTTGAAGCTGAGGCAGTGCCCCATAACTGAATCCCATAACGCCATATTGGTTTGAGGATCGAATTGTATAGCAAAAGTTTGCAATCTAAGCTGAGAGTAGAGTTTCTGCCAATAAGCCAGTTAAGTTGGACTGCTTTCAATTTCATTTGTGTTAACTTTGATTCTATATGACTTTTCCATGTAAGGCGCCGATCAAGATGTATACCGAGGTATTTGACTTCAGAAACTTGAGGTATCAGTTGATTATTTATACGAATAGGGGGACATGAGTCCCTACGTAGTGTAAACGTTATGTGAGTGCATTTTCGTTCGTTCACTTTTATTCTCCACTTCTTCAACCAGTTTTCCAAATTAAATATGTGGTCTTGTAAATATCGCGATGCTATTTGGGGACTGTCGTGGATGCTTAGAAAAGCTGTATCATCAGCAAATGTCGATGTGTGGACTCGGTCACTAGTTGGCATATCCGAAGTATACAATAAATATAAAATAGGTCCCAATATACTACCTTGGGGTACTCCAGCGGCAATAGACTGTGGTGAACTTAAAAAGTCTCCTTCTTTCAGTATAAACTTTCGATTAGTTAAATAACTTTCTAGCAAGATATAGAAGTTTTTAGGCAAATTTAGCTTTAACTTATATATTAAGCCTTTATGCCATACTTTGTCGAACGCTTGAGACACGTCTATGAAAAGGGCTGAACAATATTTTTTTTCCTCAAAGGTCTTTTTGACTACATTTACTAATCTGTGTGTTTGTTCGATTGTACTGTGTTGTTTTCTGAATCCAAATTGATGATTCGGAATACATCCCATATCGCTTCGAATTGGGTTTAACTTAGAAATGAAAATCTTTTCGAATAGCTTTGACATGTTTGATAAAAGGCTCATGGGTCTGTATGATTCTGCTTTTGTGTTTTCTTTTCCCGGCTTAGGAATCATAGTTATCAATGAAATCTTCCAATCTGATGGAAAGTACTCAAGACGACAAATGGCATTAAATATAAAGAGAATTATTTTTAGTGCAATACTAGGAAGCTCAATTAGCATCTTATTGCTCGTTTTATCAAAACCAGGCGCTTTCTTGGTGTTTAAATCAGTTATTCAGTTATTCAATATCACGAAGCTCAAACCTTAAGGTGACTGCAGGACTAACATCGACAGGTGGCAACTCAGCTATATCAGTCGAGTCATTTGGAATAAACACGTTTTTTAAATGGTCAACAAATAGATTACCTTTTTCAGTATCATTTCTTGCCCAACCCCCACAAGAAGTTCGTAAGGGAGGTTTGCGTATGACTGGTCGTTTTAAGTTTCTACATGCACGCCATAATGAATAATCTGATTGTAAAGTCAAGATCCGCCAGGTAATTTTCCAGGGATGCTATTCTTCGACATTACAGCAGCTTTTTAAGCGTTTTCGTGCACTCCTTTAGTCTATTTTTGCGCTGGGGAGATCTGTGTAACTGCCACTCTCTTGGGATTCTTCTTTTTTCAGTCAGGAGCCGTTCGACATCCGCAGAATAAATTTGGTTGTATCTAGATTGTTGTCGGGTTGTTGTTGTATGTTGAGCGGCCAGCTTGAGGTTTTTTTCAAATTGAGAAAGACACAGCTCTACGTCTTCTGGTGTTCTTAGCGGTACATTCTCCGAACAATGAGAACTAATATATTTTCTATAACTTAACCAATTTATGCGAGTGCTTATTGTCGGTGACATCATTTCTTGTTGATTCCATATAGAAACAATAGTGGGTGAATGATCTGAAGATAAATCTAGTGATGCTTCAACTTTAATCATTTCTCTTAATTACACCAAAATCAATAACATCAGGTATTTTTTGTCGATCAGTAGGCCAATAAGTTGGTTGTCCACTCGAAACAATATTCATAGCCATTTTTGAAATTACGTCAAACAAAATGCGACCTTTTGTGGTAATTAGTCGTGATCCCCAAAACGTATATTTGGCATTGTAGTCGCCAGCTTCTAAGAAACAAGGACCTAGAGATTTGTAAAAATCGCTGTACTGGCACTCTGAAATAGTAAATTTAGGAGGTGAATAAATCGATGAAATGACTAAGTTTTGATGAAATTCTTCAAGACAGATGTTTGTTGCTTGAAGGTAGTCCTCACAAAAATCGCAAAATAAATGGTGTTTAATTCGGGCCTTTATCAATATTGCAGATCCACCACAAGCTCTACCACGGGGGTCCTTAGTATCATAAAATATATAGCCACTGATTTTAAACAGGCTGTTTGTCGTTAAATGAGTCTCTGAAATCAGCATGACATCAATTTGTTGATTCTTAAGGAAGTACTCAATTTCATTTTTATGTTGGCGTAAGCCGTTTGCGTTCCAGAAGCATATTTTTAAACAGTTCATGATTTCTTAAGTACTGACTGCAATATCATGGATTGGATTTTTAACATTTCTTGCATCATATTTCCAATGGAGTTCATAAAATTGTTTAAAGACTGCACTAATGTATCAATTGTACCTTCAAGGCGACTGAAGTTAGCGGATGGGATTTGTTCTTTCTTTTCCGTGTATAAATTGTTGTTGTTATTTGATGTTGGTGGTACATTAATAACTGGTGTACGATTTGTTTTTAAAATATCAGCATACGAAACGTGTTTTGCGTTGGGCTGGGCTAAATGAGGATAATTAGCATTTGGTGTATATTGTGGATGCTTTGGAAGGTTGTGTAACTTTTGAATTGAAGACCTCTTCACTATAGTATATACTGGACAACCTCTGTAGTTTGCGGTGTGTTTTCCACCACAATTACTGCATTTTTTTGCATTTATGTCATCTTTAGTTTTATTGCACTGGGCTGTAACATGAAGCTCGCCACAGACAACGAAAACAGGGGGCAACTTACAATAAGCCCTAGTATGACCAAATTCTTGACAGTTTAAACACTGTACAGGTCCTGATCGCTTATGTGGTTCCTCTATGGTAATTTTTCGGTGTAGCAGATATTTAATATTGTATATAGGGTGAGTCTCATTTTTTTCAATCTCATATCACCAGGTTCCAATTCAACCCGAAATATTGGTTGGGGGACACGTTCACGATTTCTGATATTGGCTACGCTTTTTACCTTAAATCCATTTTTTTGTAGACAAGTTTTAATATCAGCTGGATCGACACAAGGGTCCATACCTTTTATGACTACCTGCAAACCTTTGCCACTTTTCAATTGGTAGGTGTAAAAATTCTTATTGCGGGTTTCAAATTCGTTAACTAATTTTCGGAAGTTGCTTTCATCACTTATTTGAATCTTTGTTTCACCTATGTTACCACGCTTAAGAGGAATCACATAAAATGATTTTTTTTTTCTCCAATTATTGAAATTATACTTTTATTAAATCATTAGAATTTTGTTCTCTCAGAAAAATAGGAGGTTGTTTGAACGTCTTGGGTAAGGTTGTAGGTACACTTGTTTCGCTATCGAAGATTGCAAAGCGGTTTTGGGAACTTAGACTATTAGAGTCCCTATCTTTAGGTACTTTAGAAATTGAAGCCAACTGCGAAGATTTAGGGCTACGTCCTCGTTTTAATACCGTCACGTATCTATCTATGCCCACTTGTGTTTTGGGTTTTTGAGCACTGTCCATGTTTGTTTTGGTCACACTGTGTTGAGAAGGCGAAGATGACTTATTCATATATATTTTTTTGTCGCTACTAAGCAACAATGGTGAACAGGATCGTGTGCGGTATATTGGCACAGCATTTAAAAACACATCAGTTTTTTTGTTTTTATTTATTTAATTTTTATCACTGCTTTCATCAGCATTTAGTATTACATATGCATTTCTACTGCTTATGTTCGCACTTTTCTCAGATATATTTAAATTTGAGTGACTCATAAATGAGCCCTCGCACTGTTTTTTTTGTTTTTTCTTATTACTAGTAATAAATGCCGTTGTAAAAGAAGGAAAAAAAATACAACAACTTTGTTGTTCTGTATCAAACAGGTTTTTATTGTTTTGGTTTTTCGTTTGTAAAAAAAAATTCACACAATTTTGATTATTGCGAGCTTAAAAACTTGCGACCGTTCTGTTCAATGAATAAACACTCACTGCACATAAAATGCATTGCATGTTACCAAAAGCATTTTTAATGACAAAACATAAATTTCTGTCTTCCATTATATTTTGTTTACTGGTTTATTTTGAAATTAAATCAAAGCTGAAAAAACAATAAACCTGAAAAAAGCAGTAAGGATCCGCACATGTGCACTCGTTAACACTCAATTAACGACTGAAATCGAACTGAAATAGAAGAGAACAAGCGTCGGTGTGAGTTTTTTTTATTGTTTTTGTAGCACAATTGTGCACAGAAAATGAAGATTTGGATTACACTGTTTTAAAGCATAGGTAACCAAAACTCTCAATAAATGAAATGCGTCTATGTTGGATAAGATAATATTGTCCAGCAAACACAAAACTAAGCATTACAAAAACAATAAATAATTTTGTCATTAAAAATGCTTTTGGTAACATGCAATGCATTTTATGTTACCAAACATTTAAAACAAAGAAAACGTTTTCAATTAAAAGGTTTTTGACCTTTTTCACAAAGAAATAAATAAATTAGAAGAGGTAAAAAGAAAATGTTTTTTCTTGAGCAAAAAAACCTTTTTATGCAAAAAATTAAAGAATGGGTTCTGGTAGAAGAGCAAAATAAGGAAATACGTATGAAGAATTAGATTTGATTAGGTTAAATTTTAATTCAATCCAGGTGATATTTATTTTTCTTCAGATTCTTAGGCGGTTTTTGTACAGCTTTAAAGTTAAAGATAAACTTTCGAAGAAGATCTTCTCCTCAAAAGAAAGCTGTACAAAAACCGCCTAATTCTATATTATAGCAATTTTCCTTTTAGGTATGGTAAGTATTTAAAATTAGGTAAGTATTTAAAAAAAAAGTATTTAAGAAATTGGTAAGTCTTTAACCAGGTAGGTATTTCAAAATATGATGATTTCTTTTTAGCGGTTGGCGTTATATAAATTTTCTTTTATATATTTTCCTCGTTAACAGCGCACAAAAACTACTTTGTAGCGGTTTTGTCGCTTTGCTTAAATCTTTTTTATTTTTAGGGTATTAACTTTAACCAAGTTTACACAAATACACAAACGAATTTGTTTTTTTTTTTTTTATTAGTAGGCTTTGTTGTATTTGTATTGCATTAAAACAAAGCTATATCAAAAAACAGATTTATGACTTGATACTAAATGTAGAAAATGGAGCTTGTCTAGTGACATATCCGATCTTTATAGAAGTATTAAAATATACCAATTACTCATTGTTTAAGACCCGAAACGAGCAATGTGATTCGTGCTTAGAGTGTAAAGCAAAAAACTTATCACGAGATAAATTTGATCGTCACAGAAAAGAAATTGACATTGAAAAATGACACTGAAAATTCAATATCAAGCAGTTAAACGTTTCCCTCAACTTAAGGGCTAACTCTTCATACTATGAAACTGCAAATCATAATTTTACTATTTATAACATAGTATCCCACGATTCGGATAATTATGATTGAAACAGAAGTCTTGTAGCGTCTACTTTGACGACTTGCATTGTTAATCACCTAAAGGAAGTCATTATCAAGAATCGTGATATTAACATCATAATCTATTTCGATGGCTGTTGTTATCAAAATAAAAATGTTGTATTATCAAATGCCTTACTGACTAACCTAAACAAGAGCCAAGCTCATGCAAAGGTAAGCTGCCATGATGTCATCCTTGGACCTCCTTTTAGAAAATGGCTTCACTTGGGAAGACACCAAAACCGCAACAAATTTATGGCAAAATATTGAAGGCTTGCATTACCAAATTTCAGAATTGTGTACTGACGCAAGCAAACAAGGCTATAATATAGGTAGATTTATCCAGTTAGAAAAGAATCTACGGAAGGCGATTAAAACCGTTGCAAATAATGCAAATGATCAAGTCTACTTCATGCCTCACAATAATCAGCCAGATTCACGGACAGTCCCAATTCGTAAGGTAACGCTTCCTAAGTTTGAAGGAAATTATATGAAGTGGAAGGAGTTTCATGATTTATTTCTCTTCACTAATAATACAACAACCGATACCAAGCATTCAAAAAATGTGGTATCTCAAGACGCATCTGGTGGGAGAAGCAGCAAATCTTGACAAACACTTCGCTGCTACGGGAGATAATTTTGAGGCAGCTGGTCAATAGTAATAGATCGCTACAACAACAAACGACTACTCGTTAGCAGACTGGTACAGGAGCTGGTCGATGTTCCAAACAGTCGTTCAAGCGATAATTACAAGTCATTGCATGACAAAACAGAAGAGTGTCTTCTATCATTACAGAATCTTCAAGTAAACACATCCACCTGGGAGCAATTGCTACTACAATTGTTATTAAAAAAACTTGATCAAGCCACCCGCCTTTGCTACGAGCAATCTCTTTCACATCCACGCGAAGTTCCAACAATCAAGGAATTTTTGGAGTTCTTGGAGAGAAACTTTCAGTCAATGGAGGCAGTTGTTCTGAAGGACAAACCACAACACAAAGTGGTATCAACAATTATAGCAGCCAACGGAAGCAATAATAATCCATGCAGACTGTGCAATAGTAGTAACCACAAACTATATCAGTGCAGCAAATTCCTGCGACTATAAGAACCAGAACGACTACAATGGGTACAACAAAAGAGGTTATGTGTAAATTGCTTCAGAAGTGACCTGCTTCAGTAATGCAGGTAGTTGCAAAAAGTGTGCGAAAAAACACAACACGTTGCTTCACCTAAAAAAAATGGGCAGTATGAAAACGACGAAAGGTTCATCAACTCCATCTTCAGCATTAAATCAGTATCCAGAAGTAAATCCGCCTGCCTTAGAAGTAGCAGCAGTCAGGATCACCACAGACATCGAGAAAATGTATAGACAAATTCTGATCGGGATAACCATCAGTAACAATTAATTATTTGGAGGGAAGACCCAGCACTTCCTATTAATTACTACCAACTAAATACAGTTACATATGGGACAGGGGCAACACCTTATCTAGCTACGAAATGCTTACAAAAAATTGCTGATGAAAGTTCGCTAGCCTACCCAAACGGTTCACAAATGCTCAAAAACAATTTCTACATGGATGATGGCCTTGGAGGCTCTGATAGTCTCAATATCCCACTTCAAACACAACAAGAACTCAGTACAATTATAACAAGCCATGGTTTCAACTTAAAAAAGTGGTGTGCAAACCACCCGAAGCTGCTGAAGAATATTCCACTTGGTGATCAGAAGCTAGATTTAGATTTCAGTAGTAACAACGCTAATACTATAAAAACGTTAGGGCTGTTATGGCTACCTAAGACCATTTTTGCGTCAAGGTAAAAATGAATCATGTACAGACTATCACAAAACGTACAGCAACGTCGGATCTCGCAAAATTATGCAATGCAAAACTATTTATTCAACAGTTCTGGCAGTTAAAGCTAGATTGGGATGAGCCTTTGCCCCAGGACCGTCTAGTACTCTGGACCAATTTTAGAAAGGATTTGGACAGGTTGAATAACTTCAAAATCCCTCGGCACATTTTTAAGGTTGTACTCCCAGAAAAGACGGAACTGCATGTTTTCTCAGATGCTTCTGAAATAGCTTTTGGTGCAGTCGCCTATATTCGAGCAACTCTTAGTGATAAAAGAGTTATTGTGCAATTACTTTGTGCCAAGACTAGAGTTGCTCCATTAAGACAGCAGACATTACATCGTCTGGAGTTATTTGCCGCTGTTATGGCTGCTCAACTTATGCATAGAATCAAAATTCATCTGGACGGACTCCGAATAGTGCTTTCCTGGATAAACTCCCAATCCTCTTTGTATCATACATTTGTAGCAAACAGAGTCTTTAATATTCAATCGTTGAAATTGCCCAGTCAATGGCGCCACGTTAGATCAAAGGACAATCCCGCTGACATACTACCCAGAGGTCTTTCAGCACGTAAACTATCGGAATGGAATTTATGGCTATATGGACCACTCTTTTTGCACAGATGCGAAGACATGTGGCCACCCCAACCGTCAAGGAAACTGTCAGCTCCCAGCAACCTCGGGAAAAAGAAGGCGACATCGCTAACTGCAGCAGTTACCCTTTCCAACAATGATCTCATATACAAAATTCCACATAGAAATTCCTTCAAAACCTTGCAGAGAATACTGAGATATGACTTGAGATTTACAAAAAATTCACATTCACAACGCCCTATACCTAAATCACTAACTCCAACTGAATAAGAGGATGCACTATATACAATTATTAGAACCATTCAGACGTTCGATTTTTCACCAGAAATCAACCAGCTTCGAAAAAAGAAAGAAGTCGACAAAAACAGCTCCATCCTCACAGTCTTGCTCCATTTCTAGATAGAACAAAAATTTTGCGAGTTGGAGGACGATTGGAGGCATTACTATTGTCATACGAAACAAAACACCCAACGTTGATACTATATAATGACCCTATCATAAAGCTTTTGTTTACAATGGTTCACGAAGAAAACAAACATTGTGGCACATAAGCGCTATTATACGACAACGATTCTGGCCAATAAAAGGCCAGTTATTTCTGCACCTAATTCAGCATTAGAAAAAAATCTTCTGCTAGTGTTACCATCGTTGGTGTTTCCAAATCCAGCTTACGGTACACCCACTATTAGCCCTAATTCACTTCTAAATTTTTCTTGGATATTTTTTTCCTCGCGTTAACAATGGCTTTGTCCGCATTAGATTTTATTTGCCATTTTTTCACTATCAGTTAATATAACAGGTGCAATATGCTCTCAAATAGGCGAATTCTGGCATGTAAAGTAGGTAGTCCGAAAGAAAGGGCATCTACGTCTATATTTCTTTTAATATTTAAATTGTTTTTGTACAGGTAATAACAGTGTTAGATGTAATGTTTTAAATAAAAAACATCTACCTTCAGTTGTTAAAAACCAAAACATTTTATGAATATACAAGGGTTTCTTACTCGTATTTACCTATCCAAGATAAGAAAACATAAAAAGATAAAATTTTCGAGAAATCGCAAAAAAATGGCGCAAAAAACGCGCAACGTTTTTTTTACAGCATAAAAGTAGAGATCGTAAATTTTGTAGTGATATATAACGACAACGATTCTGGCCAATAAAAGGCAAAATAACGGCGCGCTCAACTGTACAAAGGTGCGTCACAAGTGTCAGGGCACGACCTCAACTGTGACAACAAATAGTTTAGTAGTTTACCTCTGACTAGAGTGACTCCAGCACGACCTTTCATTAACACGGGAGTTGGTTATTGCGGCCCAGTGTGGATCCATCATAAGATCAGAGGCAAAAGACCGACAAAAGCATATATAGCCGTATTCTGTTGTTTTGCCACCAAGGCGACTCACCTCGAGGTAGTAACCGATCTAACAACTGAAGCGTTCATTGGTGCTCTAAAACGATTCAACGGCCGTCGAGGTCATTGTCAGAACATATATTCGGACAACGCACATAGGGGTATTTTGCCAATCTAGCTTATATTGGCTCTAAAAATGTACTGAGTGCCCCTAGGTTAATGAAACTTTGCAGAAAAATCTGTTATGGTCATAGGCTGTCAAAGCTAGAAAATATGAAAAATCGTTAGCAATTACAACTTTTAAGGTCAAAGAATGTTCAAAAACTTACAGTTGGACTCAAGAGATTCTTAAATGCCATTTTTAGCCCCGCCCCTTTTGTGGGCGGTGAAATAAAATATTATTTGAAAAAATAATGCAATTATTCAAAGAAATAGATTACATACTTCTTAAAACCAAAAAAATTTATTTTTATGGTTTTCATTTTTAAAACGTACCTGTGTGCCAATTTCCTAAAAATACTCATTATTAAGCTTTCCAATACCTTACCAATCCCCGCCTCCGAAGAATATTATTAAAAAAATATTTTCGTAATTTGTTACTTAATAGTATTTTATTTATCGGAAAATAATAAATTTATTGATAGTAATAACTTATTTATGATTGCAACGATAAATTTTATTTAAAATTATAACAATTTATTTATTTAAAACAAATTCTCCTTTGTACTAAGATGATGATGAGTGCCATGGTTCTTCGTCTGATTCTTCAAAGACCTCTTCCGAATCTGAATCCTTTTTAGCGTTAAGTACAGGTAGAAGCATGAAAGAAATTGCTTCTTTCGTAAAAGGTAATGACCTTCTTTTTGAGGTGGGTCTAGTAAAGAGTGGGTCAGAACTTAGCAAAAGCCTATAAATAATATCTATGTTACACTGAACCCATGAAAACTTTCTAGCAAAATTCTGCCTGTAAAGCCGGAAATGTTTGTTTCGTGTCTGAGCCGCTTCTTCCGATAACAGCCTAATAGGCAACAATGCCAACAATGTCATAGGATGCCACTCATAGAGAGAAAAGTAAAGTTTTGCAGTATCTAAGCAATATTCGGCAAACTCGTGCATTTGGATTTTGGGAAAACATTATATTACATTATATTACTTCAATAATAGTATACCGAATATGAAATCAAACTCAATTTCAGTTATTTCTGCACCTAATTCAGGATTGGAAAAAAATCTTCTGCTAGTGTTACCATCGTTGGTGTTTCCAAATCCAGGAGGCTTATTCTGAATTGCGATGCGAAAATCAATGCGATGCGAAAATACATAAATGCGAACAATTGCTATTCTGTATTGCGATATTCGCAAAGTTCTTTTTTTAATTGCATTTCAAATGCGAAAAGTTGGCAAATCGGTATTTTTAATCGCATTTCAAATGCGAAAAGGTGGCAAATCGGTATTCTAAATTACGAAAACGCATGTCAAATTCGCAAAATTTATTCGACAACAAAATAGCATTCGCAAAGGACAAACATGTAAGTGAAAGATAATATTTTATTTATTTATTCAACATATATTTATTATTTAATTCAGGGAAGCAAGCAATAAGACCACCAAACCGCGTCAATTTGAAATAATAGTAGAAATTATGAAAAAACACAGCCAATTGGCAAGAGGCCATTTGATGACACCAAATGCACGGCAGTCGGCAAATAATTTGTGGCAAACGTTAAGTGAAGAATTAAATATTAATGGACCACCTATTAGAGAAGCTGCCGGATGGAAAAAAGTATGAAATATATAAACCAATTCAAAAATATTTGACTTCAATTTAATTTTAATAGGTTTGGGCCGATTTTAAAGTACATACCAAACAGAAACTTAGACGAAATAAAAGCGACATTGGCGGCACTGGCGGTGGTCCATCAAGATATAATCCACTGTCTCCCGTAGAGGAGCAAGTTGTGAAATTGTTGAACATGACGGATGCCGTAAATGGATTACCGGGCGCACTTTCCTTCGGGGCAACAACTGCTTCCAGGCTTGAAAAGAGTGGTGAAGACATGGCTGAGATGGAACAGTTGCACGAAGTGCCTTTAAAAGAATTTGTTTCGGATGTATTAGTTGATTCGGAGGTGGCAACAAATATACGTTCCCAAAACTGTGAACGTAATCCAAGAAAACGTTCACGCTCAGTAAGCTTCTGTGATAGAGATAGTCTGCTTAAAAAGCAAGTTGAAAATCAAATTGTATACCAAAAAGAATGTTTGACTTCATTTAAAAAAAAGTTTAAGTCGATACCAGAGAAAGGATTTCGAAATAAGAGAAAAAGAATTGGATCTTGCAAGACAAAAGTTTGAATTTGAAAAAGAAAATGCAATGGAAAACAGAAATTTGCTAAAACAAAAACTTGAGTTAAAGAAAATGATGCTAGATATTGAAGAGCAAAAAATGAAACTAATGTGATATATGTACCTGTATGTAGTATTTTTGTTTTTTAGTTATACAATTAGTTAATATTAATATGCAACGAACTGCCAAGTGATGAGTTATGAAATAACTGTTTTCATTTTTTATATTAGCCTGTAAGTTTTTTTATCAATGAATTGATTTTGTGTTTTGAAATATTAAAGACTGTTTTATCTAGTAGTTAAGAATAATGAAAAGGGTTTTTTAAATAAAACATTTACATGAATTTAAATCATATTGTTTTTTATTTCATCTCTAATATTTCTAGCAGTGTTTGTATAATTGTTGCTACTACTATTATTATTGCTTGAGTTGGGTATATTATTCGATTGCGGCAGATCTTCGGAGTCCACAATTTCCTCCGTTGGCAGTTCAACGCTAAACTTGCAGCAAATATTGTGCAACGCGCAACAAACATTCATAATGCGTACCACCTTTGGCGGATCGTAATGTAGCTCTCGGGCCGCCAGCAAACACCGAAATCTTCCTTTCATTACACCAAACACTCTTTCAATTAATGATCTGGCTTTGCTGAACTTTTCATTGAAAAGTGCTTCCGCAGATGCCTCTGCAGGGTTTCGATATGGCGTTAAGATCCATGGTTCTAATGGATAGCCTGAGTCGCCTAAACAGTTTTTAAATTGTAAAAGTATTACAATAAAAAGAAAAAAATACTTACCAAGGATCCAAGTTCCGTTCATTCCGCTGTCGAACTTTGTTTTGAGTATTTGTCTTTCATTGGACAGATTCCACACATGGGAATCGTGACATGCCCCTCCATACCTACAATCTACAGCTCTAATTATCATTTTATGATCACATACCTGAAATAAACCATTATTAAAAATGTTATCTTTAAAAAATAAAAGATTACTTACAACCATAGCATTCATTGAATGCTTAAGCTTCCTATTAAAATATAAATGTTCATTTTCACTGGGTCGTATCATCTGAATGTGTGTACCATCTACTATTCCAATCACACCAGGAATATTACTTTTTCTAAAAAAAAAAGTTTTTGCTTCTTTCTTTTCATCTTCGGACATTTCAAATTTAATATGCTTAGGACATAGAACCTTTTCAATTGCTATGCACACTTCCGCCAAACAACGCGACATAGCTGGCTGAGATATTCCGAGGAAATGATCTTGACCAATTTGGTGTTGGTAGCCACCTTGACCAAGAAATTTTAACGCGGCCGCTAATTTGATAATTGGCGGAATTGCAGTTGATTTCGTAGTACTGCATTCGGAGCTAATATTATTTAAGACATATATAAATGCTTCTTTATTTAATCTAAAATTTTTTATAAAGCTGAAAAAATGAATATTCTGCATAAGTAAACGTTTATTTTTTCGCAAGCATCAAAATAAATTACCTTTTTTCATTCAAGTTTAGAATATCGGATTTGCTTCTAAGCAATCTTCTCTCTATCCTTTCATTTTGTTCATGCCCTTCTTCTTCGTCGAACCATAGTGCTACAGAATCCATTTTTATTGTTTTCTTTTCTTACAGAATATACTTAAATAAATTTTATAAAAATTTTCACAACCAAACACAATTTATTTTTTTTTTAATTTGACGTTTGTTGACACTGACGTTTATTTGAGCAGCGTTGCCAACATTTGAAATAAATTGGAAATGCGATTGCGAAAGTCTAACAGAATACCAATTTTCTTTCGCATCGCATTTCATTTTCGCATCGCATTGATTTTCGCATCGCAATTCAGAATAAGCCTCCAGCTTACGGTACACCCACTATTAGCGCTAATTCACTTCTAAATTTTTCTTGGATATTTTTTTCCTCGCGTTAACAATGGCTTTGTCCGCATCAGATTTTATTTGCCATTTTTTCACTATCAGTTTATATAACAGGTGCAATATGCTCTCAAATAGGCGAATTCTGGCATGTAAAGTAGGTAGTCCGAAAGAAAGGGCATCTACGTCTATATTTCTTTTAATATTTAAATTGTTTTTGTACAGGTAATAACAGTGTTAGATGTAGGGCCAAATTCATAAAAAATATTTTCGTTTTATAAAAGGTTTATGAAACAAATTTTCATACAAAATTTGTTCAATAAACGTTTCATAAACCAAAAATATTTTTTATGAATATGGCCCTTAATGTTTTAAATAAAAAACATCTACCTTCAGTTGTTAAAAACCAAAACATTTTATGAATATACAAGGGTTTCTTACTCGTATTTACCTATCCAAGATAAGAAAAAACATAAAAAGGTAAAATTTTCAAGAAATCGCAAAAAAATGGCGCAAAAACGCGCAACTTTTTTTTTACAGCATAAAAGTAGAGATCGTAAATTTTGTAGTGATATATAACATTTTTAGGATCGCGATGGAGATCACTCTTAAAAAACTTTTCACTTTTTTTTGACAAAAAATTTTACAAAAAAAACCTTTTTTTTAATTTTGAACGAAATTTTTTATCATTCAAAATTAAAAAAAAAATTCTAAAAATTCACATTAGTAGCTACTAATAAACCCTTTCACAGAAAAAATACAAAATCAATACAAAATCTTTATTCGTTTAGCCACCAAAAAATATATTGTAAACCTCTCAAAATCGTTTAAAGTCAAAAAAAAAACTGATTTTAACAATGTCCTAAAACGACAAATCTCAAGCAAAAGCCTTGAAAACTCATTATACGATGCAGAATTTTGTTGTATGTCGAGCTGCGTACTTAAATTTTTACATTTCTCAAAATTAATTTTTGGCCTAATGTCCGGCTAGATTGGCAAAATACCCCTCTGTGCAACGCTACTAATTTTATGGAAGCAAAAAACCTATTATCAGAACTGGCTGGAAGTATCTACTCTGACAAGGGACAGGATTCAATCATCTTAACTACCAGCTCAAAAGGAATAAATTTTCATTTTATTCCACCACGTGCACCGCATTTTGGTGTACTGTGGGAATCGGCAGTAAAATCGGCAAAACATCTTTTATTGCGAAGTGTTGCAGCTGCATCATTGACCCAGGAAGAAATGGGGACTATCGTAGCAGAAATCGAGGCAACACTCAACTTCCGCCTACTAACAACTATGTCAAGTTCTGGAAAAGATGGTCCACTGAATATTTGAATCACCAATCTTGAGGTTTGACAACCTCAAGTGTTATGGTGATAATAAGGGAAGATAATCTACCAATCATGAAGTTGCCCTTAAATAGTCAAAACACATCCTGGTAGTGAAAATATGGTCAGAGTCGTGGAAGTTAAAACAGCAAATGGAATTTTTAAACGACCAATACATTGAATCGCTCTCTTACCCATCGAACCAAATTGCGAAACATCTGCTACCCTTGATGATAAAAGTTCAACTAGCAACAACAGTACTTATTCAGGAGCCTAGGGCTAAAAGGAAAAAGGCTCTATCAACCCATCTCACTCTAGCCTTAATTACAATACTTTTTCTGTTACCACTGTCATTTGGAAATCCGGTAAAAAACCAAAAATTTGGAACAAAATTAGGCATTCATTTTGAAAAAATTTGCACCGCAACCCTTTCAAGCACTGACTGGATCATTCTTGTATACTATGATTTAAATGCATACTGGTCTGAAACATAAATTTTGATCAATGAAATCTCTACAAAACCTTTGTAGAATGATAAAATTGAATGAATCATGCCTCAGTATCATAAGGCATTTTTAACACATGGAAAATGATCTACAGTTGAAAAATCGACTGCTACGAAGTAAAAGAGGTGCCTTGAATATAGTTGGAAATATTGCTACCTCATTATTTGGCACATTGGACTCTGAATATGCTAATCAGATATCCGATATAATACAAAGGGTAAAGGAAGATAAGTAACATTTATTAACTTTGCTGAAGAATCAAACCTCAATTGTTGATTCAACAGTTAATATCATAAGAAAAACCCAATTGAAAGCTAAGGCAAGATTTGAACAATTTCACAGTGGTTCAGTAGTAGGACATAGGGGTCAAATGACGATGTTCGATTTATTCACCGTTAGGTCGCTCTAATATTCACTATTAGTGATACTACTAAAAAATGCAAAAAGATTTGCAATCAGTTGTCGGAAGTGAACAAATCAAAACCAATTTCCTTATCTTTTTCAGCAGTGCAAATAAAGTTAATTTTGTATGTTGTAAGTATCATCATTTATTGATTCTGATAGTTTTCAACATTTTTTCTAGTGCGTGTTTTTCAAAGAAAATAACATTTTTTACTTATTGTTTTCAATGGATATTTAAATTGAAGGTGTTTACCGTTATTATTATGTATTTAATAATTTTTTAAGCAAAACCAATTTTGCGAAAAATTTAACTGTAGGAGGCATACACTAAAAATTTACAAACAGTAATTAAAACTTAGTTCGTTTTATAAACAAGTCTATAAAAATAAACCTAAAAATTAAAGGGTGTTCCGATAGTGGTGTGATTTGCATGTATAACGCCTTATTTTCTGAACCGTAATAGGTAGACTCTTATAATTTGCATAGAAGATACGATGTGTTGCCACGGCCGCTATGACGATTACTATAAATTAAAGGGTGTTCCGACAGTGACATGTTTTTTACGTATAGTGACTTATTTTTTTAATCGTAAAAGATAGACTCTTGAAATAATCATAGAAAGAGAAATGACATGGCAGCTATAAAAAATAACAAAATTAAAGGGTGTTCCGACAGAGAGATGACTTTTACGTAAATTGCCTTATTTTTTGAAACGTAATAGATAGATTTTTAAAATGTTTACAGTAGATGTTGTTCTTCGCCCGCTCTTACAATTACTAATATCTAAAGGGTGTTCCATCAGTGACATGTTTTTCATGTATATTACTTTGTTTTTTGAACCGCAATAGGTAGGTGCCTAAAGAAGCCGCTGAATCTTGTAATAAATTATTTAAGCAATTCAGACGACAACATGCGAAAAATGTAAAAAATGTATCGTGTTGTCACTAACACTGATCTTTTGCATAGACTTCTTCTAAATTCCAACCCGTTGATTTCTTATTTACGTAAATTACCACAAAAGAAGAAGTCTATGCTATCACCTGAGGCTTTGCGTATGTTAAGTTTTTGAAAATAATGTACAAATGTTGTATTAAATTGCCGTTATAAAAATTATTATTTTTTCTTTAATTAATAACTAACAGTTTTGGTAAATAAATTCTTATAATATTATATTTAAAGACATTTTTTACCTTAGTTTACCCTAATTGGCCCATAAATACCGTAAACATAAATATCCATATTCATTTTGAAGACTATAGCTAAGTAAACTACGTATGACCGCCTTCCTTAGAAACTTGAACCACTGTGATATAGAGCATAAAATTGAAGCCTTATCACAAGCAAGGCAGCAAAACAGTAATATGTTGTTTCAGATACAGCTCACCCAATTATTTAATAGTGGAGTTTAGGAATTGAACCTAGTTGCAAATAATACACGATACTTGATACTGTCATGTATAATTATCAAGGAAAAATCAGCCCATTACTATTGACTCTAGAACAATTGCAAAAAGAAATTAATCAAATTAAACTCCATGCACCAACATCAGTAACCCTTCCTATCTCCGGAAAAGATGAATTACTACAACTATTCGAACTAATGAAGGTTCAAGGTAAACTCACGCCCCAACACGCTGTATTCAAAATAATTCTACCTTTAGTGGAAATTGAACAATTTAAGATGTTCCAGCTGTTTCCCGTACCTAACATGATGAATCACACAATGGTAGCCATTAAACCATGTGCTGATATCATGGGCATAACAGTATCCCAAAAACAGTATATTTTTCTAACGAAGACAGACCTAAAGGTCTGCGATGTAATAAAGCAAGACATATTTTTGTGTACCAACGTTCAGACTCGCTACAATTATGGTTCAGAAATTTGCAAGTGTGAACCAATTTGTACAACAACAAAACGCCACCAACTTGTACTCTGGAAAAGACTACAACTAAATGGATACCTTTTACAAGGGAAATCAGCGGATATATGCCACGTCTGTAATAGAGAAATTTCTCACCTTTCGTTAAAAGGATCCGGTCTGCTTTCGATGGATCCGGAATGTATACTGAAACATGAATCCTTCACTACGAACGGACGACAAACTATCTTGAGCACAATAAATTCATCATACACTAGCCTCGGTACGGTTTCCGATCTATCCACGCAAAAGATTATTGCACCATCTATAAGCAATAATCAATCAACAAATTTCGATAGTTTATATGACAATAACATCAAGGAACTATTAACTTTCTAAGGATCGCTAAGGGAACAGCACATACTGGACCTGCCCAATAAATTCAAATCCCGTCAACAGCATAACCATATAATTGGCTATCTTGCACTGTGTCTAAGATTGATATCATTGACTATTATTTTGTTCGTCCTAGGTGTTTAGCCGATGTGGTATCTCCTAGTCGACTCACCCAGGACAACACGATTCTGTTGAACATCTGTTCAAAGCGGTAGCACTTCAAATAGAATAGTCGTATGTGATTGTGATCCATTGTTTTTATTATATTTTTTCCGATTTTAAAACTTTAAGTTAACTGTGAAGCATTTAATAATTCGATTTATAGTTTGCTAAAATATTTTAGTGAGAATTTCTATTTTTTTTCGACTCTAAGAAGACAAATTCTGTTTACTAAATAAATTAATTATTTACAATACCAAAATACTTTGGTTTTTAGAACAAGTGAACAAGGCATAAAAAAAGCATTACAACAACAATAACTAAACAAACATTCAGTTTCACACAATACGTGCGCCAAGATAGCGTCGAAATCGCAAAAACAGATTAGCGATTTTGGGATTTAGAAAATGGGAATTGTAAGTGGGAATATGAAAAAAAATTGGGATTAAAAATTAAAGTGGGTGTAAAACGAAATGGGAAAGAAACACTCAAAAATGTAAAAGTGAATACAAATTTTACTATTTATAGTTAATAAAAATTAATTAAAAGAATAAATACATGTTTGTGTATATTATATAATTTTTTCGTGCAAATATCGTCGTTTAGAAATCAATTTACAAAAATATGTCTTTTTTTCCTCAAAAATGGACCGACAAATATGGGATTCTTCATATTTGTAAAGAAAAAAATCCTGTTGTGTATATTATATAATTTCTTCCGTGGAATCAATTTTTAAAACATCTGTGTGACCAGTTTTTCAGAAATCTGGCTTCATCCAAAATGGTCAGGAAAATTTTAATTATTTTATTGCTTGGAAACTAGGTCGCGTCAAGCAATAACCGATATAGACTATGGAAGTGGACCATTTAGGGATCAGAAAACACTCACCGTGCAAAAAATCGTGTGACCAGTTTTCCAGAAATCTGGCTTCATCCAAAATGGTCAGGAAAATTTCAATTATTTTATTGCTTGGAAACTAGGTCGCGTCAAGCAATAACCGATATAGATTATGGAAGTGGACCATCTAGGGATCAGAAAAGACTCACCGTGCAAAAAATCGTGTGACCAGTTTTCCAGAAATCTGGCTTCATCCAAAATGGTCAGGAAAATTTTAATTATTTTATTGCTTGGAAACTAGGTCGCGTCAAGCAATAACCGATATAGATTATGGAAGTGGACCATCGAGGGATCAGAAAACACTCACCGTGCAAAAAATCGTGTGACCAGTTTTCCAGAAATCTAGCTTCATCCAAAATGGTCAGACAAATCTGGGATTCTTTATATCTTGGAAACTAGGGCACGTCAAGCAATAAGCAATACAGACTATGGAAGTGCACCATCTAGGGATTAAAAAACACTCACCGTGCAATAAATCGTGTGACCAGTTTTCCAGAAATCTGGCTTTATCCAAAATGTTCAGAAAAATCTGGGATTCATTATATCTTGGAAATTAGGTCACGTCAAGCTATAAACGATACAGACTATGAAAGTGCACCATCTAGGGATTAAAAAACACTCACCGTGCAAAAAATCGTGTGACCAGTTTTCCAGAAATCTGGCTTCATCCAAAATGGTCAGTAAATTTGTAATTATTTTATTACTTGGAATCTAGGTCGCGTCAAGCAATAAGCGATACAGACTATAGAAGTGCACCACCTAGGGATTAAAACACACTCACCGTGCAAAAAATCGTGTGACCAGTTTTCCAGAAATCTAGATTCATCCAAAATGGTCAGGAAAATTTTAATTATTTTATTGCTTGGAAACTAGTTTGCGTCAAGCAATAAACGGTACAGATTATGGAAGTAGACCATCTGGAGATTAGAAAACACTCACCGTGCAAAAAATCGTGTGACCAGTTTTCCAGAAATCTGGTTTCATTCAAAATGGTCAGAAAAATCTGGGATTCTTTATATCTTGGAAACTAGGTCACGTCAAGCAATAAGCGATACAGACTATGAAAGTCCACCATCTAGGGATTAAAAAACACTCACCGTGCAAAAAATCGTGTGACCAGTTTTCCAGAAATCTGGCTTCATCCAAAATGGTCAGGAAAATTTTAATTATTTTATTGCTTGGAATCTAGGTCGCGTCAAGCAATAACCGATATAGATTATGGAAGTGGACCATCGAGGTATCAGAAAACACTCACAGTGCAAAAAATCGTGTGACCAGTTTTCCAGAAATCTGGCTTCATCCAAAATGGTCAGGAAAATTTTAATTATTTTATTGCTTGGAAACTAGGTCGCGTCAAGCAATAACCGATATAGATTATGGAAGTGGACCATCTAGGGATCAGAAAACACTCACCGTGCGAAAAATCGTGTGACCAGTTTTCCAGAAATCTGGCTTCATCCAAAATGGTCAGGAAAATTTTAATTATTTTATTGCTTAGAAATTAGTTCGCGTCAAACAATAAACGGTACAGATTATGGAAGTGGACCATCTGGAGATTAGAAAACACTCACCGTGCAAAAAATCGTGTGACCAGTTTTCCAGAAATCTGGCTTCATCCAAAATGGTCAGAAAAATCTGGGATTCTTTATATCTTGGAAACTAGGTCACGTCAAGCAATAAGCAATACAGACTATGGAAGTGCACCATCTAGGGATTAAAAAACACTCACCGTGCAAAAAAACGTGTGACCAGTTTTCCAGAAATCTAGCTTCATCCAAAATGGTCAGAAAAATCTGGGATTCTTTATATCTTGGAAACTAGGGCACGTCAAGCAATAAGCAATACAGATTATGGAAGTGAACCATCTAGGGATTAGAAAACACTCACCGTGCAATAAATCGTGTGACCAGTTTTCCAGAAATCTGGCTTCATCCAAAATGGTCAGAAAAATCTGGGATTCATTATATCTTGGAAACTAGGTCACGTCAAGCTATAAACGATACAGACTATGAAAGTGCACCATCTAGGGATTAAAAAACACTCACCGTGCAAAAAATCGTGTGACCAGTTTTCGAGAAATCTGGCTTCATCCAAAATGGTCAGGAAAATTTTAATTATTTTATTGCTTAGAAATTAGTTCGCGTCAAACAATAAACGGTACAGATTATGGAAGTGGACCATCTGGAGATTAGAAAACACTCACCGTGCAAAAAATCGTGTGACCAGTTTTCCAGAAATCTGGCTACATCCAAAATGGTCAGTAAATTTGTAATTATTTTATTACTTGGAATCTAGGTCGCGACAAGCAATAAGCGATACAGACTATGGAAGTGCACCACCTAGGGATTAAAAAACACTCACCGTGCAAAAAATCGTGTGACCAGTTTTCCAGAAATCTGGCTTCATCCAAAATGGTCAGGAAAATTTTAATTATTTTATTGCTTAGAAATTAGTTCGCGTCAAACAATAAACGGTACAGATTATGGAAGTGGACCATCTGGAGATTAGAAAACACTCACCGTGCAAAAAATCGTGTGACCAGTTTTCCAGAAATCTGGCTTCATCCAAAATGGTCAGAAAAATCTGGGATTCTTTATATCTTGGAAACTAGGTCACGTCAAGCAATAAGCAATACAGACTATGGAAGTGCACCATCTAGAGATTAAAAAACACTGACCGTGCAAAAAATCGTGTGACCAGTTTTCCAGAAATCTATCTTCATCCAAAATGGTCAGAAAAATCTGGGATTCTTTATATCTTGGAAACTAGGGCACGTCAAGCAATAAGCAATACAGATTATGGAAGTGCACCATCTAGGGATTAAAAAACACTCACCGTGCAATAAATCGTGTGACCAGTATTCCAGAAATCTGGCTTCATCCAAAATGGTCAGAAAAATCTGGGATTCATTATATCTTGGAAACTAGGTCACGTCAAGCTATAAACGATACAGACTATGAAAGTGCACCATCTAGGGATTAAAAAACACTCACCGTGCAAAAAATCGTGTGACCAGTTTTCCAGAAATCTGGCTACATCCAAAATGGTCAGTAAATTTGTAATTATTTTATTACTTGGAATCTAGGTCGCGTCAAGCAATAAGCGATACAGACTATAGAAGTGCACTACCTAGGGATTAAAACACACTCACCGTGCAAAAAATCGTGTGACCAGTTTTCCAGAAATCTGGCTTCATCCAAAATGGTCAGTAAGTTTGTAATTATTTTATTACTTGGAATCTAGGTCGCGTCAAGCAATAAGCGATACAGACTATGGAAGTGCACCACCTAGGGATTAAAAAACATTCACCGTGCAAAAAATCGTGTGGCCAGTTTTCCAGAAATCTAGCTACATCCAAAATGGTCAGGAAAATTTTAATTATTTTATTGCTTGGAAACTAGTTTGCGTCAAGCAATAAACGGTACAGATTATGGAAGTAGACCATCTGGAGATTAGAAAGCACTCACCGTGCAAAAAATAGTGTGACCAGTTTTCCAGAAATCTGGTTTCATTCAAAATGGTCAGAAAAATCTGGGATTCTTTATACCTTGGAAACTAGGTCACGTCAAGCAATAAGCGATACAGACTATGGAAGTCCACCATCTAGGGATTAAAAAACACTCACCGTGCAAAAAATCGTGTGACCAGTTTTCCAGAAATCTGGCTTCATCCAAAATGGTTAGGAAAATTTTAATTATTTTATTGCTTGGAAACTAGGTGGCGTCAAGCAATAACCGATATAGATTATGGAAGTGGACCATCGAGGGATCAGAAAACACTCACCGTGCAAAAAATCGTGTGACCAGTTTTCCAGAAATCTGGCTTCATCCAAAATGGTCAGGAAAATTTTAATTATTTTATTGCTTGGAAACTAGGTCGCGTCAAGCAATAACCGATATAGATTATGGAAGTGGACCATCTAGGGATCAGAAAACACTCACCGTGCGAAAAATCGTGTGACCAGTTTTCCAGAAATCTGGCTTCATCCAAAATGGTCAGGAAAATTTTAATTATTTTATTGCTTAGAATTTAGTTCGCGTCAAACAATAAACGGTACAGATTATGGAAGTGGACCATCTGGAGATTAGAAAACACTCACCGTGCAAAAAATCGTGTGACCAGTTTTCCAGAAATCTGGCTTCATCCAAAATGGTCAGAAAAATCTGGGATTCATTATATCTTGGAAACTAGGTCACGTCAAGCTATAAACGATACAGACTATGAAAGTGCACCATCTAGGGATTAAAAAACAATCACCGTGCAATAAATCGCGTGACCAGTTTTCCAGAAATCTGGCTTCATCCAAAATGGTCAGAAAAATCTGGGATTCATTATATCTTGGAAACTAGGACACGTCAAGCAATAAGCGATACAGACTATGGAAGTCCACCATCTTGGGATTAAAAAACACTCACCGTGCAAAAAATCGTGTGGCCAGTTTTCCAGAAATCTAGCTTCATCTAAAATGGTCAGGAAAATTTTAATTATTTTATTGCTTGGAAACTAGTTCGCGTCAAGCAATAAACGGTACAGATTATGAAAGTGGACCATCTGGAGATTAGATAACACTCACCGTGCAAAAAATCGTGTGACCAGTTTTCCAGAAATCTGGCTTATTCCAAAATGGTCAGGAAAATTTTAATTATTTTATTGCTTGGAAACTAGGTCGCGTCAAGCAACAACTGGTACAGAATATGGAAGTGGAATAGTTAGAGTTTACAAAAGATGCACCGTGCAATAAATCGTGCGACCAGTTTTCCAGAAATCTGGCTTCATCCAAAATGGTTAGAAAAATCTGGGATTCATTATATCATGGAAACTAGGTCACGTCAAGCAATAAGCGATACAGACTATAGAAGTGCACCACCTAGGGATTAAAACACACTCACCGTTCAAAAAATCGTGTGACCAGTTTTCCAGAAATCTGGCTTCATCCAAAATGGTCAGTAAGTTTGTAATTATTTTATTACTTGGAATCTAGTTCGCGACAAGCAATAAGCGATACAGACTATGGAAGTGCACCACCTAGATATTAAAAAACACTCACCGTGCAAAAATCGTGTGACCAGTTTTCCAGAAATATCTAGATGGTGGACTTCCATAGTCTGTATCGCTTATTGCTTGACGTGACCTAGTTTCCAAGATATAAAGAATCCCAAATTTTTCTGACCATTTTGGATGAAGCCAGATTTTTGGAAAACTGGTCACACGATTTTTTGCACGGTGAGTGTTTTTTAATGCCTAGGTGGTGCACTTCCATAGTCTGTATCGCTTATTGCTTGACGCGACCTAGATTCCAAGTAATAAAATAATTACAAATTTACTGACTATTTTGGATGAAGTCAGATTTCTGGAAAACTGGTCACACGATTTTTTGCACGGTGAGTGTTTTTTAATCCCTAGGTGGTGCACTTCTATAATCTGTACCGTTTATTGCTTGACGCGAACTAGTTTCCAAGCAATAAAATAATTAAAATTTTCCTGACCATTTTGGATGAAGTCAGATTTCTGGAAAACTGGTCACACGATATTTTGCACGGTGAGTGTTTTTTAATCCCTAGATGGTGCACTTCCATAGTCTGTATCGCTTATTGCTTGACGTGACCTAGTTTCCAAGATATAATGAATCCCAGATTTTTCTGACCATTTTGGATGAAGCCAGATTTCTGGAAAACTGGTCACACGATTTATTGCACGGTGAGAGTTTTTTAATCCCTAGATGGTGCACTTCCATAGTCTGTATTGCTTATTGCTTGACGTGACCTAGTTTCCAAGATATAATGAATCCCAGATTTTTCTGACCATTTTGGATGAAGCCAGATTTCTGGAAAACTGGTCACACGATTTTTTGCGCGGTGAGTGTTTTCTGATCCCTAGATGGTCCACTTCCATAATCTTTATCGGTTATTTCTTGACGCGACCTAGTTTCCAAGCAATAAAATAATTAAAATTTTCCTGACCATTTTGGATGAAGCCATATTTCTGAAAAACTGGTCACACAGATGTTTTGAAATTTGATTCCACGGAAAAAATTATATAATATACACAACAGGAATTTTTTCTTTACAAATATGAAGAATCCCATATTTTTCTGTCCATTTTTGAGGAAAAAAAAGACATATTTTTGTAAATTGATTTCTAAACGACGATATTTGCACGAAAAAAATTATATAATATACACAAACATGTGTTTATTCTTTGAATTAATTTTTATTAACTATAAATAGTAAAATTTGTATTCAATTTTACATTTTTCAGTGTTTCTTTCCCATTTCGTTTCACACCCACTTTAATTTTTAATCCCAATTTTTTTTTAAATTCCCACTTACAATTCCCATTTTTGTACTACCATTTTCTAAATCCCAAAATCGCTAATCTGTTTTTGCGTTTTCGATGCTAACTTTCGACGCTATCTTGGCGCACTTTCATACAATCATGTACTTTTTGATCATCTGTTTTTGGTATACACATTTTTAACAGCTTGAAATCCATTGCTTAATATATTTGTAAACCATTAATATTTCATCCGTTAATTTCAAATTTTGCTGTGTCTATATATTTATCATGACTGGTATAAAGGAAATAAATTGTTTGAATATAAACTGTGCTGTTGTGTCGAATGACGAAAGATATGTTAATTGTTGGTTATGTCATGGTTTGTGTCATTTTAGATGTAGCGGCCTTCCTGTCCTAGTTGCTGAATCCCTGACAAAACATAAAGATTTACACTGGTGCTGTACTGGTTGCAGCAAAATTGGTGATGATTTTTATAGATTTTTCAATGGGACTAAGAAAAATTTTCTTGAAATTCAAAATAAAATTTCCGGTTTATCTGATTCTGTAACATCATATGTGAATAGATTCGATGAATATAAGTCATTAAGTGTACTCAATTCACCGCCGCAGTCATCGCCAAAACGTCGAAAGTCATCCAGAAACGTAAATAAAGTTAATTCTACTCAAGTAAATGGGCAATCCAGAGTAAAATTATCTAATTCGGTATCAATTAATTCTATACCTGAAGCTAATCCTAATTCTCAAGATATACGATGCATATTCTACCTTTTTCTACTGCAACAAAAATACTGAGCTCAGATTCTGAAGTTCCTGTTCAAAATATTCCTGTTCCTGACAATAGCCGATTTCCGACTATTTCAACTCAATCTAAAGATGTTATTAGCTCTTCAACTTCTACTGACAATCATCAAAAAATTTATCCTAAGCAACTTACAATGATACCTCCCAGAAAATCCATATTTATTTCTCGATTTGCATTTGATACAACTACTGATGATATTGATAACTATATTAAATTAAAATTAAATAATTGCCAAGGAATATCAATTAAAAAATTTACGTACTCTGAACCGAGAAACGTAAGATCATTCAAGCTAACAGTTCCTTTTGATCTTTTTGATAAAATTGTTAATCCCGTCTGTTAACCGCAGATACGTCCCTGGAATCTGCATTAAATATTTTCTACAATAAATATTTGGTTTAGCCTTGAACTTTAATATTTAGCTTAACCTTGAAATTTCATTTATTGTAACATTCTTTTGCTTTAAAATAATTTACTGTAAATCGCACACGCATGCGTACATACATATTTGCAAACAAACAAACATACAAGCATACATACTTACTCTCTACACAATCGTTTCTCTTATACAAGTAGTTCTAGCAAAGAGATTTAATGCTTAAAATAAATGTATGTATGTATGATTGTGTATACATATAACTCAACTTAATTTTGTGTGTTGTATGTATGCTTGCTTGTGTGCATCAATTGTATTATTTTGTGGTTATTTTTATTATTAAGAAATTAGTTTTGTCATTCGACTTTAAACAGTAAAAAGCTTAACTTCATTTGGAAGTAAAATAAAACTAATTGTGTTTTATTTAAAGAAGCTATTGCCTGCAAAAACTATTGCAGACTCAAACATTGGTGACCCCGACGTGATCTAATTGTGATCACTTTTGGGTGTAATATCATTCGGATATTACTAATAATTTTCCAACATGATGTCAACCAGCAAGATGGCTCCCAGCTGTGGAAAATCAGAAAATAAAATGGATTTGGCTCCTTATTATTCGAAGGTTGCCATTTTATTGGAGCAGCTGGAATTTTTAAAAGCATCCAAAATCGAGGATTTTGATGAAGCAGAGCTGTTAGTTCGGTTGGACTATATTGAAGAGATCAACAAGGAGTACGATAAAGCCCAAGGAATCATAGAAGAAAATGAATTCACCACATCGTTAAGCCCAAGTCGTATGATCTTTGTTTCTCTGTATTTCGAGGTGAAGGCTAAGTTAGTGCGCCAACTCACCGCCATTCGTTCCATGCAACATACATCGACATTTCGTGAAAATTCGCTAGATGAATCGCCATCTCAAATAACTTCAAGCAGAACAAAAGTGCCCGAAATCCAGTTGCCTAAATTTTGTGGTTCCTACTCGGAATGGACCTACTTTTGTTCATCGTTTTCGGCTGTCATACATGACAAGAGTGCTCAAAATAAATTTGATAAGTTCCACTATTTGTGTGGAAGTTTAGAAGGTGTTGCCCTAAATTCCATCGCTTCACTAACGCTAGATGAAGCAAATTACGAGGAAGCCTTGTTGTTGTTAAATATTCGTTTTAACAACAAGCTTTTAAATTTTCAAGCAGAAAATTCTTCGGTAAGTAAGACCAAGAAGCAACACATTTTACAGAAATGTTATCAACGTAGTCGACATGTTCATGTTCTGGTCGCTCCTACAAACAAATTGTGCTCCCTTTGTGAATCTAAAAGGCATTTTATTACCTATTGCTCGTGGTTTTTAAATTTGTCGCCCACTCTTCGTTTTAATGAAGCAAAAAAGATGAGGTTGTGCTTAAATTGTTTTAAAAAGGGACATATGCTTAAAAGGTGGCCTTCTGGTGGTTGTCGTCAGTGCCCTTTGACACACCACATAATGATCCATATTGATTGTGCTCATGCAGATCAGGCCGTTATAGCATCGGTAAAGTCTAGTTCGTCGCATGCAGTGCTTATTTCTTCACGTGCACTAGATGCAGAAAAATCGTCAGCTTCTACTACAGGCGTTTTGCTAGCGGCAGCAGGTGTTAAAAATAAACTCGTTAATTTAGTACCTTGTCGCTCTATAGATGCAAAGTCGCAATTCAACCTTTTCGCAATGCATTTAAATTGGAAATGCAATCAGACTTTTGTCACTATTTCTGGAATAGAAGATGAAAGTGTTACAATCTATAAGTATATGGATATAATAATTAAATTAAATAATGGAAAATACTCAAGAACCCTGAAGACTATGGTGGTTCATAAAATAACCGATTATCAGCCCAACATCAAAACCGACACATCATATTGGATTATAACTAAAAATATACAAATGGCAGGTTCGTTGTTCGACAAATGTGGTGAGCAGTTTTTCGATTTAATGTCAATCGAACAAATTAAATTAGCTCACAACTTACTTGTGCTACAAAACACATTGCTAAGTTGGGTGTTTGCTGGCGGTGGTCTTCGTTATTCATGGTCTTTAGCTACCACTTTCAAAATTGAACAGGAGGAACAGTTGTGCTCAATAGCAAAAGGCTTTTGGGAAATCGAAGATAATTTTGGCAACAATACGCTATCTGATCATAAAACTTTTTGTGAAAATCACCTTTTAAAAAATATTGTCTATTTTAGTTATGGCTCCTTTTCTGTTCGGCTGCCTGCAATAGAAGAAGGAGACACGCATTTGCCTGGGGACTCATACGAACGTGTCTTACAGCGATTTAAAGACTTGAAAAATAAATTAAAAAGGCATCCAGAGGTCAAAGCCCAGTATGCAGAATTTATTCGTGAATACATATCTTTAAATCATATGGCTTTAGTTTTCCTGCAGGCTGCTGAGAAGAAACATTTTGTGGCACATCATTGTGTACAAAATCTGGACAGTGCGTCAACCAAAATCAAAGATTTTTTGTATGCTGATTTAACTATACAGCCCGAATTTTTTAATACGCTTCTTCGTTATCGCTGCTTTAAAGTTGCTCTGAGTGGTGACATCTGTAAATTGTACAGATGTGCACAACTTGCTTATCCAGATAATTACCTTCAGAATTTCGTGAAATCATCATTGCCTTACTCTAAATCGAGAGTTTCTACACATAAAGGTTTAACTGTCTTAAACCTCAAGCTTGCTGCGTACCTTTTAGCGGAGCTCATGGATGTTGTTCTTAAAACATTGCTATGTAATTTTCGAGCTTTCGTGGCTTCAAAAACAACCTTCAATTGTTATCGTTTTCATGTCTAACAGAGTGTCTCGTATCAAAACAATCACAAGCAAAATGACGTGGCATTATCTTCCAACAAACTTGAACCAAGCTGACATATCTTCAATAGTTACACCGCCTAAAGAGCTACTTCATTCTACATTATGGAGTAACCTTCCCAGTTTTTTATGTCTTGGATCTTCAATGTGGTCTGCAAAAACAACATTGTTAATCGAATTACAGGAGCAACATCAAAATAAATTAGTAATGGTTTTCATAGCAGACTTGTCTATACATTTACATTGAGAATCCAAAGTGCAACATCGACTCCAAGTGACATAAAAAATGGGTCGCATCTTCTAATTATAAATATGCAGTTATTTAACTTTTCAGTTAAGCACAAGGCTTTAATTGATTTCTTCGGAATAATTCGTGCAGGCGGTCGTCTTCAGCATTCAACTCTTAATTACAATTTCCAACATCCTATTATTTCGCCCAAGCATCATTCTTTAATGTCATCTGTGATAATGAACTATCATGAGAAACTATTATGTACTGGGCGTCAACTATTGTTAGCTTCAATTCGACAGCAGTATTGGCCTATTCGTGGTCATAAATTGGTAAGCGCTGTTATCGCTAGATGTTTGAAAAATCGGCCTCCTGTTAATTGCAATTCGTATCTACATATATTTGCTGCAAGAGCGCATAAAATGGCATGGAAAATATAAAGGCATAACTTGTGTTTTATTGGTTCTTTTAAAGGATGGAAATCGAAGTTCTTTAAACTGTTGTTCGCAGAAATAATTATGTTATAAAACGTTCAGCTACTAAACTTGCTGTTCTTCAAATAGAAATATCTGTTGAAGGCCCCAACCCTTCAACGGGGGGAGGATGTTAACCGCAGATACGTCCCTGGAACTGCATTAAATATTTTCTACAATAAATATTTGGTTTAGCCTTGAACTTTAATATTTAGCTTAACCTTGAAATTTCATTTATTGTAACTGTACGGTACTTCCCTACTTATGTACTTAGTTTTATTAAATCTAGTTTTTAAGTTTTCAATTATTAAAAATTTGTTTTTCATAAATTGTAAATTCTGATTATTATAAAAATAATTCTGAAACCTGAATAAACATATTTAAAATATAATTCAAATACAAAATAATTTAAAGGATTAAATAATCCCCATAATTGGCGATCCTGCATCGAACATTTAAATTTGTATCAAGCAGTATTCTTTCAACACAAATAATTAAACAATTATCAGGATTTTACAAGATATTTTAATGAACGAGAAGATAAGAAATCAAATTTTCTTTTCTGAGCTTTTTCAAAGTGTTCTCCAGCTGAACTTGTTTACGGTCAAACTCTTCGTATTCCAGGTGAATTAATTATTGAAAAAAATATTGAAAGCCCAATTGAAGAAACTTTGAAAAAGCTCAGAAAACATTTTTCTGAAGTTAGATCGAAAGTTGTTTATCATAATGTAGACAAAGATTTTGTGCCAAAACAACTTTCAACGTGTGAATTTGTATATGTTAGGGTAAATAATAAATCTGGTTTAAATCCTCCTTATGAAGGACCTTTTCGTGTAATTGAAAGAAATGAAAAAGTTTTTAAAATTTATAAAGGTAATATTATTAAAGATTATCATATTGATAACGTTAAACCAGCTCTTGTTTCAGACGATGTTTCTGAAGATATGGTATTTACAAACAAGAAACATAAAAAAACTGTTACTTTTAAAATTAATTAACTTGATTTTTTTTTTTTTTTTATTTTCCTTATACTGGTGGGGGAGTTATGTAGGGTACTTCCCTACTTATGTACTTAGTTTTATTAAATCTAGTTTTTAAGTTTTCAATTATTAAAAATTTGTTTTTAATAAATTGTAAATTCTGATTATTATAAAAATAATTCTGAAACCTGAATAAACATATTTAAAATATAATTCAAATACAAAATAATTTAAAGGATTAAATAATCCCCATAGTAACATTCTTTTGCTTTAAAATAATTTACTGTAAATCGCACACGCATGCGTACATACATATTTGCAAACAAACAAACATACATGCATACATACTTACTCTCTACACAATCGTTTCTCTTATACAAGTAGTTCTAGCAAAGAGATTTAATGCTTAAAATAAATGTATGTACGTATGATTGTGTATACATATAAATCAACTTAATATTGTGTGTTGTATGTACGCTTGCTTGTGTGCATCAATTGTATTATTCTGTGGTTATTTTTATTATTAAGAAATTAGTTTTGTCATTCGACTTTAAACAGTAAAAAGCTTAACTTCATTTGGAAGTAAAATAAAACTAATTGTCTTTTATTTAAAGAAGCTATTGCCTGCAAAAACTATTGCAGACTCAAACACCGTCTTTTGGCCATGTAACACATTTGTTAAAGAGTATATCATAAAAAATAACCCCAGATCAACTAATTTTGCCCGATTGTCAACAAGAGATAATTCTGTTCCAAAAAACTAAATGCTTGTATTGATATCCAACTTAATATTATCTATCAGAATGTTCGGGATCTGAATACTAAACTAACAAGCTTATACATATGTTAACAGTTTTTCATTTAACTATAATATTCTTATATTTACCGAAACTTGCTTAAAAGAAAATATTTTTAACATGGAAATACTTTGCGATAGTTATCATATATGTATTTATATAGGAGATACAGAGGAGAAAATCGCATTGGTGGAGGCGTACTTATTGCGGTATCAAATTGTTTGCCATCTGAAGTGTTTTTGATTGGTGATGAAATTGAGTTTATATCCGTTAAAATCAAACTAAGTAAAATAAATATATTTGTATCCTGTTCTTATATTCCTCCATGCTCTGAAAACTTTGTTTATGAAAAGCATTTTGAAGCCGTTCAACACATGGTAAACTCTGCTAATTCCACGGATTATATTTTAGTATTTGGAGATTTTAATTTGCCGTTTAATCTAACGATTTCTTAAACCACATAATGGATTTTAGCCTCTACCAAATAAATGCTGTGTATAATATCAATAATAAACTGCTGGACTTGGTATTCGTCAATGAACCTTCTGATTGTACAATAAATCGACCCTGCCCTATTACTACGACTGAAGATCGACATCATCCAACTCTTCAAGTTCGTTGCTCTTTGTTACTTCCAGAGTCTTTTAACCCACTTAGAAAAAACAAAAACGTTTTTTGTTTTCAACGTGGCAATTATAACATGATGAATCGATTGTTAAGTAATATTGACTGGCATAACTTGTTATTAATCTCAAATTGCACTCCATTAAACATTGAAATGATGATTACTACCTTTTACAAATCTGTTTATTCTTTAATGAAAAAATGAATACCTAACCGAACTGTCTTCAAAGGCTCTGGTCCCGCCTCATCATCAGAATGAAATCAAATTTTAATAACAATCCTAAATCGTTCTTTAATTTTGTAAACTCCGAGCGAAAATCTAATGAGTTTCCGCCTGTAATAAAATATGGAAATTGTGAATGTGATGATGACGCTCTTATCGCCAACATATTTGCGGATTTTTTTGCTACAACGTACTCTGATACTATATATGATGACATCAGTACTTATCCTTTTGAAATTTCTTCAAACCTATCAATAGACTTTCCAGAAATTGATTCTGCTGAAATAGAGTTCGAATTAAAAAGACTTAAAATAACTTTTAACCATGGACCGGATGGTATACCCAACTGTTTACTGAGGTACTGTGCAGCTAATTTGTCGAAAACTTTATCTTTAATCCTCAACTCATCTATCAGATGTGGCTATGTTCCTAGTCAATGGAAAAGCTCATATATCATTCCTTTATTCAAATCTGGCAGTAAGTCACATGCAAAAAACTATAGAGGTATTGCAAAACTAAGTTCAATACCAAAGCTTCTTGAAAAATTCATCTGCAACTTTCTAAGCCACAACATATCGCATTTAATATCGCCGCATCAACATGGATTTAGAAAAGGATGCTCAACCATTACCAACTTGTTACAGTTAACGACGTTAGCAAATAAAGGATTCGTGAAAAATCAACAAACTGATGCCATTTATACGGATTTCAGCAAAGCTTACGACAAAGTCAATCACAAACTTCTCCTTAATAAGCTACATGGGCTTTTCTGCAAATAGTCTAAATTGGATTAAATCTTATCTAAATGATAGAAAACAAAATGTACTTTTCAAAAACCACATATCTAAGCCTATAAATGTTTGTTCTGGAGTACCGCAAGTCAGCCATCTTGGTCCAATCCTGTTCTCTTTATTTATAAATGATCTGCCAAATGTTATAAAATATTGTTCATACTTATGTTTGCTGATGTAAAAATGTTTCTTACATGCAAAAACAATTCGGATCATTTTTACCTACAACATGATATTGATAACTATTATACTTGGTGCAATGTAAACCTAATGGAACTAAACTCTAACAAATGCAAGCACATGAGATTTAACAGGGGCAACTTCGTCAGTGTCAACTTTTTGTTGAGCAAACAACCTTTGGAATTAGTTTGTTCCATCCTGGATTTGGGTATAATGCTTGACGTTAAGCTTAGTTGTATTCCACACATTAATATGATGGTCAATAAGTCGAGAGGCGTTCTTGCTTTTGTTAAAAGATGGGCAAAGGAATTTATCGATCCATATGTAACTAAGCTTTTATACACATCCTTAGTTAGACCTATTCTTGAATATGGCTCAGTTGTTTGGGATCCGTTGTATAATGTTCATAGTGGTCATATTGAGTCTATTCAAAAACAGTTTTTGATATTTAGCCTACGAAGCTGAAGATGGAATCCAACATTAAATTTGCCTCCTTATCATCAAAGATTATCGCTAATTAAGTTGCCTTCTCTTAAAAGCCGAAGGACTATGCTAAACGTTACGTTTTTGTTAAGTATTCTTAATGGCGATATACACTCTGAATTCATACTAAGAAGTATATCATTTAATGTTCCACATCGGCTGACACGTTACTTTTAACCTCTGGCAATTAAATGTTTTTGTATGAACTATGCTTATGCTGATCCACTGAGAAGAATATGTGCCAATTTTAATGAACTGTATCAATTTATTGAATACTCTTTAAGCTAATTAAACTATTTTAAGTTTTTTATATTTTTTAAAAAAGAGCTTCAGACTTAAAGTCTGAAGCGATCTTTATTGTTTTGATGTTTTATTAGAACTAATTTTTACAATAATATTATTTTATAACTTAACTAAACTAAAATGCTTTATTTGTCGAATCACCTGTTGTTGGTAGACATGTCATCAGCAGTTCTAATGGGAACGGATATAAATGAAATATGAATATTTTGTAAACAACTGCATGAGGTAAAATAGTGTTCGTTTCAAACATATTTTTATATGTACATGCGTACATATTTATTTTATGGGAATTTCAGTATATTTTGTGTTAACTCCTCCGCTCTTAATTTCGAACGTCTGCGTTCGTGATAAAGAACGCTGAGTTTTGCTCGATTTTAGTTTCGGGTTGTTGGAGTGGCGCGGATATGTGAACCGAAGCTGTTTTTCTTTTCCGTAGGTTCTTGTAGATAATTAACCCTATTAGAATCGTAAGTATTAAATATATAGTTGAAAGATTGAATATGAAACCACTAATTTGTCTTCCTTCCAATAAATTTATCGTTAACGTAATATTATATTTGTAAATTATTATATTTGTAAATTATTATATTTGTAAATCATTTAAAGTTTTACATTTCTCTGTTATTGCAAAAATTGTTTCATTACGTTTAAGTATCTCATTATTTTTTATCTTATAAATAATATTATTTTTCTTTACTGGTTTTATTAATTTTGACTCGCAGGTCTCTTTACTTGTTAATGGTAGGCTTACAATAAATATTAACTTTCCAACACTACTGGCTATCTTTCTGCAAATTCTAGTGCTTCTTCGATATTTATATATTCAATGTTATTAGTTTCAATTTTTTCTTTAAGTATTTTTATTTCTTTCTCAGATAATATAAATGAATTTAAAATTCCGACTTTAGACCAATTTATGGCATGTTCAATATTTATTAATTCTTCTCTTAATATTTTTAATTTCTCTTTTACGCTTATTGCTAAAGTATTTTGCATTAATTCACTATCTTTTACATTTTTTAAAATAACATTAGATCTTTACATAGAATGAAATTTAGATCTTTCCGTTAAATTATTTATAGATTCATTTCCATTTATTATCATGAGGTCTTCGTGATCCGGGCTACTGGCGATCCATTTCCAGTTCGTTCCTAAGAAATCTATTGACCTTTTGTTTTTTCTTTTTAGTTTATCTAAGGTTATTTGTGTTTGGGATAATTCATAATGTAGAAAAGGAATGATAGGGTTTATTGGACTTAATTTATGGGCAATTGTTTGTTGGAGTTCCTGCAATGTTAGTTGATATTCGGAAATGTTTATTGAATGAACGAGTTTAAATGAACCTATTTGTAACTTCACATGTCCAGTGTTGAATGCTATGAAAGGTGCATCTGAGTAGTTTAATATTTCTACTTCCCCTGCACATAGGGTGCTGAAGAATCTGTAAAAAGAAAGAAATTTAATTTCTAATAAGACTTTTGTAGACTATTTTTCTGTGTATCGTTACAATAACGTCTAGTTTATTTTCCTTTATGACTACTTTCTTATACCTTGGGAAACTTTTATTCCTAGGGTGTTTGCCTAAAGCTACAAAAACTGTTTCTCCTATTATATAATCTTTATATGGTTTCCTATTTTTATTATGGTATTTAAGATCTGATTCCTGTTTTTCTTCCAACTTCCTTATATTATTAATTCTGAATTGTTCTAACTGTGAGGAGCCTGCGGTTATTCTATTTCCAAAAAAAGCTTGTACGGTTTTCAGATTAGTTGTAGAGTGAACTGACTGATTATATTTATGTAATGATTGATATAATAAATCTGAAAATGATTCATAAGTTGTTTCTGCTTTTTTATATTTTGGTGTAAAATATTAAAAAAAAAAGGAATTTATTTCAAAATTCTCATGACCAATAATTTTTGAAAGTTGATTGAGAGTATGAATAAATGCAGCTTTTTATTGATTGCAAGTAAAAATTTTTCAATCAATTGATTTTTTTTTTTTTTTGATTGCAAGTAAAAATTTGGCAATCAATTGAGTGAGTGAAGAATTATTGCACTAAATCTGCGTTGAGTGGTGCTGCAAACATTTGCACTACCACTAAATTCTTTTGATTGCTAGTGAAGCTTTGCAGTTTATCACTAAGCTGCAAACAAAAATAGTGCAATAATTTCTTTTGCAATATGATTTAGTGGTAGTGCAATGCTGATTTCAATCAAAATTTAGTGCACTACCCCCATCTATGATATACACATTTGAAAGCTCGTTAGAAAGCTGTTCGATTTCTTTTACATATTGTGTTTTATTTTTCTCACATTGATTGATTGCATTCAATATTGCCATTAAAGTGTCAGCAGAGCTCCCTTTTACAACGTTTTTTAATCTTTCGATTAGATACAATAGAATCTAGACCTTCTATCTTGTTGCGGACATTGCTTGTTATCTTTATACGTATTATATTAATAAGAAGAGAATCTGGATTTTCTCCTTTTACTGAATTTAATAACTTAATTGCGTCAATAAATTTACACAGATTTATAAAATTACCATCAAAATCGGATAAAAATTTACTGGTAGTTTCGGGTTCAGTCGGGTTTGTAGGCTTGTGATCTAAGGTTGGTAGCAGAGACTGACAAAAAGTACTTAGAAAATAAATGTAGTCAAGTGTTTACACATATTTTGGGTATTAGTTATACCAATACATATAACACAGAAAATACCTTCACATACATATTTGCAGTGAAATAAGTATGAGTGTATTCAATACTTATAACAAACATTATTTATACACAACGAACCTAAAAATGTATAAGTAATGCATGTATGAGTACAACTGGTTGTAGGTAGATAATGTGATGGGTGTCTGTCATATCCATACTTATAACTACCTAATACTTGCAAGTATGGAAAAGTACTTGTAATACTATAAGTATACTTATAAGTAAAACAACTACTTTTAGAAATTGTGTGTACAAAAAGGTGGATGATGTTTGGCAATATTTTGTTTATAACCGAACATTGGTTAATTATGGAGAACCAAAATAATTTTTATATTAGGATGAAGGAATGAATAAACGTATTTTAAATTGTAAAATAATTAATACATATAGTTACATATATTTATAAAATATTCTATCGCTCCAACAAAATCCTAACTTTAGCTATTGGCAAGTTATAATAATGGGCCTTAGAGTATTTACATACTTGTACTTATTCTTAATTAATGTTATCTTTGTTTTAATTATATTTTAGTTTACATATTTATTTGTAAAGTTAAAAATAATAATAATATTATAATTAAGTTTTTAAGCTATATTTATTTTTATATTCAATATTTCGCTACACCATAGGGTAGCATCTTCAGGAAATAAAAATAGTTTTAAATTATTTAATTGAATGAAAAAAGATTTTAAAAACCAAATTATATAATTATTAAAAAGGTCAAAAATACAATAATTGTTTAATAATAATAATATTTAAATTAATGATAACTTATCGTTTTTCTGGCTGCTCCCTCAATTGGTGTTGACCATGTACTCTTGTTTTTTTGGGGTTGGTTGTTTGTTTCATCTTGTTGTTTTCTTTAGGTTAGTTGTTTTTTGTAAGTTGTTACATCTTGTTGTTAGAGCATTGGTGTTTTCTTTTTAAAGATTACATTTTATTATTTTAGATACGACTTGGGATTTTTAAACTTATTTATTTTTAAATAGATAAAGGATTATAATTATTATTAATGTTAAGTCCCACTTTTATTATTAAGTCTGTATTGTTGTTGGCTTTAAATGTCTGGGATTCCTTTTCGTTTACTGTTTTCCCACTTCATATCCGGCGAATATTACCGGTATTGTTTGTAGTATTTTTGTCCACAAGCCCATAGTTCAATTTTATTATTATATTAATTTATTATATTTTTTTTTCTTCACTGTTTTTCATTAATTCATTGGTCTCATTGTCACGGTCGCCATATAATAAACACTGTTTTTTTTTTATTTTGAATAAACACTTTTTGTAATTTTCTTTTTGAAGATTAACTAAAGACTCAAGACTAACTTATAATTATAAAAGAACTAAACTTATATACTGCGAAAAGTGTCATGAATGCATGTCTCCTATAACATTAAGGAATGCTGAATATTTAGGTCAATCATAAAGTGCATAAAGCTTAATGTTACTGGAGAAGGGTGCTTGTTCATTATGAAATGCATAACTTATCGTATGTGGCAATGCACTTAAAATGATATTTGACCCTTGAGCACTAAAATATTAAATACAAATTGTTGTGACGCATGTTCACTATAAACACACAAACATTCACGACAGGTGTATTCAACGGTTGAGCGGAAATTTACAAAAATTTTTGTTTTGTCATTAAAAATGTTTTTGGTAACATGCAATGTATTTTATGTTACCAAACATTTAAAACAAAGAAAACCTTTTCAACTAAAAGGCATTTTGATCTTTTTCACAACGAAATAAATAAATTAAAAGAGGAAAAAAGGAAAATGTCTTTTCTTGAGCCAAAAAACCTCTATATGTAAAAAATTAAAGAATGGGTTCTGCAAGAAGAGCAAAATGAGGTAATTTTGCAAAATTAAAAATGGAGATTTCAAGCCAAATAAGCTTGTAAATCGCTCAGCAAGGCAGACCATTTATGAATGGAATGCTAGCAAAAAATATTTTACAAAAAACTATTCAAACGTTAAATTATAGAAGAGATTTCACAAAGTCCAAATAGGAAATTCGGTGGAGTCTTCTATTAAAGAAAAATTGATAATTATAGTTCGGGGCTGTTATGGTCAGTTAGTTGTTTTCAAATATAAATAATAAAATCAGATCATTTTACCATTTTTTCCCAACGTTTCGTTTGTTTTTTTGCAAACTTCTTCAGGGGAATATTTTATTATAAAATCTAGCAAAGAATAATTACATGTTTAATTTAATTAAAGTAAAGTAACATCGCAGATGTACTTACGATTATTTCGTTATATTTAATTTATTTAATATCTAAAAAACTGGACTTTCACAACACAGAATTAAGTTATCAATAAATAAAATAATAAAAAACTTGTACAACACAACAAAGAATCAGAAGTCAATCTTAAAGCTAATATCACAGAACTTCAACTAATTATAATAACTACATTATTGCGGTGGAGTATTGTAGTTTAGTTTTATCTTTGTCCTCTTTTGTGTTCATGGTGGTGTTTATTTTTTGTTGGATCCATAGGCTTTCGAGAGTGTAACGTTTATTCTCTTTGGGTTCTCTGTCTAATATTTTAACGTTTTCAAAGTTCACTGTGTGATTATGCTCTTTTTCATGCTGTGACAATGCTGTTGATTCTTTTCCTTTTTTAATGTCTGCCTTATGATCTTTTAATCTTGTTTCCAACATTCTATTTGTTGTACCTATATATACCAAATTGCACCTTTCCCTCTCGTTACCATCGCATTTTATTTCGTATACAACGTTGTCAGATTTTAATAAGTCGTATTTTGTTTTGTTGTTTGTAAACAGATGTCTCAGTGTTTTGTTTGATTTATATGCTATTGTTGTTGTTGTTGTTCCTCTAATCATATCAGTTAGTTTTAGTATATATGGTACACTGTAAAAAGTTTTTACGTTTTCAGATGCCTCCTTATTGTAATTTCTGTTTTTTAAGCATTTATTAATCAGATTGTTAATTATGTGTATTGGGTAGTTGTTCATTGTTGGTATTCTTCTAATCTTTCCGATGTTATTCTTTTCATAAACTCTCTCACTTAGTTGCAAAACTTTTTTAATCAAATTTGTCGCAGTATTAACTTTAGTACTCATTGATTGTGTTGAATTAAAGTTTATCATCCTGCCTGAAGAAGTTGGTTTTGTGTACCAATTTGTTCTTATATTTAAATGGTCATTAATTATAACTTTATATAAATAAGGTATTTCGTTGTTTTTTCACATTCAATGGTAAATTGTATTTTGTTGTGGTATTCATTAAGAGTTTCTAATATTATCTTCTCGTCCGATTTTTGTTTTACTGCAAATAAATCGTCTACATATTTCGTCATAAATTTTATTTCAATATTTCTTGCTCTTAATTGTTCAATTACATAGTCTAGTAGTGCGTCTAAAACAATATCTGCAATTGTTGGTGATTGAGGAAATTTATGACACTCAAACATGCAGCTTTTTAAAAAAATACAGCAGAGAGACAGAAAGACTAGCTAAGTCAATTGAAAGAGCAACTTATTTACCAAAATGCAGGCAAATGAGTATCACCCCCACATGTGTAAGAAATAGCACAAGAAATCTAAAACACTTATTTAAATCAAAACAAGCGAAAACTGAAGCAGAAAAAATAGAGTTGAACTTACACAAAAAACTACTAAATGTAGAAATAAGAGACACACATACAAACACAGCAACAATAAAAAAAGAGATACACAAAATTGAGAGAGAGATCAGAAAAACACTTGACAAAACAGAACTTACAAAATTTAAAAAAACACCGTGGGATAAGTTTCACAATATACGGACAAAAATTCAAAAAACACACTTAACAAAAATAAATAAACTAAAATATGAAAAATTTACAAAACTTAACCTTATTTATAAAGACGAATGGCTTATTAACCAAACTAATATAAAATTTGAACTGGAACAAAAATGGATCCTCTCACTTGGAAATAAATTTGCATTACCAATAAATGACAAAAATTTTGCACCGATTCCTCTAATAGCTGATATTGAACAATGGGTTCAAAATATGAAAGACGAAACTGAAAAAGAAACCACAAGATCAAAGATTGCAAACAGAATTGCCTATTTCAAACGGAATAACAGAAACACTGAAAAAGAAAAATTTATATTAAGTGCCTACGACAAGACAAGAAAAATTATTGGAAAACACAAAGACAACATCGTTATAACCACTGCGGACAAAGGTAACGAAACTGACGTAATGTACAAAAACATCTATAAAAATAAAATGGAACAAATATTAGATGACAATAACATATATAGAAAGATAAGAGAAAATCCCACTCAAAATCTTCTAAAGAAAAATGATACATTAGTAAAAGAACTATATAAAGAAGGTTACATCTCAAAATTTGAAAAATTTAAATTAATTCCACATTCGGTTGCGGCTCCTGAATTATATGGCCTTCCAATTATTCATAAAGACAGCATGCCACTGAGACCAATATCTTCATCCTTGAAAGTACCGTGCTATCAAATATCAAAATATGTTGGGAAAATCCTGAAAAACATAACATCAACGACTTATAACATACGCAATTCTTTGGACATAAAACGCAGATTAGGGGATGTCAAACTAGAAAAAGATGACATTATGGTTTCGTTCCACGTGGTATCACCTTTCACCAATATACCAATCTATTTAGCAATAAAAAATATAATGGACAAATGGGAAATACTCAAAACTTATACGTCAATATCAAAACCAAAGTTCTTGAAAATTCTTCAATTTTGTTTAAAAGAAAATAATTACTTTGCTTATGATGGCAAACTTTATCATCAATTGCATGGTATGCCCATGGGGAACCCCTTAACACCAACAATTGTAGATATTGTTTTAGACGCACTACTAGACGATTAAGAGCAAGAAATATTGAAATAAAATTTATGACGAAATATGTAGACGATTTATTTGCAGTAATACAAAAATCGGACGAGAAGATAATATTAGAAACACTTAATGAATACCACAACAAAATACAATTTACCATTGAATGTGAAAAAAACAACGAAATACCTTATTTAGATAAAGTTATAATTAATGACCATTTAAATATAAGAACAAATTGGTACACAAAACCAACTTCTTCAGGCAGGATGATAAACTTTAATTCAACACAACCAATAAATACTAAACTTAATACTGCGACAAATTTGATTAAAAAAGTTTTGCAACTAAGTGAGAGAGTTTATGAAAAGAATAACATCGGAAAAATTAGAAGAATACTAACAATGAACAACTACCCAACACACATAATTAAAAATCTGATAAATAAATGCTTAAAAAACAGAAATTACAATAAGGAGGCATCTGAAAACGTAAAAACTTTTTACAGTGTACCATATATACCAAAACTAACTGAAGCCAAAACTTTTAGTAATATGATTAGAGGAACAACAACAATAGCATATAAATCAAACAAAACACTGAGACATTTGTTTACAAACAACAAAACAAAATACGACATATTAAAATCTGACAACGTTGTATACGAAATAAAATGCGATGGTAACGAGAGGGAAAGGTGCAATTTAGTATATATAGGTACAACAAAGAGAATTTTGGAAACAAGATTAAAAGAACATAAGGCAGACATTAAAAAAGAAAAAGAATCAACAGCATTGTCACAGCATGCAAAAGAGCATAATCACACAGTGAACTTTGAAAACGTTAAAATATTAGACAGAGAACCCAAAGAGAATAAACGTTACACTCTCGAAAGCCTATGGATCCAGCAAAAAATAAACACCACCATGAACACAATACTACAATACTCCACCGCAATAATGTAGTTATTATAATTAGTTGAAGTTCTGTGATATTAGCTTTAAGATTGCTTTCTGATTCTTTGTTGTGTTGTACAAGTTTTTTATTATTTTATTTATTTATTACTTAATTTAGTGTTGTGAAAGTCCAGTTTTTTAGATATTAAATAAATTAAATATAAAAATTATTTTATAATGCTGGCGAAATAATCGTAAGTATATCAGCGATGTTACTTTACTTTAATTAAATTAAACATGTAATTATTCTTTGCTAGATTTTATAATAAAATATTCCCCTGAAGAAGTTTGCAAAAAACAAACGAAACGTTGGGGAAAAATGGTAAAATGATTTAATTTTTTATTTATATTTGGAAACAAATAACTGACCATAACAGCCCGAAGAGAGAACTATAATTCCCTTAAAAAACAGTTTAAACACAATATTGGTCATAAAACAAAACTGAAAAATTGATAAATTGTAAATTTCTTTCGTTTTGTTTAGATGAAAGTACAGATATCAATGATCTTTGTCATTGATGAACATTTTAATGTTTTTGAATCAATGTTGACATTGGAAACCTTTTATGGACATGTAACTGCCTTGCTGAGCGATTTCCAAGCTTATTTGTCTTGAAATCTCCATTTTTAATTTTGCAAAATATCCTCATTTTGCTCTTCTTGCAGAACCCATTCTTTAATTTGCATATAGAGGTTTTTTTGCTCAAGAAAAAATATTTTCCTTTTTTCTTCTTTTAATTTATTTCTTTGTGAAAAAGATCAAAATGCCTTTTAATTGAAAAGGTTTTCTTTGTTTTAAATGTTTGATAACATAAAATGCATTGCATGTTACCAAAACCGTTTTAATGACAAAATTATTTATTGTTTTTGTAATGCTTAGTTTTGTGTTTGCTGGGCAATATTATCTTATCCAATACAGACGCATTTCATTTATTGAGAGTTTTGGTTACCTATGATTTACACATATTTTTTGGTATTAGTTATACCTATCCTTATAACACAGAAAATACCTTCACATACATATTTGCAGTGAAATAAGTATGAGTGTATTCAATACTTATAACAAACATTATTTATACACAACGAACTTAAAAATGTATAAGTAATGCATGTATGAGTACAACTGGTTGTAGGTAGATAATGTGATGGATGTCTGTCATATCCATACTTATAACTACCTAATACTTGCAAGTATGGAAATGTACTTGTAATACTATAGGTATACTTATAAGTAAAACAACTAACGAGTGATTTTTTAAGAGCTTGAGAACTTTTTTTAAAAAAAAACGCATAAAATTTGCAAAATCTCATCGGTTCTTTATTTGAAACGTTAGATTGGTCCATGACATTTACTTTTTGAAGATAATTTCATTTAAATGTTGACCGCGGCTGCGTCTTAGGTGGTCCATTCGGAAAGTCCAATTTTGGGCAACTTTTTCGAGCATTTCGGCCGGAATAGCCCGAATTTCTTCGGAAATGTTGTCTTCCAAAGCTGGAATAGTTGCTGGCTTATTTCTGTAGACTTTAGACTTGACGTAGCCCCACAAAAAATAGTCTAAAGGCGTCAAATCGCATGATCTTGGTGGCCAACTTACCGGTCCATTTCTTGAGATGAATTGTTCTCCGAAGTTTTCCCTCAAAATGGCCATAGAATTGCGAGCTGTGTGGCATGTAGCGCCATCTTGTTGAAAACACATGTCAACCAAGTTCAGTTGTTCCATTTTTGGCAACAAAAAGTTTGTTAGCATCGAACGATAGCGATCGCCATTCACCGTAACGTTGCGTCCAACAGCATCTTTGAAAAAATACGGTCCAATGATTCCACCAGCGTACAAACCACACCAAACAGTGCATTTTTCGGGATGCATGGGCAGTTCTTGAACGGCTTCTGGTTGCTCTTCACTCCAAATGCGGCAATTTTGCTTATTTACGTAGCCATTCAACCAGAAATGAGCCTCATCGCTGAACAAAATTTGTCACATTTGAACATTTCGAACCGAACACTGATTTTGGTAATAAAATTCAATGATTTGCAAGCGTTGCTCGTTAGTAAGTCTATTCATGATGAAATGTCAAAGCATACTGAGCATCTTTCTCTTTGGCACCATGTCTGAAATCTCACGTGATCTGTCAAATACTAATGCATGAAAATCCTAACCTCAAAAAAATCACCCTTTACTTTTAGGAATTGTGTGTATAAAAAGGTGGATGATGTTTGGCGATATTTTGTTTATAACCGAACATTGGTTAAGTATGGAGAACCAAAATAATTTGTATAGTAGGATGAAGGAATGAATAAACGTATTTTAAATTGTAAAATAATTAATACATATAGTTACATATATTTATAAAATACTCTAAGTATACTTAGGCCCATTATTATAACTTGCCAATAGCTAAAGTTAAGATTTTGTTGGAGCGATAACTAGTTTTTCGTTATTATAAGTAAGCTAAAAACAACATTTAACTATCACGTTCTTTAAGGATAAGTTATAGTAATGAGCATTATCCTCGTTATTATAACGAAAAACCACTTATCGCTCCAAGAAAATCCTAACTTTAGCTATTGGCAAGTTATAATAATCGGCCTTAGAGTATTTACATACTTGTACTTATTCATAATTAAAGTTGTCTTTGTTTTAATTATATTGTTACGTTTTTACTTTACGTTGGGTTCTTTTAATTGCAAAATAAGTACACTCTGTTATTACTTTTACTGTAAGTCACTTTATTTATTTAACACCACTGTTCAAAAATTCAGCAAACTGTTAAACACTCTTAAAATTCGACAACTTAACTCTTTGACTTTTAAATTAATACTGCCATACTACTCTCCAGCACGATTCACTTATATAGGTGATTTAAAAGCACCAGTATGTTCTATTCCAGACAGATCTGACAGGTTCGATTGTTATTGCTCTTGTTTTCTATTTGTGTGGTTGTCTATTTCTTTATACCTGTTTGTGTGGTTGTTTATTTCTTTATACCTGTATGAGTGGCTGTTTATTTCTTTATACCTGTATGTGTGGATGTTTATTTGTTTATGCTTCTATTTATGTATGTGGCTGTGTATTTAACTGATGAGTATTTATTTAATGTGTGTGTGTATATACGAATATTTTATTAAGGCGTTACTCTTTATTGTTTGTTTCTTTCTTTCATCATTGTAAGAAAACAAACCATTAATGTTGTTGTTGTTCGAGAGTATTGTGGTTCAGAGCCTATAATGAATAAATTCTTCTTTCGTAAAACTACCCCCTTCTCAAACCTGTTCGTCCCGAACACCTTTTCCATAGTTGGCTAGCCGCTCCAAGTGCACAACTTTCATTTTTGATCTTGGGCTCTTAAACAAAAATTTGGGTATATGCTCATCCCAGTCCCTCTGATGTGCGCTGACCATTTTTCTCAGGTATTCCTCCAGGGTTCGATTGAATCTTTCGACCATACCATCAGATTGCGGTTGTAACGGTGTCGTTCTGGTCTTTCTTATTCCGTATACTTCGCACATCTCTTTGAATATAGCGGATTCAAAATTTCGGCCTTGGTCGGAGTGTAGTTCTAAGGGAACACCATAGCGACACACCCAGTTGCTTATAAAAGCGTCTACAATCGTTCTGGCTTCTTGATTGGGAATGGCATATACTTCCGGCCATTTGCTAAAATAGTCCATGACCACTAAAACGTATCAGTTTCCAGCATTACTAGCAGGGAAGGGATCTGCTACGTCCATCGCTATACGTTCAAAGGGAGCGCCTGAATTGTACTGCTAAAGCTGCCTTCGTACTGGACCCTTTGCTGCAATGCACTCCTGGCAATTGGCTATTCACTCGACTACGGCTTGTTGACAGCCGACCCAATAGAAACGTTGTTTTATTTTTTCAAGCGTCTTCGTCACACCAAGGTGACCTCCGCTAGGACCATTGTGGAATTGTTTCATGACCTCTTTGATCTTGGAGGATGGCACGACGATTAAGTCTATCACAGTTTTGCCGTCTGCGCTTTCCCAGGTGCGACATAAGCAGCCATCCTTCAACCTGAGACTGTTCCACTGGGCCCAATATGCCTTCGCCAGTGGCATCAGTGTCTAGCATGAATTTTTGCCCAGCTACTGGATATGCCAGGATAGGTGCCACACACAACAATTCCTTGAACTTCTGGAATGCTTCCTCGGCTGCTTCACTCCACTGGTAAGGTCGCGACTTTTTGGTTAGCTCATGTAGCATCGCAGCAACAGTATCAAAATTTGGCACAAATCGTCTGTAGTATGTGCAGAGTCCCAAGAAACTTCGTAACTCGTGAAGATTTTGAGGACGAGGCCAGTCCTTTACTGCCCGTATTTTATCTTCATCGGTTGATATGCCCTCTGCTGTTACACGAGGTGTTCATCGAAGGTCTTTCCCATGACAATTATGTCATCCAGATACACCAGGCATGACTTCCAATTGAGTCCCTTTAACACTCGTTCCATTAAACGCTCGAAGGTGGCTGGAGCATTGCAGAGACCAAATGGCATAACATTAACTGCCATAAAACATCGAGAGCACTAAAAGCAGTTTTTTCTTTATCTTTGTAAGCTATCTCGACTTGCCAGTAACCGCTCTGTAAAGCTAGCGTAGAAAACCACTTGGTTCCTGCTAGCGTGTCCAAGGTGTCATCGATTCTTGGTAGCGGATAACTGTCCTTTTTGGTAACATCGTTGAGCTTTCTGTAGTCAACGCAGAATCTAGTGCTGCCATCTTTCTTCTTTCGATAATTCCGTCTCGCTCCATTTCGTTGACTAGCTGCTTTACTTCGCTCCGCTTGGCTAGGGGAATGCTCCTGGGGGCTTGTTTTATGGGCCTCGCTTCGCCAGTATTTATTTCATGCTTCACTATTGCCGTTCTACCTTGGCTTTTATCTTTTAGGGCGAAGACAGAGGCGTACTTTCGTAGCAGATGCTTGGCTCTGTTTCTGTCAGGTGGCTCCAGCTCTGCCACCCATTTCCCCACGTGTTCTGCTAGTATTTCGCGCTCTTTAGTTGATAGTTTTTCAGGCTCCGAGTCTCTCTCGCAATTAATTATGGCCTCTGCTGGTGTACATTGGGCTATCTGAGAGTTTTTACCAATTACCTTTTCACTGTTGGATAGATTTAACACTCTCACAGGAATTTTTCCATTCTTACAAGTTTTCACGAGGGCTTTTGCTGTAATCGTCTCACTCTTAATTCCTGATGGTTCTACCACCCACAACGGGTTGTCCTCACAATCTTCCTCCATACATGCCCATATCACAGTTTCTGCCTGAGGTGGTAATTTCTGGGATGCTACAGCAACCAACTTCCTTACCGCAGATTTACTCACATATCCAATTCAAGGGGTATTTCGACGTTTCGCCAGATCATTATTTGTTGCCCCATGCGCAGATCGACTACATGCATGATCATAAAATCTGCGCCAATAATAACTTCGTCCACGATATCGGCAACAATAAAGACATGGTCCACACTCATGTTGGCTATAGTTAATCTGACTTTGGCCTTACCATAGACAGTAGCAAATTCTCCGGTAGCGTTGCTCAGACCTACATTATTCAATTGTTCCACTTTTCCCTTTACTAAATCGGGCCTTATTATAGACTGCGACGCTCCTGTGTCTATTGTCAGAATACGCTTTCCTCCGTTGATATACCCACTTGCAGTGAGATTGCTGTTTTGCTGCTTCATCACAGATATGGAGATTGTGGAGCCCTCGGTTGTGGGAGCTAGCTCATGCCCCGTAGTGCTAGCTCTCTTTAGTTTAACGACTCTTGAGATGTTTTTGTGAGTCGCACGTTTATTGTTTCTTGGCGGCGAAACAGATCTGGCTCGTTTTCTTGATGCCTTACAGTTTCTTTGGCCGACTTTACCGCAATTAAAGCACTTAGCGTTTGTCTTACCTTGTCTTTCATCTAAGAATTTCTTTACCGATTCAAGTATTTGCTTTATGTCGTCCATTGTTGTTTTCTCATCTTCAGCAGCTACTTCAACTTTTCGCACTTTATATGACTGCGGTCTCGAAATGACTTTTGCTGTTTCTTGAGCCAGAGCGTAAGTAATAGTTTCAGCAAAGGATGTGTTTTGCTTAGCGCAAACTGCGTGCTTAATATCTGGGTCACGAATACCATTAACAAATGCCTCCACTTTGAACTGTTCTAGAAGTGGATGGTTTTCCCCAGGGTATATTAGCTGCACCAAGCGCTCTATCTCCATGGCGAAATCCTGAAGCGTCTCATTTGCTCTCTGCACCCTGCCACGTATGTAGCTCCATTCTATACAGCTCCTTTTTATGATCGCTGCCATATTTGCGCTGTAACGCCACCATTATGTCCTCATAATTATTTCTGCAGCTTGTTGGTAGGCTTTCGAAGACTTCTGCTGCAGATCCTTTAACTGCCAGAATCAGCTCAATCGCTTTTTCTTCATTGTTCCATAGAATTTTACTGGCCACTGTCTCGAATTGAAATTTGAAGACGTTGAAGGGTATGTTGCCGTCGAAACTGGGAGCTTTTATCCTATTTGTGTTTTCAGTCACTACTCGTACTGGACCTTCTCTTATTTCCAGGCTCATAATTTTGTTTTCAAGCTCCTGCAGCTTTACATCGACATCCTTTACCTGTACTTCGACGCCACAAGTTTCTAGAAAATTCACTTTTCTGTTTAAACCAATTGCACTTCTACGCCAGAGATTTTTTCGTCGAACTTGACTTCTACATAGTCTACTCGCTTATTAATGGTTTCAGAAATTTGTAGAAGGTTCTCGTTGACTTGTCCCAAAAGTTTCTCATTATTCGCTCTAGAAACTTCTTGAATCTCAGCTAGAAGTTGCTGATTTTTCTCCAGTTTCTCATTTACTGTTTCCAGAAGTTTTTCGCTGCTTACTCTAGAAGCTTCCTAAACTTCATCTCTTACTTCAGCTAACAGTTTTTCGCTGTTTGCTCTAGAAGCTTCTTTGCTTCTTTTAGAAGCTTCTTGTACTTCGACTAGCTTTTCATTTACATTTTCTAGAAGCATTCTAGAGTTTTCTCCTATTTTCTCCATCATAGCGGCAAACATCGTATTGAAGTCCATGCTACTTGCTGTTGTTGTTTCACGGCTACATACCTCTGTCACCTCTTTTTTCAAATTTAATTTCTATTTATTATTTTATTTTTTTTAAGTTATTTTATTTTACAATTTCACTTCTGTCACCAATTGTTATGTTTTTACTTTACGTTGGGTTCTTTTAATTGCAAAATAAATACACTCTGTTATTACTTTTACTGTAAGTCACTCTATTTATTTAACAGCACTGTTCAAAAATACAGCAAACTGTTAAACACTCTTAAAAAAGTTATTGCTCTTGTTTTCTGTTTGTGTGGTTGTTTATTTCTTTATACCTGTTTGTGTGGTTGTTTATTTCTTTATACCTTATGTGTGGCTGTTTATTTCTTTATACCTGTATGTGTGGCTGTTTATTTGTTTATGCTTGTATTTATGTATGTGGCTGTGTATTTAACTGATGAGTGTTTATTAAATGTGTGTGTGTATATGCGAATGTTTGTTTAAGGCGTTACTCTTTATTGTTTGTTTCTTTCTTTCATCATTGTAAGAAAACAAACCATTAATGTTGTTGTTGTTGTTGTTCGAGAGTATTGTGGTTCAGAGCCTATAATGAATAAATTCTTCTTCCGTAACAATATTTTAGTTTACATATTTATTTGTAAAGTTAAAAATAATAATAATATTATAATTAAGTTTTTAAGCTCTAGGTCTTTTTTATAAAAATGTTTTCAATTTCTATTTATTTTTATATTCAATATTTCGCTACACCATTGGGTAGCATCTTCAGGAAATAAAAATAGTTTTAAATTATTTAATTGAATGAAAAAAGATTTTAAAAACTTAATTATAAAATTATTAAAAAGGGCAAAAATAAATACAATAATTGTTTAATAATAATATTTAAATTAATGATAACTTATCGTTTTTCTGACTGCTCCCTCATTTGATATTGACCACGTACTCTTGTTTTCTTGTTTTCTTGGGTTTGGTTGTTTGTTACATCTTGTTCTTTTCTTTGGGTTAGTTGTTTTTTGCAAGTTGTTACATCTTGTTGTTAGAGCATTGGTATTTTCTTTTCAAAGATTACATTTTATTCTTTTAGATATGACACATAACATTGGTGAAGATGGAAGATCCAAAGATTTAACAGCAAATATGGTCAGAATCTTGGCTAGGTATAAAGATGGGTTTAAAATAGTTCATATTAATGCTCAAAGCCTAAATAATAAGCTTGATGAATTTAAATTGGTCTTCGAAAACTCGGAGATTGATGTTATTTGTGTTTCGGAAACGTGGTTAGTGGCATCAGTATCCGACGGTCTTATTTGTCCTTATGGCTATAAAGTCTTTAGATCTGACAGAGAAAGGCACGGTGGCGGTGCTGCCATATTTGTGAAAAATTGTATGTTTTGCAAAATATGTTGCAAATCACCTTTTACCAATGGGTCAACTGAACAAGGTATTGAGTTTGTTTTCATTGAAGTTTCTTCATATGATAAAAAGTTATTAGTGGGTTGTGTTTACAGACCAAATAAGAGAATATCCCTGACAGCTTTGTACACCACACTCGAAAATCTTACGTCTGAGTATAATGATATAGTCATTACTGGTGACTTTAATTCAAATTTGTTAACAGAGGTAGATTTGCCTGAAAATATGTTGTCTCTTGGACTTTTTCCAGTTAATACAACATATCCAACACACTTTACATCCACAAATAGCACTTTGATTGACCTTTTTTTCGTATCCAACACTAACAGCATAATTTTATATGATCAGTTATCGGCTCCGTGTTTCTCAAAACACGACCTAATCTTTCTAAACTATAACTTTCAATATCGAAAAGTTGAACAGATTTTTAATTATCGTGATTTCAAAGAAATTGATACTAAAACCATCTATACGAATGCTCGTCCCAGATTCATTGGAATGACATCTATTTTATGCCTTCTGTTGAGGAACAATCTTCGTTTTTAGAGCATAGCATTCAGGACCTCTTTAACTTAACTTTACCATTAAAACAGAAAAAAATAAAGCCTAGACAACAACCCTGGCTCTCCAAGACTATCAAGGATGCCATACATCAAAGGGATATAGCATATGCCAGGTGGAAGAGATTTAAAACTTCTGAGCTCTATTCAAATTTTTCTGCTGCTAGAAATAATGTTAATGAGAAAATAAAAAAGGCAAAAACAGAATATTATTCTAATCGTTTCAGTAGTGCTATAAATTCACAACAAACGTGGAATACAATTCGTGAAATTGGAGTTGGCAATGCAAACAACAGTCTTGATCCCCAAGTGGACACAAACATGCTCAACAGAACATTTACTAATTTTCCGTTAATTCAAACAGATCCCGATTACTTCGATTTCTCTCCCGATACCCCAAACATAGATGATGAAAAAGTAAACGACCATTTCTGTTTTTCTCGTGTTACGCAATATGACTTCATGTCAACATGCTCTTTAATAAAATCAAATTCAGTCGGTAGTGATAACATACACCCGAAATTTATTAAACTAATTTTGCCCCTTATTATCCCATATATTACACATCTGTTTAACTCAATCATAATGACAGGTATATACCCAAACAACTGGAAGCATGCAAAAATTGTGCCATTGCCTAAGGCGAATGGAGAATATAGACCTATCGCAATATTATGTTTTCTTTCAAAAGTTTTAGAAAAGTTATTATATAAGCAAATTATTGCTTATTTAAGTACTCATAATTTCCTCACCGATTACCAATCCGGTTTTCGTCGAGGTCATAGTTGCGTTACAGCTCTTGTTGAAGTGAGTGAAAACATACGCCAAGGTTTAGAAAATGGGCATATCAATTTCTTAGTGCTTCTTGATCATTCGAAGGCATTCGATACAGTTGACCATGATTTACTTATCAAAAAACTGAAAAATTTTTTTAATTTTTCGAGCATGTCAACTAAATTGCTATCATCATAAATAATACTTGGTCTGACAGCTTAACTGTTAACCGGGGGGTTCCTCAAAGTTCCATATTAGGACCACTCTTATTCTCTATCTATGCAAATGATCTGCCAAAACATTTATCGAAATGCAAAGTCCACTTATATGCAGATGATGTACAGATTACATTAAACAGCCCAGTCGAAAATATTGAATTAGGTATATCAAATCTAAATGAAGATTTGAGAGAAGTCTGCCTTTGGGCCAGTTGAAACGGACTATGTTTGAATCCTGGTAAATCCAAATGTATTTTAATATGTAAAAAAAGATTAATGCCCTTCGTTACCGATGACGTTATTTTGAATGGTGAGAAAATTAAAATTGTTAACTCAGCAAAAAATCTTGGGATAATTTTTAACAATAACTTGACATGGTCTAATCACATAAATTCTTTAGTTGGTCAATCCTATGTAAAGCTAAGAGCTCTCTGGTCGACACAGTATTTTCACCCCATTGAGCATAAGGATCTTGCTTGCCAAGACATATCTGATTCCCTCCCTACTATATGGGTGTGAACTATTTGGAAACTGTGACTCAATTAGCAAAAGAAAACTAAGTGTTTTATATAATAACATTTGGAACAATCTTCCATTAAATCAACAAATTAACAGCAATGCTAATAATTTCGAAAAATTTTTATTTAAATCATTTGCCTAATTTGTTCTTCTTTTTTTGCCGCAAACATTGTTATTGATATATAAGTTTATAATTTTAAGTATAAGTTTATTGTATTTTACTTTTTTCATTAATTACATTAGTTAGCAAGGGTTATAGTTTTAATTCATTTATTAAATCTTATTTCAGTTTTAAAGTTAAATTAAATATATATATATACATAAAAGAAATGGAAAAATGATTAATGTGTTTCTCGAAAGATCTAGCGCGAATTCAATTAGAAAAACGTGCTTTTATATTAAGTAAGTATGTATATTATATTAGAATCAATATTGCCAGATGGGCCAAAATGACACATTCGAACGAAATATGTAACATAAAGTTTAATAGCTAACATTAACATAGCTAACATTCGACCATCCTGTTTATGCGATCGCCCTCGATCCGCTCAATGCTCATAGTCTTCTAAGTATCTTGGAGTAGTTACTTTTCTCTTGGGTCTTGATGGAATGCGCTCCTCATCAGTAGCACTATCCTCTACGACATCGTCAGGGGGAGGTATTATACGCTTCATATCCTCGACTGCTACTACACCTTCATAACTTCGTTGGGTACGCTGAATATCTGGGAAATCGGCTACACGATAACGGTTATTCGGCAAGACCTCTACTACCATATACGGACCCTTATATAGCGGTGATAATTTTGTGGACTCGCCGGTACTACCAGACTCTCGATGGATCATAACTGAATCTTCGGGTACATATGATTGAGCCTTGCATCGCCTTTTATTAAATTGTATTCTTTGCTTAGTTTGATCTTTAATACGTTCAACAATTTTTCGTCGTAATTCTATTACATCTTTATCGCCGTCTTGGTTTAGAATATCATCATCAAGTTTGTTAGGATTAAGTCTTCTCAGTTCATAATTGAAAAGTACTTTAAATGGTGTTGTTTTTAAAACGTGATGTATTGTGTTATTAATACTCCACTGCACGATACCAATGTGTTCATCCCAGTCACTACCGTTTGGTTTCTTGCACAAAGTTGATAACATAGGGGTTATCGTCCGGTTTAATCTTTCGCATTGACCATTGGCCCTGGGGGTGGCAGTTGCATTCAGCACATGTATAATATGTTTCTCGCTGCAAAACTTTTGAAAAGGGGAACCAGTAAATGACGTGCCCCTATCAGTTATTATTCGGCCAGGTGTTCCAAATAGAGTCAATACATCGTTAAATGCACGGGCAGTTGTCTCACTCTTTACATTACGTACAGGTTTTAAAACACAAAATTTACTGAAGCCGTCAATAATTACCAGAATGTACATATTTCCGCATTTGCCTTTTACGAAAGGGCCTAAATGATCAGCATGCACGGTGTGAAAGGGTATGCCAATCTTGTCTATCGGATTAAGAAATCCCTGCTTCCTACCGGCTGGTTGTTTGTTGTATAGACACTCAAAACACGCTCCAATGTATCTCTTCACATAATTTCTTAGTCGGGGGAACCAATATTTTTCTTTAATTTTTGCTACTGTTTTGTCAACACCAACATGTCCTAATTCATCGTGACACGTTTGAACAATTTTATATCTTGCATTGTCGGGAATATAGAAATAATGACAATTTCCCTCCACCTTGTAAAGTCGACCGTCTTTAAGTTTAAATTCTTCCTATATACGTAGATCATCTTTAGTTAACTCGTCTCGTTTTTTAATAACATCTACAATATTTTGCATCTTAGGATCACTTTTCTGCAAAAGCGTTAGCCAATCTGCTGTATCCAGGCTTGAATAAAGAGCGCAAACATCTGTCACTGTTGTAGTATTTTCAGGCAATCCACTTGCATTACGACTCAAGGCATCAGCAGGTTTGTTTTCCGTTCCAGGGGTATGCTGTATTTCAAAATCGTACTCAGAAAGTTTCAGCCACCACCTGCCGATTCTTGGCAGGATATCTTTCTTTGACATCGAACTTCTAACAGCGTTGCAGTCGGTCTTGACTATGAATGGAATACCTATTAAATATACGCGGAAACGCTCTAATACCCAGACAACTGCTAACGTTTCTAATTCTGTTGAGTGGTAACGCGACTCCTACTTAGTAGTCTGACGACTCGCATAGGCTACGGGATGGAATTTTCCATCGGATTGTTTCTGAACTAAAATTCCAGCTAAACCATCTTTGCACGCATCGGTGTGGACTTCTGTTTCTGCGTCTTTGCAGTAAATACTCAAAACAGGTGGTTTAGTTAATGTTTTCTTTAAATCGCTAAAAGATTTTTCTTCTTCTTGAGACCATCTCCATGTAGTGTCGTTTTTCGTTAGATGTGTCAACGGTTTTGCCAAAATCGCATAGCTTTTGATGAAACTGCGGAAATAACTTGTTAGGCCAATAAAACGACGAACATCGTGTACATTTTTAGGACGCTTAAAATTATAAATGGCATCTAATTTAAGTGTACTTGGCGTAATTACTCCGTCAGAAATTTCATAGCCCAAATACTCGACCTTTCTCATCAAAAATTTGCATTTATTTATATTCAGCTTCAAATTTGCTCGTCTCAATGCCCCCAAGACACTTTTGAGATTCTCTATGCACTCATCAATGTTAGTGGATGGTATAAGTATATCGTCAAAATATCCCATAGCTATTGTATAACGTAAAGGCCCCAATTATTCATTGACTAATTTTTGGAAAACTGCTGGACCATTTGATACACCAGAAGGCATTCTTATAAATTCGTAATGGCCGTCTGGAGTTACAAATGCAGTTATATGTCGAGAATCCTTCGCTACCTTCACTTGATAATATCCACTGCGCATATCAAGTACATTAAAATATTTCATACCATGAAGTCTGTTAATTTGGTCACCTACGATTGGTAGTGGATACTTCATTTTTCTAGTTACACGATTTAAAGCTCTATAATCAATGCATATTCTCTTATCACCAGTTTTCTTACGAACAATTAAAATAGGGCTTGCATAATCAGAATTAGATTCTACTATTATACCGGTTTTCTTCAAATGACTCATTTCCTCTCGTACAAACGCCCTTTCTGACTCGCTCAATCGATAAGGTTTATAAGTTATTGGTTTGTTGTCTAAAAGTTCGATCGCAAATTCTGCACCCTCAGAGCAACCAAGCTCACTAAGATTCAATGCGAAACAATCTCTATTTTGTTGAAGTAAAGTTTTTAATTTTTCCCTATATTGTTCAGGAATCTCGGGGTTTACAAAAATTAATTCAGTAAAATCGGCACCTTCCTTGTTGAAGCCTTCATCGTCAATTTCTTTATCATCATAAATACACAACTCACCCTTAGTAACTTTTTCACCTTCGTTAAAGACCACATCGACTGTAGAAACATTAACGATCGGCACTGCTAACCCATCAGCATCACCGTTGATGATACACGCGGGAATGATACAACCATGTTTGTTTGAAGTTGAGTTGATAAAAATATCCTGATTTTTGGAAATGTTATCATTAGTCGTTACGGCAACAAAACCAACATGATTTGGTGGCAGAACTGTAGCTTCTTTGACCCATAACGCCGTTTTTAACTTTGGGAGGTTTGGAACGTCAATGCTATTCAAATTATTCTCAGGTAAATCGTGTTGTTCAAAAATACGTAGGTATTCTCCTTTTTTGTAATAAATAACGTGCTGCTGTTCGGTAAATGGCTGTCCGACTAGTAATGGTATATCAAGGGTATCATCTGACATTACGTAAACGGTAACACTGGCCTGTGCTTGGTCAACCTTCAATTTTGCGGTAAATAGACCCAACGGAGAGGTAATACCACCACCAACCCCTCTGATTATCATATCCTTTGGAGCGGCACGTATTTCAACACACAGTTTCTTGGCAGCTGACTCTTTCATCATAATACACTGACTTCCAAAGTCTACATACGATTTTACTGTTGTACCATTTATAACAGCATCGAAGAAATATTTTTGATTTAAACAAATTCGTTCATTTAGATTTTTTACAACTGCACAATTCGTTGACTGAGGGCCGAATGGCTCCCTTCTTTTGTTGACATGGCCACTATTTACGGGACAGTTCTTCTTAAAGTGTCCAGGTTTATTACAGTTAAGACATACTACAGGAGATGTACAATTCTGTCTTACGTGTCCTTTCGAATTGCAACGAAAACATGTCAGGTCGGTAGAATCTCTTGCCTTTGAAATTATTGGCTTTAATTCCTTTTCTTGTGTAAACGTTTTTATAGTGTTGACTGTTCCATCCTTTCGGTTGCTCTGTTGCATACCCATTGTTCGATAAAAATCACGGATGTCCGCTAGCAGTGCATTCGACTCGTGATGCGTTTTGCAAATCAAAAATGTTTTTAGGTCACGATCGTATAATCCCTGCATAACTTGTATTTTGGTTTCCGAAAATGATAACTTTAGATTGTCACACAATCTCTTCTTCTTAAAGTAGTAGTCGAAAACATTTTCATTTTTTTCCTGTCGGTAATTCAACAAAGCGAACCACTGCTCGGCAACACTGACTTTACCGATAAACGTGTTTGTAAATTCGACCTCAAACTCTTGCCATGTTCGTATTCCTAGCGAATAGAACCAATCTATCGCTACATCTACTAAGTTTGAGCGTATTAATTCTAGTCTGAAAGAATCGGACCAGTTGTGCAAGTCTCCCATACCTTTTATTGTTTCTAGCCATTCACTAGCATTTTCTTCAGAACCCTTGCCTGCAAATTTCTTTATTGATTTATGTAAATCAGGTACGACATTAAAATTTGTAGTCCCTGTACCCATTGCATATGTGTTATTGGGGGTTTTCACACTAGACTAATTGTGCTGGCATAAAATCGCAGTTTGTAGGCTTTTTCGGTGAAGAGAGTGGTTTTTGGTTGGCACAATTTTTCAACCAGCTTCAACCTCGCACAATCAGAACAAAACTAACACATACACACTTATGAAAACACAGGTTCTGCAAAGAAAATACTAACACACACAAAGCTGTGTATATGTGCACAATTTTATGCCAGCATAATTAGTCTAGTGTAAATACGAAAGAACAAAAGTTGTGCGGATTAAAAATTAGTCTAGTGTGAAAACCCCCATTGTTCAGCGTAATTGCTCTAATCAACTCGGCATTCTGCTCCAACAGCCTCATCACTACGTCACTTGGCGCATTTTGTTCATTCGAATTCATGATTCCACCAGTACACTCGTCAACTATTATTGTATTGTCTCCGCTCTCGCTCATTTTACATATAATATAAGTAGCCTCCAATACATTAAATTATAATACTCTATACAAGGAATTTACCAAACTCTTCCACCTCCAATCTCATCAACAGCAATTAATTAACGACTCCTGCAGAACAATGCAAACACAGCAATCGCAATTATAAAATATAAAGAATTTTCTGGATAGCTTAATTCCACTTCTGATTGTTAGCAAGGGTTATAGTTTTAATTCATTTATTAAATCTTATTTCAGTTTTAAAGTTAAATTAAATATATATATATATATATACATATAAGAAATGGAAAAATGATTAATGTGTTTCTCGAAAGTTCTAGCGCGAATTCAATTAGAACAACGTGCTTTTATATTAAGTAAGTATGTATATTATATTAGAATCAATATTGCCAGATGGGCCAAAATGACACATTCGAACGAAATATGTAACATAAAGTTTAATAGCTAACATTAATATAGCTAACACATTGTAATGTTTATTAATCATAAAATGTTTATAACGATGTGCGTTCCTGTACTCTAATTATAAGACTAAATCTTGTTGTACAGGAAATGAAAACAATTAAATAAATACTAATACAAATACGAGGCTGGTGACTTGGGATTTTTAAACTTATTAATTTTTTAAATAGATAAAGGATTATAATTATTATTTATGTTAAGTCCCACTTTTATTATTAAGTCTATATTGTTGTTGACTTTAATTGTCTGGGATTCCTTTTCGTTTACTGTTTTCCCACTTCATATCCAGCGAATATTACCGGTATTGTTTGTAGTATTTTTGTCCACCAGCTCAATTTTATTATTATATTAATTTATTATATTTTTTTTTCTTCACTGTTTTTCATTAATTCATTGGTCTCATTGTCAAGGTAACCATATAATAAACACTGTTTTTTTATTTTGAATAAACACTTTTTGTTATTTTCTTTTTGAAGATTAACTAAAGACTCAAGACTAACTTATAATTAAAAAAGAACTAAACTTATATACTGCGAAAAGTGTCATGAATGCATGTATCCTATAACATTAAGGAATGCCGAATATTTAGGTCAATCATAAAGTGCATATAGCTTAATGTTACTGGAGAAGGGTGCTTGTTCATTATGAAGTGCATTACTTATCGTATGTGGCAATGCACTTAAAATGATATTTGACCCTTGAGCACTAAAATATTAAATACAAATTGTTGTGACGCATGTTCACTATAAACACATAAACATTCACGACAGGTGTATTCAACGGTTGAGCGGAAATTTACAAAATCATTGGGATGAGGTAAAACGAGAATTACGTTTACATTTTAGACCAAGGTATGATTATGCTAAGCTATTTAGAGAACTTTTTTATGAAATTCGTGAAATAAATTATAAACTAAACGAATTGTATGATTTTGATAAAACTAAGCCTCCTACTTATCATCCTCATAACAATGATAAGTATTTAGTAGATATTATTAGTAGTAAAATACACAATTTTTTGAGAGGAAATATTCCACAAAATGCTACAATTATTGAAAGTTATAATAAATTGGATAAATTGAAATTCTTAGACGGTGAAGATGCCGTAGATTTTCAAAGTAGAAAAAGTAGATATAATTCTAATAAAAATCAAAATTTTCTTACCAAAACGCGATTTCTCCCAAATAAAAATAACTCTAACAATAATTTTTCGTTACAAATTAGATTTTCCTCTCAGAACAATAATTTTAATAATAATCATTCTTTTTCAAGACAACAATTTTAACAACAATACTAACTTTAGTAGTAACAATTTCCAAAATAATATTTTTTTTTTCATATTATTTATTTATTGTATCTTCAAATTTTTTATGAACTAACAATAAGTGCTCAAATCTTAAAAGTTAAAGTAAAAAGTTAAAGCAAAAAAATAACAAAAAAATAAAATTAAACTAAACTAAACTAAAATACATATATGTACATATATACTGTACTGTATTGTACTGTACTGTACTGTATTGTACTGTACTGTACTGTACTGTATAAGTCCAGCCAATGCTAGACAAAAAACTGTATGATTACACGGTTGTTGCTATAATAAATTATTCGTAAAATCTTATTTTGGCGCCTTTAAATTTTTTCTAAATTTGAAGCTGAGGCAGTACCCCATAACTCAGAGCCATAGCACCATATTGGTTTAAGGATTGAATTATAAAGTAGAAGTTTGCAATCTAAACTTAGGGTTGAGTTTCCGCCAATGAGCCAAAGTATTTGCACTGCTTTTAGCTTCATTTGGGTCAATTTTGCTTCTATGTGACTTTTCCAGGTTAAGCGTCTATCGAGATGTATGCCGAGGTATTTGACCTCTGAATTTTGGTCTGGTTATTAATTTGTATTGAAGGGCATGAGTCTCTACGCAGTGTGAAAGTTACGTGAGTGCATTTTTGTTCGTTAATTTTTATTCTCCAGAAATGTGGTCTTGTAAGTATTTTGATGCTATTTGGGGGCTTTCACAAATGCTTAAAAAGCAGTGTCGTCAGCAAATGTTGATATGTGGACTCGACTCCTAGTTAGCATATCGGATGAATACAGCAAATATAAAACGGGTCCTAAATAATCTCCTTCTTTAAGTATAAACTTACGATCAGTTAAATAACTTTTTAACAATTTATAAAAATTAGTCGGCAGGTTTTGCTTTAACTTGTAAGCTACCCCTTCATGCCATACTTTATCGAACGCTTGAGAAACGTATATGAAAAGCGCAGAAAAGTATTTTTTTCCTCAAAAGCTCTTTTTACTACATTTACTAATCTGTGCGTTTGTTCAATAGTGCTGTGCTGTCTTCTAAAACCGAATTGGTGGTGGTGGAATTGGTACATCCTTTTTCGCTCAGAATTGGGTTTAGCTTAGTAATTAGTATTTTCTCAAATAGTTTTGACAACAGACTTATTGGTCTATAGGAGTCTACCTTTGTGTGATCTTTTCCTGGCTTAGGTATCATAGTAATAAGGGATACCTTCCATTCTGAGGGAAAATGCTCAAGGCGTAGAATGGCATTAAAAATAAATAGAATTATTCTAACTGATACCTGGGGAAGTTCCATTATCATCTTGTTGCTTATTTTGTCAAAACCATAAGCCTTCTTGGTGTTCAAATTAGCAATTGCCCTTTCGACATCTTGTAAGTTAAATCTAAGGGGCATTACTGCTTCATCATCTATAGGTGGCAGTTCCACTACAGCAGAAGGTATATTCGGGGTAAATACGGTTTTTAAATGATTAGCAAATAAGTTTCCTTTTTCGATATCACTCCTTGCCCAGCCTTCACAAGAAGTAACAAGGGAGGCTTACGTATGACTGGTCGTTTAAGGTATCTTGTTGCACGCCATAATGAGTAATCCGATTGTGGACTAGAGTCGAGGCCTTCCAAATATCTTTGTATTGAAGCAGTCCTTCGGGATTCTAGTAGCTCTCTTAGCCGTTTCGTTATTTCCCTTAGTCTGAATTTGAGTTGAGGCGACCTGTAATTTTGCCACTCCCTTTGAATTCTTCTTTTTTCTGCCAAGAGCAGTTCGATGTCTGCAGAGCTAATTCGATTATATCTTGTTTGTTGCCGCGTTATTGTTGCATGTTGAACAGTTAATTTTATGTTTTTATCAAGATCAGTAAGACACGACTCGATGTCTTTTGGTGTTCTTAGCAGTATGTTTTGTGAGCACTCAGATATTTTTTATATTTAATCCAATCCACGCGACTGCTTGACGTCACTAGAAATCTAGTCGGTGAAACTATTTCTCGGGGGTTTCATATTGAAACAATAGTAGGTGAATGATCTGACGATAATTCAAATGATGCTTCAACGTTAAGCATATCTTCTAGAAGACCCTTAGCTACGCCAAAATCAATAAATTCAGGAATTTTATGTGGATCTGTAGGCCAATAAGTTGGTTGTCCGCTAGAAATCACATTTAAGCGCATTTTTGAAATTGCGTCAAACAAGACACGACCCTTTGGAGTAATTAGTCTTGACCCCCGAACGTGTGTTTTGCGTTGTAGTCGCCAGCTGCTATAAAACAGGGTCCTAGTAATTTAAAGAAGTCTCGGTACTTACTCTCAGATATCGAAAATCTAGGAGAGGAATAAATTGAAGAAATGACTATGTTTCGATCAAAGTCTTCGAGGCAGATGTTGGTTGCTTGCATATAATCTGTACAGAAATCACATAGTAGATGGTGCTTTAGGCGGGCCTTTATTAATGTTTCTGAACCTCCGCATGCTCAACCACGATTGTACAATATGTAGCCATTTATTTTAAAAAAAGCTATTTGTAGTTAAATGGGTCTCCGAGATCAGCATATCAATTTGTTGATTTAGGATGAAATACTCTAGATCATGTATGTGTTGGCGTATGCCGTTAGCGTTCCAGAAACATATTTTTAAACAGTTCATGGTTTGTTAAGTACCGCCTGCAACAACATAGATTGCATGCGTATCATTTCTTGCATCATGCTGTTCATAGAGCTCATAAAACTGTTTAACGAATGCATTAGTGTCTTGATGCTTGCTTCGAGGCGACTAGTGTTAACAGAAGGACTTTTTTCTTTAGATTCCTGCTGCAAAATTGGATTCGGCAGAGATTTAGGTGGTTGTTTTAGTACTGTAGCACGATTCGTTTTTAAAATATCTGCATATGAAATATTTTGAGCAGATGGCTGGGGTAACTGCGCGTAATAGGCGTTTGTTTGATATTGTGCCTGCTTGGGAGGAGTAACAAAATTTTTAGAAGACTTCCTTACCATAGAATAAACAGGGCAGCCTCTGTAGTTAGCAGTGTGATTTCCACCGCAATTGCTACATTTCTTGACTTATGCATCACTTCTAGATTTGTCGCATTGGGCTGTACAATGTAGCTCGCCACAGACAACGCAGACTGGACGCAGCTTACAATAGGCCCTAGTATGACCAAACTCTTGACAGTTTGAAAACTGAACAGGTCCTGACCGTTTATGTGGTTCCTCTACGCTGATTTTTCGGTGCAGTAAATATTTAAGGTTGTAAATGGGGTGCGTTTAGTTCCTTTGCAACCTAATATCACCCAGCTCCAATTCAACTCGAAATATTGGTTGGGGTATGCGTTCACGATTTCTCAGGTTAGCTACTCTTTTAACCTTAAATCCATTTGTTAACAGGCTAGCTTTTATTTCGGCTGAATCTACGCAAGTATCAATGCCTTTAATAACTACTTGAAGACCTTTTCCATTTTTTAATTGGTAAGTATAAAAATTCTTTTTTTGGATTTCAAATTCGTTAACTGCTTTACGAAAATTGCTTTCATCGTTTATTTGGATTTTTGTCTTACTTATGATTCCACGCTTAATTGGAACCACATAAAAAGAGTTTTCTCCAATTATTTTTATTAAATTGTTCACTAATTCGTTTGAATTTTTTCTCTTAAATATATAGGAGGTGGTTTGAACGATTTTTGAACTGTTGTGGGCTCACTTGTCTCACTATGCAATATAGCAAAGCGGTTTTGAGAACTAATCCTATTCGAGTCCGCATCTTTAGATAATTTTGAGATTGGTGCTACCTGCGAGGACTTAGGGCTCCGTCCTCGTTTCAGTACAGTCACGTATCTATCCATACCCACTTGTGTCGTGGATTATACTGTCATCAGCAGTCGATGCTGGTTTATTCACATTTGCCTTATTGTAACCACTTAGCAGTAGTGGTGAACATGAACGTGTTCGGTAAACTGGTGTAGTATTTAAAAAAACATCAGTTTTATTGTTTTTATTGTTTTTATTTATTTTGTTATTTTCACTGTTTTCATCAGCATTTATTGTGACACGCATTTCTGGTATTAATGTTCGCACTTTTCAAAATAGAATTTAAATTGGAGTGACTCATATAAGTGCCCTCACACTGTTGTTTTTGGTTTAACTTATTACTTAAATTACTTATTACTTAAGTAATAATACCGTTGAAAAAAAAAAGAAAAATAACAACAACGTTGTTGTTGAAACAAGTTTTATTGATTTTGTTTTTGTTTATTTTTTTTCACACACAATTGTTAAACGTTTTTGCGAGCTTAAATAAACGCGTCCGTGGAATTCAACATGCAAAAGAAAACTTCAACATGCAAAATAATGGCAATGTTTTTTTTTTAATTTTAACAACAATTCTTACTAACAAAATAACAATAATGCTCGAAACTTTAATGACACTAACCAGCAACAAAGTCGTAATAATTTTAGTAATTTCAACCGTAACAATTCCGGTCAATATCGTATGCAAAATCAGAATTTTAAAAACTTTAGACAAAGTCCTAATCCAACAAACAATATTTTTTCATTCGAACCAATGGAAATCGCAAACTTTAATCATGAACGGGATGTAAATTTTCAAGAAGGGCCTCGGAACCGCGAATTCCCATAATTACTTTAACAAGAGGTACACAAAAAATGTCTTGTTGATACAGGTTCAGCTACTAGTATTATAAAACCTAATTTCCTTATCGAATTTTCTGAATAAAATTTATTCAAACCTGTTTATTATTCAACTCTAAATGGCACAAATAAAATTACAAAAAGGATAATTACTCCAATACCAAAGGAATTTAAATTCCTCGGTACTGTAACTTTTAAAGTAATTGATTTGAAGGGAAGAACTTATGATGCAATTATTGGTCAGAGTTTTCTAGTACCATTTAAAGCTAAAATTAATTTAGAAAGTAAATATTTGGAGGTGAATGATGAATTATGTTTGAAGATAGTTATTATCCATTTGATATAAATGAAATACATACTTCAGCAGGAATTTCAGGAAGTTGTTTAGATAAAGTAAATTTAGATCATTTAAATAAAGAAGAAAGTAGAAATCTCGTCGATCTATTAAAAAACAACGAAGATTTATTTTATAAAGACGGTGATCAACTTACCTTTACAAATGAAATTGAACATAAAATAATCACTACTACTGATAAACCAATTTATTCCAAAATATATAGGTATCCTCAAGTTCATGAACAAGAAATCGAAAGACAGATTAAAGAAATGTTAGATCAAGGGATTATTAGGGAAAGTAACTCTCCTTACAACAGTCCATTATGGATTGTACAGAAAAAATTAGATAAATCAAGACAAAAGAAATTGAGGATCGTCATTGATTATAGGAATTTTAACGAAGTGACTGTAGATGAACAATATCCTATTCCAAATATTGAAGGTATATTAGTTAAACTTGGCAGAGCCCAATATTTTAGTACATTAGGAATAGCTGAAGGATTTCACCAGATTTTAATGAAAGATTCAGATAGAAAAAAAACGGCTTTTTCAACACCATTTGGTCACTACGAATACATTAGAATGCCTAATGGATTAAAGAATGCACCTCGAACTTTCCATAGATTAATGAATAGAATATTACTAAAATTTATTAACAAAATATGTGTAGTTTTTATGGATGATGTTCTTGAGCATATAATTAATCTCAGAAAAATTATACAAGCGCTAAGAGAAGCTGGTTTAAAAATTCAAATTAATAAATGCAACTTTCTAAAGAAAGAAACAGAATTTTCAGGTCACCTTTTAACTTCCCAAGGAATAAAACCAAATCCCCATAAAATTGCGACTATACAAAAGCTGAATTTGCCACTCAAAAGCAAATAAAATCATTTATAGGTATCACCGGTTATTACAAAGTTTGTTAAAGACTATGTAAAAGTATTTTAAGAAAAAACGCTAAGGTAAATGTAAACGAGCCTAGTTATATCGCGGCTTTTGAGAAGCTGATGGAACTTATAACTAGTCATCCTATATTAAGATACCCTGACTTCAATAAGAAATTCGAACTTGTCACCGATGCAAGTAATTTGGCGATAGAAGCCGTTCTTACACAAGAAAGCCACCCTGTTTGTTATACATCTCGACCCTTAAATGATCATGAGAAAAATTATGCTACTATAGAAAAAGAACTTCTAGCTATAGTTTGAAGAGTTAAATATTTTCGTCCATATTTATACGGTAAGGAGTTTGATCTGCAAACATATCACCAACCCATTAAGTGGTTACATTCAAAATATACTGGAAAGGATATTAATCCTCGTCTTCAACGTTGGCTTATACAGTTAGGTGAATACGATATTAGAATCGATTACATTAATGGAAAAGAAAACAAAGTTGCTGATTTTCTAAGTCGCATTAACATAGAGATAAACTCGTTTGAAAGAATTTTATTCAAGAAAGGAAATCCAGATATCCCGTCTGCATTTATAGACATATTTCCAAATCGAAAATTGATAAAGTTTAAATTTATGGCAAAGGATATAGAAGGTACTAAGGAATTGAAAAAGCAAATTTCTTTATTCCATAAGAAAGAATCTGGACACTGTGGAATAATTGCTACATATGAAAGATTAAAGAGTAAAATTTATCATCCTAATTTAAATCTATATATACTTATATACGAAATCTTAAATAATTGTGAAATTTGTACTGGAGCAAAGTATGATAGAAAACCTATTAAGAAAAAATTTGATATAACCGAAACACCTAAAGCAATAAACGAAGTAGTTCACATAGACATTTATACAAATAGTAAACATAACTTTATGAATATAATTGATAAATTATCTAAACATGCCATTAGCTTATATTTAGAAGATAGAACATTATTAGAAAAAATTATGTAGGTTATAGCATTGAGAGGGAAAATGAAAATGATAATGAATTTGGTTCAAAATTTATAAAAGATTTTTGTGAAAAGGAAGGAATAGATTATCATATGACTAAGCCTAATAATCATACAGGAAACTCCGACATAGAAAGGTTTAATGGTACAATAACAGAAAAATTAAGAGCTCTGAATCTAGAAGAAAAACTTCCAATTAGAGAACAAATACTAAAAGCAGTTGAAATACATAATAGGTCATATCACTCTACGATTAAAACAACACCATTGTCCGTTCAAAATAGAGAAGTGGACTTCGATACAATATACACAAGGTTACAAAAAGCTAAAGAAAGGATTATCATTTAAAGAAATCAAAGTAGAAAAGACTATTTAAAAAACAGAGAAGTTGGTTTCATCAGAAACTACAAATCCGTTAGACATAAAAAAGAACCTAAATTTAGAAATTATAATTTATCTAATGTTCATGAGAGCAATATTAAACGACCATTTAAATTTGCAGGTCAGAACAATCAAGCTGAAGACAATAATTCTATGGATTCTGTTAACATTAATAGAAAATAGATTTCTGGAACAAATTTTTAGGCTCGATTATATTGAATGACAGGTTAAACATTTAAAAGACAATATCGCCTCAGCTAGAATAGGTTTTTTACATCCTAATATACTAACAGACGAAGAAATTAATACTTACAATATTGACTTTAAATTATCTAACATTCGATTAGCTGTCGCAAAACATATTGACGATTCAATAATCTTCGCTATTAAAATTCCTACTCATAATCTTGATATGTATACAATTTGGTAACTCTAATATCAATTAGTTTTAAGTAAATGTCATTCTCTTAAATAAAAGACAATGTCAGTCTAAGAGTTATGGTGATCCCTAATATTGTGAATACACCTAATAACATAATCTAACCGTCCCCACACGCGCGAACTTATAATTGTGCACACTTGTACTTTTTACATTTTTACTTTTTCATTTCTGACCAAATTTTTGGAAATTAAAATCGGTAAACAATTCCTGGAATTGTTTACCAATAAAATAAAAACATTTGATTTAATTTTTTTGCAACTACACTTGTTTGTGAAGAACACAAACAAGTTCAATAAACTATTTTTGCATTTCGGTTGGAACAGACAAATTTAGCCGTAATTTTGGTAACAAATAAAAATTGGTAAACAATTCTTTAGAATTCTTTACCAATAAAATATTAATTAAAATATTTTTTGGTGCAACTGCACTTGTTTACGAAGAATGCAAACAAGTGCAATAAACTATTTTGATTTTTAACATTTCCATTCCCACAGACAAAATTACCAATAACGAAAATCAGTAAACAATTCATTAGAATTGTTTACCGGCAAGAATGACACAAAAATAATATATAAGCTGGTAAAAACTTAATACAGCGTGCTATCTAGTTTTACAGTCAAACGACAAAAGTCGTTCTTAATTTTAATCTAATTCAAAAGTAATTGTAAAGTTAATAATAATAAAGTTTTTTATAAGAAAAGAAATTAATTCTTTTACTGGTGTAAAGTTAATAATAATAAAGTTTTTTTTTATAAGAAAAGAAATTAATTCTTTTACTGGCGCAGTCGGTAGGATCCGCGGAATAAGTAACTTGTGTTCGTTTTAAAGATTTGTCGCGGATACGGACAAGGAAAATTAATTTCCTTTAATAAAAATTTAGAACAAAGTGAGGAAAATCAATTTCTTAAAAAAAAAACTTTTTAAAAACAAGGAAAATTAATTTCCTTTAAAAAACTTTATAAAACAAGGAAAATTAATTTCCTTTAATAAAAATTTAGAACAAAGTGAGGAAAATCAATTTCCTTTAAAAAACTCTTTAAAAACAAGGAAAATTAATTTCCTTTAAAAAACTTTATACGGACAAGGAAAATTAATTTCCTTTAAAAAACTTTATAAAACAAGGAAAATTAATTTCATTTAATAAAAATTTAGAACAAAGTGAGGAAAATCAATTTCCTTTAAAAAACTTTTTAAAAACAAGGAAAATTAATTTCCTTTAAACTTTACAAAACAAGGAAAATAATTAAAATTGCTTTAATGAAGATTCAAAAGTGAATTTTTTTTTTACTACTAAAAACTTTAATTGATCAACGAAGAACAACTATAACACAACTATATTTTGGCCAATAACGAAGGACTTTAACTTTAGAAGCAAACAGTCGCCAAGAAAGCAGCAACAACTATAAAGTAAGAAAATTATGTAAATATTTTTATCATTATTATTCCTAGATAAATTTTTTTTTGTGTAAAAAAAAATTTTTTTTTAAGAGAGAGTTGTCCTTTCCAATATAGCGCAAAATAATATTCCTTTATGAGCGATACAGACTGACTAGCGGACTATCCCTCAGATTCAGAATTTGTGGCAGACCCGTTAGACTACGATACAGAATCCCCTCTCGATTCTGGAATTGAATCTAACGACGGTTACTTGACAGACATAAAGGAAGACATAGACATAGAAAGAGAAAGAAGATTAACTAGGAATAACCGTTTGTTTGGTAGATTACTAGCGCTAAGACGGTTTCGCTAACCCTAAATTTATAAATATTTGTTCGTTACCTTGCGTTTTTTTTTATCATCATGGTAGAACCACAAGCACCTTTATCCATTACTATTAACCCTTTGAAGTACCTAGATAGGCTTCCAGAATTTAGTGGAGATTATCGGGACCTCCAAACATTTATAAACTTGGTAGATAGAGTTCATCCTATTCTTAGGGCATATGATGATCCATCGCAATACCTTTTTTCCGATATAATTAAAAGCAAACTAAAAGGAAGAGCTAGGGAAACTATCGAAATCAACTGCCAGGTACAATCCTGGACTGAAATAAAAACAATATTATTAAATAATTTTGGCAACAGAAATAGCATTGAAGAACTGTTCGACAAGTTAAAGGGAGTAACATTCAGAAATAATTGCGTCGAATTCTACAATGAACTTAAACAACGTCTAAGGAACCTAAACAACAAAACTCTTACGACAATAGGATCTAGCCTAGCAGTCAATGAATGTGCCAGGAACAATATGAGAACGGCACTTAATATATTTAAGGAAAAAATGCCAGAGCCAATGAAGACTATATTAATATGCAGGAACCCTGATAGCCTGGAAGATGAAATGGAAATATTATTCCAGTCCGGGTATGCCTACACAGGAGCCCTTGAAGCAAAAAGGAATGAAATTAAGAAACCTCCACAGAACCAGTCATACAAACCCTTCCATGCACCGCAACAGAACCGTGGAAACCATCAGAATAACTATAACTACCGAAATAATTTTCCACTTACAAACCAGCATTTCAATAACTACAGGAACAACAACCATAATAACTTCCAATCAAACAGAAACAACAATCATAATAACTCCTAATCAAACAGAAACAACAATCATAATAACTTCCAATCAAACAGAAACAACAACCCTAATAACTTCCAACCAAACAGGAACAACATCAATGGAGCCCCAGCTTTACGTTACAACCACCACCTCCGTCAACACCAACCCCCTGTGGAACCAATGGACGTAAACATGGTACAAACATTTCAGCCACAAAATGCCCCTACAAGAAATTATCATCATTATAACAAACAACAGAATTTTACTAAACATTACAAACATAGTACAAACCCCTTTAACGCCCTAAATTTTCAACAGCAGGCCTCAGAGGCGAATTACCCCATATAATACTGAAAGGAAAGCTAAAATTTATTGTAGACACAGGACCCACCCACTCAATAGTTAATCCTGGCTTGTGCAACCCAAAATGGAAAACGAAATCACCAGCAATACAACTAAAGACTTTGCAAAACACTGTTATAACTCAAACATCATATAAAGTACCGTTGTTTGAAGAACTCGGATGCACTAAGGATTGGATACACTTAATCGAGTGCAAGTTCCATGAAGAATATGACGGAATATTAGGCAACGACATCCTACAAAGATATAAAGCAATAGTAGACTACGAACTTAACCAATTAAGAATAAACAACAAAACTGTCCCCTTAAATTTTCCAGACAGAAATACAGTGAAATTTATAACCAATAGAGAAAATGGACTAGTCCATATGAAGGACTACCACAACCCAAATGGGGAACTCATACTTAAAGAAGGAATATACGACACCCAAAATTTTGTAGTAGAAATAACAACAAAGTATAACTGCCCGAGCATTGTGCACCTAAATCCTCAAGATTACTGGCCCGTTACACATGAAAACTATTACATCAAAAATGAAACACTATATAAGGAATGTCCAATGCAGCTTCCTCCAAACTACCCAATCAGGGTGGATCACCTAAATTCCGAAGAGAAAGGCTTTCACCAAGTCGAAATAGACGATGTGCACAAAACTGCATTCTCTGTTGAGGGAGGTCACTACGAATTCCTAAGAATGCCTTTCGGCTTAAAAACAGCACCAGCCACATTTCAACGTCTGATGAACGTTGTACTAAGTGACTTATTAGGAAAGATTTGTTTGGTCTACTTAGACGACGTAATAATCTTTTCTACGTCACTCGAAGAACATCTGAATTCCATCAGATTGGTATTAAACCGAATCAGGCAAGCCAACCTAAAAATCCAACCGGACAAATGTGAATTCCTAAAAAAGGAAACAGAATTTCTTGGACACATCGTAACCCGCGAAGGTATAAGACCAAATGAAAAAAAAGTGGGGTGTGTAGCCAACTACCCCTTGCCAAAAACTCCAAAAGAAATCAAGCAATTTCTCGGTCTCAGCGGCTACTACCGTAAGTTCATAAAAGACTATGCTATGGTGGCAAAACCAATGACTAAGGATCTAAAAAAAGATGTAAAACTAGACACTAACGACTCCGAATACTTGAAAAGCTTTAATACATTAAAAACTCTTCTCACTAATAACCCAATCCTAGTTTATCCTGATTTTAATAAAAAATTTGTAGTAAACACTGATGCTAGTAATTACGCAATAGGAGCGGTCATTTCCCAAGATAACCACCCCATCTGTTATGCTAGTAGGACACTTAACGAACATGAAATAAATTACAGTACAATTGAGAAAGAACTCCTAGCAGTTATATGGGCAGTCGGGTACTTTCGCCCATACTTATTTGGTAGAAAATTTACTATTCAAACTGACCACCAACCTCTACAGTGGCTATTTTCTATTAAGGAACCCAACTCAAAATTAGTCAGGTGGAGACTCAAATTAGAAGAATATGACTATGACATCGTCTACAAACGTGGAATTAATAATGGAAACGCCGATGCGTTATCTCGCATATCACCCGGTAACCCACAAATAAATACAATAGAAACTATAAATAAAATTAGGGAAGTTAAAACCCCAATCAACTTTTATAAAAACCAAATTATCATCACTTCTGGATCTACTAGAATACGCACTAAGAAAATATTTCAAAATAATAGGAGGACTTTCCACTTCAAGGAATTAGAGCGTGCAACGGTAATAACTTTAATTAAAACTCATTTTAACCCAACTCAGCTTAACGCAATCGTAATCGAAGACTGTTTTCTTGAGATATTCAAAACCACATATAATGAAATTTCCCAGGGACTTCGGACAATAAGATGCAAAACAATACTCGAGGATATAGAAGATGATACTAAACTAATGGAAATTATTAAATCAGAACATCTTAGTAACAACCACAGAGGGATTCAAGCTGTCTATGAAGAACTCAAACTAAAATTTTATAACCCCAACTTAAAGATAAAGATAACAAAATTCATAAACAACTGCGAGATATGTATCTTAGAAAAGTACGACCGCAAACCACCAAAAATACCTTATAAAGTTACAGAAACGCCAACCAAACCACGTGAAATAATTCACATCGACGTATTTTATACATTGGAGAAAAAACAATTCATGACACTAATCGATAAGTTTTCAAAATACGCAATGGCTTTTCCAATAAACGGGAGGTGTTGCGTTGAGTTTAAAAATAAACTCCTACTAATTATAAGCATGTTCGGAAAAATAGGTAAAATCATTGTCGATAACGAACTAGGATTTAAGGCGTCTGAAATGCAAACATTTCTAGAGAAAGAAAATATCTCTATATAGAGAGATTGCATAATACAATAAATGAGCACATACGACTTCTGAGACATGCTGAAGGAAATATGAGCGAAACAATTGAAGAAAAAATCACTAGAATTATAGGATTTTATAATAACACTATCCACAGTACTACTGGTATTAAACCTATAGACTTTGTGAACGGTAAAGTGAATGAACAAAAATATAAAGAAATACACGATGTAATAGTAGCAAAGAAAGAAAAATATATATCTAAATTAAACAAAGATAGGACAGATGTAGAGTTAGAAAAAGGTATCAATTACATTAAAGGGATAAGAGGTGGAAAAAACCACAGAAAGTATAGAAAAGTTAACGCTACTAAGATCGATGACGACCATTTACAGACTACACGAACGAGACATAAGTATTATAAAACGCATGTTAAACCCAGAAAGAAGTACCAGGACAGAGACAACCCTAGCAACTAATGAATTTTCGAACTTCGACTTTCTTTCAGATGACGACCTGGATACTTACTTTATCATTTCTCACAGTAGTAATCGCACAATCAATTGACATACAAGATTTAACTAATAATAACGGATACTTACCAATAAAAATAGAGGATGGGAAAGTGATCGAACATTATAGCAAAATAATTCACATTGTAAACACAACTTATTATTCAGAAACTTTAGACTTAATACAAAGGAATATTCACACTCTGAATACAACTACCACAGAAACAATGACGTTACTAGATACGACAAACAAAAACTTCATTTTACTAAAGGCCAAAGTAGAAAATCTCACCCCACATTTCAGACCAAAACGCGGTCTAGTAAATATAATAGGAAAAGGATTAAAATTTATAGCCGGAACAATTCGCTAAAATCATTATACAACAACCAACAGACCCTGACTGAGAGAACGAACAAACTTACGTATTTTAATAACATTATAACATCCCAAATTCATAATATTACAAATCATATAAATCAGAAACAATTTTTAATAGAAACATACCTCAATAATTTCAAAGACTTCCTACAGAATAAAATGCGACACTAGAAGACGAAATATCTTTTATGTCACATATATATCAAATAAATAACGATATTTCACTTTTGCGAGACCACTTACATAGGACAAGTAATCTTTTCCAGCAAACTTGGTATTATTCCTTCAGACATACTCACAAAAACGGAACTAGACCTTATCAACGACTTCGACAGCTATACAAATATAAAGGTAGCCGTAGGCATAGACGACTCCAATATTATGATAATCCTCTTAATACCGCAATATTGGAAAGAACCTCTTTCAAAAATCATATTTGAACCAATTCCAAACAGTCACAATAACTCAGTAAACTTAGAAAATAAGGAAGTTCTTGTAGATGTAAACAATAATGTTTTTAATGCAAATGTAAAAGATAGTATGAAAAAGAATTTAATTAAATTAAATGATTCATGTTTAACGAAAATAATAAATTATAAAGAAGCATATTGTAATATGGAAAAGTTGGACGAAACCATGGTAACTGAAATTACACCTGGCATTCTAGTATTTAAGAACTTTTTTGATAAGCTTATACAAAACTGTAATAAAAATAATAAAGGTATGCTTGGAAACTTTCTCCTAAAGTTTCAAAATTGTGAAGTGACAGCACTAAATAAAACATATTTAAATGTAAAAATCAAGATTTATGATAAATTCATACTACCGAACATAATAACTAAAATTTATAAAAAACCAAATAATATAGCAAATTTAAAACTTGAATCTTTGTATATCAAACAATCAAAACAAGAAGAAACTATAAAGTCAATATTGTACCAAAACAAAAATTCTAATACAATCACTATAAGTATAAATGTAATAATAATTATTGTAATAATTATCTTAGCTACTACCATATGTTTAAGAAAAAAAGTGTCAATCTTGAAAATTTCGTCGGAGCCTCAAGCTAACGGTGGGGGAGTTATGGTAATCCCTAATATTGTGAATACACCTAATACTATAATCTAACCGTCCCCACACGCGCGAACTTATTGTGCACACTTGTACTTTTTACATTTTTACTTTTTCATTTCTGACCAAATTTTTGGAAATTAAAATCGGTAAACAATTCCTGGAATTGTTTACCAATAAAATAAAAACATTTGATTTAATTTTTTTGCAACTACACTTGTTTGTGAAGAACACAAACAAGTTCAATAAACTATTTTTGCATTTCCGTTGGAACAGACAAATTTAGCCGTAATTTTGGTAACAAATAAAAATTGGTAAACAATTCTTTAGAATTCTTTACCAATAAAATATTAATTAAAATATTTTTTTGTGCAACTGCACTTGTTTACGAAGAATGCAAACAAGTGCAATAAACTATTTTGATTTTTAACGTTTCCGTTCCCACAGACAAAATTACCAATAACGAAAATCAGTAAACAATTCATTAGAATTGTTTACCGGCAAGAATGACAAAAAATAATATATAAGCTGGTAAAAACTTAATACAGCGTGCTATCTAGTTTTACAGTCAAACGACAAAAGTCGTTCTTAATTTTAATCTAATTCAAAAGTAATTGTAAAGTTAATAATAATAAAGTTTTTTATAAGAAAAGAAATTAATTCTTTTACTGGTGTAAAGTTAATAATAATAAAGTTTTTTTTATAAGAAAAGAAATTAATTCTTTTACTTCTAAGCTCAACCATAAGAGACCGAACAGAATACGACCATAACTTCAAGCAAAAACGTTGTCAAAAAAAAAGATGGCCCATAATTAAAACGACAACCGCAACTGCAAACACTGTCAATTGAATTGAAGCATTTTTTTATACATTTTTTGCAAAAACAATCGCATAATAAATTCATAAAAAGTGTAAATTATATTAAGTTCGTTTGATTATTTGTGTTTTATAAAAAAATGGGCTCAATAAGTATAATTTCTACCCTTAAAAATATTGTTGATATTGCAAAAACAACAATGAATATATACACGGCATATGAGGAGTCAGTGGTAAGAAGAAATCGCAGGTGGTGGATAAGGCCAGTGAACTTATCTAGAGATTCCATTGGATTTTTTGAAACTTGCTTAAAGGAAATAAAAGACCAAGATCCAGAACATTTTTTTAAGGTGACAAGAATGGACGTGGAAAAATATAATTTGTTACTTTCATTGCTAAAGCCGAAACTAGAAAAGTTTTCGAGAAGAAAACCAATTGATCCTGAGCAGCTATTGTCACTTACATACATTGCTGTAAGTTTTCTTTTCAATAAAATAGTGTTTATTTGTACACATTAAATACTCATGTTACATTGCAGATACCTCGCTCATGGTTCCAGTTTCCAAATTTTGGCTTGGCCGTACAAATAGGGCTTTCAACGGTTAGAGAAATCGTCTACGAGACTTGCCAAACAATATGGGACACTCTTAATGAAATATATTTAGCTAAGCCAAACATAACAGATTGGACTGAAATATCATCCGGATGTCTTAATCAAACAGGTCTTCCACATTGCCAAGGCGCCATTGACGGGAAGCACATTCGCATAAAATGCCCAAATCAAAGTGGCTCACTTTTTTACAATTATAAAAAATATTATAGATAGATGTTGGTGCTTTCGGAAGCCAAAGTGATGGAGGTGTTTTTCGTGAAAGTAAATTTGGAAAAAAAATTATAAAAAATGAAATCAATGCTCCACCACCCAGTCCTTTACCAAACAGTAATATTATTTTTCCGTACTACTTTGTAGGAGACAATGCATTTCCTCTTTTAAAAAACGTTATGCGACCATACCCCGGGAAGCATCTTTCAGAAGAAAAAAATATTTTAATAAAAAATTATCCAGAGCCAGATGCAGGGTTGAAATTGCTTTTGGAATCCTTGCTAACCGCTGGAGAATTTTGCACACTTCAATAAATTCTTCCATCTAATCATTCATCTTCAGATGCGTTTTCACTGCGTAATATTTTAAGTGATTATTTTTTTTTCAAACATATAAAAAATATATTTCACATTTATTATAACATAACGTTTATTCAATAAATATGATAAAAAAACAAAATCTTAGTTTAATTTAGGTACAAAAAGTTATTACATTTTATGTTACTTTTTTAATTAATAAAATTGGCTAACTTAACAATATTCAGCCTTAGAAATCAATTAAAGTAATATTTAACAAACACTATATATATTAAATAAATACAGTTTAGGAAATAATAAAGAATAACATTAAAAAAAAATGACTATATTTAAACATATCACATTTAACTCGAAAATTCGTTTAATTTTTTATACACTAATGAGCATACAGCACTTTCAATTTCATTTACTTGTTGTTTAGTTAACCCAGCTTCCTGTATTTTGATTGCCAAGCTTTCAAAGAGTTGCGCTGTTAGGTTGTCCTTTCTTGAGGCGCATAAATTTTCAATTGATGCTGTCGCTGCATTCAAAAACATTTCCATTTTAGTGTGGATATTCTCTTTTTGTTTTTTAGCTGGTGGTGAAATAGCCTCAGTGTCACTGGACAACTCACATATGGTGTTCTCAGATGTCTCTGTTATATTGCATATTGTTCTAAAAAAAAGAAAAACAAACGCAAATTTATAGAATGTTTAACTTTAATATTTGTGTTATACTTACTTTCTCTTGGTGTGAGTGTCATCCAGAAACCTAAGGCTTTTGGCATACTTATAGGGCTTAAGAAATGCTGCACCGCTTCCAGAAGGTTGGTTTTCTTTCTGTTTATACGGCTTATAACTATCACGGAGATTTTTCCATCGTTTTCTTGCATCATCAGCTAAATGTCCAAACGAATAACCATCAATACGCAATTATGTATGTACATATGAATATATATTTGTTGAACTTACCTGTAACCCCAACTGCTTTACCAATCTTCATCCATAAATCTTGTTTATAATAAAAGTTTTTATATAAACTTGATTGCAAATTGTATATGCAATCATGTTTTTGAACTTCTAAAATTATTTTTTCATTTATATCACTCATTTCATTTTTTTCCACAATTTACACAAAGTTCTTAAAATTATTGCACTTTTTGTATATGTTTTTGTTTTCCTTTTTGCTTTTATCTTTTTTCGCGCCAAACAAAATGCATAAAAACTAGTAAAAGTACGGCAACACTATATACAGATTGTGAGAATGCAATTGAGAGAGTAAGAAAAAACGCTGTCAAAATAAAATAGATTCTCACGACTGCTTTTGCCGACGATTTTTTATGTCATTTTGTATAGAAAAAATCGTCAAGCCCCAATTCTGTTTCATCTCTAATCGTAATTGTTTGTTTTCTTACGTTCGCCTTATTATTAAAAGCCACATTACATTGGCGACGAGGCAAAAGATTTTTAAGGTTAAAAAAAACATATTATGAAAAGTGAAGCTGCAAATATTGAAAATAAAATGACTGCGGAGGCTACAATGTTTGTTGGATCTAATGAGCCATATACCTTGGGTGAAGATTTCACGTTGTATGCAAGACGTCTTAATCATCTTTTAACACTTAATAAATTTATGTCAAATAGTGCAAAGATTTCAGTTTTAGTAAGTTTGGGTGGTACCGAATTGTACAAAGTATTAACATCATTAATTGCTCCAAAGATGGAGACGGATGCTGATGTGATATATGAGGAGTTAATTGACAAACTTACTGCACATTTATGACCAAAGAAAAATATAATAGCTGAGTGCTTTAAATTTTTTAAACGCAATCAACAGCATGACAAAACCCTACAGGAATATATTGTGGAGTTAAAACAGATGGCGCAAGACGAATTTGGGGTATTCCAAGATAAAGCATTACTGATAAAATTTGTTTGTGGAATAGAAGCAAAACAAATTCAAAATAAATGAGCCAAATTTAAATTCTTTCGAAAAAGCAAAGATTTTAATTTTAATGTAAATGCAATTACAACAAGTAAAAAAAGTCATAACAGTTATCATACATCACGTTATAATCAACAGCAGCGAAGTAGGCAGAACAGCAAAAGTCGCAGTCAAAGTGCAAGTAGATATCATGGTAATCAAGGTCAACAGCAGCAAAGAAAAAGAAATTTGTTTTGTTTTGCATGCGGTTTATATGGTCACATAAAGAAATAATGACGTATAAACCAAGGAGAAAAAAATAAAATTAATAATCTTACAAAAATACAACCAAAGGGAGAGGAAGGTAATTGTTAGATTTAGGTTTTTAAACAACTGTACTGTATTTAAGTCCAATGCGCAAAGAATAAAAGTAAATAATGAAGAAATTGAATTTCAGATTGATACTGGAGCTTGCGAAAATGTTGTAAATAAAAATACTTTATTTGAAAAGTTTAAAAATTCTAAAATAATGGCTTATTATCGAAAAATGAAATTGATTTCGGGAAAAACTTTAAATACTTTTGGAAAAATTAAGGTAGATGTAGTAGTGAATGAAAAATTGTATAACCTTGAATTGACTATTTTAAACACTTGTGAAGAATTTGTATCTTTGCTTGGCAGAAATTGGCTTGATGTTTTTTTTCCCACTTGGAGGTGTTTGTTTACCTTACCCAGTTTATATTGTAAACGTATACAGAGTTTGATGGATGTTGATAGTAATTATGATGGTGTATTCACAAAATCTAAGAATACGGTTATTAAAGATTTTAAAGCGGAAATAGTTTTGAAGGAAAATTCAATTCCCATATTTTGTAAACTAAGTATTGTGCCGTATGGAGTAAAGCCAAAAGTTGAAGAGGAAATTAATAGATTGTGTGATGAAAGAATTTTAATACCGGTAACCAGTAAGTGGGCAAGTCCATTAGTAATAGTTAATAAAGGCAACGGAACAATTAGATTATGCGTTAACTGTAAGCGTACTATTAATAAGTATGTCGAGAACGAAAACATTCCTATTCCTAGAATAAACGATATTTTTGCTAATATGTCAGGCTGGACAAAATTCTGCAAACTAGATTTGATGGGAGCGTATTTACAGGTCGAAGTAAGTGAAAATTTTAGGGAATTGTTGACAATTAATACTCATATTGGGTTATTTCAATATACGAGATTAATTTTCGGTTTGAAAACGGCGCCCCAAATTTTTAATGGAATAATTACTGAAATTCTTAAGGGATTGGATAAAGTTCATGTATATTTTGATGATATATTAGTTGGTGGTTCGGATGTTGAAGAACGCAGAAAGAATTTGTATTTTGTGTTGGATAGATTGAAGGAGTACAATGTCAGAATAAATAAGGAGATATGTATTTTTTTCGCAGATGAACTAAATTATTTAGGCTATCATATCAGCAAAGGTGGAACAAGACCTAGTAGAGAGAAAATTGAAGCAATTTTAGATGCACCTGAGCAACAAAATAGGGGTCAACTAGCTTCTTATTTAGGTATGATAAATTTTTATCATAAATTTATTCCAAATTTTTCAGGTGCATCATGGTATAAACTAAATGGTAAAAATTCACAATGGGAATGGGGTAGTGAACATAGAATATATTTCGAAAGGTCGAAGAAGCTCCTGACTAACATTAAAACATTAACTCATTATGACCCGAAAAAACCTATAATAATCTCTTGTGATGCCACCCCTTATGGCGTAGGAGGTGTTCTGGTATAGAAAAACCGGTTATTTTTGCTTCAAGTACTTTATCGGAAGCAGAAAGAAATTATTCACAACTACATAGAGAGGCTTTGGCAATAATCTTTTCGGTAAAAAAGTTTCATAAATATATATGTATATGGGCTTAGATTCACTATACATTCTGATCATCAACCATTACGGGCTGTTTTTGGTAACAAGAAAGATTTATCAGCCGTGGCGGAAAATAGAATACACAGATGGAGTATTTATTTGTCTATGTATGATTTTGAGATAAAGTATAAAAAGGGTACTGATATGAAACATGCTGATGGTCTTTCACGATTACCTTTGTGTATGCCAACAAATATTGAAGTGGACGGTATTAATAATGTTTCTTTTAGTACGATTCCTCTTAAATTAGATGATATTGCTATTGAGGTTCAAAAGGATAAAATATTGGCTAAATTGTATAAAAGTATTTTAGAGAAATGGTCAGACCAAATTACAAATGAAGTGAAGCCATATTATGCGAAAAGAAACTCCCTGAGTACAAAGGGTAAATGTTTGTTTTATGAAGATCGCGTGGTGATACCGGAAAAATTGAAAGATTATGTTCCACCAGGAACATAATCTTAGAAACTATGACGGAGTTGTAAGAATGAAAGCGTTAGCTCGATCGTATGTTTGGTGGCCGGGTATGGATCAGGATATAGAGTCGTTCGTTAGTTGTTGCAACGCTTGTCAGACCTGTCAGAAGGGAAATAAATCAGTGTTAACACCCTGGAGGGAAACAAGTTATCCATTTGAGCGTATTCATATCGATTTCTGCAAAATTGCAGACAAGATGTTTGCAAGTGGATTGAGGCCATTATAATGAAAAAAAAAACAGATGCAGGTCATGTATGTCAGGAATTGCGGAAAATTTTCATAAATTTTGGTTTACCCAAATATATAGCGACAATGGACCTCCTTTTAATGCTGGACCATTCATTAAGTTTTGTGAAAGTAATGGTATTGTTGTACTAAAATCTCCTTCATATCATCCACAGTGCTGAAAGGACTGTTCAGACGGTTAAACACTCATTGAGGAAGTTTTGGATCTTGTTGATCCAAAAACAAAGCACATACCATGGGAAATGAAATTATACAATTTTTTACTGAAATATAGAAATACACCATCTACAGTAACCAAAGACACCCCATCAAATCTGATGTTTAAATTTAAACCTCGTACAGTGTTAGATGTAATGCTATCTAAAAAGTAGGAGGGAAACGGGGAAATAAAGAATGATAACCTAATTTGTGCCAAACAAAATGAAAACAAAAATTATAGTAATTTTACGAATTATAACAAAAATAGTAACAGTGTGAAAATTAAGAATTTTTATGAAAATGTTTTATATAGAAATGTATTCTCAAAATATGTAAAATGGTTACCTGCAAAAATAATAAAGAAACTTAGCAATTTGAGATATATTGTATTGGTAAATTGAAGTCAAAAACACGCACATTTAAACCAAATAAGAAAATGTAATGATAAATTTGTGAAATTTAGAAATGTACTTGTTCTAAATGATAAATCTAACATTATGTCTAGAAAAGAAGATACAATAAATTGGAGTCCTATTATGACTAGAAGTAAAGTTAAGGTAGGCAATCCATGTATATGATCTAAGGAAAATTGAATAACACTTGGTAAATTAAATCAGAAAGTTTATATAATATATTGTAAGTTATCCAAATTGTATAAGAACTGAATTATCTTATATTTTATAAGTTAAGCTAAAAGGTAGAGGGATTGATATATATACAATCTGGTAACTGTAATATCACTTAGTTTTAAGTAAATGTCATTCTCTTAAATAAAAGACAATGTCAGTCTAAGCTCAACCATAATCGTAATTGTTTGTTTTCTTACGTTCGCCTTATTATTAAAAGCCATATTACAAATATAAATCTTAACAAAATTCTACTAACACTAAAAATTTGATAGTCAAGTCAGAGTATATAACGGTCAAATATACACATTTTCTGAAGGAAAATCTTTTAAAGAATTAACAAAAAGTAAAAATTGTATTATTTCAAATAATTGTCCTTTTATTATTAATAACGAAATCTCACTTGTCGAAGAAAATATCATAATTATCAACAATATAAAATCAGGAAAATTAAAAAGAACTTGTGATGAATGAACATTGATACTTAAAGGGAACTACGTTGTAAATTTCAGTAACTGTACAATTCGAATTAATAATAAAAAATATAGTAACAATCTAAGAATATTTACAGAAACTTTTGTAATTCCTCACCAAAAAAATTTAACATATAATAAAGATAATATAATTTTAATAAAATTATACATATTTGTTCACGAAAATAATTTAAATGAAATTAAAGAAATTAAATATCATAAAATCGTATCATATAGTTTGGGTTCAATTATGATATTGTTAATATTTAGTGTAGTGATATATTTTGCATATATCTGATAACCCTAACCCTGAAAATAATAAAAAATCTGTTTGGAAGGAAATAGTAGAAAAATACAATTCAGAGTAAATTTCATAATTTCCGTTCCCACAGAAATTTTGAAATTTGCTTGACAAACAATTTTCCATTTTCACAGAAATTTTTAGCTTAGTTGCATTTTTAAAAGATACAATTTAATTTTAAATAATTTTTGCAGACAACATTCATTTATGTTTGTTTAAATAAAATAATACAAATAAGCATAAATACTATAAAATAAAATCTAATATCATATTTCAGTAATGTTAAAGAAAAAGAACAAAAATTGCTTGCTGTGAATTGTAATCAAAAACAAAGGTTCATAAATGAATGAAACATATTGTAAAGTTTAGTTTAAATTTAACTCAATAAACAACAAAATTTCTTATAAAAGAAATTAAAGGTGGGAAAAAAGGATACTTCCCCACCTCCCCAAAGCGATTAAAATATCTATTATTTCTTTTGCGTTGCTTTACAAATTTTTGATTTCAGAAAAAAAGCTTTAGCTTTTTTTGAATTAATGTAACATTCCTTTCTTTTATTAATTTAACATTCCTTTCTTTTATTGAAACAAAAATATATAATTTTTTATATTATTTTTATCGGCTCGGCTTTTTTTTATTATAAAAAGTTTCGCTGTAGTTACATGTTTTTGTTTGATAAAAATTCAATGCAAAAAAAGTAAATAACATACATAAGATAACAAAAAAGCTTATAATTATATTTTGTAAAAATTTTTATTTTATGCTAGTTTTGAAGAAACTTTTTTCAGGTTGCTTACATAAATATTATATTGAGTTACATGGTTTTACGTTTTATATGACGATATGTGTGTTGTATTCACTGCTAAAAATATTGTACACAAAAAAGTATATTTACATATATCAAGAACATAACACGTACAACAGTCTATAACACGTACAACATTAAAACAATAACAGGCATTTTGTTAGTGTAAAAATATTGCTAGGTGTCAAAAGCACCTCAGAAGTGGGTACGATTGCACTTTTTTGTAATAAAAAAAACTTAATATTAATTCTGCTAAATAAAAAAATTATAATGCAATGATCAGAATTAAAACAAAAATTCATAAAAAGTGTGTTTGATGCAACTTAAGCCAGAAAAGCAAAATTTCATTTACCATCCCTGATGAAGCAAAGAAATGTCAACAAATATTTATATTTGAAATTTATTTATATTTTCAATTTTCTTTGAATTTACTTTTTTAAATATTCAATGACGCCATATAAAATGTAAATTAATTTTGACACGTAGAAACAAAGCAAAAAAAAATATCAGCTGAGCTAACGAATGTACTTGATATAAATATACTTTAATTGTACATTACCCCCCGTCTTAGCAAAAGTCAAACTTCATATAAAATAAAAAACATTTTTAATACTGTTTTTTTATATGAAGATAAGCCATGTTACAGATAACTAAAAAAATATTATGCTATTATTTGGAGAACATTCATACAAAATAAGTTGAAAAATATTGTTAATATTGTTATTGTCGTTCGACAAAACCTTATGTCACCATAAATATTGTTTTATTTAGACCTGTAAGTATCTGATTTAGATGTTCGTAATATATTATTCTTATACACCCCACTTCTAAATATTCCCAGGGAAATGATATCCCTGGGAATTAATTTTTCTCGGAAATAAAATCCTTCTATTCTAAACAATTGGGGAAGGGAATAACGAGGGAGAGATAATTTTAAATATTCGAAATCAACGGTTTGCTTCATGTAGTAAAACAGTGGAATTACCTATACAGGCTTCACTGTACCTGAAGTATGTTATACATTCTTTAGGTATCAGTTCATGTCTGGAATATAAGTTAAACAAATATAATTTTGTTTTATTATTTAAAACTAACTTCAGACTTAAGGTCTGAAGTGTTTTTTATTGGTTCACTGTTTAATTAGAGCTAACTTAATTAACAATTTTTCATTAATATTAATAATCATATTTAGCAAAAGTATTGCAACACGAGTATTCAGTTTAACAAAAGTATTGCAATAGCTGAATAATGCAAATATGATTCGTAAGCATTTTATTTTGGCATGTATGTATTTTGCATTTTGGCTGCTAGCGCGATGACCCCAATGTTTGTAATAATGTGTTGATTCTTTGAATTGTATTGGTTAAACATAATTGTCGTTAACTCCTCCACCCTTAAATGCGATCGTCCACGAGCGTCTTAGAAATAAGGTAAGTCATGCAATCTAATGGAGGGTGTTACCTTTACGTCTTTTTCTGTTGGTGGGGCTATTGTAGAATTCAGGACTAATGTAGTTGAAGGGTTTTTCCTTACCATTTTTACAGCCATAATTGCTAAACCGATTGTGGAAGAAGGTAATGGCTATGGACATTTTTGTAACCCATGATTCTTTTCTGATTCTATGGATTGCCTTAGTATTGATGAGATGTAGATGTAGGAGTGATTCCAATGATAAAAGATTTAGTCTTCTTTCTTCGATTGGACTTTCCTGCACTGTAGCGGGGGCTATTATCATTTGTGGTGCTTCCAAATTTTGATAAGATCTGTCGCCAATTGTTAACGTGGCGTTGTCAAATTTTATGATGAATGTACCGCTTAGATCGTATTTCATACTTTCTGTTGTAATTGCTTCATTAGCGTTGTTTAATAGAATGAGTCCATCGGTGATTTCTTCAATGCGTGGAACATGATGGGTATTGCTCGCATTGCATACTGGTTTTTGACCAAATATAATATTTTTATGGCAATTATCTTTCCTTAGGTCTAACAATTGATTCCTTTTACAAATTTTTATCTTATTATAGTTTTTACATTTATTATTAATTGCGTAAACCTCGTCTTTACTTACAAACATTTGTTCAAAATTTAACTTTATTATAGAATCGTTTTTTATAACAATTATATTATTGTATAAAATGGAGTTTGTTATAGGGATTTTAATAACATATAAAAGATTTCTATAATTACTTAGAATGTTAATATTTGCTAATTCTAATGCCTCTTCTATATTATTAAATGGCATGTTTTCTTCTTTCAATTTATTTATAGTCATTGTCATTTCTTCTTTGTTTAGTAAGAATGAATTTATTACGTTAATTTTTGTCCATTGTATGGCATATTTTACATTTATGATTGCTTCTTTTGCTAATCTTATTTTATTTCTTAGTATTTCTATATTCTCATTTACTACTGTATCATCCTTTTTTATTGTATTTGAAAATTCATTTATTAACTTAGTAATATTATTTAACTGATTTGCAAAATTTGTATTTATAATTATTTGTTGATTATTATTATTGGATATCGCGTCCAAAGTTTTATAAAAATATTCTGCGTCGTCATGATCTGGTGATCCAGCGATTAGTTTCCAAATTTGTCCCAAAGTGTCAATTGATCTAATTTGTCTTTTATGTGAGAAGTCTAATAATAGTGTACCCAATAGGTCGATTGTCTGATTCAATTCGTAGAACATTGTTGGATATAAGGGATTTGTCCTAGGTATATTGTTGTCTACATAAATTTTCGTTTTTTGTAAGAAGTTTTAATATGACTCGAGATTAATTGGGTGGATAAATTTAAATGTGCCGTCCTGAATTTTTCCGTATCCGTTTCCTATTTTTATCACATGGGAGTCCGTGTAGTTAAGTATTTGTACCTCTGCTTTAAGCATTGGCAGGAATAATCTGTAAAAATTTTAAATTGTCATACGTATATGTATTTATGTATCTGTATCTTTATTAATTTTTGAGGAATCTGAATTTTTCAATTTTTTATAAAGTCTTTGTGTATTATTCTGTTAGATTCTGTTAATACAATACCTTCTCTGTTTTCTAAAACTATTTCTTCTTTGTAACGAGGTGATAGTTTGGATCCAAATCTTTTATTGATTTTTACATAAATTTTTTTACCTATTGCGTAGTCTTTAAAAGGTTTTCTTCCCTTGTTATGAACTTTCAAATCTTTCTGCTGCTTTTTTACTATTGCTTTTATATTTTCCTTTCTTGCGTTTATACTGTTCAGGGCTAGTGCTGACTCTTCTTCCAAAGAAAAGCTCTATCGGTTTTTTCCCTGTTGTGGAGTGAATAGTGTAGTTGTATTCATATACTGCTCTATCTAATAATTCATCAAAGTTCCTGTGTGTCTTATCTGTTTTCAAGCAACGCATTATTTCTGCTAACGTTGAATGGAAATGTTCTACTTGACCATTAACGGAGCTTTTATAAGGTGGGGTTTTGAATACTAGTATATTTAATTGATCTACTAGCATGAATTGGATTGAGTCTGAGTTCAAGGCCTTTTCGTTGTCTATGACAATGATTCTAGGTACTCCAAAATTAAAAAGAGTTTTTCGCAACGGCTCACGAATGTAATCGGAGACATTCTTGATCTTAATTTTATTGGAATAGCTTGGGCATATTTTGTGAGTTTGTCTATGGCAATGAGTATTAGTTTTTTCTCAGTTGTCCAGATATCTATATGGAGTATTTCTCCAGCATATTGAGGAATTGGGGTTGGTAATATGTTGGATTTATTGGGATGACGGTCGTATTTTCCCTCTCTACAAACCTTGCATTGGCTTATTATTTTGTTTAGCTTTTCACTCATTTTTGGAAAGTAAACTTTTTCCATTAGCTGCATTTTATTTTCCCTAGCATTTCGGTGTGCTCTTTTATGAACCTTAAGTGCCACTTCTTCTTGTCTTACAGGGTCTGTTAAGTCCTCTACCTTTGTCTGTGTATATCTTACTCTATATTTCGAAAAATGTAGTGGATATATTGCTTGGATTTTGCCCGTTATACTTTCGCAAGTGTGTAAACCGTTCACTATGGTTGGATTAAGGAACTTTTTAAGAGTTTTTACTAGTTCGTCCTCTGAGAAGCTTGGTGCTGTTATAATGTGTCTGTGATATGTAGGAAAGGGTAATGTAAACTGATATTCATTTGATTGGCCTATAATAATGAAAATTTGACTTTTAAAAACGTTAATTGGACATTCTACTGATGGAATTAGATTTTCGCTTGAACTATCATCACTGTGTACTGTAGTTGTTAAAGCATTAATATCAACATTTTTATTACAGGGAGGTCTTGATAGGGCATCTGCCACAACGTTACTTTTGCCGGGCTTATAGTGGAGTTCGTAATTATATTCCTCCAATATAGCCTTCCAACGCTTCATTTTTGAATTATTATTTTTATTACTTAGAGCGTATGTAAGTGGTTGATGATCTGATGACCATAGAGATAGTTTCTTAGTGATCCTAAAGCCCAGACTATAGCCAGCATTTCTCTCTCGTTCGCGGCATAGTTTTCTTCACTTTTACTGAGAGATCGGGAGATAAATGTGATCGGTCTATTTTCTTGACTAAGAACGGCGCCAATAGCGTAGTTAGAGGCGTCTGTTGTTAGCTCGAAGTTTTTATTAAAATCTGGGTACGTCAATATAACATCTCTGGACGATAGTATATCTTTTAAATTACCAAATGCTAATTTTGCGGGTTTATCTAGATTAATTATTTTCTTACTTGACTGGTTTCGGGATATTCGTCCCTCTTCCCCTCTTAAGAGGTTTGTCAAAGGTTTTGCTATTTTAGCGTAATCCCTGACAAAGCGGCGGTAATAACCAGATAGTCCAAGAAAGGACCGAAGATCTCTTAATGTATTGGGGTATGGAAAATTTACGATGGCCTCGACTTTCTTTGGATTTGTTTGTACGCCTTGGCAGGAAATAAAAACCGTAAAAAGTCAAGCTGAAATTTCATGTTAGCTTCGTGTAAAGTACGAAATACTGCAGTAATATCATTAATATGTTGATTCTCATTTGGGCTAAAAATTATTATGTCGTCTATATATACATAACACCTAACTCCAATATGAGAATGTAGAATTTCGTCCAGCGCACGTTGAAATATCGCTGGTGCATTCTTTAATCCAAATGGTAAACGAGTGAACTCGTATTTGCCATTGTTGATAGAGAATGCTGTTTTCTCTATATCTTTGGGTTTCAAGGGTATTTGGTGAAACCCACTTTTTAAATCCAATACCGTGAAATATCTACATTTTCCTAGCTGAGCAAGTACTTCATTAATCTCCGGCAAGGGGTATTTACCTGCTATTGTTATTGCATTCAGTTTCCGATAGTCTATGACCATTCGAAACTTTTTTTCTCCACTTGCATCGATCTTTTTTGGAACAATCCACACTGGTGAATTGTAGGGAGATTTTGATGGCCTAATAATACCATCGTCCAACAAAGTTTTTACTTGCGGTTCAATTTCATTTATTAAGCTTATGTGGTATGGGTAAGTTTTAGAATATACTGAGTCTTTAGTCTTCGTCCGTATTTCTCCTGTAATTTTTGTTGTGTAAGTTAATTTCGTCCGGTGCCGAAAAGAGGTTTGAATATTCTGAAACTGTTTTCCTTAAGCGGCTTTTCTGTTCCGATGTCATGTTGTATTAATACTGTCCACTGGGAGTTCTTTAAGAAGTATCTTCTTTTCATTTCCTATGGTCATGTAATTGAATTTCGTATGGATAGTGTCATTCCCAACGATGCCATGAAATGTCTTAAGTTCTGGCAGCAAATAGAATTTTACCTGCACATCTGTCTTTCCAAAAAGGTTAGTATTAGTGTGGTAGCGAATTTCTACTTTTCCGCCTATTGAGTTAGCGAAGAAAATATCTTTATTAGGAATAGGTTTTTTACTAGATCGGGTTTGATATAATTTTTTGTAGATCCTGTATCGATCAAAAATTTTAATATTTGTCCGTCGTCCGTCCCACATTCAAAATATGGCAGGATGGACGAATTTAGTCTAAAAGATGAATCTCATTGAGATTGTCATATTCTTGATTACCGTCCTTTTCGTAGTTTTCTTGATTTTCTATGTAATCTGTTAAATTTTGTCCATAATATTCGTTCTGTACATCAGTATTTCCTAAATGTTTATCAATTTCAAGTGTCTCTGTCCCTTCTGAATTGTCATTTGTGTCTAATTGTAAATGAAAGTTTCTACTTTGCTTATGAACTTCTGGCTGAGGCAGTGGTGGTCTTTTCCCAAAAAGTCCATTATTCGTTGGCCTATTCATATAGTTAATATTTCTGGTTCTCATACTTTGATCCACATCCATTGGCTCAGGCCTTGGTTGTGGTTTGGGTACAAAAGGTCTTGGTGGAGCATACATTGTTTGGTGGTACTGATTGAATTTAGGATCAGCGCCTTGACTTTGATAATTTTTGTAACCTTGATTGGGCATATCTCTTCTTTGGGAAGTATCGGGCATTCTATTAGGCCGGGGTGGTGGTGGAATGTGTGCTAATTCAGGATAAAAATTGAAATGGTTCCGTGAAGGATAAAAAACAGCATGATTCCGTGAAGGATTAGATCCGAAGTTCTTATTTGCTTTTATATTGTGAGCATAATTGCTCTTGAAATTTTGATTTTCAAGCTTCAAGCATAAGTGCAAAGCATTAGGCAAGTCTGTAGGCTCTCTTATCGCAAGGAGCCTTGATAGATCTCCCTTTAAGCCTCGGATAAACGTATTCAACGCCTTGCCCCTGTATGTTTGTGTCAAAAGACCCAACGACTCTTGCCCTATATCCATTGAGCTTATTTTGTTCAATATCAAAGATAGATGGTTATATACCCTTTGGTAAAATTCCTGGATGGTCTCTGCACCTTGAATCAGAGAAGTCATCTGATATTCCAAAGTACTGACATCCCTTTTATCCGCGTAATGCATCGTAAGGCAACGTGAAATACTCTCCCAATTAAGAGGAGTGTTGTATGATTCAAGTACGGCATCTGCATTGCCGATTATCTTGTTTCGTATTATACGAAATACGTTCGATTTGGTTTACAGGGTTTATAGCCTGTTCTTGAAGGGTCTCAGTTATTATTCTCCTAATTTCCCCGTGCAAGTCTGCCATATTAATTCCCTGATTTGCTGGAACGTTTAAAACAGGTGGTCTAACTAGATTATTTGGATTTGACATTTTTGGTTTTTATCTAGGATAGGTAAATATTAATTTTGATTTCCTATTAAACAAATTGCTAACGTCTTATAACTTTAAAAAAAATTTCAGTAAAAACCCCTAGTATAATTTTAAAATTTTTCAATAATTTTTCGTTGTTAAAATATAATTTAATCCTTTAACTTTTATTATAACTGCTGTTGGAGGGTCCCGTAGGAATCGCAACAACTTTTTGTTTTAATTTATAAATAAATTTTACTTAGTACTTATTTAATACTTTAATAAATTTTTATGACAAAAATAATTTCTTAAGATTTGTCTAATTCTTAAATTTTATTGAATTTGCTTTTACTTTTTCTTAAAGATTTTCTTTCCATTATCTTCTTTATATTTTTCACAATTTTGCTTTTACTTTTTCTTAAAGATTTCTTTCTATTATCTTCTTTATATTTTTCTCACATTTGCTTTTTCATTACGTTAATTTCTTCACATAAATATTTCAATTACTTTGTTTAATCTTTAAACTTTTTCTTTCACAATTTTTATTTCACTTACTAAAAATATATCTTAAAAATAACTTACAATATTATCAACATATCGGTGTTCTCCCACGTTGGTGACTCTGGCGTTTCCTTTTTATCCCACGATCGGGTGACTCAGGCCCTCGGTACACACTTTGCGCGTGGTATCCTTCGAACTAGTGAAGAAGGGTTGACAGCGATTAATTTTCTTTGGAACCTGACAAGGACTTTTGTAACTAGTTACGCGCTCTTGGTTATTTTCAAGAATAGCTCCTGTGGAGGTATTTCAACACGATTCACTTTTTACTTGTTGAGGGTGGCTAGGAAATCCATGGTGGAAATTATGACCTGGTTTTGGATAAAAGGAGTTAAAAAATATATACTTTTATTGGGAAGCACGACTTACCAAATGTTTTTTTTTTGTGTTATCAATTGTGGATTGTTTGTTAGTTCTGGTTTGCCGGTGTATGTTTTGTTTATCTGTTTCTGTAGATGGCTTTTTGTTTACATTAATATGTTTTAATTCCTGGATTATTTTATTTTATTTGTGTTTTTTTTAATTTAAGTTTGTAGTATTTATAATTTTTTTCAGATTTTTCCTGTAATGTGTAACTTTTTGTTTTGTTTTGTTTTCGTCTTGTCCATATGTTAATAAGCTTTTTGCTTTTGTCTATAGAAACATGTTGATGGAAGCATTTCTGCAGACAAAAGAGCTTTTGTTTACACACTTGCATTTTAGAAGTAGTAGTGTAAATAATTATATTGGGGTGACCATGTTTCACAAGGCTTGCAACATTTTCTTAAGAGAAAATAAAATATATCATTGTTTTCTCTGGAGAAATAAGTGGAAAAGGTGGACAAAATAAGTTCAAGGACGGAAAGTACATTGACCCTTTTAATTAAAATATAGAGTGAACTTGTGTGTTTTAGTTTTGTGTCTGTTAACTTTCGGTAAGTGTTTTTTATGAACTGATCTTGTTTGTGTTTTGTTTTAAGGAGATTATAGTGGCTAGTGTTTTGTGTTTAAGTAGAAATTAAAACAGATCATTATTAATTGTGCTGGCGATTTGGAAATTCCAAAATTTTAAAAAGAAAAAAATAAAAAAATATAAAGGTGAAATTTTAAATAATAAAAATAACAAATTTATTAAATAAATTATTGAAGAGGAAAAAACTTTATAAGCCATTTTTTTATCTGTGTAATAAAAGTGAAAGGATTTGATCCATAAAATAATGTAAGTTTTAAATAAAATCATTAGAAAATAATTAGAGATTTAAGGAATTTTCGAAGTTTTAAATTAGAAAAAAACTAATAGTTATTTTTTTTGTTGTGTAATGTTAATAGAATTCAAATAGAATTTTTGTCGTTGACATCAAAGACAAAAGTATATTTATTCAAAAGTAGATACATCCTAAAAGAAAAAAGGAGTGTTGGGAAGGACTACGTAAGGAATGAAATTCGACAACAAATAAAAATAGAGAAAATAAGGTAACAAATTTTTATTATTTTTTTATTTGAAGTGAAACTCAGCACGGAAAGCCATTTATGGGCTGGCAGTTCCTTTTAGGAACTTTGTTTTGCCAAAAATATAAAATTGTGAAGAAGCAGCTAGTAGTACCAGGGCCACAAAAAGCTTGAAAAAAACTTTAGATTATTAGATTAATCCTAGAGCCGAGTTTTCAACCATTATTTTGTTGCAGATAAAAAAAGAGGGTATAATAGTTTAAATTACTATTAGGGTGGTACATAAATTTTAAAGTTGGGTTAGCAAAATAAAAAAAAAAAATATATAAATATTAAATTAGTGAAGTAAGAGTATTTGTGTGTTTAAGTGTATTGTTAATAAGGGATCGAACTAATAGTTTTTTTTCTATCCGCGGTAAATAAATATTAGTTTTGATTTTTACAAAAAAAAAATGGAATTCCCTCAGAGAGCTGTTTTAGGGTAATATTTTTAGTTTCGATAGTGTTTTAAAAAAAAAGGTTTTTTATTATTAGCCAAAATTTTTTAATTAGTACGATCCTTTCATTGTCTTTTTTTTGTCACTTATGTATTTGTTTTTTTTTATATATGTATATAGGATTAAGTTTCTTTTTGTAAATTTTCGTTATTATATAAATATATTTTTTTTGTTTTCTTTTTATTATAAAGTGTTAAGATTTTGTTTTAAATAAATATTTTTTTTATAATGTAAAAGAATTGCAAAAATGTCTTTGTATTGGTAAATTGTTTAGTAAGGTTTTCAGGTACATCAAAGGTTTGTGTTGAATATGTGTTGAAGATGTGAGAAATCGTTGGTGAGTTTTTCTTTTTGATATTGTTTCGGGGCCATTAAGAAAAATTCATCTAATGGCATTGGTAGGGATGGGCAACGTAGCTGAACAAAAACATCTAGTTCAGGATTTTGCGAGGTCTTGTGGAGTAAGTGATTTTTTTTAAGTATAGGTTTTAGTTTTTAGTTTAGTTTTTTTCAGTTTTTTTGTTATTGTTGGAAACCGTGCGATAAGGGTTGAGAAAACACCCCTGAAAGAGAGGCAGAGCTAGCCGAGGAAATTTTATTTCGCACATTTAGACCAAGGTTTCGTAACAGTAAAATGGCGCCCAATGGTAAAAATAAAAAAGATCCAAAAAACCATAGACTAATTTAATTAACTAAAATAATTATAAATAAAATTATAAATAAAAAAACAATATATCGATTTAACTCGAAAGAAAAAATTTTCGATTGTGAATCGGAGTGTTATTCAGATATTTAGTTAATTAAAACAAAAATACAAAAAATCGGATTCAATTTAAAAAAATTTAATATAGTAGTTTTTATATTGTGGTTTATGATTAGTGACCAAACGGTTCAGGTTTGATTGCACTATCTAGTCATAAATTTTAAAAAGTGGTAATATTGTGTCCTGAGTAAATGGTCCAGTTTGCACAATCTATGCTTTTTACCTTGAATCCCATGAGAATCTGTTTTATTATGGTTATTTCAAGTTTTTAGTTTTCTTACTAGATTAGAGCACCACAGGGCATACGTGAAGGAATAGTACGTATTTATGTTACCAACAATTTTAAATTAAAAGAAAGGTAAAAAGATAAATTCAACACATAATCATACAAACTGAAAATTTGAGAATCTGAAAACTTTTGTTAATTTAAAGTATTGTTTGTGTATACGTTGTTAGATTGCTTTTTGGTTATATTTGTTTAAGTATATTTAAATTTTCTTTTTGTCATTTTTCTATATACATATATATTAATTGTAGTGTTTTTGCAGTATTATTATTTTATTTTTAATTTGTTTATTTTAACATACATATTTTTTTTGTTTCCTTTTAATTGATAACTCATTTGGTAAGTTAGTTTCAAATTTAGCGATTTTTATTTTGGTTTTTTTTTATAAGCCAATTGTTTGTGGAAATTGACATAAATTATTTTTAAATTATTTTGCATTTTTGAGTTGGAAATAATTAAATGATCATGTCAGTTACTCACTCAAATAAAAACTCGTCGGATTCTGGGGGAAGAGAAGATAATTTTATTGATATGTCTAACACAATAATAGATACGAATTCTCACACACCTCAGATAATTAGATTAGAAAATTTTCCAACATCGCAAGGTCAGGCTACTGGTGCAATTCCTCGCACAATTAATCAACCACAGCCTAGTTATCCTTTCCCTCCTCCATTGGTTCCGAAGAGTAAAGGTCATCATCCAGCGGAAAGAAACGCTAAAGAGTACGCCACCTTAATAAAGGACATCATTAGGGAGTCGAATGAACAATACCGTGCAAACCTGGAAAAGAGTATTGAGACAAAAATACAAGATAGTCTAAAATTTGGTTTTTCTGAAATGTTAAAAGAAATGCAAAAAATTACGATAATTAATAAATCATCTGAAGATGTTGCATCAGGAGGCATTTCAGAAGAAAATAAATCTAATGAAGAAGAAAATTTTTTAGGTAGAGACAGAATAGAGATTCAGCAAATGATGCCTAGAAGATTAGATTTTCACAACGCTCCTTTGAACATTGATTCGCCTTCAAATAATTTAAGGGGTTTTGACACCATTCAATCGTCCTTAAGGATTGATAAATGGGATGTTGCGTTTGATGGCAATACAGACAATTTGAATATAGAAGATTTTATTTTTAGAGTGGAATATTTACAAAAACATCACTGCTGTTTATGGATAGAAATAATGATGGATTTTCATAGATTGCTTAAAGGCGAAGCCAAAGAATGGTATTGGTCAATAATAAGCGAAAAGGAAATAAAGAAGTGGTCAGATTTAAAAGAAGCTTTGATTCAGCAATATGGCTCAAACCGAAGTGAATATGAATTCATGCGGGATTTTGAGGAGCGTCGTCAAAGACCTGGTGAGTCGATCGACTCATATTTTTCATCAATGAGAAAATTGAGAGCTCGATTGAGAACACCATTGCCCGAGCATGAAGTCATTAGAATTATATAAAAAAATCTCAGATTGAATTTGTCCCAGATATTGTATTCTATGAAAATATATACTGTAGAACAACTCAGAGATGAATGTAAAGAAATAGAAAGAAATTATTTAAAAAAGGACCATTATGCTTCAACAGTTCCAACTCGAGTAATGTATCCCAAAAGAGCAGTAGTTGAAGTATGTGAAATTCCGCAACAAAATTATCAGGAGCATGTTGAAGAAAAGAGACTTCTTAAAAACAACAGACAACGGAATCATTCGGAGGTATTGGTTTGCTGGAATTGCAGTGTTCATAAAAAAATTCGGCACACAAGAAATAGGTTTAAGTCCAAGAAAGATAGGTTTAAACAAATTAAATCGTCAGTTAGGTTGTGCTCTGCTATAATCAACATGATGGAAGAAGATCCAAGAGCTTTTGCTAATATAATGATAGGGAAGAGGATGGTTAAAGGGTTATTAGATTCAGGCGCATCAGTGAGTATATTGTCAGGATATAGTGTACGCTTTAGATTTGAAAATAGAGCAAGTTTTTGTAAACATTAAAACTGCAGGGGGTAGGGAACATAATGTATTAGGTAAAGTAAGTGTTGATGTAGAGTTTGAACAAAAGGTAAACAAAATAGATTATTATTTGTGTCCAGATTTAATTGAAGAAGCTTATTTAGGAGTTGATTTTTGGAAAAAATTTGATTTAGCGCCACGAGTATTTAAAAATGATGAAATTGATATTAAAAAATTGTCTGAAGATTTTCCTTTAGAAGTAGATAACGTGGAACAACACAATTTAACCAGAAAACAACTACAACAACTAGAAGAAGTCAAAGAGAGTGTTATGTAATGTTATATGTATTTTAAAAATTTTGTTAATTTCCCTGTAGCCCTTGTATTTATATTAAACAGCTGAAAGGGTTCCAGCTCAACTATAGGCGTTCAAAAGAACTGCCGAAATCTTGAAATTTTAAAATTAAAAACAACGGCTTGGTATAGCCAATTTGAGTTCTTAGATCCAAATCTGTTTTATTTGTGTCGCTAAGCCCTTTATATACAAAACATGAAAATAATTCTTAACTGTTCTACAATGGTACAATTATCTATTTCTTTCATTCTTACTTTCTATTCAGTATTATGGAATTTGTGTAGGATCATGTTACCAATACTAATAACCAATCACAAATTAGTGTATTTCAATGTGCATTGAAATACACTCATCTATTGTGATACTCAAATGTGTGTCACTTAATTTCTGTGTGGTCATCAATATTGATAGTTTCATGATGGTGTATGCATTGTGCACTTGTGAAGTAACTACACCCATACCCTTAAGAGAAAAATTAGGGGAATAATTTTTCTTACTGTATCCATAGTGCTGTTACATAATTGGTTTAATATGCTTATATATAAATTGATATAGGGTTATTTATTCAAAGATAATTGTAATGTTAAGGTAGTAAAATAAATATAAAGTAAAATAAAATATATGTATTGTGATAGTAATAATAATAAATGGTTAATGACGTATTTATGATTTTAAAGTGTGTTATATATATACATTTTTTGTGTTATCTTATATGTATAATGATACTTATTTTACAATGTGTTGTATGGCTTAAGATTATTGTTATGTAAATTTTTTTCTTTACCATTGTAATCTATTGTGATATTTACACCTTCTTTACTTATTATTTTAAATGGTCCTTTGTATGGACTTTGGTTTTTCTTTCTATTTTCTACTTTTACTAAAACTAAATCTCCTACTTCTAGATTAAATTTATTTACATATCTGTATTTTGATGTTCTGTTGTCTTTTGTATTAACGATTAATTCTTTTGCTTTATTTAAAGCAAACTGTAATCTGATTTTTAATTCATTAACATAATTGTCATAGTCATAAATTTTATTAGTGTTTTCTAGAGTGTCAGATGGCAAGCATGGCAATTTCCCATAAACTAGTTCAAAGGGTGAATAGCCATGTGGTGCCGTATTATACGCAAAAGTAAAATATGGAATCCACTTGTCCCATTCATGATTGTTTGCAGATGTTAACAAAAACTCATTTAGAACTTTATGGTTTCTTTCAATTGATCCTAAAGTTTCATGGTGGTAGGGTGCCGAAAATGTTTGTTTGATGTCTAACAGTAAGCATACGTTTTTCATTAACTCATTCGTAAATTCAGTTCCTCTATCTGACTTAAGTACCTTAAACTGTCCGTATTTTAAAATAAATTATTCAACTAATGTTTTGGCAGTTGTAAGAGCATCTTTGGTTGACATAGGATGCGCGATAACAAATTTAGTCAGTTCACACTGCATGGTTAGTATGTATCGGTACTCGTTTGAGATCCGAAGGGGTCCTACGGTGTCAATAGAAATCACTTCAAAACTGTTGTTTGGTGTGTTTGTTTGTGTAAGTGGTTCTTTGATATGTTTTGTTTGTTTGTTTATATTACATTTGTCGCAATACATTACAAATTTCTTGACCATCTTGTTCATGTTTTTCCATATGTATCTTTGTTTTAGTTTTATGACCGTTTTTCTAATTCCTAAGTGGCCTGCGTGTGTGGTATTATGGAATTCATCAATTAATTTGTATTTTAGAATATCATCTGTTATTCTTTTTGGGGCATTGTATATTAATATTTTTAGTTGAGGACTTTTATCTTTTGTATTTATTTTCTTGTAGGCTTCTTTTAATTCTTCTTTTGTATACTCTTTAAATATTTTATCATTGTTCGGTACCGCTAATTCTTTAATATTTTCTTTCTTCATTTTAGATATCAGTTTCTTCAGTATCGAATCTAGTTTCGCTGATTTATCACTGAATCTTGCTAGCTTATTTTCATTATTACTTATATCCTTGGCATGTGATTTCTTCATGGAACTGGTTCCGAATGAATTTTCGTCACATCCTATGTGCACTATATTTTTTTTTATAATTATATCGATATCTTTTATATTTTCAACATTATTAAATTGCAATTGCTTCATATTCTTTATATCATTAATGGAGGTGCATTCCCATATTTGAAGTTGATCAGGCTCCTGAGAAGTACAGTTTTCCAATTTATTTTTATCTGCGCGCGTTTCTTTTATTCTTTTATTTTCTTTGTTCGTACTTTTTGCATCATTATTTATTCTTAATTTTTCTCTTTTATTGGCCTCGTTGATTTTATTTTTCATCGCCCTCGTTGTTACTAATATTTTCTTTTCTTTTTCATCACTTTCCTGCGGTATCATTTGTTTCAACATCTCTGAATTAACTTCTATTCTAGAGAGTGCATCCGCATTTGTGTTCATCTTTCCTTTTTTGTAAACAATAGTAATCGCTTAAATCTAGTCTTATTCTAGTCATTTTAGATGATGGGTTCTTATGCGAGAATAGTGAGATTAACGGTCTATGGTCCGTTACTACTATGAATTTTCTACCGTACAAATATGGTCTAAAAAAATTTATGCTCCAATGAATCGCTAAGAGCTCCTTTTCAATTACGGGTTTATTTAAATCATGTTTCTGTAATGATTTACTGGTATAAGAGATTGGTAAATCTTTGCCTATTTCGCCTTGGGACAAAACTGCTCCTAACGCGTAGTCTGAAGCGTCTGTCGTGAGAATGAACGGTTTATCAAAATTTGGATATTGTAGCAATGGTGGATTCATTAGTTTGTCTTTTAGTTTTTCAAAAGCGTTTTGGCACTCGTCTGTCCATAGAAATTTTGTCTTTTTCTTTAGTAATGCGTTTAGATGTTTGGCAATTTCAGCAAAATCAGGAATGAATTTTCGGTAATAGTTGCAGAATGCAACGAATCGTCTAACCTCGTCAGCGTTTTTTGGGATTGGATAATTTTTTATTACGTCATATTTTGCTGGGTCTGTCTTTACTCCGTCTTTTGTTATTAAGTGTCCTAGGTAAATTACTTCTGGTCTTAAAAAACAACATTTCTTTGGGTTCAGTTTTAAGTTGTATTTCTGAAGTCTGTCTAATACTTTAATTAAATTTTGGTTATGATGGTCCAAACTACAACCGTATATGATTATATCGTCTACATAGAGAAATGCTTCTGATTCTAATCCTGATAATGCTATTGTAAGCATTCTTTGAAAACTATTTGAAGAAATTTTTAGTCCAAATGGGAGTCTTTTGAATTGATAGTGTCCTTGTGTTGAAAAGGCTGTTAATTGTCTTTTTCCAATTCAATTTGGTGGAAAGAGCTTGTCATGTCAAGTGTAGAAAACCATTTGGCTCTGCCTAATTTGTCCAAAATATCCTCTAATCTAGTTAGTAGAAATTTGTCATTGATGATTTTATCATTTAGCTTTCTAAAATCCACTACCAGTCTCCATTTTCTTTTGTCTTCAATATTTTTCTTTGGTACTAAAAGGAGTGGTGCATTATATGGGCTAACTGATGGTTCTATTATGTCATCATTAAGCATTGTCTCAACCTGTTCATTTATTACGTCAGTGTGTGCATGAGGTAGTCTATAATTCTTTATGTAAACTTGTGTATTGTCTGAGGTTATGATTTTTTGTTTATAAAAATTGTTTACTGTTAATTTTTCATTCTCTAGTTGAAAAACATTTTGATATTTCCTAAAAATATTTATTAGTGTTTTGTTTGCGTAATCATCTTTTTCATTTAATTTTAACTCTTTTAGTATTTCTTCAAAACGTTCGTTATTCTTAGTTTTTGTGTAATATAATATGTCATAGTTTGAAAGTGGGTCAGTTTGTATTTTAAAATTTTTTAAAGTTACTGTATCGGTCGTTGTGTTTAATATTTTTATGTGTGTCATACCATTTTTTGGTGCGATTGAATTGCTTAAAAATATTCCTTCTTGTATTTCATTGTTATATATGACGCAAGCTTCTCTTATGTTTAATTTAATGGGTTGAATGATTTCTGTTCTTGGTGGTATTGTTATTTCTGAGGTGTTAATTGATTTTGTTTGCATAGGAATTACAATAGTGTCATTGTTTATAAATAGGGCAATTGTAAATGTTTCATAATCTATCTTGCATAGATATTTCTTAAAAAAATCTCTTCCTAATATACCGTCTGTTTCTATTGGAAAGCTTTGTTTTAACAATTGAAATGTGTGTTCGCATGTTTCTTCCGATGCTTTTAACTTAAGTCTAATTGTTCCCATTGATTCTATTTCTTCTGTTGTGATACCTTTTAGTTTACATTTTTCTTCTGGCTTAAATTGTTCGCCTATAAATTCATTACGCATGCGACAAAGTGATACGTCGGCGCCAGTGTCGATAAGAAAAGTTAAATTTTTGTTTTTATATGTTACATTGATATAATTGGAATTGTTGTCGGAAACTTTGTAAATGTTTAATTTTGGCTCTCCGTGATGACCATGTATCCCTGGCCCATCTCGTTTCCCGCATTTTGTATTGTATGTATGTGTTTATTGTTATTATGTTGGTTTGTTTTATAGTTTGAAAATCTGTTGTTTCTATTCTGATTATTATTATTATTGTAATTAACTTGGTATCTGTTGTTTCTATGTGTGGTATATTGATTATTATTGCTATTATTATTTCTGTTGTTGTTGAAATTGTTATTAGTATTTCTAAAGTTGTTGCTAAAATTGTTATTTTTCTTGTTAGTATTGTATGATCTGTTATAATTTTGATTGTTATCATGTCTTGTGTATGTGTTGAATCTAGTGTGGTATTGTTGTTGATACCGTGGTTGTTGTGTTCTAACATGCAATATGGAACTGTTATTTGTTTTTTGTTCATTTTCTAATTCTAATGCTAGTTCGGATGCTTCTTGTAAATTGTTTGGTCTAGCTGCATATATGGTCGATTTAAGATTTTCATTTAAGCCTTTCTTAAATGTGTCTAAAGCTAACTTGTTGTTTAATCTTATTATTACATTTTTTTCTGCTTCTGTAGCACTATTTCCTAATTCTTCAATTCCGAGGCTATTCATATTATCTATTATAGTCATTATTTTTTCTTTGTATGAGCTAATTGACATTTTTCCTTGATATGTTATATTTAGTCTTGTTTGTAATTCTGGAATTGTCTTATTGCTTTTGTATTTTTCTTTCAGTAGTTTTTGTAAATCTTCAAACCTTTCAGGTTTTATATAGGTTCCTATTGCAGTTCTGACGTTAGATGTTAGTTTCGCATGGTAAATGTACTGTAGTAAGTCAGTTTTTCCACCGTCTGATAATGTTTTGTTTATGAGCTCACATGTTATTAGGAAACTTTCTAATTCCTGGTAGTTACCAGTGAATAATGGTAATGTCTTTGAAGCTGTTTCTAAACTAAAAGTTGCCATGTTGGTAGTTGTTTGTTGCTCTAGATTAAGGTACAATGGTGTTTCTTCGTGTAGAGAAGTTGGTAATTCTAAAATTATACCTTTTTTCTTTGTTATATAAATTAGTTTATTTCTAATGTCTGTGAAAAATGCGTCTGCCGCTGCTTTGTGTGCTGCTGTTAGTCTATTATAATTTACATTTAATATAATTCTAATTTTATCAAGATTTCTTAATAGAATTTCTATATGTTTTTTTATTGTTTCATCTTTAGTTGGCCTGTCCAAATTTAAACATTTATATGATCTATCAAATTCTTCTTTGAGTATCCTAATTTTTATTAATATATTTTACCATTCCATTAATCTTTTATTTTGTATTCAAATATATAGATATTTTATTTTAATAATATTTTATTTTAAGTTTTACTTTAAGGATATTTTGTTTTAAGTTTTTTTTTTTATATATCTGCTATAGTATTATTATTATTTCTATGTTTTAATACATAGTTTTTAAAATATTTGTTAATCTTATAAGCTACATATAATATAAGTGCTACTATAATTATTGTTATAATGTATTCCGGTAATATTTGTTTTTCATTCTGTGCGTTACCATTATTGACTATGTTTTCTTGTATCTCCACTTTACTTTGTGGTTTGCCCATTTTGCTTGGTTTATTTCCCCAAATGGGTCCTACCATCTAATTTTCTTTTCTTAATTTCGTTCTTGATTAATTTTTGCGTTTCCTTTGAAGTTGCTAGCATTAGATCCTTGTAAAGGATTGCAACATGCTTTCTCGCTTGGTACTTTTTCTTCAACTTGTTTTAGTTCCAGTGCCAATTTCTCCCATTTAGCGAAAGCTTCGTCAATCTCTTTCTTTGATGGCATTGGAAGCTCCACAGGATCAAGAGTCTTGGTTATAGGATTAGAGTATCTGGTCCGTTTCCAGGATCGGAGGATCTGGTCCGTTTGCAGGATCAGAGGATTTGGTCTGTTTGCAGGATCAGAGGATCTGGTCCGTTTGCAGGATCGGAGGATCTGGTCCGTTTGCAGGATCAGAGGATTTGGTCTGTTTGCAGGATCAGAGGATCTGGTCCGTTTGCAGGATCGCCATGTTATGTAATGTTATATGTATTTTAAAAATTTTGTTAATTTCCCTGTAGCCCTTGTATTTATATTAAACAGCTGAAAGGGTTCCAGCTCAACTATAGGCGTTCAAAAGAACTGCCGAAATCTTGAAATTTTAAAATTAAAAACAACGGCTTGGTATAGCCAATTTGAGTTCTTAGATCCAAATCTGTTTTATTTGTGTCGCTAAGCCCTTTGTATACAAAACATGAAAATAATTCTTAACTGTTCTACAATTGTACAATTATCTATTTCTTTCATTCTTACTTTCTATTCAGTATTATGGAATTTGTGTAGGATCATGTTACCAATACTAATAACCAATCACAAATTAGTGTATTTCAATGTGCATTGAAATACACTCATCTATTGTGATACTCCAATTTGTGTCACTCAATTTCTGTGTGGTCATCAATATTGATAGTTTCATGATGGTGTATGCATTGTGCACTTGTGAAGTACACTACAAGAGATTTAGAGCTTTTGAAAAACAAGGTCTTGGAAAAACGAGTTTAGAATGTCACCAAATAGAATTAGTAGAGGGAGCCACACTAATTAAGGAGAGATGTTACCCGGTATCACCCCCAGTGCAAAATTTGATATATGCTGAACTAGACGAAATGTTAAAACTAGGAGTTATTGAAGGAAGTCAAAGTCCATGGAACAATAGATGTACATTAGTGCGAAAGCCAAGTAAAAATATACTTTGTCTTGATGCTAGGAAACTAAATGATGTTACTGTTAAGGATGCTTATCCTATTCAAAATATAGAAGCTATCTTAAGTAGGCTAGATGAAACATTCTATATAAGCAGTTTGCTTTTTGGCAAATTCCTTTAGAGAAGAAGTCCAGAGCCTACACAGCCTTTACTGTACCCGGTCGTCCGTTATATCAATACACGGTAATGCCTTTCGGTTTACGTAACGCCTAGTCATTTCTGCAGATTTTGAAAATCATCTAAAATTATTAACTAAAGTTGCTGAATGTTTGGTAAAAGCTAACTTAACAATAGGTATGAAAAAGTCTAAATTTTGTTTTAAAGAGTTGAAATATCTTGGTTTTATTATTGGAGGAGGAGTTATGCGTACTGATCCGGCGAAAATAGAAGCGATCAAACAGATACCGATTCCCAGGTCTGTTAGACAGGTACGAAGTTTCCTTGGAACTGCTGGTTGGTACCGTCGATTTATCCGTAATTTTTCTTCCTTTACTGCACCGTTGACAGATTTGATTAGAAAAGGAATTAGATTCAAAATGACAGAGGAAACAATAAATTGTTTTAATGAACTTAAAAGGGCATTGACATCTGTGCCAGTACTGGCTCACCCTGATTTTAAAAAGAGATTCTATGTCCAATGTGACGCGTCGAACTTTGGTGTGGGAGCAGTTTTTTTTTCAAAAAGATTGTGAAAACAATGAGAGACCAATTGCATTTGTTTCAATGAAACTTAACAACGCTCAAATAAATTACAGTGTAACGGAAAAAGAATGTTTGGCAGCAGTGTTAGTCATTAAGAAATTCCGACCATATATTGAATTGATGCCGTTCACAGTCATAACTGATCACGCCAGTTTAAAATGGCTAATGTCTTTGAGAGATTTGAGTGGAAGATTGGCCAGATGGGCACTGCAGCTTCAAAGCTATGACTTTGTCATAGAACATCGCAAAGGTTCGGAAAATGTAGTGGCGGATACTTTATCTCGAGCTGTAGAAGAAGTTAACTTATCTCCTGAAGACATAATTGGTTTTGAGACTACAGAGTTTGATTCAAAAGAATGTAAGGAATTAGTAGAGACGATTCAAAACAATCAAGAAAAACTACCAGACCTGAAAGTTGAAAATGGTTTTGTTTTTAAAAAACAAGTTTCAGATGATGACGCCTTGGAAGAATTTAAGTGGAAGTTGTGGGTACCTAGTACACTAACTAATGAATTAATAAAACAAGCTCATGAACCTGAAGACAAATCCCATGGAGAAATAAGAAAAACTTTGTTCAGCCTTAGATCAAAATATTATTGGCCAAACATGATTACTCAAGTGAAAAACTTTATTAATAATTGCACTAAATGTAAGGAGTGTAAGTCTGAGAATGTTCGATTATCGCCAGAAATAGGAAATGAAGTAGTAACTTTAAGACCATTTCAAAAGTTATATATTGATTTTTTAGGCAAATATCCACGTTCAAAATCCGGTAATGCTTATATATTTATTGTGTTAGATCACTTCTCAAAATTTTTGTTTGTTAAGGCTATGAAAGAGGCTACAGCTAAAAATGTCATTAATTTTTTGGTGGAACAAGTGTTTCATAACTTTGGAGTTCCCGAAACGATTCACTCTGGTAATGGTCAGCAATTCATTTCGAAAGAGTTTGGATAAACGATTACAAAATCTATCATATGCGCACAGCTGTCCATTCACCACAATCAAACGCTGCAGAAAGGGTTAATCAAAGTATTTTAGCTGCCATTAGAACATATTTAGATAATGACCATAGGGAATGGGACCTAAACTTACCCTCCATAGAATTAGCCCTAAGAAATTCTGTTCACTCTGCTACAGGTGTTAGTCCTTTTATGGCATTATTCGGTAACACTATGTTTACTTCAGGCAAGGATTATAAACTAGCTAGGAAGCTTAAATCGTTAGATGATAGCGACCTAGTTCTTTTAGAGGATAAGGATCGCATAAGTCTGATTCGAGATGCCATGAAAGAAAACATGCATAGGGTATACGAGAAGAGTTCACTTAGGTATAACAAAGGAGCCCGATTAGTACGGTTTGTACCAGGTCAGGAGGTATATAAAAAAAATTTTGTTTTAAGTGATTTTGCCAAAAATATAAATGCAAAATTTTGTAAGAAATTTGTAAAATGTAGGGTGTTGAGAGTTTTAGGCAATAATTTGTACGAATTAGAAACCTTACAGGGATCACCATTAGGGGTTTATCACGCAAAGCACATTAAGCAGTAATAGCTTCAAGGACAAGTGCAATATAGGTGTAGGAATGAGGAATAAGCAATATAGTAATAGGATATAGTTTAGATTTAGTTACCAGTGCAATATTTACAACTAGGTAGTCAAATCTACTCTGTGTCCGTCTATGTGTTTATGTTGATTATTTTTTTTTTTATATATTTATACACCTAGTCTTGTCTTGTTCATGTATGTACTTTGCTGTGATAGATTTTTTTATTATTAGTTTTTTTTATAGGTTAGGAAAGTTCAAATTCACAAACAAATTAATAATAGCAATTGACGTGGGTGTAGCCTACGTTGAGCGCCTGGTATTGTAGGGAAACTCTGAAGCGTTAAAAGTTACTTTTACGCTGGATGATGTTTGTTTTCTTTTGTTTGAGACCACCCGTCACACTGTTGTTTCTGGATTCAATTGGAAACTTCAGAGTTTTGTTGAGGGTGGCTAGGAAATCCATGGTGAAAATGATGACCTGGTTTTGGATAAAAGGAGTTAAAAAAATATATACTTTTATTGGGAAGCACGACTTACCAAATGTTTTTTTTTTTTGTGTTCTCAATTGTGGATTGTTTGTTAGTTCTGGTTTGCCGGTGTATGTTTTGTTTTTCTGTTTCTGTAGATGGCTTTTTGTTTAGATTAATATGTTTTAATTCCTGGATTATTTTATTTTATTTGTGTTTTTTTTTAATTTAAGTTTGTAGTATTTATAATTTTTTTCAGATTTTTCCTGTAATGTGTAACTTTTTGTTTTGTTTTGTTTTCGTCTTGTCCATATGTTAATAAGCTTTTTGCTTTTGTCTATAGAAACATGTTGATGGAAGCATTTCTGCAGACAAAAGAGCTTTTGTTTACACACTTGCATTTTAGAAGTAGTAGTGTAAATAATTATATTGGGGTGACCATGTTTCACAAGGCTTGCAACATTTTCTTAAGAGAAAATAAAATATATCATTGTTTTCTCTGAAGAAATAAGTGGAAAAGGTGGACAAAATAAGTTCAAGGACGGAAAGTACATTGACCCTTTTAATTAAAATATAGAGTGAACTTGTGTGTTTTAGTTTTGTGTCTGTTAACTTTCGGTAAATGTTTTTTATGAACTGATCTTGTTTGTGTTTTGTTTTAAGGAGATTATAGTGGCTAGTGGTTTGTGTTTAAGTAGAAATTAAAACAGATCATTATTAATTGTGCTGGCGATTTGGAAATTCCAAAATTTTAAAAAGAAAAAAATAAACAAATATAAAGGTGAAATTTTAAATAATAAAAATAACAAATTTATTAAATAAATTATTGAAGAGGAAAAAACTTTATAAGCCATTTTTTTATCTGTGTAATAAAAGTGAAAGGATTTGATCCATAAAATAATGTAAGTTTTAAATAAAATCATTAGAAAATAATTAGAGATTTAAGGAATTTTCGAAGTTTTAAATTAGAAAAAAACTAATAGTTATTTTTTTTTTGTTGTGTAATGTTAATAGAATTCAAATAGAATTTTTGTCGTTGACATCAAAGACAATAGTATATTTATTCAAAAGTGGAAAGAAGTGGATACATCCTAAAAGGAAAAAGAAGTGTTGGGAAGGACTACGTAAGGAATGAAATTCGACAATAAATAAAAAGAGAGAAAATAAGGTAACAAATTTTTATTATTTTTTATTTGAAGTGAAACTCAGCACGGAAAGCAATTTATGGGCTTTTTCCTTTTAGGAATATTTAAACCGCTTTGTTTTGCCAAAAATATAAAATTGTGAAGAAGCAGCCTGTAGTAGCAGGGCCACAAAAAGCTTGAAAAAAGCTTTAGATTATTAGATTAATCCTAGAGTCGAGTTTTCAACCATTATTTTATAATAGTTTAAATTACTATTAGGGTGGTACATAAATTTTAAAGTTGGGTTAGCAAAATAAAAAAAAAATATATAAATATAAAATTAGTGAAGTAAGAGTATTTGTGTGTTTAAGTGTATTGTTAGTAAGGGATCGAACTAATAGTTTTTTTTTCTATCCGCGGTAAATAAATATTAGTTTTGATTTTTACAAAAAAAATAGAATTCCCTCAGAGAGCTCTTTTAGGGTAATATTTTTAGTTTCGATAGTGTTTAAAAAAAAGGTTTTTTATTATTAGCCAAAATTTTTTAATTAGTTCGATCCTTTCATTATCTTTTCTTTTTGTCACTTATGTATTTGTTTTTTTTATATATAGGATTAAGTTTCTTTTTGTAAATTTTCGTTTTTTTATAAATATATTGTTTTTGTTTTCTTTTTATTATAAATTTCTAAATATGAAACGCCAAAATTAATAACTTTTGCTTATTTTGTTTAGTGTTAAGATTTTGTTTTAAATAAATATTTTTTTTATAATGTAAAAGAATTGCAAAAATGTCTTTGTATTGGTAAATTGTTTAGTAAGGTTTTCAGGTACATCAAAGGTTTGTGTTGAATATGTGTTGAGGATGTGAGAAATTGTTGGTGAGTTTTTCTTTTTGATATTGTTTCGGGGCCGTTAAGAAAAATTCATCTAATGGCATTGGTAGGGATGGGCAACGTAGCTGAACAAAAACATCTAGTTCAGGATTTTGCCAGGTCTTGTGGAGTGATTTTTTTTAAGTATAGGTTTTAGTTCAGTTTTTTTCAGTTTTTTTTTTATGGTTGGAAACCGTGCGATAAGGGTTGAGAAAACACCCCTGAAAGAGAGGCAGAGCTAGCCAAGGAAATTTTATTTTGCACATTTAGACCAAGGTTTCGAAACATACTTTTCACTTTATTATCCTGTCAGGTCCCTGCTCGGGCGCCAGTTAAACAAATATAATTTTGTTTTATTTTTTAAAAATAACTGCAGACTTAGACCTTTTTATTGGTTCAATGTTTAATTAGAACTAACTTAATTAAGAATTTTTCATTAATATAAATAATCATAAATTTAGTCAACCAGACGCAAGTGTCAGCAATTTAGCGAAAGTATTGCAACACGAGTATTCAGTTTAACAAAAGTATTGCAATAGCTGAATAATGCAAATATGATTCGTAAGCGTTGTATTTTGGCATATGCGGCTGCTAGCGCGATGATTGTAATAATGTGTCGATTCTTTGAATTGTATTGGTTAAACATAATTGTCGTTAACTTATATTCTTCACTTTTTATCATATTCCAATTTCATATACATATACATAAATAGCTTTTTAAACCTAATGTAATTTGACTACAATACTATTGTCAGCACTTTGCTACAATTCAAAATTTAAATATTAGTATGTTGATTTTAAAAATAAAGCAGTCTAAATGTAAGCTCTGGATAACTAACTTTTCTTTTACATGGCGACCGTGACAGGACAGATTTTTGAAGAGTTATTTGAAGGCCAAAAAGGTCAAAGTGAAAAGTTTTATAAAGCTTTAAAAACAATTTAAAGTGAAGTTATCTCAAATAAAAAGTAGTGAAAATATACAACTAAAAACTATAATAATAAAAACTAAATAAAAATATTTTAAACAGAAAAGTTTCAATACTAACAAAAATGGCTGTTTTAAAACAGAATCATTAAAGTGTTTAAATTAAGTTAAAGACAAAGTTTGTTACAGTGACTTAGCAAAACTAACCTAGCAAAATCTAAAATAAAAACGATTAAAATATACGCACAGTTAATCCAAAACATATAAATATTTTTTGAAACAAAAATAAGAAACCGTAAAATAATCAAACAACAAAATTCATATAATAAGAATTCACAAAATTATTGTATACGTCAAATAAAATTTGTATAAAAGAGTTCGAAACCGGTAATTACAACACCAAAAACAATAGTAACTACAAAATCTACTCAACAATCCGTAAAAAAAACTAAAAAAAACAGCAAAGTCAAAACAGAGAGCAATTTTCAAAAATCAGCTAATTGTGAAGAAAACCGGGAAATCAACACCAACAAAAGCAGCAACAGCAGAAAATCAACAAATAGTATTGAAATATTTTTATTTATTTTTAATTTAATCTTCTTTTAAACTATTTTTTTTATTATATAAATTTACAAAATGGCTTTCGATTTAGATCCTACTAGTCAATATTAAAATTTGTAAATTTCAAAATTTTTTTATAAAATTAAAAATTTTATGATAAATTTGATTAATTTGTTAAATTTAAATTTCCTTTTATCTTGAATAATTTTTTTAAATGGCTTGGTGGACAAATATTTTGAAGACAATCCCTCTTATTTTTGCGGGATATGACAGAGGGAAAACCAAGAAGACGAAGATAAGAACAACCAACTGACAGAATACATTATGACAAATAATAAACCACAGGTACAAAAAGAAAACGAAAATAATAAATCTGAATTTTTTTTAAATACTAATGGTAATCACATTAGTATTATTGGTAATTGCTTACGTTATTCGACTCACGTATGCGGTTTTTTAAGAGATGGCAAATATAATAAAACCAACATTTTTAAGATTAGGATACGAGTACGCAAGGGGAGGAAATAATATATAGTATAAAACCGTTAGAAGACGAATTTAACAAATGACTTAAATGTGTCTGTCAGAAAAGAACAATAAAAGAGGAGACATTGATCAAACGTATTAATATTTAATTTGAAACATTTAACACCATTAGGGCCATACTTTATAGACATTACAATATTTATACAAGCCAACACAGACAACAGGCTGACGAAATTTTTTTGAAAGTAAGGGACAAACTTATAAAAACAATCCATACATACAACATAAAAATTAAAGTACCTTTGAGTTTGAGTAGGGAAGTAAACAAACTGTTAACAGAAACTAACGATAGCGATCAGGAAGAATTAGAAATAAAAGCAGGCGAGTTGATAAAAGATAAAGAGAAATCCAAAATGGACATAACAAAATTCACTGATTTAACGTCAAAAATATTGCCAAAATTCGATGGAAGATTCGAAAATCTTCAAAAATTTGTTGACGCACTAGCTTTGTTAGATAGCATAAAATAATCTCACGAACACTACAATTAGTGGTAATACTCGAACAATAATAAATGGATTAAACACTATTACGGAGGTAATTAACAAGCTTAAAATAGATATAAAAGGTGAATCACCCGACATAATCATCTTAAAATTAATGGCTACACGCCAGTCGGGAAAAGCACATACAAAAAATAGAAAACGTGTGCAAATCTTTAAACGCAGCTTACCTAGCTGACGGATTATCAGAAGAAACAGCAACCAAGTACGTGGTACAAGTGGCTGTCAAATCCGTGGTAAAAAACGTTAGTTCGGACAGAAACAAACTTATCGTCGAGGCGGGTACGTTTACGAACCGGACTTACAATTATAACTATAACAACAATGGTTACACCAATAATCGTAATAATACCAACCGTTACCTCAATAACAATGGCAACAATAACCGAAATAACCAAAATAACAATAACACGCGGAATAATTTCAGGCGTACCGACTCAGCTAGAAATGTTCACTACATCGATAGCACCGAACAGGGAAACGACGACGAAATAAAAAAGCATCCACTATACATAAGAACAGTAAAATGATTTCATTAAATATAAGTAAACATAGGAGATCTCCTAAAATAACTATAAGAATAAAATACCAGAATAAAAATTCACTATAGAAGAGTAAACAAAACTAGCCATAATAATTACATTACATTAACTATGAAATTTTGTATAAACTGTTACAACCTTAATTTTGTAGAGAAAGCTCCTACTGATATCACTTAATCAATGATCTCAGTGGAACCTTTCTTTTCCAAAAAGGGAGGTGTAGTAAAACAGCTGTTTTGACTACGAATTTGCAAATTATTTTTAGAAATATCAAAAATAAAATTTAAAATTAGATCTTAAGTGCACTTTTGAAAATTATAATATTGATGTTATTTGTGTAACTGAAACTTGGTTTCATAATGATTTATCTACTGATCACTATAGTATCAAGGGATATACTCTTTATATGTTACAAGAAATGCGGTGGTGTAGCAATTTATTGCAAGTCTAATCTTCGATCGAAATATGTAAGCAAATCACACAATATTGAATTTCTGAATATTGAAATTTTTGACAACGTTACTAAAGTTTTAATATCATGCGTGTATAATCCTAATAAAATGTATGACCTTAAGGCTTTTTTTTTATTGAATTTAACAATTATGTAAAAGGTTATGATTTTTATGTGACTTGTGAAGATTTTAACATTAATTTGCTAGGTGATGATAATCACAAAGTTCAGACTTATAACATATAGAAGAAAAACCCCTCAACTTCAAATAGAAAAATATTAAACAGCTAGGTATCAACCCGTGTGGATACTCGGATTGTCTTTTCGATCCTGACACCCTAAATGATTTCTTTACGCTAAACAATCTAAACATACCAGATTTTTCTTATATTCAGCCTACATTTATGGGCCCAAACAAATTTCAGTTTTCAACTGTATCGGATGATGAAGTCTATAGAACTGTAGTGAGCATTCGTTCTAATGCCATTGGTGATGATGGTGTATGTATACGTTTTTTAAAAGTAATTCTTCCGTATGTTGTTGGAACAATTACCCATATTATTAATCATTGCTTTACTACTTCAACTTTTCCAAAAGTGTGGAAAATTGGTAAAACTATACCAGTGGCAAAAACAAACACCCCGAATGACCCAAGTGAATGAATGAATGAATGGTCTGCTGTTTCCCCTACAATCAGGGTTTCGTTCTAGCCATAGTTGTACAACCGCAGTACTAAAAGTACTCGATGATATAAGACCAGCGTATGATTTATCGTTGATTTGCTTGTTGGATTTTTCAAAGCCCTTTGACAGAGTTGATCATTCAATTCGTTGCAGAAAATTAGAATGTTTTTTTTTTCTCTGATCGCAGCGCAGTATTCCTAATAAGCAACTACTTATCTCAGCGAGCTCAAAATGTAGTTGTTGGTTCTAGGGAGTCATGCTTTAAAAATGTAACCTCTGGAGTTCCACCTTTGCTTTTCAGCTTTTATTTAAATGACATATTAAGTGTAGTCAATTTTGTTAATGTTCATGCATATGCTGATGATGTACAATTGTACATATCTAGCAGTATTGGTCTTATTGACGATATGTGTTACATACTTGATGAGGACCTAAAGGCTGTCTACACATTAGGCCTCATGCATAAAAACGAGTAAAAGCGCTGAGTTGAGGCAGGTGAGCAATTGCTCGTAAGTCGAGTTCAATCAAACAGCAACAGCTTTTGCTCAATTTTGTATGCATAAAAATGAGTTCAAACCAATTGCAATTACTTGAGCAAAGGCAGATCAAATGTCTAATTGTTATTGAAGTGCAAACATGCCGTCAAGTGAAAGTGAAGTAGAATCAGAATTTCTTGCTGTTTGTTGTTCGATATCGTTTCCTAATTGCCATATATCAGTATTGTAATCCTCATTGATAAGGATATAATCGTCTTTTTAAAATTTAGCTATGTTATTCAAAATGAAACAACTGGCAATTACGTGGGGCGATAACTATGTCGATACCCGAATTTTGTATTGAAGTATCGAAAATCATTGCTTCAATTGCCCAAAACACCGTTTTATAATGACACGTTCTCTTGTAAACACTTTGTTGAATGTTTTTTCTATGTCAGTTGTTGGGTTTCGGAATGGTGTCATTAGCCATGGGCATACTCCATAGCCCTCATCCCCTAGAAGTAATGCATCGTTCGTTGCATTTTGCATTAATCTACAGACCTCGCTGTTTCGTAAGATGCGTGAGTCATGAACTGAACCAGGCTAGGATATGTCAACGCTTGTAAAAAGTGTTGTCATAAGTTGCCTGCACATTTATAGAGTGGAAGCCTTTTCTACAAATATACCAGAGATTGTAATGATTATGAGTTTTATTTTAAAAATTGGGTTTTAATGATTATTTCTTGAGTTTTATTTTCTACTCAAAGAATAAAAATTATTCTCTGAGCTTTATTTAATGCTTAGAACATAACGATTATGTATTAAGTTTTATTTTCTGCTTTGGGAATAAAAATTAATCTCTAAGTTTTATTTTCTGCTCAGAGAATAAAAATTATTGTCTGAGTTTTATTCTTTGCTCGCCATTTAATGATTGATGTTTAAGTTTTATTTTCTGATTGAAGAATAAAAATTACTTTCTGAGTTTTATATTTCATTTAGAAAATAATGATTATTTTCCAAGTTTTATATTTCGCTTGGAAAATAAAAATTATTTCTTGAGTTTTATTTTTTACTTAAAAATAAAAATTATTTCTTTCTTTTATTAATTTGGACATATGTAAGACTTTTTGGGAACTTTTTTACTGAAACACATATATGTAAATAGGTTTAGCATGGCATTCTTTTGAGATAGTAAAATTATCAAACTAGTGTCTGGTACTTTTTCTTCATTTCAATATTTGGGGGATAAAAATTGCGATGTGGTACTTTTTTAGGACTTTATAATTAAAACACATAGAAATAATATTAGTATGGTTATAATAGGATTTAAAATTTATTTTAAATTATCACTTATTCAATTTTTCCAACTTATTTTCTTTATTTTTTATCCAATTTTATAAGGCTTAAAACTTATGTTTAAACAAAAACTGTATAAAATTGTTCTTTATGTCGACTAGTCTCACAATTTCAAATAAAAAATATGTCACACGGCTGAAAGATTTACTTTTATTTTGATTTCGTGTAGCTGTGTGCAGCAAGCCACATGCCTCTTATCCAGACGATACCTAATTCGAATAAGAGTAAGATCCTTACTTAAAAATAATTTTGAGTTGAGTATGCCTAGAAAATGGCTACTTAAGAAAAAGTATGTAGTGTTGATACTTTCACTCAGCCATACAAAACTAGTTTCTATGTATTTTAATTATAAAGTCCTAAAAAAGTACCACATCGCAATTTTTATCCCCCAAATATTGAAATGAAGAAAAAGTACCAGACACTAGTTTGATAATTTTACTATCTCAAAAGAATGCCGTGCTAAACCTATTTATATGTGTTTCAGTAAAAAAGTTCCCAAAAAGTCTTACATATGTCCAAATTAATAAAAGAAAGAAATAATTTTTATTTTTAAGTAAAAAATAAAACTCAAGAAATAATTTTTATAAAACTTGGAAAATAATCATTATTTTCTAAGTGAAATATAAAACTCAGAAAGTAATTTTTATTCTTCAATCAGAAAATAAAACTTAAACATCAATCATTAAATGGCGAGCAAAGAATAAAACTCAGACAATAATTTTTATTCTCTGAGCAGAAAATAAAACTCAGAGAATAATTTTTATTTTGCAAGCGAAAAATAAAACTCAACAAGTAATCATTGATGTCTGAGGAAAAATTAGAACTCGAAAAATAATAATTATTTTTGATTTTTTTCAATAAAACTTAAAAAATAAAATTCATTGGCCGAACGGACAGTCCCCTTAAAGACGATTGCAATGGTGTACTCCTTGTACATGTAGCATATCCCTAACATAATGATTTTTTCTTTTAAAATGTGATGGATAATCATTATTTGCGATCCCTGAAATATACTCATCGCTTTGATTTGTTGGTTTTTAGGGTTCCATACACAAAGTGTAAAAACGTAACCCTATTGTTTTGGCTACAATGTCTACAATGTCCGTCTGTCAGCGCCTTTTATCTCTGTAACCGTTTATATCGTTCACGATATAAACAACTATAAAAAAATAAAACTAAAAATTAAAGCGTGTTGCGATAGTGGTGTGATTTGCATGTATAAGGCCTAAGTTTTGAACCATAATAGTTAGATGCTTGAAATTTTCACAGAAGGTTTATAGCTGTGGCCGCTATAGTAGTAAATACTTAATCTTATAGGGTGTTCCGATAGAGAGGTGTTATTCACGAATATGTGCTTTTTTCTTCAACTGTAGGAAGAACACACTAAAAATATGCAAGCAGTAATTAAAACTTAGTACGCTATATAAACAATTCTAAAAAATAAACCTAAAATTTAAAGGGTGTTCCGATAGTGGTGTGATTTGCATGTATAAGGCCTAAGTTTTGAACCATAATAGGTAGACTCTTGAAATTTTCACAGAAGATATGTAACTGTAGCCACTATAGCAACAAATACTGAAACTTATAGGGTGTTCCTAAAGTGACGTGTTATTTGCCTTTGTCTTTATTTTTTGAGCTATAGGAGGCAACCACTTAAATTTTGCAGACAGTAATTTAATCTATGTTCGCGTTATAAGCAAGTATACAATATTAAACCTAAAAATTAAAGGGTGTTCCGATAGTGACGTGATTTGCATGTATATATATGACCTAAGTTTTGAACGACAACAGGTACCCTCTTGAAGATTTTACAGGAGGTGTATTACTATGGCCACTATAACAAATATTAAAAAATAAAGGATGTGCCGACAGTAACGTGATTTGCATTTTTTTAACCATAATAGAATCTTGAAATTTTCACAAATGGTGTATTACTATGACCCCTATAAAAACAATAAAAATTTAAAGGGTTTTCCGACAGCGACGTCTTTTGCATGTAAAACGACATATTTTTTGAACTGTAATAAGTAGACTCTTCCAATTTGTATAGAAGATGTGTTGCTATGGCCGTTATGAAAATTACCAAAAATTAAAGGGTGTTCTGACAGTGACATGTTTTTCACGTATAGTAACTTATTTTTTTAATAGCAATAGGTAGACTCTTGATATTTTCATAGAAAGAGAATTGCCATGGCCACCATAGCAAATAACAAAATTAAAGGGTGTTCCGACAGAGACATGATTTATACGTAAATAGCCTTATTATTTAAACAATAATACGTAGACTCTTCAAATGTTTACAGTAGATGTTGTACTTCGGCCGCTGTAACAATTACTAATATCTAAAGGGTTTTCCATCAGTGACATGTTTTTCACGTATATTACCTTATTTTTTGAACCGCAGTAGGTAGGCGCATGTATATTTTTATATATAGTGTATTACCATGACCGCTATAACAAGCTAAAATTTAAAGGATATTCCAACAGAGATGCAATTATGACTTTGATTTTAAAATTAAAGGGTGACTCATAAGTCATGAAAAAATTAACAACTTGAATTTTTAAAGTTGAACTAAGCATAGTACGGAACCCTACATGTGTGAGTCTAACTCACACTTGACTAATTTATTCTAATTTTTATATGAGTACAAGCAATCACTCCAATTTCAAATGGAAAGCACTCGCTTGCTTTGGCAGATATACATAAGTTTCACAACTTCCGCAATAGTTCGCGACACAATTGATTGATGGACTCCAATATCTGCTATACCATTTTGGAATCCAGGATCTGCACAAAATCTTAAAAACAGTCGAATTTTATCAATCTTGCTTCTTCTGAACCCTCAAAAAAAAATTAGCCAACCAGCAACAACTATCATCAAACCTATGTATTTATCATTTTATTATTAATTATATAAAAAAATTAATAATTAAGAATACAAACCTGTATAATTTTTTATTCTCACTTGCTAAATTTGTTTTACGCTGTTGATAACATTTTGTATTTCTTTGTGGCACAAAATATTCAGCCATGATTCCTTTTTAGTGTACGCGAGTCAATTATAAGGGAGGCTCAACAAAATTTGAGCAAGAGCTCAGAAAAGAAAGCAAAAGCTTGTTTTTATGCATATGAAAATAAGCTCAAGCTCATCTCACTTACTTCAAACTGAGCACGACGAGATCAAACGTGAGCTGTGAGTAGAAGCAAATACTTCAAATTTTATTATGCATACGACAAGCACCTTTTACTCAAAAAATCGAGTCCGAGCTCAAGCTTACGTTTTATGCATGAGACCCAATGGCTAAGGCAAACGGGCTTATGATCAATCCAGCCAAATTGGTATTATTACCCATTAGTAGGAACAAACTCCATTTTAACCAGCTTCTAACTGTTAGGGTGGGTGACACCAGGCTTGTTTATGTTGAAAAGGTTAAATATTTAGGTTTTTATATCAACTCGTCCTTATCATGTAGTGACCACATTAATAATATAGTACGCAGCATGTACCTAACATTGTGTAATTTACGATTAACCTTAATTTATACTCCTTCTGAAGTCCAAAAACGTCTTGTTATACAACTACTTCTACCTCTTATAACTAGTTTTGCTCAGGTGTACAGCAAATTGGACTCGTCCTCACTGGATAAGTTGCAGGTCTCATTTAACAGAGATACAGTAGTATTTCATCTTGGTTGCGACATAGTGGACTACCTCAGCATGCGCAATCTTCTATTTTTGCACAAATTAATACATACATACTCAGTCGCCGGCATACTTGTAGAACAAAATTTCATTCGGAAGGTCATCAGAGATGTTACGTTAGTACTACTAAGATGCAACTACTTAAACACTAGCAGATTTTTCTTCGTCAATGCCATAAAACTATGGAATTCATTACCTTCAAATATTAAAATAATTGTTGAAAGACAGAACTTTAAAAAAGCTCTTACGAAATATGTTACGCAAAATAATTTTTTATTTATTTATTTTATTTATTTTAATTACAATCAAAATTATAATTAAAAGGAAATTAGCACTAGCAACTAAGGCTTTACGCAAAATAACTAGCCATATACTTTATCTTTCTTTATTTTTTCTACTTTTAATTTCATTGACTGAATGACCTGTATTTTATTATATTTTTAATTTAATCATCATAAAATTGTTTTTATTAATTGTAAACAAGGCGAATTGAATACTAGGTAAAATTATTGAATAAATTTTATATAATATTGTACCAAAAGGCATGAATTACCAGTGTAGCACTGAAGTGTCGATTGTACCAAATTTGGTACAATTGTACGAAAAATTCCAACACCAGTAGTGCAATACACTAACCTTAAACAATGCGATAATCGCTATATTAGTCAATAGCTATTGTTGTTTGTAGTAACGACCGCAGAATTTACTAATTACTTTATAACGATAGTAGACAACACTTCTATCTACACAAATTAGTAAGATGTGTCATTTCTGTCCAAAAAATGCGAAAAGCATAAAGAGGAATAGAAAAGAAAACAAACATATTAATGGAAATTTGTGAAAAATTAAGTTGACAAAAATTTTAAGCGTGGGAATAATTTGATAAAAGGTAAGTATAAGTAAAATAAATATGAATTTAATATGTATTAATTTATAGTACATACATATTATGTATGTAAATATTTTAGCATGGAAAACATAACAGCTCAAAAAAAACCGCGCATCAGCAGAGCAACTAAGTCGATGGTAGATTTTATGATGGAATGCCCGGGTTTTGCCAGTGGAAAGTTCCAAAAGCTCCACGGGAAATTTGAAAGTGAGAAGAAGTGGCAAGAATTGTCCGGTATGCTGAATAGTCTTGGAGGAGCAGTGAAGACATTCCACGAATGGCATACGGTAGGTAAACATTATTTTTAAAATAACCACATAAATAATTATCCTTATAACAAAAAGGTATGGAGGCTTAAAAACCCGAACTTATTTACATTATTCATTTGATTGATAATTTTTTTGAAGGTCATTGACTTTGGCTTAGATAGTTGCATAATTTTTAATTTAAATTGATAGTGCAAGCTGTTGTTCTTATCTAAGTTGTGTTATGCTCACTTTCTAATGTGGTTAGTTTAATTGTTGTAGGCTATTCCATTCTCGTAAATATTCACGTATTTCTACGAATGAAGATGTAATTCACTATTTGCAAATATCATCAGATCCTTATATTAATTCATTTAGAATGAGAATGAAATTGAAAAAATTAGAATACCATGATGATGTTAAAAAATTATTGATAGAATGAAAATAAAAATTGTTCTTTTTTATTGCATTTCAATGGGAGGTGGGCGTGTTATTGTAATTTTTGCATGAAACATTTTAAATGATATAAATTACAGTAATATCAAATTTGAAGGTTGTACCTAAAATATTTTAGATAATATGTCAGTTTTTATGTTGAGGTTGTATGGGTGGAGGGGGTAAGAGTGGGCCAAAGTTCAAAATTTTTTCCGATAATGTTTGTAACAATATAACATTCAAGTATACCAAATTTAAATTTAGTTATACCTAAAGTATTACGGACAATACAGCATTTTACAAATTTCGAATGTATGGGAGGTGGGCGTAAAAGTGGACGAATTTTCTTATTTTTTTTAAACTGGAATTGTCTCAAAAATAACCTGTGCAAAATTTCAGAGCTCTATGTATTTTATGCCGTCGTTGTCTCACTGTGCGACGGAGTGTTAAGAGGAAACGGGTCGAGGAAGGTGAGAGCGAAACCACCAAGAAGTTTCTAGAAATTGATAATAAGCAAACTGATGCTTTAAAGGTAAATAATTGTTTTAAATGTTATTTAAAATATGTTTATATTATGGACGGCCCTTTTCACAATGTATGATTAAAAATTAACATGAACATTAACCGCAGGTTATTTATGTTAAATAGTATTTCACAAAGTGTGATTAACATTTATTTGACTCCATTTAACAAAAAATTGCCTGTTAAATATAACCGAAGTAAATTTTCCGGTTAGTATTTTAATTGTCAGATTTTGTAAAATAAAAATATTTATTTTAAATTCTATTTTTTAACAAGCACAAGGTCTTTTTTATAAAATTGTTTTAACAATTTTTATTTTCGATATTTCGCTACACCATTGGGTAGCATCTTCAAGAAATAAAAATAATAAAAGTTATAAAATTTAAATGATTGAAAAAATCAAATGAATGAAAAAAAAAATTTTGTCAATCAATTTAAAAAATTTAACATTTCAATACATTCAAGAAACAAAATTTCAAAAACAAATAAAAATTAAAATAGAAAAATTTTTTAACATATATGTACATACAGAAATTTTTTGATATTCAAAAACATGATATAATAATAGAAGGTAATTCCATTCTCTCTTTTTGTCGCCATATTAACGTTCTGACTTTTGCGGGAATTATTTCAATTTGTGCTACCATATCACATACTTTGTGAAATTCCATTTTTGGTTTTTTCTTTATTTGAAATTTTAAAAAATCAAAAAAACAAGCGTTAAGTTTATGTGTATAAATAAACAAACTAAAATTGTTTTCCATACCGTAGTAATAAACTTTTGCAAAAATTCCCAAATAAGATTTTTTAATTTCCCTATGTCTGACAAAAGTGTCTAAGTTTCCATTTTCTTATTACCAAAGGCACCCCTGGTTCCATATTCTGTAATTCTCGTAGCTAAATCTATCGCTAAAATTCTAAAAATGCACCAACAAATTAACACAACACTCATAATTTGTTTGTGCACTTTTAGAATTTTAGCGATAGATTTAGCTACGAGAATTACAGAAAATATATTTTTTAACTTAGATGGGCTAATCTGTCAGGAGTATCAAGAAAAATTGACAACTTCAATATCATAGGAACTTAAAGTTAAAATGTTTGGTTAATTTTGTTATGAATGAGGGGGCTGCATGCAAAATTGCAAAAATGAAAAATAACCCAAGAAATCCGCATGCAGAATTGCAGAAAATTTTATATAAAATATATTTTATATAAAAAGTAACCCCAAAATATTAAGTGCTTTTCGTAATTTTTTAAATTTTTCAAATGGACAATTATCCAAAACGTTTTAATGAAATATGTTGATACCATATTTGAGCGGTTTTATATTTACCCTTATTCTACTTGGCGACAGCGATATCGTTGTCACTTTTGACCGGACATTTATATTGATGTCAACTTCAATTTGATTATAATTTTGTATTTCCTAATGCTCTTATGACGACGTCGACTGCTTATCGATAACACTGTTCTGTAGAGAAATATTCATTTAAAAAAATTTTATGTTTTGGAATGATTTCAAATAAGAATCTCATTTAAGTTTTTTTCTATCACGTCGAGATTTTCCATTTCTTCAACTAATTTTCCGTATTGGGTCAAACTTGTTATTTAAATCTTTCCTATTTTAAATTTTGTTGCCACTTCAGTCGTTTTTAAAAACCAAGGCGACGAAATCGCCGTTGGTACAAGAATAATTCAACATCACTTATTCTTACAAAATACCAAATAAAATTAAAAAGTCATCGATAAATGTTGACGTCGACAAAGGGAATACCAATTTAATTTAGTGAAAGGTCGTCGTATTATGTCGACAATAAGAGTGCAAATACAACGGTTTATGTCCTAAAAACTAGCTAAGTAGTTACGTTGTCTACCTACGATCTATCGTGTGCCTTCAGCATCACTTCCGGCCAAGTTGCTCCTACTAATCCTGCTTCCGCTTCTATTTGTCTCCTCCATGTATTAGCAGGTCTGTCCTTCTCTTGCTACCTTGAGGATTCCACGATATTGCCATTTTTGGTACGTCGTCGTTTGGTCTCTTTAGGATATGGCCAATCCACTTCCATTTCCTCTCCGCTAGTTGGACACGGATGGGAATCTCCGCTGTTCTTGTCCATAATTCTGTATTTGATATTACGTTCGGCCAAAACATCCTCATTATTTTTTATCAGAGACCGGTTTATGAACACCTGTAGAGCTTGTAAATCGTTCGCCGAGGTGTTTCATGACTCAGAACCATATAGAAGTACTGATCGTACATTTGAGGAGAAAAGGTGGAGCTTGGTTTTTAAGTGGATTTGGGGAGATTTCCACACCTTTTGTAGCGCTCCGAAAGCTTGGTTGGCCTTGTTGTTCCGTTGTAATATCTTCACGTGAACCACCTGTAGATGATATAATGCTGCCCATGTACGTGACGGATTGTACATCTTCGAGTTCGATATTGTTTATTTTAAACTTCGCGGTGTTGGAGGTGTTTAGGCGTAGGACCTTGGTCTTTACGATGTTGATACGTAGACCAGCGTTAATCGCAATTCTTTGTACTTCCTCCAGTTCCATATCCGAGAAACTATGGGCGAGCAGACATATACATCAGCTTAATCGAGGTCTTCGAGACGTCCATACATGCCCCATGTGATGCCTCTTCTTGAGCGGATTGCTTGTAACATTATAACGTCGAGCACTATGTTGAACAGCAGCGGAGAAAGAACACAGCCTTGGCGTACTCCTGTGTTTACACTAAGATTCCTTCCCAGTAAGCGTTCGTGTAGAACTTTGCATGTTGAATCTCGGTATAAGGCTTTTATTAGATCGACTATTTTATCTGGGACTCCTTTGCACTCAAGTGCTTGTCAAATAGCCTGGTGGTGGAGGGTGTCGAAAGCTTTCTCAAAGTCAATAAATATGCAATATAGGGAGGCGCGCCATTCTACCGACTGCTCGACGATAATACGAGCGATGGGCTCTAAATCCGGCTTGTTCGTTACGCAGACCTGATGAGATTGAGAAGGACAGCCTTGCATGAATGATGTGGGCCAGAACTTTGTTGATCATCGGAAGTAAGGTTATGCCCCTCCAGTTTCTACATTCTGTCAGGTCGCCCTTTTTTGGTAGTTTTATGATAACTAAAACTTATAGGGTGTTCTAAAAGTGACGTGTTTTTCGCGCATATGTCTTTATTTCTTGAATTGTAGAGGGCAGCCATTTACAATCTACACACAGTAATTAAAATTTTATTCGATATACATATAAACAAGTATAAAAACTAAACCGAAAAATTAAAGGTGATCGGTTAGTGACATTATTTGCGTGTATATGACCTAAGTTTTAAACCATAATTGGTAGACTCTTGAAATTTTCACAGAAGGTGTATTACTGGCCACTATAACAATTTCTAATTTTCTTAAGGGTGTTCCGATAGGGACATGTTTTTCACGTATATTACATTATTTTTACATTCAGACTCTTCATATATTCATAGTAAGCGTATTACCATGGCATCCATAACAATTAAAAAAAATAAAGGGTGTTCCGATAGTGACGTGTTTTGCATGTAAATATATGGCCTAACTTTTTAATCATAATAGGTAGACTCTTGAAATTTTCACAGATGGGGTATTACTATAACCCATATAAAAAATACTAAAAATTAAAGCGTTTTCTAGCAATGATGTGATTTTCATGTATAACGTCTTATTTCTTGAACCTTAATAGGTAGATTCTAAAATTTTGTGCAGAAGATGTATTGCCACGGCCGATGTGACTATGTGATGTGTTACTTCGGCCGCTATAACAATTACTGATAATTGAAGGGTATCCATTAGTGACATGTTTTTCACGAATATTATCTTATTTTTTAAACCGCAATGGGTAGGCTCCGGATATTTTTATAGAAAGTGTATTAAAATGGCGGCTATAACAACATTTACTAAAATTTTAAGGGATGTTCTAATAATGATGCAATTTTTGCGAATATGTCTTTAATTTTAAAATTAAAAGGTGCCCCATAAGATGTACAAAATTAACAACAAAATTTTTAAAGTCGTACTAAACATAGTACGGAACCCTATTTGTGTGAGACTAACTCGCACTTGACGGATTTATTTATATTTGAATTCAAGTTTTTAACAAACACAAGGTCTTTTTTATAAAAATGTTTTAACAATTTTTATTTTCAATATTTCGCTACACCATTGGGTAGCATCTTCAGGAAATAAAAATAATAAAAGTTATAAAATTTAAATGATTGAAAAAATTCAAATGAATGAAATATTGTTGTCAATCAATTTAAAAAATTTAACATTTCAATACATTCAAGAAACTAAATTTCAAAAACAAATAAAAATTAAAATAGAAAAATTTTTTAACATATACATATACAGAAAATTTTTAATATTCAAAAACATACAAACATTTTAAGATAAAACACAATAAATTTTCAAATTCATATACATAAATTTAACCGGAAATGTTACAAAAAATTAATGTTACTATTATAAATATTTGATTCAAATTCATGTTATTTTTTATGCACTAAATGCCTATAATTTTGTGCAACATTTTCTGTATCTGCTTTAAAATTTATTCTTTTTTCAATTGGAAATTTAATTATTTGTAGCATTTCTAACATATAACGACGTTTATATTTATTTTCCAAATTTAAAATTGATACAGTTTCAAAGTTAGGATAATGATTACTTTTCGAACAGTGTGAAGATAAAGTTGTTTTTTGCAAACTGATATTGTCTCTGTATCTATGGTCTGATTTATGTCCAGCTATTCTGACTTTCAATTTATTCTTTGTAGTACCTACATAAACTTTATTACAATTCTCTTTGTCATTACCTTTATAAGGTATTTCGTAAACTAAATTAGACATATCTAACTTTTTTAATTTATCTTTTGGTTTGCTAAATAATCTATTTAATGTATTATATGTTTTGTATGCCATCCTATATTTATCTGTATCAAATATTTTTGATTTCTCTAACCGTATCATTTCTTCTATTTGGTTTTCTATTATTTTTATGTTGATTTATTAATCAGTTGAATTAGAAAATTATTTTCGCTTAATATATTTTTTATATTCTTTTTGTGAAACTCCTTGTCACTAATGGTTAGTACATTTTCTATTAAATTTCTGGCTGTATTTATAATTATATGTTTATTTTGTTTAGAAAAATAATTAATAATTCTACCCGAAGCTGGGGGTTTTTGGTACCAATCTATTACTAATTTGTTACCTTTTCTAATTACTAAAGTATCTAAATAAGGAAGTTTTGAATCGCATTCTTTCTCTATTGTAAATTTGATGGATTGGAGAAGCAGGTGATCCCATTGGAAGTCCCTTTTGCTGTATATATATTTACTCATTATATTGAAAATATCTATTAACGTCTATACAAAACTTAAGAATTCTTAAAAATAAGGATTTTTCTTTTTTTTGTAAATTTTTCTATAATATCCCATTTTTCTTCTATTATATTAATTGCTAAGTCCACAGGTATACTTGGAAATAGTGATACTACATCAAATGAAATTAATTTTTCGTCATCTTTTATATGTATATTACCTATTTTATTTTTAAATTCAAGTGATTCCCTAATATTATATCCACGAATGTTCAGTAATCCTTTTTAATATACTCGTCTTAAGATGGAGAATTAACGAAAGAACAAATGGTCGTAAGGGAAAATCTTCTTTGTGAATTTTTGGTAGTCCATATAACCTAGGTGCAGTAGCTATATATTTTTTTTTTTTTTTAAGTTTATTCTTCTCAGCAGTGATAATAATTTTAAGTTTAAAAAGTTCTTCCACTGAATCATTATTGGTCTTCTGTAATTTGTTAGTGTTAGAAAAATGCAACCTTTCTTGCAACCCAAATGCATACAACTATGTTGAAAGTTATAACAGTTTTCAATGTAACTCAAAATTTTTTATTTCCTTTTTCATTATTATATTTTTATATTATTCGATGTAACATTTGAGGTTATACACGACCCGTAGAACGTGTATGTAAAATCTTTGGTTGTTCACCGAATAAAAGAGGCAAGGATTAGAAATGGCAACAGGTGTTGCGTGTATTGATAAATTGGATGGGGAAAACTAAGCCACGTGGTGTATTAAAGTTAAAAGTTAACTCGTTACATTAGACTTGTGGCATGCCGTTAATGAAGAAATACCAACTAAAGAAGCAGATAAAACCAAATGGGAGGTTGACGATTCGAAAGCACTAGCAACAATTACATTAAGTGTCAAACCAAGTGAGTTAATTCATATAAAAAATTGTGATACAGCAAAAAAGGCCTGGACGGTTTTAAGTTCTTTATACCAAGCAGATACTGCCTCACGTAAAGTCAATTTGTTCAAGAGGTTGGTTCGATTTAAGTTCAGCACTAGCCAAAAATTCGCCACACAAATAAATGAATTTAGTTCAATTGTCGACGAACTAAAGAAAATTGATATTATTTTAAACGCAGATCTATTGTCGATTTTGCTGCTTTGTAGTCTACCCAATGAAATGGAAAACTTTGTTATAGCCATAGAAAGCAGAGACAAATTACCTACTTTTGACAACTTAATCTCCAAAATACTTGAAGAAGAGCTACGACAAACTAATAAAAACTACATCCAAAACGAAACAGTATTCGCCGTAAATTCCAATGAAGAAAATAAAAGAAACAAAACATTCAACAGCAACAGCAAAAAGTTCAACAACAACAACAGCAGTAAGTTCAACAACAACAATAATAATAATCACCCCCAAAATCGTTTTACAAAAGATCATGGTAAGAAGCTTTTCGATGTTAGCAACATAATATGTTATCGATGTGGAAGAAAAGGGCATTTTCGCTCACAATGTAAAGGTAATCAAAATACAGATTTTGCATGTGCAGTACATGAGAATGTTAACGACTTAACAGAAAAATTTATTTTAGACAGTGGCGCGACCTCGCATATGTGTGAGAGAAAAGAATACTTTACAAAGTTAACAGAGGCAAAACAAGAAATTGTTCTTGCATCTGGTGAGAGCATAAGTGCAGCAGGGATTGGTGAAGTTAAAATAAAAACAGAATTCTGCAATCTTATTTTACATAATGTTTGGTATGTACCCAAATTACATTCCAATTTTATTTCAATCAACAAAATTCTAAATGCTGGTTACTCTGTTCACTTCCAAAGCAAAAAAGCTCTCATTAAAAGTAAACAAGGCGAAAAAATTTTGTCAGCTGTTTTAAGTGATGAGCTATTTATTGCAAAAGGCCGAACAATTAAAAAAAGTGAAAAATTGAATAATATTAATGAAGAAACTATGGCAGAAAAATGGCATTGTAGATACGGGCATATCAACGTAAATGATTTGAAGAAGTTATCAGCCAAAAACATGGTGAAGGGATTAAATTTCCAAAAGTTTAATAATATTAATTGTGTCACTTGTGCTGTAAACAAAATTACAGTCAAGCCATTCAAAAAGTATTCCGGTATACAAACAAAAGATTTGTTGGAGGTTGTGCATACCGATTTATGCGGGCCGATTGGAGTAAAATCTGTTGGAGGCTCTATATATTTCATGACCTTCATTGACGATTATTCTCGTTATGTATCAGTCCATTTTTTGAAAAACAAAAGTGATGCATTTGAAGCGTTTGTTAATTTTGCTGCGATTGCGGAGAAGCAGACCTGCCGCCAAATTAAAATTGTCAGAAGCGACAATGGGAAAGAATATATTAATTCAAAATTTCAAGAGTATTTTTCCAAAAGAGGGATAGTCCACCAAACGACTGTGAGTTACACCCCGCAACAAATTGCTAAAAGAGCTCATCGAACACTAGTTGAAATGGCTCGTTGTTTATTAGAACAGTCTAAACTACCACAAAGTTTATGGGGCGAAGCTGTCAACACGGCAGTGTATATAAGAAATAGATCACCCACTAATGTCCCTGGTGATGTGACACCTTACCAAAGATGGGCAGGTAAGACACCGTCAGTTTGTCATTTTAAAATATTAGGATGTGATGCGATCGTATTAAATAAAGGTGTAAGGCCAAAAGGCAGCAAGTTCTTGCCAAGAGGTTCTAAAATGAAATTCGTTGGAAACCATTCTCAAACAAAAGGTTATCGTTTCTATAACCCCAACACAAGACAAATTATTATTGCCTGCGACGTAATATTTTTTGAAAATTCGTTTAAAGAAACGCCAGTTTAAACTGATGAAAATGAAGTGTTTTATTGCAACGTTTTTAAACAACAACAACAACATGGAGAAAAAGAAGTTAACACAGTAGTTCAAGATGAGTATTGTGATTCTTAACAGCTTGATAACGGCGAACAGGTGAGTCTATCTACTAATGAATTTGATAACAAAGAAATAGTAAACAAGAGAAAAAGGTCAAGATCTAGCAGTGAATCTGATAGTAAAGATAGTAAAGAAACAGAAAACAAAAGAAAAAGAGGAAGAGCTAAATTAATTAGAACACAACAAAGAGGCAGGCCACGAAAAGTTTATACAGTTGAAAATGATACAGAAATGTTAAATTCTGCAATTGAAAGTCCAAGTACAGTTGACGAAGCGCTAAAATCTGAAAATTCTGCAGAATGGAAAGAAGCAATGCAAAAAGAATATAAATCTTTAATTAAAAACAAAACTTGGCACTTGGTAGATAAACCAAATAATAAAAACATAATTGGGTAAAATTGGTTTTTTGTTGTAAAACGTTCACCAGAGGGAAATATTGAAAAATACAAGGCAAGGTTAGTTGCACATGGATGTTCACAAAAGTACAACGTCGATTATAGTGAAACATTCGCGCCTGTAGTGAGACATTCTACAATAAGACTATTTTTAGCATTATCTGCTAGACATAAACTGTTGGTGAATCATATAGATATAGAAGCCGCTTATTTAAACGGAGATTTGTCAGATGACGTTTTTATGATGCAGCCAAAATTTTTTGAAGATAAAGAGCATCCGGATAAGGTATGCAAGCTTAATAAAGCTCTCTACGGCTTAAAACAAGCTGGTAGAGAATGGAACAGAAAGGTGAAGGACATATTAATTGAAATGGGGTTTGAACGTTGTAAATCTGACACATGAGTGTATGTAAAACGCAACAATAACGAATTATGTTTAATCGCAATTTATGTTGATGACATGCTATTGGCATGTTCTACTGAACAAGAAATGCAAAATGTTATAAGCAATTTAAATAAGAAAGTTAAAGCAATTGATAAAGGCCCTGTTTCTTTTTATTTGGGTATGGAAATCAATCGAAATGGTCTTAGAGGTGACATTTCCATACATCAAAAACGTTACACTGAAGATTTGCTTGAGCAATGGGGTATGTCAAATTGCAAACCTGCCGCCACTCTGTTGCCAAGTGGTACAGTTATAGAAAAATGTAAAAATAAATGCGAAAATTTGGAGACAACAAAATATCAAAGTCTGATTGGATCGTTAATGTATTTATCGGTTATATCTCGACCGGATTTGACACACGTAGTATCGAAACTATCGCAATTCAATACACATCCACATAAAGAACATTTCGAAGCTGTTAAGCATATTCTCCGATATCTTAAGAAATATCCTGAAGCAAAAATTTTGAAATGTTTTCGGACTCAGACTGGGCAAGTGATTATTCTGATAGGAAATCCTACTCAGGCTTCGTAGCATTTATGGCAGGTGGTCCTATCGCATGGGAGTCGCGAAAGCAAGCAGTGGTTGCTCTTAGTACTATGGAAGCCGAGTACATAGCTTTGTGCCAGGGTACAAAAGAAGCCGTTTTCTTCACATGTCTACTTAAAGAGATGGGATTCGAAGACGACATCGCATTTCCTACTCCGATTTTTTGTGACAATCAGCGCGCAATATTTACAGTGAAAAATCCAACAGTGCATAAGAAAAGCAAGCACATTGATATCCGGTATCACTATATTAGGGCAAAATACGAAGACAATGAAGTAGATGTAAAATACATTACAACAATTGATAATGCAGCCGACATTTTAACAAAAATTTTAGCTAAGCAGAAGCATTTATATTGTTGTAACTTACTTAAATTAACATTGTAATTTTTTTTAATTTTAATATTGTATTTTAAACTCTCATTTGGTTTAAGGGGGAGTTTGTTAGAAAAATGCAACCTTTCTTGCAACCTAAATGCATACTATGTTGAAAGTTATAACAGTTTTCAATGTAACTCTAAATTTTTTATTTCCTTTTTCATTATTATATTTTTATATTATTCGATGTAACATCACTTTTATATACTGAATTAAACTTATGTATTTTATAAATTGAACAAATTGTTTTATGCCTTTTTTTTCAATTATATTCGTCAACCGGAAAAAGTAAGTTTTCACTACGTAAAGAATTTTCAACAGTAAGTAGGATACTCAGTTATATTTTGTAATATCTTTTACAATATTATTAATTCTTGTTTCATAATCCTTTTTATTTAATGCTACAGTAGTGTGACGTTTATCTGCCTTTAAAATGAGAATCTCATTATTCCTTTTTAAAAATTTTTCTGCTTCTTTAACTTTATCCAAAACAAACCTATCTCTATTTGTTAATTTCATTTTGTTTAAATGATTATCTATAATTCTGGTTAATTTTGTTCGGGCTATTTCTTGCTCTTCCTTTCTTTGAAGTGTCTGTATAAAATCTTCTCGATCTGTAATCATCTTTAAAATCGGAAATTTTTCTTTTTTAGTGGGTAAAGCGTGTTTATGTCCTAATGAAAGAATCCATTTTACGTCTGTTGGAATATCAAAGTCAGTCTTATTAACAAAACAATTTTTGTTAAATTGAACCCCAAATTCCTTTTTTTGTATATCATATAAGTTATTAAATTTCTTAACGTGTGTCTTTGTTACCTTTTCTCTTAAAGAATCTGTCAATTTATCTTCATACCATAAAAATTCTTCCATTTCTTCTTCTGTTAAAAATTTACTTAAATTTCTTTTAATCACTATTATCTCACTTTGAAAATGTTTCAATATTTCGTGTTTTTCTTTTAAAGATAATTTTAAAATTTTGTTGTGCAAGTCTTGCGTATATGTTTTAATTATTTGTTATATTGTGGTCACTTTTTTCATGTTAAATATATTTAAAACATTCTTGGTTGAATTTGAAATAAATTTTGAAGTTATGCCACTATTTCTGAATCGAATAAGAAACGTTATTGCTGCTTTTGTTTTTATGATCTTCTCCCTTACTGATTTGAATCTGTTGATCCATCTCGAAACTTCTTGATTCTTCTTAAACCTTCTGTACATCACTTTATTTTTGCGTGCTCTTTTTAATATTAAATAATTATTGTAGTTTTTGACCTTTTTTTAGGGTTCCGTACCCAGAGGTTAAAACGTAACCCTATTGTTTTCGCTACAATGTCTGTCCGTCTGTCAGCTCCTTTTATCTCTGGAATTTTAATAGGTAGACTCTTGAAATTTTCACAGATGACGTATAGCTGTTGCCGCTATAGCAACAAATACTAAAACTTATAGGGTGTTCCGATACAGAGGTGTTATTCAAGTATGTGTTATTATTTCTTTAACTGTATGAGGCATAGATTAAAGATGTACAAACAGTAATTAAAATTTAGTTCGCTATATAAACCAGTATGAAAAACTAAACCTAAAAATGAAAGGGTGTTCCGATAGTGTTGTGATTTGCATGTATAAGGCCTAAGTTTTCAACCATAATAACGAGTGATTTTTTAAGAGCTTGAGAACTTTTTTTTTAAAAAAAACGCATAAAATTTGCAAAATCTCATCGGTTCTTTATTTGAAACGTTAGATTGGTCCATGACATTTACTTTTTGAAGATAATTTCATTTAAATGTTGACCGCGGCTGCGTCTTAGGTGGTCCATTCGGAAAGTCCAATTTTGGGCAACTTTTTCGAGCATTTCGGCCGGAATAGCCCGAATTTCTTCGGAAATGTTGTCTTCCAAAGCTGGAATAGTTGCTGGCTTATTTCTGTAGACTTTAGACTTGACGTAGCCCCACAAAAAATAGTCTAAAGGCGTCAAATCGCATGATCTTGGTGGCCAACTTACCGGTCCATTTCTTGAGATGAATTGTTCTCCGAAGTTTTCCCTCAAAATGGCCATAGAATCGCGAGCTGTGTGGCATGTAGCGCCATCTTGTTGAAACCACATGTCAACCAAGTTCAGTTGTTCCATTTTTGGCAACAAAAAGTTTGTTAGCATCGAACGATAGCGATCGCCATTCACCGTAACGTTGCGTCCAACAGCATCTTTGAAAAAATACGGTCCAATGATTCCACCAGCGTACAAACCACACCAAACAGTGCATTTTTCGGGATGCATGGGCAGTTCTTGAACGGCTTCTGGTTGCTCTTCACTCCAAATGCGGCAATTTTGCTTATTTACGTAGCCATTCAACCAGAAATGAGCCTCATCGCTGAACAAAATTTGTCACATTTGAACATTTCGAACCGAACACTGATTTTGGTAATAAAATTCAATGATTTGCAAGCGTTGCTCGTTAGTAAGTCTATTCATGATGAAATGTCAAAGCATACTGAGCATCTTTCTCTTTGGCACCATGTCTGAAATCTCACGTGATCTGTCAAATACTAATGCATGAAAATCCTAACCCCAAAAAAATCACCCATTAGGTAGATGCTTGAAATTTTCGCATAAGGTGTACACCTGTGGCCGCTATAGTATCAAATACTAAAATTTATAGGGTGTTCCGATAGAGAGATGTTATTCACGAATATGTGCTTATTTCTCGAACTGTAGGAGGAATACACTAAAAATCTGCAAGCAGTACGTAAAACTTAGTTCGCTATATAAACAAGTCTAAAAAAATAAACCTAAAAATTAAAGGGTGTTCCGATAGTGACGTGGTTTGCGTGTATATGGCCTAAGTTTTGAACTTTAACAGTTAGACTCTTGAAATCTTCGCAGGAGCTGTATAACTATGGCCTCTATAGCAACGAATACTAAAACATAATAGGCAGACTTTTGAATTTTGCCCAGATGGTGTATTACTATGGCTGCTTTAGCAACGAATACTAAAACTTATATATATATTTATATATATATATATATATATATATATATATATATATATATATATATATATATATATATATATATATATAAATATAAATAAAATATAAATATATATATATATATATATATAATATATAAATATTATATATATATATATATATATATATATATATATATATATATATATATATATATATATATATATATATATATATATATATATATATTGTGACGACCAAAAGTCGGAGTACTTGTTTTTGGGCCACATGAATTAATTTCAACTTATTTTTATATACACATTGCCCCTCCTAAAGGAACATTTATTTTTTTATCATTTACCTTAAAAAAACATTGTTATTAAAATGAATTTCATACATTTTATTTTGAATCAATCCTGAATTACATTTATTTATTATTGAATAAAATAAATAAAAAATAAAAAGTTGCAATGTAATTTTTTTTTAAACAAAGAATAGCCGTTAAAAAGCGCCACCTAACGACACGTAGAAGATGCACCTATGCTAAAACATACCATTAAACACAACTCTAAACAGTCACAAGCAACTAATGTTATGAGTATGGGTGTGTATGTGTGCCTACAGAAAGATATAAAAGCAGTACAATTGAATATTTTTAGTTAGTTAGCCACGGGCAAGACGTCTTTTAAGTAAGTTAGAATTTTATTCAACTTAATTAAAACAGTCTTGGGAAATAGGTACAGCTCAGTTAATCAAAGTCAGAATTTTATTCGACTTCACATTAATTGAGGGCTACCTAAGGTTTTGAGGAAAGCGAGTTCTGTTGCTGCTTCGCCTGGTCAGAATTTTATTCGTCTAGGTGAGGTAGGTCAGAGCAGAGTCGCTCTTTGTTCAGCTAGGCCAGAATTTTATTCGCCCTAGTTGGACAGGATAGACCGCGACGTACAAAGGGCTAAAACCAGTCGAGACGTGGAAGTGTTGACTCAGAATATTATTCGTGCCAACAGAAACTAGTCGAAATTGGTGGACAGAATCTTATTCGCTCCAGTGTGAGAGGCAGCCGGCTAGCCGTCGGTGAGAGTAAGTGTCGGTCTGCGAGAACTCGTGTGGGTCGCGAAACGGTAGAATGGTTGCTGGCGCGCTCAGTAGTATAGTGAATAGTAATTTTAAGCTAAATTTAAGAGCTAACGTAAATAAAATTTTATAACGTTTATTATTTAAAGAGAAAAGTGTCACTCGTGTTTTACTTTATTGAGAACAGAAAATTTTGTAACGAACCCTGGACGTCGCGAGCTCTATCCCAGCGTACAGTGAAAACACGTCGTTACAATGGCGCCCGAGCAGGGACAGTGTTAGACTTTCCCAAAAAAAAAAAAAAAAAATACATATAAAAATATTCAGTTAATCAAACGCGAGTGGAAAGATAAAAAAAAACAAATATGTTGAAATCATCCTGGGCTTATTCTCTTAAACGAGACGACTTAATATCGTACCTACATGAATTCCAACTGGATACAACGGGCATCGTCGATGAACTAAGAAGACGTTGGGCTAAGTTCCTAGCTGGTGAACATGATGAGGACCACGCAAAACGATTAATAAATATCCAATCAAGATACGAAACCACCGGTTCTTTGTTAAATGTGGCAGGACAACCTATCAATCCCATGTCAAAGTCACCAGCAAAAGAAGAAACAGAACGTGAAACTCGTGCAGATCCAGAAATGAATGCACTCAGAATCAGCATTATCGACACAGTACGAAAGTGGGGTTTGCGATACAATAGGATACGTGACCCGCTTGAATTTGTGGAGCGGATAGAGGAACTGTCACAAATGTATTGTGTGTCACTAAACCATTTACCACAAATTATACCAGAATTTTTCAGCGACCGCGCACTAGTTTGGTTTCGAAACACTAACAAATCTTGGTCTCCATGGGTCGCCTTCAAGAGAGACTTTTGCCAGTTCTTTCTGCCACCAAGATACTACGAAAGGTTAGAAGACGAGATACAAAAACGAAGGCAAGGAATACGAGAACCCTTTAAAGATTACGTGCTAGCCCTACAGAACTTGATGCGGCATGCAGAATTAAATGAAGAACAAAAATTGGGGAGAATTTTTAGCAAAGCACAGTCAGATTTCAAATGGTACATCCGACGCAAGGATTTAACTTCACTAACCGAACTGATTTCACTCGCAGAAGATTTAGAAAGCATAAAAGACTCATTTCCCCATGACAGTGATCAACATCCCATGACATCACAATCCGATAAAGCCAGTAATATGCAGCGCGACACCTGCAAGTCATGTGGAGCCGAAGGTCATCGAAGGGATAAGTGCCCAAATAATTCTCATCGTGCGGGAAACGCAAGCGGAGGGCGGCAGAACTGAGGCTCGCTGTACCTCCAAAAAAACAACCCTCGGTAAATCAAACTAGATTGAATTGTGAAGCAACACGTTTAACAGCAACCATAGTAATAGAAGGAGAAGTAATAACCGCTACTATTGACTCAGGTGCGTCCCGAAATTTTACTAAACCATCTCTATTGTCCAAACTAAAGGCCACTCCAAAAACTATAAAAGAGGATCTGGAAATAACCATAGCCGATGGAACAATCAGACGACTCACTCAAAGTGTCCAATACACTGTTACTTTCGGAACCAAAACTAGGAAGTGCACTTTCCTGATTATGCCAGACTGTTGTGAAGAGATGCTATTGGGTTTTGAGTTTCTACGTAATTTCGAAGCCACCATCAGCTGCGCAGGGTTGGTCACCGATTGCAAAAACTCAAATACAAAGATTAAATATTCAGCCTCAGCCAAGTCCATCTCAAATCAGAGAACTAGCACACCAAAGGTCACAGGACACCGTACTATAACTGATCACGGTCCAGACGAACAAAATAAAATAAAAACATTTCTAAAAACCGAATTATCAAAATTTAATTTAATAACTGGATTATCAAATATTGCTACTCATAAGATAATAATGAATGGTGATCGCCCAATCAAACTCCGTTATGCCCAAAGGAATCCTGCCATGCAAGCCATTATAGATTCCGAAGTCAACAAGCTGATTAAGAAAGGGTTTATAGAACCATCCAACAGTCCGTATAGTTTTCCTGTAACCCTGGCGAAGAAGAAGAATGGCACCTGGAGAATGTGTATGGATTTCAGACAACTAAACCAAAGGTCGGTACCCGATGCATACCCATTACCTAGAATAGATACCATTTTGAATAGGTTACGCAATGCCACCTACGTAAGTAGTCTCGACCTGAAGGATGGGTATTGGCAAATTCCAATAGAGGAAAGTAGCAAAAAGTACACCGCTTTCGCCGTTACAGGAAGAGGGTTGTACCAATGGCGAGTCATGCCATTCGGATTACACTCTGTCCCAGCTACCTTTCAAAGAGCCTTAGTCAGTGTTATCGGACCCGATATGGAACCACATGTCTTTGCTTACCTGGACGATATTATCGTAATCGGAAAAACTTTAGAGGAACATCTGAATATTTTAAGGGAGGTTTTTCGGCGTCTACGTGCCGCCAATTTAAGGATAAACCCGGAGAAATGTGAATTTTTCAAACAAGAAACAAAATATCTCGGCCATATTGTGAGTGGCGAGGGAATAAAAACCGACCCTGAAAAGGTGGCGGCTATTAAAGAAATACCTCCGCCGTGTAATGTTAAGGACGTACGTCGTTTTTTAGGAATGGTGTCATGGTATCGGAGATTTGTGTCCGATTTCGCCACTATCTCGCGGCCTCTAACGAATCTACTAAAAAAGGGGAAACATTGGCATTGGGGAAGAGAACAACAGACGGCATTTGAACATTTGAAGAAAAAATTGACTGAAGCTCCTGTTTTGGAGTGCCCGGATTTCAATGTAACTTTCACATTACAGACGGATGCCAGTGACTTGGGGCTAGGGGTAGTGCTGACGCAGGAACTCGAAGGATCAGAGCGAGTCATAGCATACGCAAGTAGACACCTAAGTAAAGCAGAACAGAATTATTCCACCACCGAGAAGGACTGTCTAGCCATCATATGGGGAGTCCGAAAGATGAGGCCCTATTTGGAAGGATACCAGTTCATCATAATGACTGATCACTTGGCTTTAAAATGGCTTAACTCAATAGAAAACCCAACAGGACGTTTAGCCAGATGGGCATTAGAGCTACAACAATATAACTACACTATAAAATATCGGAAAGGAAAGCAGAATATTGTAGCTGACGCCCTATCACGGCAACCACGTGCAACCGCAAATGTGACCAATACTTCTACGGCATCCGAAGTATGCCCATGTTTGGAGAAGCGGAAGAAAGAGATTATGGAACGTCCAGAAAAGTACCCAGATTATAGTGAAATAAACGGTCAGCTATATCGGCATTTTTCTCGGCAATCACACGGGGACGATCCAAATCCCTGGAAATTATGTGTTCCTACTCCACTACGACAACGAGTGTTAAAAGAGAATCATGACAGTGTAACAGCCGGCCATCTTGGTATCAGGAAAACAAGCAATAGAATCGCCACACGCTATTATTGGCCAGGAATGTTTCGAGATATCAGTAGATATGTGCGTAAATGTGAATCCTGCCAGAGGCATAAGATCACACAACAACGACCTGCGGGTGAAATGCTGACACGTATTCCCGAGGAACCATGGGCAACAATCTGCGCCAATCTCGCACAAAACAAGGCTCTACAATGTTACTTGTTTTTTTTTTTTTTTTTTTGATAGATTCTCGAAATGGAACGAACTTATACCACTACGTAAGGCTACATCGGAAAGTCTGATAAAGGCATTCCGGGATCAAATTTTTGCACGATATGGGGTGCCTAAGATAATAACCGACAACGGTACTCAATTTACTTCTCGTATTTTAAAAGATTTTTATCAGAGTTGGGTATTCATCATCAACTTACGGCCCCATATACACCCCAAGAGAACCCAACGGAACGCGCTAACTGCACTATTAAAACCATGATCGCACAATTTTCTGACAATCAGCACAATAAGTAGGATGAATTCATACCGGAATTAATGCTGGCCATAAACACAAGCGAATCAGAAACGATAGGGTATTCTCCCGTGTTCCTTACACAGGGACGGGAACCTCGTCTGCCAAAAATGCTATTCGATGAAGTCACAGTTGGGTCAGGAGTCGAGACCCTCCCTCCCTCCCAGAAAACGGGCGGAGGAAATGAAGCAAATTTTCGATATCGTCAGAAGAAACATATCCAACGCTGCGACCGAACAACAACGTTACTATAATTTGGAAATGAAAACCAAAAATTGGCGAGTTGGTACTTACTAGACAATATCCGTTATCTAAAGCAAACAAAAATTTTGTAGCCAAACTAGCTCCGAAATTTGGAGGCCCATACTCAGTATCTGGCTATATTTTCCCCGTTATTGTCAAATTAAAAAATCAAACAAATAACGAATTACGAACAGCACATATCGGCGATTTAAAACCATTTTTTCATTGATAAAAATTTATTTCTATTTATTATTTATATATTTCTTTGTCTCTGGCTAATACCTTTTGTTTTTATTTTTTTTTTTTTTTTTCTTCTTCCAGAAAGGGGAGGCAATGTGACGACCAAAAGTCGGAGTACTTGTTTTTGGGCCACATGAATTAATTTCAACTTATTTTTATATATGTACACATTGCCCCTCCTAAAGGAACATTTATTTTTTTATCATTTATTTCATCTTAAAAAAAAACATTGTTATTAAAATGAATTTCATACATTTTATTTTGAATCAATCCTGAATTACATTTATTTATTATTGAATAAAATACTTTAAGTTGCAATGTAATTTTTTTTTTTAAACAAAGAATAGCCGTTAAGAAGCGCCACTTAACGACACGTAGAAGATGCACCTATGCTAAAACATACCATTAAACACAACTCTAAACAGTCACAAGCAACTAATGTTTATGAGTATGGGTGTGTATGTGTGCCTACAGAAAGATATAAAAGCAGTACAATTGAATATTTTTAGTTAGTTAGCCACGGGCAAGCGACCGGGCAAGACGTCTTTTAAGTAAGTTAGAATTTTATTTAACTTAATTAAAACAGTCTTGGGAAATAGGTACAGCTCAGTTAATCAAAGTCAGAATCTGGTCAGAATTTTATTCGTCAAGGTGAGGTAGGTCAGAGCAGAGTCGCTCTTTGTTCAGCTAGGCCAGAATTTTATTCGCCCTAGTTGGACAGGATAGACCGCGACGTACAAAGGGCTAAAACCAGTTGAGACGTGGAAGTGTTGACTCAGAATATTATTCGTGCCAACAGAAACTAGTCGAAATTGGTGGACAGGCCAACTGTTCTATTCAGGCTGGACCAGAATCTTATTCGCTCCAGTGTGAGAGGCAGCCGGCTAGCCGTCGGTGAGAGTAAGTGTCGGTCTGCGAGAACTCGTGTGGGTCGCGAAACGGCTGGCGCAACCATATATAATATAATATATATATATATATATATATATATATATATATATATATATATATATATATATATATATATATAATATATATATATATATATATATATATATATATATATAATATATATATATATATATATATATATATATATATATATTTATATATATATTTATTCCTGTGGTTCCAGTGTGGAACAAAGGGCCAGTGCGATCAATCGTGTGCCATCAGCATCACTTCCGGCCAAGTTGCTCCTACTAAGCCTGCTTCCGCTTCTATTTGTCTCCTCCATGTATTAGCAGGTCTGTCCTTCTCCTGCTACCTTGAGGATTCCACGATACTGCCACTTCTATTTCCTCTCCGCTAGTTGCACACGGATGGGAATCTCCGCTGTTCTTGTCCATAATTCTGTATTTGATATTACGTTCGGCCAAAACATCCTCATTATTTTTATCAGAGACCGTTTTATGAACACCTGTAGAGCCTGTAAATCGTTCGTCGAGTTGTTCCATGACTCAGAACCATATAGAAGTACTGATCGTACATTTGAGGAGAAAAGGTGGAGCTTGGTTTTTAAGTGGATTTGGGGAGATTTCCACACCTTTTATAGCGCTCCGAAAGCTTGGTTGGCCTTGTTGTTCCGTTGTAATATCTTCACGTGAACCACCTGTAGATGATATAATGCTGCCCATGTACGTGACGCATTGTACGTCTTCGAGTTCGATATTGTTTATTGTAAACTTCGAGGTGTTGGAGGTGTTTAGGCGTAGGACCTTGGTCTTTACGATGTTGATACGTAGACCAGCGTTAATCGCAATTCTTTGTACTTCCTCCAGTTCCATATCCGAGAAACTATGGGCGAGCAGACATATACATCAGCTTAATCGAGGTCTTCGAGACGTCCATACATGCCCCATGTGATGCCTCTTCTTGAGCGGATTGCTTGTAACATTATAACGTCGAGCACTATGTTGAACAGCAGCGGAGAAAGAACACAGCCTTGGCGTACTCCTGTGTTTACACTAAGATTCCTTCCCAGTAAGCGTTCGTGTAGAACTTTGCATGTTGAATCTCGGTATAAGGCTTTTATTAGATCGACTATTTTATCTGGGACTCCTTTGCACTCAAGTGCTTGTCAAATAGCCTGGTGGTGGAGGGTGTCGAAAGCTTTCTCAAAGTCAATAAATATGCAATATAGGGAGGCGCGCCATTCTACCGACTGCTCGACGATAATACGAGCGATGGGCTCTAAATCCGGCTTGTTCGTTACGCAGACCTGATGAGATTGAGAAGGACAGCCTTGCATGAATGATGTGGGCCAGAACTTTGTTGATCATCGGAAGTAAGGTTATGCCCCTCCAGTTTCTACATTCTGTCAGGTCGCCCTTTTTTGGTAGTTTTATGATAACTAAAACTTATAGGGTGTTCTAAAAGTGACGTGTTTTTCGCGCATATGTCTTTAGTTCTTGAATTGTAGAGGGCAGCCATTTACAATCTACACACAGTAATTAAAATTTTATTCGATATACATATAAACAAGTATAAAAACTAAACCGAAAAATTAAAGGTGATTGGTTAGTGACATTATTTGCGTGTATATGACCTAAGTTTTAAACCATAATTGGTAGACTCTTGAAATTTTCACAGAAGGTGTATTACTGGCCACTATAACAATTTCTAATTTTCTTAAGGGTGTTCCGATAGGGACATGTTTTTCACGTATATTACATTATTTTTACATTCAGACTCTTCATATATTCATAGTAAGCGTATTACCATGGCATCCATAACAATTAAAAAAAATAAAGGGTGTTCCGATAGTGACGTGTTTTGCATGTAAATATATGGCCTAACTTTTTAATCATAATAGGTAGACTCCTGAAATTTTCACAGATGGGGTATTACTATAACCCATATAAAAAATACTAAAAATTAAAGCGTTTTCTAGCAATGATGTGATTTTCATGTATAACGTCTTATTTCTTGAACCTTAATAGGTAGATTCTAAAATTTTGTGCAGAAGATGTATTGCCACGGCCGATGTGACTATGTGATGTGTTACTTCGGCCGCTATAACAATTACTGATAATTGAAGGGTATCCATTAGTGACATGTTTTTCACGAATATTATCTTATTTTTTAAACCGCAATGGGTAGGCTCCGGATATTTTTATAGAAAGTGTATTAAAATGGCGGCTATAACAACATTTACTAAAATTTTAAGGGATGTTCTAATAATGATGCAATTTTTGCGAATATGTCTTTAATTTTAAAATTAAAATGTGCCCCATAAGATGTACAAAATTAACAACAAAATTTTTAAAGTCGTACTAAACATAGTACGGAACCCTATTTGTGTGAGACTAACGGATTTATTTATATTTGAATTCTATTTTTTAACAAACACAAGGTCTTTTTTATAAAAATGTTTTAACAATTTTTATTTTCAATATTTCGCTACACCATTGGGTAGCATCTTCAGGAAATAAAAATAATAAAAGTTATAAAATTTAAATGATTGAAAAAATTCAAATGAATGAAATATTGTTGTCAATCAATTTAAAAAATTTAACATTTCAATACATTCAAGAAACTAAATTTCAAAAACAAATAAAAATTAAAATAGAAAAATTTTTTAACATATACATATACAGAAAATTTTTAATATTCAAAAACATACAAACATTTTAAGATAAAACACAATAAATTTTCAAATTCATATACATAAATTTAACCGGAAATGTTACAAAAAATTAATGTTACTATTATAAATATTTGATTCAAATTCATGTTATTTTTTATGCACTAAATGCCTATAATTTTGTGCAACATTTTCTGTATCTGCTTTAAAATTTATTCTTTTTTCAATTGGAAATTTAATTATTTGTAGCATTTCTAACATATAACGACGTTTATATTTATTTTCCAAATTTAAAATTGATACAGTTTCAAAGTTAGGATAATGATTACTTTTCGAACAGTGTGAAGATAAAGTTGTTTTTTGCAAACTGATATTGTCTCTGTATCTATGGTCTGATTTATGTCCAGCTATTCTGACTTTCAATTTATTCTTTGTAGTACCTACATAAACTTTATTATAATTCTCTTTGTCATTACCTTTACAAGGTATTTTGTAAACTAAATTAGACATATCTAATAAATAAAAAATTTTTATCTTTTGGTTTGCTAAATAATCTATTTAATGTATTATGTATATGTTTTGTATGCCATCCTATATATATCTGTATCAAATATTTTTGATTTTTCTAACCGTTCTGATAAATCTGGTACATAAGTAATTAATTTATAAATTTAAGCTTGTTAAAAAATAGAATTCAAATATAAAAAAGGTCAAAAACTGCAATAATTATTTAATATTTATTTTAAATTTAATTAAAAAAAAATTAAATACACACATACATGTGTGTACATATATTTTGTGAAATTATATCAAAACTTTCAATATGAATGAACGTCAGAGCACACATTTAATCATGTATGGGAAACTGTGGCAGCATGGCGTATGTATCCTAATCCCACAAGACCGCCATCATTTGGACCGATGTTGTCGAACAAAATGTGGTTTGTAGTATCTTGCATACACATCGACTGGTGCAAATAAAACGATTGTATAAACGTGTTTCAACAGCGAACCTTCAACCACAAACCCAAGCATGCGAACAATGATCCTTAAAAATATTGCTACAGAAACTGGAATCTGTAAGTATGCAACTGTTACTTTCAATATTAACATGAAAGCGGGGAAAATTCGCCAGTCTTGTGTGATTGGTCATATTACTTCCGTAGTAAAGGATATGGACGAAACCACTGCTAAAGCACCAATGATGAAGCACCAAAAGTTGCTGCCTGGACGATATAACAGAAAGTGCACGAAAACATTTAAATGAAATAAGAGCGCAGGCCACCAACATACGAGTATATGGACATTTATAATTAAAAGTTTGCATGATATTTTTCAATATACATATATAAAATAAAGTTTTCGATATTAAACAAAACGGAGTCTATATTTAAATTCAGGGCGGCAAATATCCAATTAGGGCAACATTCAGTTCATCAAGTTTTAAACCATGTTATTTGATTTCATACAACCGGAGTGCAGATTTGCATTCAGCGGCCAAAATAAGCTATAAGACAACATTTAGTTCATCCAGTCCAAAATCATGTATGTATACTTGTGTTATTTAATATAAATAAATAAATAAATTTATTTAAAAAAATATTTTTTTAAATTCAATCCTCCATTGCATTCTTTTTCGTAAACAAATGAACACAGCATTGCCATACTTTTTGTTATATTCTTTTGTTAAGTAACCGTATGATGGTGAAACCCAAATCAGTAACCGTCGCACAGAGGTGTATTTTCCCAATCTAGCCGGACATTAGGCCAAAAATTTATTTTGAGAAATGTAAAAATTTAAGTAAGCATCTCGACAGACAACAAAATTCTGCATCGTGTAGTGAAGGTCTCAAGGCGTTTGCTTGAGATTTGTTGTTTTGGGACACTGTTAAAGTAAGAGTAAATCGCATACGTTTTTATTAGCTTTAAACGATTTTGAGAGGTTTGCAATATATTTTTTGCTGGCTAAACGAATAAAGATTTTGTATTGATTTTTTTTTCTGTGAAAGGGTTTATTAGTAGCTACATATGTTAATTTTTAGAAAAAAATTTTTTTTTAATTTTTAATGATAAAAAAATTCGTTCAAAATTAAAAAAAGGTTTTTTTTTGTAAAATTTTTGGTCAAAAAAAAGTGAAAAGCTTTTTAAGAGTGATCTCCATCGCGATCCTAAAAATGTTTTATATCACTACAAAAATCACGATCTCTTCTTTTATGCTGTAAAAAAAACGTTGCGCATATTTACGCCATTTTTTGGCGATTTTTCGAAAATTTTACCTTTTTATGTTTTTTCTTATCTTGGATAGGTAAATACGAGTAATAAACCCTTGTATATTCATAAAATGTTTTGGTTTTTAATAACTAAAGGTAGATGTTTTTTATTTTAATCATTACATCTACCACTGTTATTACCTGTACAAAAACACTTTTAATATAAAATGGGATATAGACGTAGATGCCCTTTCTTTCGGACTATCTACTTTACACGCCAGAATTCGCCTATTTGAGAGCATATTACACCTGTCATATAAACTGACAGTGAAAAAATGGCAAATAAAATCTGATGCGGACAAAGCCCTTGTTAACGCGAGGAAAAAAAATATCCAAAAAAATTTAGAAGTGAATTAGGGCTAATTGTGGGAATTAGGGCTAAAAGTGGGTGTACCGAAAGCTGGATTTGGAAACACCAACGATGGTAACACTAGCAGAAGATTTTTTTCCAATTCTGAATTATACAGGTAGAATTTTGCTAGAGAGTTTTCAAGGGTTCAGTGTAACATAGATATTATTAATAGGCTTTTGCTAAGTTCTGACCCTTTCTTTACTAGAAAGGGTCCTAAAAAGGTCATTACCTTTTACGAAAGAAGCAATTTCTTTCATGCTTCCACCTGTACTTAGCGCTGAAAAGGATTTAGATTCAAAGAGGTCTTTGAAGAATCAGACGAAGAAGAACCATGGCACTCATCATCATATTAGTGCAAAGGAGAAGTTGTTTTAAATAAATAAATTGTTATAATTTTAAATAAAATTTATCGTTACAATCATAAATAAGTTATTACTATGAATAAATTAATTATTTTCCGATAAATAAAATTCTATTAAGTAACAAATTACAAAAATATTTTTTTAAATAATATTATTGGGAGGCGGGGATTGGTTAGGCATTAGAAAGCTTAAAAATTAATATTTTTAGGAAATTAGCAAAAAAAAATTTTTTTTCACAGGGACGTTTTGGTGGTGGGATTGGAGAAAATCCTCCCCATGCCCATAAAAATGAATGTTTATGGTTTTAAGAAGTTTGTGATGTATTTCTTTTAATAATTGCATTATTTTTTCAAATAATTTTTTATTTCACCGCCCACAAAAGGGGGCGGGGCTAAAAATGTCAGTTAAGAATCTCTTGAGTTCAACTTTAAGTTTTTGAACATTCTTTGACCTTAAAAGTTGTAATTGTTAAACAAAATGACGGGAAAATGAAAAAAAAAACTTGCATTTTTCAGAGGTAGGATTAGTTCTTCCAAGGGGAACTTTTTTCTCTTTGATCCGATTTTTTTATAGCATTGACAGCCTGTGACCATAACAGATTTGTCTGCAAAGTTTCATTGACCTAGGGGCACTCAGTACATTTTTAGAGCCAATATAAGCTAAAAAAAAGTAATGTCCGGCTAGATTGGCAAAATACCCCTATGTGCGTCGGTTATAGAGTGTCTGTTAACCAAACCGACAGTTAGTTAATTTTCCATTGTGAAAAAGGTTGTTAATTTTGTTTTTTTTTTTTTAACTGATATTAGGTGAAAGCACTGCAGCAAATGCCGAGGCAATTAAATTGATGGCAGATGCAATCAAAACAAAAGGAGAAGGTTTAAAAGCTGCTGCTGAAGCGTTTAAACAACTTGCAAATTCCCTCAACCGTTTGTAAGTAATCCTGTAGTCAATTAATTCCTTTTTTTCCTTTTTCCTATTAGAAATTATGTATGAATTTGTTTTTTTTAATACTTTAAAAAAATTTAATTTAAGATTTTATTTTTTTAGTATATTCCGTTTATTTATTTTATATTTTTTAGTTTTTAAGAAAAATATTACTTTTTTATGTTTAATCTTTTTGTGTTTTATAAAACTTTTTATTATATGTAAATATTTTTTGTTTGTTTTTTATGCATTTTTTATTATGTGTATATAATTATATTTCTTGTTTCCATTTTCTAACTAAAATATTTACTTGCTTTTTCTTGTGTATATAAAATGTTACTAGCTTTAACATTTAATGTTATTTTGAAACTAAAAAGACTGAATTCATTATTTACATACATATGTATTTAAAAAAAAGTTTCTAGTTTTAACATTTAATGTTGTTTTTTTAAGACCAAATTTATTAAATAAAAAAGACTGAATTTATTATTTGTTTTGAACACTAATGAAATAAAACGAAAATATTTGAATTATATATATTTCTCTTGTTTTTATTTATAGGGGTTACGTAAAAAATTGTCTATTGCGCGATCTTGGACCCTTTTAGCAGTTGACGCACCATCCGTCTTTTGTGTTGAAGAAAAACACTTCAACACAAAAAACTGTTTTGAGACAAGTCACTCTAGTCACTTTTTGCACTCTAGGCAAAAAATGGGGACCTGTGCCATAATTCCGCAAATGGGGGATGATGTGCCAAGGTCTTGGCTACATTTTGGCATCATTGCTTTTTCTCAGACCAGTTACTGTTTCGAACTAAATTTTCGAAAAACTGTTTTGAGACAAGTCAATTAAGTCACTTTTTCCCTTACAGATTTTTGTGGCAGAATTATATTTTTTGGCCTATAATTGTTAAGTCTCGAGTTTCTAACATAATATGGTTTTGCGATATTTGATCAATTTGTATTTGTATTTCTAAAATACGTTTTACAATAATAGAAATACGTTTACGAGTTTTCGCATTATTTTTGATTTTATTGTGTTTGCTTCTTTTTTCATTTAAAGAATATATAACACATTCAAACAAATTTTTATTTGCCTTGGAATAATTCTTCAAATTTTCAAAATTTGAAAGGTTTAATACAACATTTCTTTTATATAAAATACCAATTCTACATCCTTTCATTGTGGGTTCCTAAAATTATAAGAAAGACAAAAAACCAGTCAATTTTAACTCTTCTTTATTTATAAAAACTTAATCTAAACACTTTATAAAAACAGCTTACAAGTTTATTTTTACTTCTACTACCAAAACAATCATGATATTAAAGGGGATTTCCCTTAATTTAAATACACCATTTTTTTTATTTACAAAAATTAAAAATACTTTATAAAAATAGCTTACAAGTTTATTTTTATTTATACATACTTCCAAATACTCAAAACGAAATACTTATATTATTGACTTCCGTTTCGCATTAATTTTCATGATATTTAGTTTCAATCATGATTTTAAAAAGGCGATTCCCCTTAAATTCACCATTTTTCATGGAATTTTTTATTCAAAAATACATGCAAAACTCTGTGTCATCACTAAACTTACAGAAATTTTTTCGGCTTTTTGACACTTAAACTTCTCCCAGACTATCTATAGTATAATTTAACATTTAATGAATTTACCTAACAAATATCAACAAAAGAAAATCTTATTTTGTTATAAAAAATATAAACAATTAATTTTAAAAATATTTCAGTATAAAATACTCGAACACTTCGAAAACTGAGAATTGTACATATAATATTATACCCTTTTTTGACTTATATTACCACAATTTTTTAAATCGTTTAAACTAAAAATAATTACATAACTATGTATTTTAAAACAGTCATAAATTTGGCATTGTAAAAAATCGTCACTATTTAAGAGAAAATCGTTAAATCTAAAGAATCGTCAATTTCGTCAAGAAATAAAGACTACTCGAAGTGTACTTTAAAACAAATTTTTCATAAAAAATTTGAAATAATCTAGACTTGACGAAGACGTTATTTTTTAGGTAAGGGCATTAATGTATACTGAACTTAAAACATTTTTTATGCTTTAAACACATAGACGACAGCGGCTACACGACTACAAATTCCGTTGGCTCAATCGTCGCAGTGTAGTCAGCTACTTATTTATATTAAAGACGACAGCTACTTCGTAAACTCTGACATTGTTATAGAAATATATATTTTACTCCTATAAAATATTTTTTTCAAAAAATAATAAATATTTTTTCAAAACCTTTGGACAAGGCGAATTTATATAAACAAACAGTTGCCATGCACAAAAAAAGTAAAGGGAAAATAATTAACTTCGCCGTGCTGCCATCTAATAAAATAGATTTGCCTTGACCTTTGGCATGTAAATGAATGCATTTTGTGACATTTTGTTTTGTTGAAAAAAAAAAAAATATCACATACAAAAATTTAAATTACCTTCACTTGACTACAGCCACAACGGTGGTCGTGTAGCTGTGATGACTTCAAATTAATCGTCTGTAGCGTAATTTTGTCTATAATGCATTAAATTTTAAATTCTACCATAAATTCTATTGACAAAATGTTTGGGAGTTATCCATACTCCTAACACTGGAAGTTAACAAAAAACATACTTAAAGAATTGTACACATAATATTGAAAAGCGAACAATAATCCCCTTAAACTGGCCTTTTTGACTTTAATTACCACATTATTTAAATCGTTTACTCTAGAAATAAAATACAAAAACCCTGTTTTTTAAAACTCATATTTTTGGCTTTGTAGAAAATCGTCATTAAAAAAAGTCTTCAAATCTGAATTTAGCAATTTCTTGGAACAAAATCGTCAAATTTGGCAGTCGTGTTCACATTCCAATCATGTTCACACTCCAATCATGTTTCAGTGTTGGGATCTGAAAGTGTTTAAATTGTACCGCCCCATTAATAAAGTCCGCATCAATTGTAACAAAATTTAGCTCGATTAAGGTATTTTAAAGTAATGATAATTGACCTTGATTTTTGAATTATTGTTTTAATGTTGCTAATTCACTAACTTTATAATCAACAATGTTAGGAGCTAGTTATTCTTCAAATTCCAGCAGATACTTGAAATTTCACCAAATTAACTGGATTCTAAGTCGACAGATTATGCCTAGAGTTATTTGAAAGAATAATTAAAAAGTTATCTAATAACCAAAAAGACCATAGGATTTCTCACTAAAAAGAAAGAAGCTAAATACTGCCAAAAACTGATTGAGGCAAAAACGTTCAAATGCTGTAAATCAGAAAAATTTCCTTGTAACTGAATTATCTATTAATTATAAATGAATGGGTTATCAAAGTAAATATAAAACATCTTGAATATAAATTAAGACTGTCACAGGATTGGAGAACTATTAAATTAAAATTGTTTATTATTGTAACTAACTAAATTGCAACATTCTTAATTTATGTTCAGGATTATAGTTATTTACTTTACTAATAGGAAATTTAGTTACAGGGCTCTTTTGCGTAACTACAGCGTTTGAACTTTTTTGCATCACCTCAATCAGGCAGTATTTGGCTGATAAATTTTTCTATTCTTTCTACAGAGAAATCGTAAGCACTTTTTTGTTAATAAATTATTTCACCGGATTAAGATCCAGTTACTTTGGAGGAATTTCAACCACCTGTTTTAAATTGCAGAATTACCGGCTCCTAGCAGAGAGCGAAGCAAGTGCTTCGTTTTGTCGTGGAAACATGAATTTACTATTTCAAGATGTTTTTTTTGGCACTTATGGGACTTACCTTTTAACTAAGGTATACTAGACTTTAATTCACTTAAAAGTGTTGTGATCCCAAGTTTTTTTGTACTAAAAATTTAAAAATATGGCAATACTAAAACGATATTTTTTGTGGTAGGTGCATTGTTTGGTGTTCCGAAAAAAACTCAAATGGGATTTCGAATTTTTTCATTTCATTTAATTTTAAGTTGTATTTAAATACAGTTTCAGTTTTTCAGTCTTATTTAAATGTTCTTACTTAAATGTGGTAAAAATATGGTAGCACCAAAAAATATCAAAACAAATGCAGATAATTTTATAATAATACGTGTAATAATTTCATAGAAAGGAAACATTATATTTTAATTAATTAGTGTAAAATAATACAAATACTGTCAATGAGCTCACATTTTTTCATTCATGGAAAAATCAAGCTGATAAAAACATATGGTTATGTGTAAAACTTAAATAGACTTTAAATGAGTTAAGTTTCATATAAGAGCGTGGCGAAAAACTAATTTTCATATTTAAATACAACTTAAGGATAAATACGAAGTCAAAAATTGGCCCTTAATTTTAAATATTACTGTATGGGCTTTAAATAATTTATTACTAATCTTGTAGTACTAAATTATTTATTTGGAAAAAAGTTAGTCTGGCAGCACATTCTACAAAATATTACTAACTTGGTAGTACTAATTTAATAATTTGCAAAAAACTCTGGTCTGGGAGCCACATTCTGCAAAACTGAGAAAACGCTCATTTTTCTGCACAAATGAGAGTTTTTGTCTCACTTCGATTGTGTGCAAAAAAAAGTTTGTTGGGCCAGAGCAAGGCGAATTCATACCAGGTGGAGTCGATAGCCCAGCTGATTGTTTTTTGCTCGCATTTTTTTGCTAATGTCTTGTCAAAAAATACATTGTTTCATATCTGCTAATCTAATGTGAAAGTTGTTGTTTTGTTGTAGTTGTTGTCCTACTGCTCACACCTGGTATGAATTCGCCTTGGTACTTTTATAAAAACCGCTTTTCTTTTTTATTTAAGTTTGTAAGTAAGTGATAGTGTTTGAATACATTCAGTAGTGCTTGTGTTTTTATTAAAAAAATTTTCCTGTGAACCTAACTTTAACAGGTAAGTAAGCCCGTGATTTTAAGAAATTGTTTAAACAATAAGATTTTTAAAGACAGAAATCCTTTCAAATTTTATTATGGCAGTGATAAATTTAACAAAAAATAATTATTTTATTAGGTGCCGACTTAGAAACAAATGGCTGATTCCATAAACGCAGTTTGCAACACTTCAAACAGATGCGCTAGCAAGGCATAGCAATCCTACAAGAACAGTGACCATCAATTGAGCAATCATTTGAGTGTCACTGATGAGAAATTTTTTCTCATTGCGTAGAACAGAGCTACCATCACGTTATTAAGGGCATGTTACAAAAATGAGGGAGGCATTTGTATAGGTGTGATTTTGCATCTCTCTCTCGAACTTATTAACTCTTTGGACTAATGAGCATATCTCTGTACTGCTCACTCTACTGCTGTTTACTAATCAACTATGCTGTAAAAATTAATCAACGAAGACTACTCAAACTAGATAAATAAACCTCTCACAGCTGACTAAGCAAAATTGTGTAGAAACAAATTCAATATTTTTATATTTATTGAAATACATTTTAAAATTAGTTTATAAATATTTATTTAATAAATTAATTATTTAGGCTTAAGTTCTTAATTATAAAGAGATAAAGAAAAATTAGATACCAGCAAAGCAGAATGCATTTTCTAGACAGCTACGTCCGTCATCAGTACTCTTTAAAGTTTGATTAAATAGAAAATTAATAACAATTGAAACTACCGGGTAGATCGATACAAAGAGTACTGATGACGGACGTAGCTGTCTAGAAAGAACTTAAGCCTAAATAATTAATTTACTAATTCAAAAATAGTTCAAATAAAATTCATATACTATTTATTTAATATGTATATAATTTTACATATTTAAATATTTTTATTCGCTCAATAATGACTGCGTTCTACTGCCATTCGTAGGCTTTTTTGCAATTCAGTCGCTCCCTGCTACTGTAAAGCATCTGAAATATGAAGAAATATATAAGTTATAAAATATTTTAAGTGGCCCATGTATGTACATATATACCTCGAGGATGATTTTCAACTCACATAAGCTTCCCGGAAGCATATTTTTTCATCTACCTTCCTCATTGTACTTCTCCAGCAGGTCTTCTGAACAGATTGCGCAGATGTCAGCAGTATTCCCCGACGTTGATTTTAGCTTATGCAAATATGTATGTAGTCCGTGAAGAATAAAATAATAAAGTAAAAATTTGAATTAGTTACTATTGCTTGAGTGAAATTTGCTGTCCTTAATTTCAGCTCTACCTCTTCCGCAGCAACAAGGGTCTTCAAGGAAAGAATGCTAGCGAATCCATGTTAACACATTCTATATTTTTAATAACTTTTTTATGCACCAAACTACTTTTTACATTTTTCTTTTCATATTTATTATAATATTTTAAAAACGCGGATATATTTTACAATTTACGACTCAATTTACAGTGGCAGAGTTGTATTTTACAAAAAATTCAACTCCGCTACTCACATTCATTTTTTTATTTTTGTGTATGTATGAGTTTTCATTGTTCATGTGTTAGTTTCAATCATCCATTTCTTGTAGGGAATATTGCATGTCAACACTGCTCTGTCAAATTATGCAACATATTTTTAAACGTTTATTAAAGCAAAATTGCTTTGTCGTAATTTTCGTTTGTTGTGTGTAAAAAAAATATTGTGAAGTGGATCTTCAAAACATTAGGGCATTTATTACTAAATTATGAAAAATAATTAATGCATTTTATTTTAAGAAAATACATTTCAACCGCTCATCTCACAATGCATCACAAATAAAAACAGTGCACAAATTTGGCAACTGATGCGCATTGAAAATGGTTGCACTGCAATAAAATATAATGCTAAGACCTTTATGAACTATATTGATTGCAGTATTACTTTGCAAACTGCGTTTATGAAGTCAGACAATTTTTTTACATTTTCCAGTCGGGGTGCCGACTACTGGTAAATTGGTGTTTTTAACGGATTAATATCAAATTATACTAAAATACTTATAAATTATTCCTCTTGCCACTAAACTTACTGAAAATTAGTTTAAAATAATTTTACCCAGTAGTTGGCATGATTTTAACTCAGTATGTTTTGACCTGCCGACTAAAGGACAAATGTTGTCCTGAAGTCGGCATTTTCTAATATAATTTACTAATAGGTCCCCAAATAGGTTAATATTTTTTCCAATGTTTTGTAAAAAAGACTATTATAAAGGGTGGTTAAATTTTAAGGGCCGATGTTGATTTTGAATAAAACACAAATTATTTAAGGAGTTATTGTCATTTCTTCTTATTTTGATAACATTGGTATGGTTCAATTATGTATGGAACAAAATATAGGCCAAATGGCCGTCGCGACTTTGGCGGCACGCCTCTATCCGATGATCCAAATAAGGCATAATTCTCTCATCCTTTAGCTCTTAATTTGTTGCTGACTTATCGACATACACCTTTTCTTTAAAATAACCCCAAAGAAAGAAGTCCCACGGTGTCAAATCACATGATCTTGGCGGTCAATTGACATCGCCACCACGTGAGATAACACGGCCATTGAATTGTCGCGCAAAAGAGCCATCGTTTCGTTAGCTGTGTGGCAAGTGGCACCGTCCTGTTGAAACCACATATCGTCCACATCCAATTCGGGCCATAAAAAGTTCGTTATCATCTCACGATAGCAAATACCATTCACGGTAACTGCCTGACTGGCCCCATTTTGGAAAAAATACGGCCCGATGATGCCGCCAGACCATAAACCGCACCAACCAGTCACTCTTTGTGGAAGCATTGCTTTTTCGATAATCACTCTTGGATTATCATTCTCCCAAATGCGGAAATTCTGCTTATTGAAGAATCAACTGAGCTGAAAATATGCCTCATCACTGAAGATGATTTTCTTCGAAAATTGATCATCCAACGTTGCCATTATTCTGACCATTGATGACATTTGGAATGATCAAGATCATGCGAAGCGAACAGCAACAATATTTTCTGACATACGAGCACGCACTGGAGTTTTCACATCTACAGACCCGGTTTTCTCACGAAGTGACGATATGCATTTTGATTTGAACGCCAATTTTCATAATAAGCTTGAATAACTTTAACGCGTTACTCGATTGTGTATCTTTAAATGGTTCAAATTGAACCATTCTGAAATTGAGAAATGTCAAATTAAATGCAGAAAAAACTTGAAGTTTAGGTGTGGTTCACATTCAACATCGGAGCTTAAAATTAAACCACCCGATACATGTAGAAGTCCAGTTTGTATGACTTAATTTTTTTCGTTCTTTGGTATTTATTTACAATTTCTTTAAAAAATTCTTTCGGCATTAGCATGTGGTAATCCAAGTGTTGAAAAACGCAGTAGGCCTTGCAAAAATACATTATGCACTCATACACATGTTGAAAAACATAGTAGGCCTTTTTGCAAAGCCTACTAGATGTATTTTGTATAAAAAGACGCTAACACACACATATGTGTATTTATGTGTTTTTCTCTCTAGCATTTTAATAGTTCTTTTCCAAGCGTTTAAGTGACAAGTTGTGCTGTGCTTTGTATTAACAAATCAAATTGAAATATTAAACATTGAGTTTTTTTATTATCTGGATTATTTGGATTGGAACTATTGTTGTGGATTTTCTACAGGTTATGGGCCCAGTCTATGCTTAACCACTGCAGCTGAAATTAAAAAGAGAATTGTAATCATAAATAATGGATAAGGGAAAGAGGAACATACGGCCTTTTGATGGTGAAAAATATTCCATATGGAAATTCAGAGTAAGGGCTCTTTTGAATGAAATGGGTTTGCTTGGAGTAATTGACCAGGACCCTGGGAAGGACACGGAGGAAAATTTAAAGTTGGAGAGAAGTGCAAAGGGCTTAATAATAGAATATTTGAGTGACTCTTTTCTTGGTTTTGCTACTAACGAGTGCACTGCCAAACAAATTTTTAAAAATTTAGACGCCATTTATGAAAGCAGTTGTTGTCTTTAAAACTTAAAGGTGATATTTCGCTAAGCCATTTCAACATATTTGACGATTTGATTACCGAGTTGCTCGCGTCTGGCGCGAAAATACAAGAAATGGACAGTGTCGCATTTACTTTTGACTTTGCCGTCATCATACGATGGCGTTATAACAGCTATTGAGACTTTGTCAGAAGATAATTTGACTCTGGCGTTTGTTAAAAATAGGCTTTTGGACCATGAAATAAAATTGAAGCATGCCAGCAAAGATACCAGCTTAGACGTTTTGCAAGCGGCAAATGAATAAAACAAAGCGTCGAATTTTCTAAAAAAGAATTATAGAAATCAAAATAAAATTAGATTCAAACCCGGAAGAAAATTAAATAATAGATTAAAATGCTTTCATTCTGGCAAGGTTGGCCATATGAAAAAAGACTGTTATATATATAAAAGAAAGAAGGAAGGAGAGAACGACAGCAATCTAGAAAAGAATAAACGAGCACAAATGGCAACAGGGCAATTGGAAATAATACAGTCGGGTTTTGCTTTTATGTTGAAACGTGTTATCTACAAGGAAAACAGAATTTCATTTCTTCTGGACTCTGGAGCATCTGATCATTTAATTAATGATGAAAACCTTTTTGACAATGTTGTCGTTTTAGATTCACCTGTTAAAATTGCCGTAGCAAAGTGTGGTGAATTTATTTATGCAACAAAGAAAGGAACAATAGAACTGTGCAGTGATTCTCAGGCACCGATTTTGTTAAAAGATGTGTTGTTTTGCCCTGATGTTCCTCAGAATCTGATCTCAGTTAAGAAGATGCAGGATGCTGGTCTTACAGTCGTATTTCATCCAGGAGGTGTTACTGTAAGTATAAATAATAAAATTATAATGGAGGGGCATTATAGTGATAATGTCCCTGTTGTTAAATTTAATATACCAAAACGAGCATATGCATCAAATGCAAATGAAATTAATGAATATAGTTTGTGGCATGAGAGGTTAGTGCATATAGGGAAAGGAAAATTTTTGGAAATCAAGTCAAAGAATATGTTTGAGGATATTGATATGCTAAAGAATGTACAACCAAACGATGAGTTATGTGAAGCTTGCGTGAAAGGAAAACAGGCCAGGCTTAGTTTTGGAAAATTTAAAAATAAAGATCATATTGATAGGCCATTATTTGTAGTACATTCGGATGTATGTGGACCGATAACACCTACAACAATGGATGGACGGAACTATTATGTTGTTTTCATTGATCAATATACCCATTACTGTATAACATATTTACTGACTTACAAATCTGAAGTTTTTACCATTTATAAGGATTTCGTTGCAGAGTGAAGCACATTTTAATTTAAAAATTGTTAATTTATATATCGATAACGGCAGGGAATATTTATCAAATGAAATGCGACAATTTTGTGTTGAAAAAGGCATTAGCTACCACTTAACAGTTCCACACACTCCACAGTTGAATGGAGTATCCGAAAGGATAATAAGAACTATAACAGGAAAAGCTCGTGCTTTGGTTATAGGAGCAAAATTGCAGAAATATTTCTGGGGTGAGGCTGTATTAACAGCCACATATCTGATTAACAGAAGCCCTACTAATGCATTAAAAGAATGCAAGAAAACACCATATGAAATGTGGCACAATAAGCGCCCAAGTCTGAAATATTTGAGAGTTTTCGGTTCGACAGTATATGTTCATATCAAAATTAGAAAGAGAAAATTTGATGAGAAATCTTGGAAGGGTATACTGGTCGGGTATGAACCGAATGGCTATAAAGTTTGGAATGGCCAAACTGGAAGATTTGCAATTGCAAGGGATCTTGTTGTGGATGAATTAAATATGACTAATACTAGAGCTGAGGTTGAGATTGATGATGAAAATGAAAAAAGTTTTTTTGATACCAATGAAAACGGTGATCAGTTGCAAATGGTAAATGTTCCTGGGGCCTGTCTTAATGAAAAAGATGAAAACAAATTTGAACAGACATCAGATAAACAGCCTAGTGGGGTGGTAGTGGAAAATAAGAATGCCGATACAGATATATCTGGTGAAATTATATCTAGTGATATAAATGAACAAACTAAAGAAATTGACTCGCAGATAAATATTAGAAAAAGTGAAAGACTAAAAGATAGACCAAAAACTTCATATAAGGAATTCCTACATAATTGTGTGATGAATGCTCAGTCTTCAATAGGTAGTATTCCTATATCATTTTATGAGATCAAATATAGGAATGATAGAATGCAGTGGGAAGATGCTATTAAAGAGGAGCTGCATTCACATGCATTTAATGGAACATGGTCACTTGTTCAAGAGCCGAAGGATAAGAATATAGTAGATTGTAAATGGATATTTACTATTAAGCATGATGAAAGTGGAAGGCCAATTAAATATAAATCAAGACTTGTTACTCGGGGTTTCACTCAAGAATATCTAATTGATTATGATGAAACCTTTGCCCCAGTTGCTAGAATTGTTAGTTTTAGACTGATCATGTCGATTTCTAACCAATATAATCTAAAGGTTCATCACATGGACGTAAAGACCGCTTTTTTAAATGGTATATTAAAAGAGGAAATATATACGAAAGTTCCCCAAGGCTTAGTTACTGAGAGTAATCAGATTTGCAAATTAAATAGAGCAATTTATGGTCTCAAGCAGGCCGCTAGATGTTGGTTTGAGATATTTGATCAAGCATTGAAGGGAATTGGTTTTAGTAATTCACCTGTAGATCGTTGCATTTACATTCTTGATAAAGGGGACAATTCTAGGAACATATATGTCTTGTTGTATGTAGACGATTTAGTTATATCAACGGAAAATATTCAAACGTTGGACAGTTTCAAATCTTATTTAATGAGTAAGTTCAGGATGACTGATCTATCAGAGATTAAGTTTTTTATTGGGATAAAAATTGAAAGGACTGATGGTCAGTTATATTTAAGTCAATCTGCATATATTAGAAATGTCCTATTAAAATTTAAAATGGAAGAGTGTAATCCTGTAAATTCTCCACTCCCAAGCAAACTCAATCATGAAGCTTTAAACACGGATGATAAATGTGATGCACCATCTCGCAGTTTGATTGGATGTTTAATGTACATAATGCTATGTACAAGACCCGATCTGAGTGCATCTGTTAATCTATTGAGCCGGTATAGCAATAAGAATAACAATGAACTATGGCAATGTCTGAAAAGAGTTTTGAGATATCTTAAGGGAACCATTGACTTAAAATTAACATTCCGAAAGAATTTTAAATATAATGACCTTTTTTAGGGTACGTTGATTCAGACTGGGGGGGATGTGAGAGCGATAGGAGAAGTACAACAGGTTATTTATTCAAAATGTTTGACTCCAACCTTATTTGCTGGAACACAAGAAAACAGAACTCTGTTGCTGAATCATCAACCGAGGCAGAGTACATGGCATTGTTTGAAGCAGTTAGGGAGGCACTTTGGCTGAAATCATTGCTAGAAAGTTTAGGGATCAAACTAAGAGAGCCAATTAAATTATACGAGGATAATCAAGGTTGTATAAGAATTGCAAATAATCCCTCTTGTCACAAACGATCAAAACATATAGATATAAAATATCATTTTTCAAGAGAACAGGTTGAAAATAAACTAATCAAAATTGAGTATATTTCCACAGATAAACAAATAGCGGATATATTAACAAAGGCTCTACCAGCACCACGATTTACTGGGCTTAGAAGTCAAATGGGTCTGAGTGATTGAATGCACAACGATGACTTTTATTAATTTATTAAATTATTAATTTTGTTTATTCTAATTTGTAATGTAAATGTAATTTTTGAATGAAATTTGTTTAGTTTTAATTTTTTTATTTATAACATTTTATCCATATATTGGTCTGATTGGGTTTTTCTGGGTTTTCCCAATTCTTGCAGCAAATGTTGGACCACGATTGTTATACTCCCAGATGGGCATGACTTGTCACTTTGGTATTGGTGCGTGCAGACTGTGTTTTTGAGGAGGTGTGTTGAAAAACGCAGTAGGCCTTGCAAAAACACATTATGCACTCATACACATGTTGAAAAACATAGTAGGCCTTTTTGCAAAGCCTACTAGATGTATTTTGTATAAAAAGACGCTAACACACACATATGTGTATTTATGTGTTGTGTGTGTTTTTCTCTCTAGCATTTAAATAGTTCTTTTCCAAGCGTTTAAGTGACAAGTTGTGCTGTGCTTTGTATTAATAAATCAAATTGAAATATTAAACATTGAGTTTTTTTTTATTATCTGGATTATTTGGATTGGAACTATTGTTGTGGATTTTCTACACCAAGCAATATGTTCACTAAAATTGACTCACTAATTCGCCACAAAATTTTTTTGTTTTCACTATTTTTTAAAAAGTAGTTATATTTAACAAAAGAAAGAAATCTGCCCGATTTTCTCTTTGTTTTACCGATCTGAACGCCCTGACAACTGTATTAGGCATTTTGTCTTATCGTAATATTTTTTATATATTTTAACAAAAATGTAATAACTTTTAACAAGAAAACAAATATTTTGTCAAAAGAGCAATATTTAATTGTGAACAAATGTCCGAGTGCCATGCAACATTTTTTTTGTATTTATTAATTTTAATTATTTGTTTATTTATTTATATTTAAACAACACTTTTAATTTTATTCTTTTCTTTGCTCAGTTAAATTTGCGATAAAAATTAGAGAAGATAAAAATTATTCATGCTTCGCAAGCAGATTCAAACTGAATCATCTCAAAACATAGTGCTTCGCTCTCAAAATTTTGTATGGCGAAGCACGTTGATTTAAACATGATTGCAGTGTGAAGCACGAATGAGAGAGCGAAGCATGAATATTGGGCTCCGTGGAAACGTGCTATAAGGGTGCGTACAGAGTGGCCGCTTGTTGCCGAGACGAGCCGACTGACGCTTATTGCGAGAAAACTGGTGCTATACAAATTAGTACAAATAAGCGCGAACAGGTAATAGTGGGCACCGAGCTGGTCAGAGCGCAAAGCTGATTGAATGCGAGAAAACATAAAAAATTAAAAACAAAAATTTAAGAAAAAGTAATTAAACATGCAATCAAAAAATAAAAACAAAAATTAACCAAACAAATAAATAATTAAAATTAAATAATATAACAATTATAAAAAAATAAAAAAAACTTATAAACAAAATTAAAAAAAAAATGTAATAAACATTTCAAGAATAATTGAAGAAATGCGTTAATAAGTAAATGCATACAAACATACATAAAACACATCCGCGTGGAGTTGTCGATCTCCCATCGGACGCGTCCCCAGGTGGCGGATAGGGGGGCGAGTCGTGTTATATCTCCTGCGATACACCACCATAATGGTCGCATGATGTATGACGGGGCTCGGGTAGAGCCTGGGCTCTGTGGATTCTGCTCTACAGTTGCACAGGGTCTGGGCACTACAAGGTTGGGCTAATCAGCCCATTTTTTCTGGGATCTCTTGGGCATGGAAACCATCCACCCATAATGGTGCCATGTGTGGGAGATCTCAGAATGCCAGTCATCCCCCTGGATACATTGAACAAATGGTTTAGGGGAGTGACTTGCATCTTTAAACGGTCAGCTGATTAGTTCAACCCGCGGACCAAAATTGACCCACTTGTAAGATTAAGGTGAAGGTAGCAGTGCCGAGAATCTGAGTGGCTAGTTAGTGGTAAAAGAGGACTAGTCTTTAACAGCTCCCCTCGACGCCAAGGCACGGGTCGGGTGTAAAAAATTAGTTGCCTAGTCCATGTACGCCGTCCCTGCATGGATTGTCTAACCCCTTACGCGCTTACTCGTGGGAACAAAAATGAAGAACTTAAATAAAAGCAAAAAGAACAATAAGAAAACAAAAAGAACAATACAGAAAACGAAAAGAACAATAATAATAACAAAAACAAACAAGAACAAAAAATCGCTGAAGGTGGGCAGGGGAAACCCTTGCCTGCTGAATGCAGTGGGGTCCCAACAGACCAACATAAACCGGCTGTTGCGGACAACTTAAATGCAGGAGACCAGCAGGGGAAACCTGAGCTGGCCAAATGCAATGAACACCCAGCTACAACTTCAGCTGTGGTTAACTCTAACGAGGTACCTCTCGACTTTTCAGTCGGTACCTCGAAGGCCTATGCTGGTAATAAACCAGCAGTAATCCCTACTTCGGGTGCCACGGTTAAACCCGTGTGCAACCCTGCGGTAACTCTGCCAGCTGAACCTTCTGTCCAGGCAGCAAGTTCAGCCCAGGCACTCACTTGCGCCCAAACGGCAGTGGATGTAGCCCCCAAAGACTGCAAAAATCTGTCCAGAAAGGCCTTCATTGAAGGGCGTGCTGCCCAAAGACTGGTAAACAAACTCGGAAGTTTGCCCTCCGAAAAACTTTCAAAGGAAGAAAAATCTTCCCTTGCCTGGGCAAAAGCCCATTTAGCTGCTGCGGACAACCCCAATCTCGATGTCGATATAGAAAGACCATCTACATCGACAGCGCCGAAGAGGCAACGGTCGGGAGAGGAGAAATCCCAGCAGCAAAATATCCAACCGGACACCAAACGTCCAAAAACTTCAGGCAGTAGCACTCAATCCAGAGTCGTCAATAGGCCTTACAGTGAGGTTGCTAAAGACCCACTGATAAGGGCTATTATCGACAAAAGCGTTTGTGACGGTGCTATCTCTCGCGAAAAGTGGGAGATGATCCGGATCAAGTTGCTGGAACAATATGCCAAATTTCTTGCCGACGAATCAAGTCAGGTACCCCAAAATATGGATGCTGGCTGGTTCCAAGGCCATATCAAGCTGCTCTCATGCTCAAGTGAGGGTTCAGCTATTCAACTTAAGCAGGATGTTACGTCCCTAGGGGAAGTGTGGCCAGGTGCGAGATTGGACGTGGTTCCGGTAGGTGAAATCCCTCGCAGACCGAGATCCGTCGCAATCATACCTAGGGAACCTCACGACCCTGCGACGATTCTGGCGATCATCCGGAGAGGAAATCGTGACCTACCGACCAGCGACTGGAAAGTGGTGAAAGTCTCCGAACCGGTGGGTCTGACCAGAAAGGCGGTTGTCGTCCTTAATAAGGACTCTTTGTCACCACTTCGAAAGAAGCAAGGCAAAATATTTTATGGATACGACAGTATCAAGCTGAGCATCTATCGAGGTGATGACAAAACCAACCCCGAAACCTCCAGCGACAAACTGGTGGGGTCGCAAGGTAAAGGCGTGACTGAATGTATCAGCCGACAAACTATGGCCATAAACGAGGAGGTGAATGACCCCGCGAACTCAGAGATAGCAGAGAGTTCTCAATCAGAATCATGTCTGGTTGGGGAGCTCTTTGAGCGTCTGGGTGTTGCGGAGGACGAAGATGCGCTTCTGGAATCAGATCCAGAAGACATAGACGTCACTGTCATTTACGATCCCGACAACGATGGCGAAGGCGATTCAAGTTAACCTTCACCATTCCAAGGCAGCTTCTGCTGCATTAATTCTTCGCCTTATGGAACGAGGTGAAGATATAGCGTTAATCCAAGAGCCGTGGATCAATAGCGGCAAAATATGTGGACTTAACGCACGAGGCTACAAATTGATGTCTGCAACAACAGCAGGTAACAATAACAAAAATATTAGAGCCTGTATTTTAGCAAAAGAACACCTCAATATCTTCATTTTATCTGATTACAGTGATGAAGATACGGTGACTGCAGTATGGGAGGATGCAAAATCAGCAGTGTGGATATCATCCACGTATATGCCACACGACCAAGCAGAATCCCCACCCAGCAGCCTGGTTAACAAAATGGCCAGAGCAGCAAAGGCGAAAGGCGTTCCTTTAATAATGGGCGCTGACTCAAATGCGCATCACCAAATCTGGGGTAGCCCCGACACAAACTACAGAGGTGAGTGTATCTTTGATTTTATACTTAAAAACAATCTAGAAATTGCGAATAGGGGGTCCTAACCTACCTTTGTTGTATCAAACAGACAGGAGGTTTTGGACATCACGCTAGTTAGCACACATCATGCACTTTTAATCGAGAATTGGAAAGTCTCAGATGACTGCTCCTTCTCCGACCACCGTTACCTGGTCTTCACTATTAGTAGGCAGAAGGTTTCGACCACAGTCTATAAAAATAGACGCAGAACGAATTGGGAGGAACAAAGCGTGTTTCTCACGAACGTAATTACGCATCCCTACGAAATTAGGGACACTAAGCACATTGAAAATGCTGTGAGAACAATCACAGATGCCTTTAAAGACGCAACTGATAGGTCATGTAAACCATCGGTCCAGCGCGTTAATCGAAAACCACGATGATGGTCTAAAGAAATAGCCGAATCCCGCAAGATTTGTCGCAGGCTTTTCAACGAAGCAAAGAGGACAGGTAACTGGTCACTCTACAAATCTTCGATGAATAAGTTCAAAAATCAGGTCAGAAACGCTAAACGTAAGTCATGGAAAGATTTTTGCAGTGGCATTGAAAATTTTTCTGAGACTAACAGACTGCGTAAAATACTGGCCAAACAAGCGCCTATTCCCGGATATATCCAAAAAACAGACGGCACATGGGCAACCAGTGCACAGGAATCACTGGAATCCTTATGGAAACGCACTTTCCAGGATGTCAATCCATTACGGAACGGCAACACAATTCTGTCCAATCTAGCCTTGTACCTCATACCGTAATCATTGATGCGGATAGGTTGCAATGGGCTATTAAAAGTTTCAATCCCTATAAGGCTCCAGGGCCGGATGGCATAATTCCCGCTGATCTTCAGAATAATCTGGATCTGGTAACACCATGGCTTTTAGCTATATATAAAGCCTGTCTATCCTGGTCTTACATTCCAGACCAATGGACAAAGTGTATTTATTCCCAAGGGAGGAAAAGTGTCACATGCGAGAGCAAAGGATTTCAGACCAATAAGTCTAACATCCTTTCTTCTCAAAACACTAGAAAGACTTATCGAAATCCACATAATAATGACAATCGATAAGAATCTCCTTTCCCCGTCCCAACATGCTTACACAAAGGGCAAATCTGTTGAGACGGCGCTCCACTCGCTCGTGGGCTACATAGAGAAGTCCTTGGAGCATAAAAAATACACTATGGTGGCCTTCATGGATATTGAAGGAGCATTTAATAATATTAATCCGCTGGCAATAACTCAATCTCTCACGGAGGTTGGGGTTGACCATTCAATCATCAGGTTTATAACAAATCTGTTAGGTTATAGGGAAATATCATCCTCATTTGGTTTAGCTAAAATCACCAAGATAGCAATAAGAGGCACCCCTCAAGGAGGGGTACTGTCTCCGTTGCTTTGGAATATAGCAATTAATAAGCTATTAATAAAATTGGATTCCATGTACTTCAAGACAATTGCCTACGCAGATGATGTGGCGGTTGCAATTGCTGGAGCTCATGTTGATACAATGACACAAAGATTGGAAAAAGCATTCAAAGCAATCTGTTCCTGGGGGGATCAGAACGGGCTGGGTGTGAATCCATCTAAAACGGAGCTTGTATTATTCTCAAGGAAATACAAGGTTCCAACCTTCAGACTACCTATATTAAATGGGGTAACACTAAATCTATCTGATAGCGCGAAATATCTAGGCATAATATTAGATAGTAAACTTTCCTGGAAAATGAATGTTCAGGCTAGAGCGTCCAAAGCTATGACGGCAATATATGTATGTAAGAAAGCCATTGGCACGACCTGGGGAATGAGCCCAAGGAATGTAAATTGGCTGCTTGAAGCAGTAATCAAGCCAATATTATTTTATGGTGCAACTGTCTGGTGGAGAGCACTAGATTTTAGGACAAACGTCTCTATTATAGAAAGGGTGTTGCGCACTATGGCGATCCTTATAACTGGAGCCATCAAGTCAACACCAACGAAGGCACTTTTTGCAATACTTAACTGGTTACCGGTAGATCTACTAGCCAGGTATGTGGCATTAAGGACAGCTGTTAGACTAAATGTTGTAGGTACATGGAACCATAGATCATGGGGACATGCCAATCTTCTAGGAACAACGAATGTTATTCCTGAGCTCTTAGACTACTGCACCCCGTCACCCTTCTTCACACGAAGATTCCACTTTGATTTGACGGAGGGTTACTCTCTAACTCCCCGAACTTTACTGGTTTACACAGATGGTTCCAAAAAGGGAACGAGAGTGGGAGGTGTAGTCTATATAAAGGAGTTTGGAATTAGGATATGTTTCAGACTTTCGAATGACTGCAATGTCATACAAGCAGAAATATCTGCTATTAAAAAGGCGGCTAACTGACTAAAGTACCACAGGATATCAGACAGAGATATCTGGATTTGTACTGATAGTAAAGCCGCTATCATGTCCCTTATAGGTGTGTATAGCACATCAAATCTTGTCCTTGAATGCCGGACATCCTTAAATGAGATGGCGGATAATTCGACAGTCACCCTTAAATGGGTGAGGGGACATGGGACTAATCAAGGCAACTGTGCTGCCGATGAACTAGCCAAGAAGGGAACACTATTGCACGATGATGCCATAGACATCTATTGTGGCATTCCCCTCTCAGCCTGTTTACACCGCATCAACTTTGCCCTTCACAACACAGCTCAGGCCAGATGGTCCAATGAGTCGACATGCTCGATCGCAAGGACAATCTGGCCCTCGATGGACCAAAAGAAAACGGTCTCGCTATTTCGGCTGCAGAAAACGCAGATACGCGACTTAATAGCAATAATCACTGGGCATTGCTTATTTGGAGCCCATGCAAGCAGGATGTTTATCCCTTATAATGACTTCTGTAGAAGTTGTCAGGATGAAGAAGAGGAGGAAACGGTTGAACACCTTCTCTGTCATTGCCCTGCATTAGAACTCTGTCGCCTACAATACCTGGGACGACGATGTTTTGAAAGCCTCTCATGTGTTTCATCTCTGGAAGCAATCAGGATTAACTCCTTTTTAAGGAACTGTGGTTGGTTTTCCAACCCTCTCCAAAACTGAAGTGACATAGTTGCTCATCGACATATGTCACGTCCAATAGTGCCTTCACGGCTAGCACCTTCCCACCTTCTACCCACTTCTTTCTCTAACTTCTCACTTCTTTTACTTCTTTCTCTAATTTCTCAGTCTAATTTTGTTTTCTATTTTCTCTGTCTATCCCTCCTCTTATCTGCAGGTATCACAAAGGGACCAACATAATGGACCCAAGTGAGCTATCTTATTCTCTTTCTTCCCTCTATACAAGCTGCCTGCTTAACCTAACCTAACCTACATAAAACACAAATAATAGATAAAATATCAGCGCTGATTCTCGCATCCACTATGCACACTCAAACTTGTTAATCGCATGAACAAGTTCTCGCAATAAGCGTCAGTCGGCTCGGCAACGAGCGGCCACTCTGTACGCACCCTAAATGTAATCAATATTGATTTGCAAAATCAATAATAAACAAAACTGACTTGGATTCTGTGACAGCCCTGAATATTTTTCTTATTTGTTAGAAATGTGCCAAAATTTTTTGTTTATTTTTATTTGCAATTGATCAAGGTTTTTAAGTGCAAACAAAGTAAAATGAAGAAAATATCAACTAGATATATTTTTTGTTGCGTTGATCACATTTGCATCGTATGCACTGCCCATCGTGAAAACTCCTAATATTTTTTGAGCAATAATAAACTTATTTTCTGACAAATAGATAAAAATTGGAAAATAGTTTTTATTTTCAGTTTTATAATAAAATTTAAAACAAAATAAACAATGCTACTAAAGACAGGCCGTGTAAAAAATATAATGACTGCGTACTCTGTATGCACTACCTTTTCTCTTTCCGTATAATTTTTAAGTTGGAATTTTTATTGGAATTTGAACAAGCCATTTTTGTAGTATGAAAAAAATTATTGAGAAATTCTTCAAAAATTTAAAATGTTATTAAAAAACTTCTTTAAATACTACTGCATAAATTAAAAAAAAATTAATTTTGTACAACAAAAAGTTTAACCCTGCAATTATTCATTGTAATAAGTCTGATGACAAACGAGTAAAAAATACATAGTTAGTTTGTAAGATTACAGTAAAAAGTAAAAACTAATTAAAAAAACAGAAATTGTCTTCTGTTTTGGTTTATGTTTAGGGGGTATCGAGGATGTTGTATCTTTTTTGTGAGATAGCAGTCGTTTAAATTGACCAAAAATTTCAAATTTTTATAAAAAACTTCTTTAAATAATACTGCATAGAATTAAATACGTTAAATGATTCTTATATGTTATAAAGGGAGCGGACTATAGCACATTAAAAAGAATATTGGCTATATGGCGTCAAAGTAAAATTTTTATTTATTTTTATATTTTTATGAATGTAAACGGCCATTTGTCAAATATAGATCATATACATATGTATGTTGCATTCACCTTGTAAAGTAAATACGTCTTTCTCCAAAACCTCTCCTTGAAACACGAGTAAGTATTTCTTTACATGCTTTCATCCTAATACATTGCATTAATTATATTTTGTTTAATTTATAATCTAAAGTGTATTTACTTTACACTGCTAATTGTATTTTACACAAAACTTGATCTTAAGATTTATCACTCAATGTGAGCGAATTCAAATTGTTTAATTTGCTTTTTATATTCAGTAATTTTAAATTTTATATAAGTAACTTCAGAATAAATAAAAACGTTTATATAAAACATATACATACTATCCATACATTCATCTATATATAAGGGATTAAAAAATAATTGTACATCAAACAAAAAAAATATTTTTAATTTTGTATAACAAAAAGTTTAACACTGCAATGAATCTAAGAACAAACGATTAACAATTACATAGTTCGTTTGTAATATTAGAGGAAAAGTAAAAACTAATTAATAAACATAAATTGTCTTCAGTTGTGGTTTAAGTTCAGGGGGTATCGGGGATGTTGCATCTTTTTTGTGAAATACCAGTCGTTTAAATCGACCACTAAATTGCTTCTTAAAACCTTTAAATCCATTCCGTTCACCGACAGTGACCATGGTATCCTAAAAAGGAAAAAATATATATTTTAAACTATACTAAGCAATAATTCATTTCTGTAAATAATAAGAGTTTTTATGCAATTGATTAAAACGAAGGAAGAGTGTTATAGTCGAAAGTACCGAATCTTATCAACTACATTTGGACAATTATAATATAAAAAAAGGCTCTGAAGATAAATTCGTCAGTTAAGTATGTCCCACATCAATGCGCAATAAGTTCCACACAATGCTATACATATTCAATTTTTTAAATAAAACATAATATTACTCGAAAAACCAATCTTACTAATAATAATAATCATTCAACAATCTAACTAATAATAATAAAAAAAAAAAATTAAAAACCTTAAATAATTCACTAAAAAAATGAGTTAATATTTAAAAGTGAATATTTAAAGATGACATGAATCGGGTTACCGGCACAGTGGAATTCGCTTAAGATCAGAAGATACCAGCAACATAATTTCTGAGCCCAAATTCAGATCAGTATCGAAGATATATATTTTAAACAGTCTCCGACTAACATTCAAAGCGTACGGTTGTTTTTTCTGTCTTGATATTATCAATAACAAAAACATTCTGCCGCAGAATAACGGTTGTTAAATATTTTCTTATTAACAAGTGTGCTTTTAAATTTCAACCCTTTTTTTGGTATTAAAAAACTCATACATATAGAGAACAAAAGATTTACATAACTATGGCTCCGGGGCCTCCGGACAAGTTATCTAACAACAGGTACTATGTGCTCGGGGATTTTATAGAAAACCCCTCCAAGAAGAAAAAAATTAACGAATTTCCAGATCTCCCAATAACAAACAACAACAGCAACAACACTCCGAAATATGTTTTAATATCATCCACCGATACAAACAAACAGCTTTCAAAACTAAGCCCTTTTGCTATTAAAAAAGGAATAGAAAGCATCACTACAGATATTAATTCGATATCCTTACTTCGCGACGGAAGCATTTTAGTGCTCACCCGCAATGCACGTGTAGCAGATAAGTTTTTAAAAGCAAAATCACTAGCAAATCTATGCCCAATCTCATGTAAACTGCATGATACTCTTAACTCAGTTAAAGGTGTCATATACGCACCGTGTTTAATACACGTCCCAGAAAGTGAAATCATACAGGAGATGAAAGACCAAGGTGTAACCGACGTTTTTAAATTTACCAAACCCAGCGAAGACGGTAACTCACGCACTCCAACCGGAAAAATGATATTAACATTCGATCTTTACCGCTTACCTACAACGGTAGATGTTGCTTGGTACAAATGTAAAGTTGATTACTATATCCCCAACCCGATGAGATGCAAAAACTGCCAGATCCTAGGTCACACCAAAAACCGCTGCAGGGGAGATACAACTTGCCCAGAATGTAGCCTACCGCCGCATGCGCCAGAAAAATGCACTCGCATTTTCTGCATCAATTGCTCCGGAGAACATTCATCAGCCGATAATAAATGTCCGCGCTTTGTGCAAATGAAAGAGATACTAAAAATAAAGACCAAAAATTACTGCAGCATGTCAGAAGCCCGGCGAAAGTATAGGGAATGCAATCCCATACAAACAAATACCCAAAACACATATGCGACTGTGACCTCTGACTCACCCTCAAAACGCAAAAACGCCGTAGAGAGCCAAATGAAAAATAACACACCTACAACAAAAACTACAGAACAAAATAAACAGAATACAACAACATTAAACCAAGTCAATAATACAGAAGACAGCCAAACTCATGTTAAAATACCAACAACAAAAATCACAGAAACAAAAAAACAGTTAACAAAATTAAATGAACTCCCCAAAGACACAAACAAACCAACAACCTATAAAAAAACTTCAATTCTAAAAAATAATGAAACCTTAAAAAAGATTCCCGTCATAACAGCAAAAATTGATTCAGAAAAACCAACAACATCAGACAAAAAAAATAATAATACTTCAAACTCATCTATTAAAACAAACAACAGTAACTTAATATCTCCAATTTCTCATCTAACTCAAAGTCTCTTAAACAAAAACGAATATTATGTTCCGTGGAGGGATGAGGAGTCTCTCGACGAAGTTACAATGGACCTATCGACTCCGTAAACACTTAATTTAAGACAACACCACTCAACAACCAAAGGGTTGCTTAACAACTCGGGACGGGGGAGGGGCGTCTGAATCGAAATGTTATTCACACACCGATTCGGAGGCGCTTTTCCCGTTTTGGGATACGCGGGAGCCCTTTAGCTCAGTACCAACATCTTTAAATTAAAAAAAAAAAAAAAACTACCAGCATATATTACTGGCACTTGAACATCTTATTATGGACTTTGTGCTGCTCCAATGGAATATACATGGCTTAATAAATAACTACTCTGAGCTCCAATTACTTATAAAAGATTTAAAGCCTAGCTTCATTTCTCTACAAGAAACGCACTGTTCACGCAACTTCACACCAATTCCCCCAAAAAACTACACCGCTTACTTTACCAACGCAATACAAAATACCAGATCAAAGCAAGGAACAGGTATATTTATTAAATCAGACATTCCCCATAAACAAATCCACACAAACCACTCGTATCAAATGATAGCTATAGAAATAAACCTGAGTATAAAATTTACTGTCCTATCTTTTTACATTCCACCCACCCAAGACATCTCAATTCGAGAATTATCAAATATTCTATCATCATTTAACTCCCCACTTACAGTCGTTGGTGACTTCAATTGTTGGAACACTATTTGGGGATCCACGTCCAATAATAACAGGGGAGTCCTTCTAGAATATGTTATTGCGGGTGCAGGGCTTTGTGTGATGAACGACGGGAGTTCCACCCACTTTTCAACGCATAACACTTTCTCTCATATAGATTTATCATTCTGCTCTTTAAACTTATTACCTTTAACCACCTGGAACACTCTTAATGATTTACATGGCAGCGACCACTTCCCGATTAAAATTTCAATAAAACTTTCTAATAGATTCAAACCCCCAGGAAAAACAAACAGATTTTTAGTCCAATTTGCCGATTGGCCTAAGTATTCCCGTAAAGCAGAAACTGAAATATCTAAACGACGGTTATCGTCATTGAGCAATAAAGATGCGGCCACAATATCCAAAGCAATACATATCGCAGCGAATCACTTCATCCCCCAATCTAAGGGCAGTTTAAAAACTGATCGACCTCTAACTCCTTGGTGGAATCAAACACTAGCACTTCTGCGTACTCAAAAAATGGAAAAATGGAAAAATTTTAAATCAAAACCTACTCAGGACAACCTCTTGACGTATAAGAAACTAAATGCTAAGTTTAGGTATGAAATGAAAAAGGCCAAACGCATATGCTTTGAAAATTTCACCAAAACCATCAACCGAGACACAACAACCGCAGTCATATGGAATAAAATCAACAAAATTTCACATAAATACTCCTCCACCCCCATAAAAGTTATTCATTCACACAACGACATGCTTACGGATTCATCTCAAATCGCAAACCATTTCGGAGAAGTATGGTCTAAATACGCCTCTGATGAAAATTTTCCAGTTTTATTTAATACCGCCAAAAACACACCGATTACAATCACTGAGCCAACTAGAGATAAAAATGCTTGTCTAATGGAAGAGCCAATCACCATGACAGAAGTAAGCAACTGCTTAAGGAAAGCTAAAGGCACATCACCAGGATCTGACCGCATCTCCTACCATATGATTAAAAACCTATCCTATCAGAGTAAAACAAAGTTATTGAAAACATATAATACTATTTTCAATAGTGGGGTATTACCTCATTCTTGGAAACTAGCAATTATAATACCGATTCCAAAAAATAAGAACGCTACCTCAGTTAGTGAATTCCGGCCAATTTCATTGCTTCCATGTCTTTCTAAAATTATCGAGCGAATTATAGCAGCCAGATTATCATGGTATATGGAAAAGAAAAAACTGATTGCTGTCGAACAAGTCGCCTTTAAAGCAAATAAAGGATGTGAAGATGCACTACTGCACCTCGATTATTACGTAACAAAAGCACTGTCAGCAAAAAACCATGTAAACATCTTATCGATTGATTTCGAAAAAGCTTTCGATAGAATCGGTCCTCATGTTGTCTTAAACATCTTAAAATCTTGGGCAGTTGGTCCAAAAATCTTTAATTTTGTAAAATCATTTTTATCAAACAGGCAGTTCAAAGTTATAATTAACGGCCACGCCTCAAAATCTTTCTCGCTGAAAAACGGTATTCCTCAGGGCTCACCCCTTTCCGTAATTCTGTTTCAAATTGCATTCAACGAAATCAGCAAAATCGTAAACAAACACCCGTACGTTGATCACTGTCTTTATGCCGACGACATTTATATCCTCTGTAAAAAGAACAACAACACAGAGTCTTCAAAAATATTAGAAAAAGTTCTGCACGACATCGACAATTGGACGAAATACTCTGGAGCCAAAATATCCATCGAAAAAACAAAAAAACTACACATCTGTAGAAAACACGTCTGTGACTCGGACTCTCAGTTCATTCACACCAGCAATCGTCAGATAGAAAATGTAAAAAAACTAAAAATCCTGGGTCTAACCTTCTCATCAAACTATACTTGGAAAGACCACCTACTAAATTTAAAAAACTCACTTATCTCCAGGGTTAACATAATTCGATACTTGGCTCATAAAAGTTTCGTTCACATTAACATGCTAACTTATTTCACCAAAACACTAGTTCTAAGCAAAATTGACTATGGCTTATTCATTTATGGTACCAGCAGTAAAACTAACATTAATATAATCAAACCCATTTACCACCAAGCGGCAAGGGCTTCCGCATACGCTTTTAGAACAACACCAATCAATAACATACTAGAAGATACCAACCTTCCATCTATAGATAATAGAATATTTCACTCTAAGGCTAGAATCCTACCAAAGCTACTCAACAGCACTAACTCAATTATAGACAAAGACATAAAGTCTGCCTTGAAAGCAAAACGCGCAAAGAGATTCAAATCTGCAATATCTGAATCACTTGCATTATCATCTGAGCTAAACATTCCTCTAATCACAACTACAAAGCAACCGTTCAAAGCTCCATGGAAATTCAACGAATCTTGTCTTGACCTATCCCTCACCACTTTCTCTAAGTATGATACCCCTAAAAATAATTTCCACAGAATATTGTCCGCGAAGAAAGACAGTCTTAAAAACAGTGGCTGGAGGTTTATATTCACAGACGGCACCAAATCCCAAACACAGCAAGCTGCTTACGCAGTTGTAAATGAAACTGGGCAGACTTTAGCTTTAGGGACACTGCACTTCCATGCATCTGTTTTTACAGCTGAATCTTGCGCCATTCACCAGGCTATCCATCTTGCATTAAAAACTAAAAACAAAACTGCCATATTTACAGACAGCCTATCAGTTTTAAAAGCAATTAGTAACCCATACAATAACAAATGGAACACAATAATAAATATTAGAAATGCTATAATAGGAAATGAAGGGAAAATAAAACTACTATGGATTCCTAGCCACATTGGTATTGATGGCAACGAAGCCGCTGACTTCGCTGCCAAATACGCTTCTTCAGCACCAATCATAATGAATGGAACATTGGAAAAACCCGACATTCGTCAGCACATCACAAACTACATTAAGCTCAAATCTAAAGAAAATCTAAACATCCATTACCATTACTCAATAATAAACCCTCAGCACAACCCACCTATTTACCCAACTAACATAACAAAAAATAAAGTAAAAATATTCTCTAGACTACGCCTGGGTCACACTAGTTTCTCCCATGAATGGCTCTTAAAGAAACCTACCTCACGGCCAAGATGTAATAGATGCAACAGCAATTTAACAATTAAACACGTCCTATCAGAGTGTCCACTACATCAAAACCAAAGGAACAGAATATTCGCCAACATACCACCCACCGATCTTCTCGCCGAGCCCTCATCCATAAACATCAACAAAATATATAATTTCATTAAAACCACTAAATTAAAAATCTAAATATAATATTGTAACTAGTTTGTATATAACCTTATAATAATGTATATAAATTCAAATATGTATATATTATCCAGAGCTGATAGCCTGTGCAGCTAATGCTCTTAAATCTGTATTTAGTCTTAGAATTAATTCTGGAGATTAAATAAACTAATAATAATAATAATATATTTTAAAATTTACTTACAATGAAATTTGTAGTCAAGCTTAAGTTCGTTTTGATTATTTACATTAAAGAAAAATTGGGAAAATTTATTTTTTTTAGACACCAGCAGAGCGGAATGCACATTTTCTAGACAGCTACGTCCGTCATCAGCACTCTTCGTATCTATCTACTTGGGGTAGTGTTTAGTTGCAAGCATCATCTATAGTTGTAAGCATCATATGTTTAACCAACCAAACCCAGATAAAGGAATACGAAAAAACTTGTATTCAATTATCAATCGTCAGTTGGTGAGAACGAACAAATGAAACAAATTTCATTGTATGTAATACGTAAAGTTCGACTAATAATAATTTCAAAATTTTTATTAAATAAATAATTCGGGTCACCGGCATAGTGGAAGTAGCTTAAGACTAGTAGATTGCAGCAACATAATATAATTTATACGTCCAGATTCAACACAGTATCAAAAACAAAAATATGAAATTATGTTGTTAATTATTTGTGGGCTAATTATGGTCAGTCTTTTGTATATGGTGATGCAAATAAAACAATTTACTTCATCTTTTTTTTCAACGTTTCATCGGCTTTTTTCCGACTTCTTCAGGAGAAATATTTATTGATGTATCTAGCGACAAATTACAAGATAATCTTATTATTCAAAAGACAAATGTGATATTAATATTTAAGGTTTAACTTACGATGTTTTTTTGTTTACATCACTACTTAAATTATAAAAAGTTGGACATCACGACACACTTAAATGTATAATTTAAATAATAATAATAAACGGAAAAATATATCACTGGTAAACTTAAACTAATATCACAGACTTGAATTTGTTTTAAATGATTGCTATTGAATATTGCAGTTTGGTGTTATCCTTGTCTTCTTTGGTATTTATTGACTTCTTAATACGTTGTTATATTCGCAAGCTTTCGAGAGTATATCTTTTGTTCTCTTTTTTATTTTTACACCTTCAAAATCTATAATATGTCCGGTTTCTTTTGCATGTTGAGCTAAAGTTGTTGTCTCTTTTCCTTTGTTAATGTCAGCTTTATGTTCTAATATTCTTGTCTCTAGCATCCTTTTTGTTGTTCCAACGTATACTCTATCACACCTTTCAGTATCATTTTCTTGACAAATTATTTCGTAAGCCACATTTTCTGCGTAAAAAGATGTCTTATAGCGTAGACAGACGGCAGAGTTAATGTGCATTAAAAGCTCACTAATGTGAATTAAAATGTTACCTTGACAGACGACAGTTATGTGCATTTACCATTTTTTGTCAAGCAAATTTATTTAGCATTTACAAATATTTTGATTAAATGGATATAAGGCAGAAATTGGGATTGGCAGCTATGCTATTGGTGAAAAATCAGCATTTATTTCAAAGAAAGATGAAATTACTTTTTCTGAAACTTGCCCAAAATTGAAATTTTTAAATAACTTTAAATAATTTGTCATTATCTGGATTGATTGTTGACTGTGTTGCCATATTGAAATAGCTAAATTCAGTATAAATTCATTAGTTAATTTGAATTCAGACTGCTAATGCAAATCAAGTATAATTCACAAGTTAATTTGAATTAAGACTGTTAATGCACATTAACTCTGTCGTCTGTCTAAGCTATTAGTGTTTTATTTGATCTGTGAGTAAATCATCATTTGTCATATGTTTTAATGTTGTGTTTTCTGTGAGTTTAGGATATTTTTTATTTCCATTTTTGCTTTTTTCTTTACTTAAGCACTTGTTAATTATGTTATTTTTTATATATATTGGAAAGTTATTTTTTGTCATTATATTTCTTATTTTGTTAATGTTATCGTTTCTGAACTGTTTGTCGCTGATGTTGAGAATTTTGCTTGTTAAGTTCATAGCCGTATTTATTTTCATGTTCATTGGTTGAGTGGTAATTAATTAATCTTCCAGATGCGGTGCTCTTTGCATACCAGTTAGTTATAATTTATTATCTCTTATAATTGTCAAGTCCAAATATGGTATTTGATTATTTTCTTCTACTTCCACTGTAAATCTTAGCTTTTTGTGAAAATCATCTTTCTTGATAACCACAAATACATCGTACACGTATTTGGATAAAAATTTCATATTTATGTTTTTTGACTTTAATTCCTCAATAACATCGTCCAATAGTGCGTCTAATACAATGTCTGCCATTGTCGGGGATAGTGCATTACCCATTGGCATACCATATATCTGACGATAATACTTTCCATTAAAAGTAAAATAGTTATTGTCCGTTACACAGAATTGTAATATTTTCAACAATTGTTGTCTGCTAATTGTTTTGTGTTCCTTAAGGGTTCCCCATTTGTCAAGTATGTTCCTAATAGCTAAGAGTGTTGGTATATTGGTGAACAATGATACCGCGTCAAAAGATACTAGAATGTCATTTTCATCTAAAACAATATCACAGAGTTTTTCCTTTAATTGCACTGAGTTCTTGATGTTGTAAACTAGAGAAATAATATTTTTCATTAGTTCTCCTATATACTTGTACAGATAGTAACAGGGTACTTAAGTTGATGACGAGATCGGTCTAAGCGGAATATTTTCCTTGTGAATCTCTGGAGCCATTGCCGCATGTGTTGTCATTTTAATTTTTTCAAATTTTGTTATATGTTTTCCTTTTAAAAGTTCTGTTATTATATTATTATTTGTTTTTTGTAATTTTATTGTAGGGTCTTCTCTAATAATTTTGTATGTTAATTTATCGTCTAGTAATTGGTTCATTTTATTTCTAGAGTCCTCTTTGTATATTACTATAGTTTTATTTCCTTTATCGGCTGTGGTAGCCATGATTGCGTCTTTATTTTCTTTAAGAATTTTTTCTGTTTTTTCATAGATGGCTAATATAAATTTTTCTTTGCGTTGGTCTCTTGCTGTTAGTATTAGAGTTGTGACGGTCATGTACGACCTAGTTCAATTCCCGTAACTGAACGATTCTGACTCGGTCAGTGTTTTCTTTTTTGTCGTTCATCGTTCGTTGCGTTTTTTGTTTTTTTCAGGTACTTGACATTTTGCTCTTTAAAAGTGCCGTCAACTGATACATCTTAACAAGCAAATCAGCTCAATTTTAATTTTGTAAATTAAAATAATAAAGGAGAAATTATTGGTTGATATTAAATGCAATAATCCCTGTATTAATTAGCTGACCCGGTCCGCGTTGCTGGCCCTAAGCAAATATCAGTGTTGTATTACCACACGATTTAAATTGAACTTTTAACGAAATTTACTGCCTCTAAATAAAAATCCATCATTAAAAATCCTATCATTAAGTTTTTTACAGAATAACTTACATATGGTGTAAATATGGGCTCAATCAAAAAAGAAACGCATGTATTTAAGGCAAATTTTAAATTAAATTTACTTATTTATATTTAAGAGTTTGATATCTCGTTTTGAAAAACATGAGAACGGCTTTCAAAAATATAAAATAAAAAAAGAAAAAAAAAAAAATAAATATACATATACATATGTATATGTCATTGGTGGTGCAGACCGAAAATCAAAAATCAGACTTCACAGTGTCACCCGCCTGAATATTCTGAAGACACCCTGAAAATTCCATAAAAATCGGCTTAGCCGTTTTAGAGTCCATACGTTACAATTTTTCAAGTACTGAAATAATTCCACAATATACATAAAGTCATGGACTTAATTCTTCATACACCCCCCCAATTTTCAATATCTCCTAAATGAAAAGTATTACAAAAAATTTATTTTGCAAAAATGATTCAATTATATATTTATTAGTGCAACAAAACAAAATTTTTGGTTTCCTTTAAAAAATTTAAACAGTAGAGAAAAAAAAACTAAAAATCCAGGACAAAAATGTTCATACAGTGTAATCTTTTTTCTTTTATTCATAATTCTCTCACTGCAACTGTTTAAATAGCGTTAGCTTTTTATATTTCCAGTAGGACGCGTGTTACTTGAATGATTAGTCGAAATTTTATTAGTACAAAAGATATCAAATGTAAAGATGCGTGCGCGTAAAGAAATTAACCGAGAAATTAAAAACTTAATTGTACAAGAGCACAAAAGCAACAAATCCTATCGGGAAATAAGCAAACTTTAAAATGTGCCGTTTCCTACAATTCAATACATTATTAAACAGCATAAAAATACTGGTTCCGTCGGAAATAAGCCAAGGACAGGACGCCCGAAGAAACTCTCCAAATGCGATGTTAGCTTTGTATTAAAAGAAGTTAAAAAAAATCCGCGAACTTCTGCTTCCAAAATTGCAAAAACTATTGTTAACACTTTGGATAAGTCAGTTCATCCTAAAACTGTTCAAAGGGCGTTACGAGCAAATGGTTATGCAAGCAGAGTTCCCCGCAGAAAACCTTTGATATCTGAAAAAATAGGAAACTTAGCCTTGAGTTTGCAAAGAAGCACTTGAATAAAGGGACCGACTTTTGGAAAAAAGTCTTGTTTACGGACGAAAGTAAGTTCAATTTGTTCGGAAATGATGGTCAGGGAAAGGTTTGGCGCAAAAAGAATGCAGCACTTGACCCAAAGAACATTGTTCCAAAAGTAAAATATGAAGGTGGCAATATAATGGCTTGGGGAGCCATAGCAGCGTCTGGAGTTGGTCGATTAGTGGTTATAGATGGTATTATGGATCGATACTATTATAAACAGCTTTTAGAATGTCATTTACAACCATCAATTGATATGTTGGGTCTTGGTCAGCATTGAATTTTCCAACAGGACAACGATCCCAAACATACAGCGCAGATTGTTAGAGATTGGTTGCTTTATAATGCACCAAGACAGTTAAACTCACCTCCTCAATCGCCGGATTTGTACCCCATTGAGCACGTTTGGGATATTTTGAAAAGAAAAATTTACCCTGCTGACGTTAATAACAAGGAATTCTTAAAACAAGCTTTACAAAGGACCTGGTCTCAAATTACTCCAGATAGGACTGAAAACCTGGTCGCATCAATGCCAAGACGTCTGCAGGTAGTAATTGATGCTAATGGTGGGCCGACAAAATATTAATTTTATAACAAGGTTACTTATTTCGCATTTAAACCAACAAGTAATTGTTTTGTATTAACACTTATGTCCTTCTTGATTTTTAGTTTTTTTTCTCTGTTGCTTAAAGTTTTTAAAGGAAAATAAAAATTTTGTTTTTTTACATTAATAAATAGATAATAAAATAATTTTTTGAAAATAAAATTTTTGTAACGCGTTTTATTTAGCAGCTATTGAAAATTTTAGGTATGAAGAATTAAGTCCATGACTGTATATAAATTGTTTGTTAAAATTATTCAGAACATATGACATTTTTCATTTAGAACGTGTTGTGACTGTGACAAAGCATCTGACATCCTGTAATGCCAACTTGATATTTTGCTATTTTAGGTTTTTTTGTGGTACCAAAAGCACTAAAAGCGTGGCAAAAGCACTACGTTTCCATATTTGCATCAGCTGTGGTTGGCAATACAAAACTGTGTGGCGGTAAAATTATATAGTATAGGTTATATCAGATGTAATTACACATGTACGTTTGAAAGCAAAGATTATAAACCGTATGTAAAATGCCTATTTTGACAAACACATGAAATTACATATGGGTTATCAAACTGACAAGTCATATGACAAACACACGTCGTGTAAATCCACTTTAAGGTGTGTTTACATTGAGTGTACAAGTTATATGGAATGTCAGATTTTCCATATGTAAAACTATACACATAGTGTAAACCTTTTGAAAGATAACATATGATATTTATCTATGTGCAATATCATGTGTTAGTTTTTAATTTAAAGCACGCTCTATTTGATGTGTAAAACTATATGACAACAGCTGTTTTCAGTGATGTTCACTTTTATTTTCAAAAATTCCGCTCATACATTTTTATCCTGAATTTAAGATGTTTAAATTTAACGAATATAGGTATTTATTCTAACTTTTGTTAGTAATTTAATGTTCGCAGATTTATATTGATACCTCATAGGTGATATTAATAATAAAGTAATGTAATCTAATACAGATACATATGTATATTATATATCTATTTGCTAGTTTGATTATTTGTACGTCAATCACGGCTAAATCGAATTTAATGATAAGCATTTAAAACATAGACAGATCTTTATTTTTGGTGGGTCCAATGGGATATGTCTGTTTTCAAAACTAGAGCCAGGAGGGTATGAGGGACATTTTTATACGAATTACTCAATTTTAATAGAAGTTGAGACTACAATTACATATATGTATAGTGATGAAACGCAATGTGTGCTAATCTATTTTACCGGTACTAAGAAAGACTAAAATTAAATTAAAAATATATTTTACTATAGTGCATTACTTTTTAAATCTTTTTTAAGATGGTAAGCAAACTGTGTAAACTGTAATATTACCTAATTAACAACTTTTGACCGTAGGACAAAAAAATGCTTTTGCGGTATTGTGGGTATCGAAACTGCTGCAAATACCTTAATTTAGCCGTTGCTTTTGAAAATGAGAGAACTCCATTTTGTGAAAAAAATTAATAAAACTTAAATCTTTTTACAAATTAACATAATTTTATGTTTTTAATCCATGCTGAATAGTACTATTTTTTATATCGCAATATATTAAGAAGCATTATCAGAATTTAGCAATCACACTGCAACTATGGTGAAAAATCTTCGCTATGTAACCTAAGAAAGATACTTTAAAATTAAATATAATTTTAGTTTTCTATGGTTTTTTGTTTTACTGTACCAAAGAAGAATGAAATGATATTTTGTAAGGCGTTGTCGTTTTACGTCAGCTGGCATAGTGCGTACAGTGTAATAGAACAAATATTGCAGTGATTCAAATTTAATAAAAATTATTATTACATTTAGGCCCATTATTATAACTTGCCTTTAGCTAAAGTTAGGATTTTGTTGGAGTGATAATTAGTTTTTCTTTATTAAAAGTAAGCTAAAAACCACTTTTAACTATCACGTACTATAAGGACAAGTTATAGCAATGAGCATTATCCTCATTATTATAACTAAAATCTACTTATCGCTCCAACAAAATCGTAACTTTAGCTAAAGACAAGTTATAATAATGGGCCTTAATTTTTTAACTTTTTTTTAATTGAAGTTTATTCTTTAATTTCCTATTTTCTTAACTGATATACAGAATTTCCACACTCATATTAATTTTTACACATTTTTAACGTTTCATATTCTATTTTGAATCTTTTTCCTATACCTTTCGACTTCTTTAAATGAGGGCTTTACATTAGCAATAACTCATATTAGACCATTTGCTTGGAACAAATGTCATTTATAGTGGTCAGCTTTTGTGCATCTTTTTTCGGATATTTTGAAGTATATAAGTATGTAGATGAAATAACATTTTCGTTGCGAATTTCTAAAATTGTAGAAAATATTACATTTAGAGATTGACTGAAAAAATCTAATCTGCAGAATTCTTCAGTGAACTTTATGCTTTTTTCTACCGATCCACACGAATTTGTTTAAGAAATGAATTCTAATAAAGCAAATTACGCTTAAATCTAATTACCGAAGTAGCTCAAAAAACAAACAAAAATTACCTACACGACAGAAATATTAAAAAAAAAAAAATACAAAAAACCAAAGAATCTTACCATGTCTCCTCATTTTTAACCCAAAATAGTTTTAGAAAATACTTTTGAAAACTAATACGGTTGCAAGAGTTACTTCTTGTTTTCAATTTTTTCTTGTTGAAAACCTCCATCGGCAGTTTTTGTCGCATTTTAAAGGCAGTAACGCCACGGTACGGAAAATTGTAGTAGATTTACATTTTGAGACGTATTTTTTGGGGTTATTGACTCAAACAATACACATTCTTCAAAACGCCTAGTATTTTATATGACAACGCTAATATAAATGATTATAATTACATTCCAGTAAAAGAAAATCAACGTTTTCATCAAATCATTGCCTTTGAAAATGACACAATTACATTGGCGCATACCAAAACCTTTTTTTTTCAACTAAAATGGATACCTATTATTGCATATTAAACTTACATGAAATAAGACCACAAAAATATAAAATAAGTCTATTACCGCTTGTGAATTTTTTAACGCCATTCAAAATCATTAAATAAAATAAAGTAGAGTTCTCTCATTTTCAAAAGCAACGGTTAAATTATTTTAAAGAAATTTAATTATTTTCTATTTTCATACGAATTAGGATAACAAATATTTTATTCATAATAAAAAAAAGAGTGAAAATAAATTGACATTAACATCAACAAAAATTTCATGTGTATCAACAAAATTATTTATTTAATTGTTGCTGATATAGTTGAAATGATATTAATTATTACTTATTGTATTATTTATTATAGTTACTTTTTGTTTTGATATAATTTTTCTCTTATAAATTGATTTTTGTACTGTTGTAGAAGCTCCCAAATGATAACACAAAACGGTAGTTCTTTACATAGTTGACATCACTAGCGGTTTTCTAATAAAATGAAATGGCGGCAAAAATACCCAAAATTACTTAATAACTTATTACAGCAAGTCCCAATAAAGCTGTTATTAGTTTTATTATATAGTCTAATAATTAAAAAAAAAAATAATCCATCTAAACCACACTTTGAAGACCAGCTGTTTTAAATATTTGATTTTTGTTTTCAATAACAGGAGGTTATGTCATATGTACGTAACATGTGTACGTTTGAACACAAAAGTTATAAACCATATGTAAAACACTGATTTTGACATACACGTGAAATTCCATATGGATAGCAATTTTCACAGTACATATGACTTGTACACTCAATGTAAACACACCTTTAAGAATTACGTAAAGTTGCTGTTTAAAATAAAGAACGATGACCGTAACGAAAGACCTAGTTTATTAAATCTCGCTGTACGATCTGAACGATTCAGCGAAATGAACTATTTATTATGCACAACTCTAGTTAGTATTATTTCATATTAGGTAAAAAAAAAATATTTATAGTAATTTTAAAATTAAACAATTAAAAAATATGTATGTATGTATGTATGTAAGTAGATATATTGTAAACCACAGAACCATTGTCTTTTTGTACAAAGATACGAATCTTTGTTTACAAATTAAAATTGCCAGCAAAACTGTACTTGGCTGCATTTGCAAATCTTACTTTTGTAGATACTGCACCATTTATTATGATGACATTATGTAAATAACATACTTATATAAGAATAAAGGTTTAAAAAATGTGTACTTACTTGACCACCACAGTTGTAGATATTTGGTGATGGAGCCTTTGGTGGGAATATCCAGCCTTTTGATGTAGTACAACCGCCATTCACCCGGGCAAATGTAATTGTCTCTATTCCCATAGTAGTAGAATTTTCTTTACACTCGGTCACAGTAGTGGTAGGTAACAGTTGCCGATCTAATGCTTCATTGTAGTTATCAATATTTGAATAGTTTCTATTTTGATGACCTTGTTGTGGCTGCTGGGAGTCAGTGTTAACAGCTGTAGTTGTACTTGCTGATGAATCATCTCTTTTCCGCAATTTACTATGAACAATACGCATTGTCATTAATGTTTCAGTATTACCAACCATATTTTAATATTAAATATTATTGAAATATATGTATGTACATACATACATATGTATATTATATGAACGTTAAACATTTATACATACATATGATGAAATATTATGTACATTTTTTTTAATTGGATTAAGTATGCACCATCAGGAGCTGATGCTCTTTATATTTTTTAACTCTGTATTTTAAGTTTATATTTATTTCATTCGGTTTGTTCTTAAATATCTGTTTATTATCTGAAATCGCAAGGTGGTCGATTACGACTGCTAGTTACTAATAACCTTTGTATTCATTACACAACAGATGGCTAGAAAATTTATAGATTTTCTTCCATAAAAAGCCTTTGGTGTTTCCCCACACTGGTAAAAACAGTTTGTATCGGAATGTCTTTAGGCTCGGTTGTGACGAAAACGGCCAAAAGATTGCGATCCTTTTTTATCCTATTTTAAATAAAATTTAGCTGTTTATTAAGTAATTGCTAGCTGTACGCTACGAGATAGTACATCTGTCCAATTGAAGGCGTTCGTCCAATTTAAAAAGAAAAAACTAAGGTTAACAGACAACTGCTACTTCTTTCATATAGCCAGATAATTTATGTGGAGTGTTTGTATTATAAACACCATTTTTTAAGTTTTAACATGAAAGTACTTAACTTTAGAATCACAACGATCGCTTTCATTTTAATCACTGAGAGTATGCCGTGTAATAAACAACTTTATATCCGTGCACGGTTGCCAGATTAGGGGATTTTCCCCTAGATTTAGAGAATTATTTTTATTTAGTGGAGAATTTGGGGGTTAATATTTGTTAGGGGAAAAATTGGGGATTAAAAAAATATTTAGGGTGTTTTTTGGGGGATTTTTTTTACCAGATGTTTAATTGATCTATTCCTATTTTTCGCAACTAATAAAGGGCAGTTTAGACAGTAAGACTTTACGTACGTAAAATCTAAGAGAAAATAAAATGAAAATCAATCCGTATGACAACACAGAGATTAAAAATCGTATGGTTTTTTTTCTTACGTTTACACTATTGGTGTTGAATAAAATGAAGTAAAATTGAATCAGCTGTTGTTAAAGCAATAAAAAAAGTGAAAACAAATAAATAGAGCGCGTACTTGTGAAAAATATGCCAAATTAAAAAAAAGTAACAAGGAAAAGGTTCTTGGTGTTGTACTAGCCAATGCTATAATAAAAAAATTGGAAACCAACAACTAAAACAAATTAAAAAATGTTCACGTTCTTTTGCCAAAAGTTTTTTATTGTTCACAAACTTATTTGTGATGTCAACTGGATCTATTTTGCACTATATTCAGCGGTTTTTTGTTATTTTGACGAGTTTTGCCTTTGAAAAGTTAGCATTAATAAGAAAAACGCAACCCTGATCTAATGAAGTAGAATAGTTTTTGAAAAATTTCAAAACATAAAGAGAGCCGTAAGACTGTCAAATTTCCATCCGTATTTTCTCTCAATGTCGGACAGTTTCATTACATATTATGTTTAGACGATACTACTTGTACTCTTCTACACAAAAATTTGACATGTCGTATTACTTGTAGTATAATGTAAACCGCCCTTATATTAAAAATATGTAACAATCGGATTTCGGATTAGTTCTTCTAAACTATTTAAACAACGTATTAGAAAGCTTTTTTTTTTTGTTATGCGTGCAGTAGTATGTCATGAAAAAACAACAAAATTCGTACATAAGTAACAAACTCTAATTTTAAGAATAATCTTACCAAAACACAAGAAATGCCCGGTGGTAAAATTAAAGAGGTCTAAGCAGGCCTTCTAAATGGCATGCTTAGACCTCGGATACGATCCTCATTTTTGTGTGCCTTCCAAAGAAGGGCTTTTAGAATGCCTTGGATCTTTCTTCTAAAAGATCCAGTACACATTCCTACTTCGCTTCTCTTAGTAAGGAAGTAAGAATTTGTACTCATTTTGTATGACAAATACATATGTAATTTTCTATTTTTAGATTTATTATTTATAAAACACAAAAGTTCATTGAATTGTCTTTATCTACTTCATTGCTGCTTGAAATTGAGATGATTCGATAGACTGATTTGGGGTGCGAAGGTCTATCAGCCTGGAGGTTGACGGTTTGAATCCCAAAAAAATTTAATATTTCAATTAAAAATTAAAAAAAAAAATAATAGTGCTTAAAATTAGACAAAAAAAAAACAGAAGGCCTTGTGCTCCAAAAAAAGGAGTAAAGAGGCCTTCTAGAAGGTCCTAATAGTCCTTCTCTTTACCACTGGGTATATTTATATACACATATGTATGTACATATGTATATTTATAATGCATACTTTAATATAAAGAAAACTGAAACTTTTGGAAGATTTTTGTTAAAATTGGGATTAATTTAGGAGATTTTTTTATTTAATTAATTTGGATTTTATTTTTTGAAAATTTCAGAAAAAAATTTATTTATGTAATCAAGAAAAATTATTTTAGGGGATTTTTTAAAAAAGCTTGATTTTTGATTTACTTTTAGGGGAGAGAGAAAAAATATCTGGCAACCGTTTATCAGTGTTGGATTTGTGGTACAATTGTATCAAATTTGGTACAATCAACACATCAGTGGTCACGCTGTTTTGGTATAATTTTATATAAATTAATTCATAAATCTTTTTTATTTAATCAATATTTTTTTTACTTTTTCTTACAATAATAATTATTTCTAAATTCATAGTTCTCCAACGCTGTCTAAAACTAACTAAATAGCAACATTTTTATTTTATGTTCAGGATAATCCTTTTATGTATAAGTAATAGGTAATTAAGTTGCAAGACCTTTTTGCTAAACTACAGCGATTGAACGTTTTTGCATCGTCTCATTGAGTTCGGGCACTATTCAGCTGATATATTTTCCATCCTTTCTAGTGAGAAAAAGTAAGGTCTTCATTAATAATCAGATAACTCTTTAATTGTTCTTCCAAATAACTCCAGGCATACTCTATCTGATTAAGATCAGGTGGCTTTGGTTTAGTGTAACCAGTACCTCGTTTCTGTAACACTCGAATCTAAAAACTTTTCACCTGAAACGGGGGAATTGAAGAAAAACCGACGTAAGTTAAAACAAAAAAAAATTCCCACTTAAAAGTGTTTCTGTAAGTTTACTTTGTGAAAACTATCTGTCATTTCAGTCATTTTGACGTAGTTACTGGAATGTTATGAATAAAAGTGTTTCTATAACAATGTTTTGTGAAATGTTATTAATACAACTGTCAAAATAACTCACATTTTTAAACATTATAGCTATACTTTAAATTATTTTCTATTATTAAACAATTACCAAAAAAAAACTATTAAAAAATTGCACACAATAGTTTTTTGTTTTAAATAAAGTCCATTAAGGTCTTTAATTTTTAATCTCTCACTTCCTTACAAAGTGATTTTATTGTATTTAAAATAATGTTTATTTTTTCACTTTTTCCGGTTTCTTTTGTTTTGGTTGAAGAAGTTTTTCATTTGACAGTTTATTAACGGAAATATTCCAGTAAAAACATAATTGGTGCAGCTTTTTTATCATTAGGGCCGTACAATATGAACATTGTAGATCTCAACACTGCTTTATACTACTGGTGGTATTTCTGGTACAATTGTACCAAATTTGGTACAATCGACAAATCTGTTACCACGTTTATACGTGGCCTCAAGGCATATTTAACCAGGTGACTGCACAAGGCGGAGCTAATATTAAAGAGACATTTTTTCAATTTATTTATATGGAGTTTGACATTAATCAGGTATTTTAAGAGAGAATAAAACAGATATTACTATCAAAATCCATATAAAAAAAAATTAAAAAATTTTTTGCTGAAATTTCCTCTCCCTTACGCTATCACCTTGTTTAATATGCCTTGCGTGGCCTATTCACAAATAATTAACTCACTGTTTATGCGGAAAATTGCTCTTAATTTACAATATGCAAATTTGCACTATTACCATTGTAAAAACCCTTTATATAAAAATTATTTAATGAATGTTTTTATTTGATCAATATTTTTACTTTTTCTTATAATAATAAGCATTTCTAATTACATAGTGTCTAGAAATAACTAAATTACAACGTTCTGGATTTATGTTCATTTATATTATTTACTTTGAGAACCCTTTTACATACATATGTACATATAAGTCAACACTACTACATCCTTGCAAAGCCTTTTTGCTAAACTACAGCATTTGAGTAATTTTGAATCGATTTAGACAGTTTCCGACTGATTAAGATCCGGTGACTTTGGTGGAGTTTCAAGCACGTGCTGGCATTTATAGGGTAACCAGCTAGTAGCATTCCAAACCTTGTGATTATGAAATGAGTGAGGTAGGTCTTTTTGCAAAATATTTGTTACTAAATTAGCATCCCAAAAACGGAAATTTTAAGTCAGTTATCATTATTATAAAATACTATAGTGTAAAAATTTAGATTTTTCCTGTTTTAATGTTTGCCAAATATTGGTACTATTAATACTGATTTGGTATAAATTTATCATTATGGAGGTACAATTTAAACATTGTTATAATCCAACACTGCTTTATATACCAAATTCCATAAAAATCGCAGCAGAGTTTTAAGTACATGAAACGAAGGCGAATTCATAACAGGTAAACTCGAGAGCTCAGGTGATTAGTTTTGCTTTGTTTGTTTACCCTTCTTTGGATGTCAAAATTTGTTTACATTTTTTTGTCGATTACATTTATTGAATTTGGCGCGGCATTTCTTACAAAAAATTAAGTGCATTTAAAAGGAAAATTTAAAAGTGTGTAGAAAAAGGAAAGTATTTGGTATACTATTTCACTTAACTATTGTATTTTTATTAATAACTATTTTCTTTTCTTATAGTGACAACTCTAGGCAGCTTCCTATATAACCAACCTCATGAATGAAACCTTCCACTTACATACATGTGCATATTATAGGAGCTGGTGCCGGAGTTCTTTTTATTACTTATAAGATAAGCAAATACCTAGTTTTACAAAACATTCATAAATAAAACACAATTTATTTATTTAATATGAAAAACTTTTATTTATTTTATTATAAGAAAACGTAGACTACACTTCGCAAACAAAAAACAACATGTATGCGTTGGTATATGAATAAAATTAATCGCATTTAAAACATACATACATAAATATGAACTACATAAACACAATAAAACTAACAACACAATAAAACTAACAACACATTATAACACCAAAAGTTTAAATATTCTTTTTTATAAACTTTCTTTTACTGACAGCAAAACTTTTACAATTTAACAATTTTCAACTTTATTCTTCTTCTTTCTATTTTTGGTCAGATGCTTTTGACATTCAAAGAATATTTTACACAAACAAAATGTATGCAGTGTTGTATTGATTTTCGCCGCGAGTCTACCTTGTTTATTAGCCTGCGAGAAAATAACAAACTCTGGCCCAACAAACTTTTTTTTCACACAATCGAAGAGAGACAAAAACTCTCATTTGTGCAGAAAAATGAGCGTTTTCTCAGTTTTGCAGAATGTGGCTGCCAGACCAGAGCTTTTTGCAAATAAATAAATTAGTACTACCAAGTTAGTAATATTTTGTAGAATGTGCTGCCAGACTAACTTTTTTCCAAATAAATAATTTAGTACTACAATATTAGTAATAAATTATTTAAAGCCCATACAGTAATATTTAAAATTAAAGGCCAATTTTTGACTTCGTATTTATCCTTAAGTTGTATTTAAATATGAAAATTAGTTTTTCGCCATGCTCTTATATGAAACTTAACTTAATATTTAAAGTCTATTTAAGTTTTACAGATAACCATATGTTTTTATCAGCTTGATTTTGTCCATGAATGAACAAATGTGAGGCAATTGACAGCATTTGTATTATTTTACACTAATTAATTAAAATATAATGTTTCCTTTCTATGAAATTATTAATATTACATGTATTATTATAAAATTATCTGCATTTGTTTTGATATTTTTTGATGCTACCATATTTTTACCACAATTAAGTAAGAACATTTAAATAAGACTGAAAAACTGAAACTGTATTTAAATACAACTTAAAATTAAACGAAATGAAAAAATTCGAAATCCACCTACCACAAAAAATAATCAAAATAAACTTAAAGGACAGGTTTGCATTTACATATGAAAACTTTTAAATCAAGTATTTCTTTTCCTGTAATAACATAAAAATTCTGGAGTGGCCTACAGAAAACAGATATTACATAAAAAATAAAAGATCAAAGTATATTCGAATCAAAAAATTATTATTTTCGGTTTGGGGTGTCAAGTAAACTACCACTTGTTTCCTCTCGATTATGCTCTTCATCTTCATCTTCATATACCAAAGGTACATACAGAATTTTAATATGTAAAACAAAAGGGACATGTATGTAAATATAATAAAAATAATAATAAACAAATAGCGTACACACAAAAAATAAGGTACAAGATTCTAAAATAGTGTACTTTCTACTAAAATAGTGAACGATTGGTCACCGTACCTATAGGTCAGCACTTTTGTAAAAATTTACAAATATTTTAAAGTATAAAATACACTATTCAAATTCTTTCATCAACAACATTTTTATTTTAGTTTATCAAAAGATAACATATTAAGGTTGTTAATTTGTTAAAAATGTTAAATATTTACGAAATAATTTAAACTTAAAGCGAATTTAATATGTTAATATATTTTGATAAATTAAAATAAATAGTTTTTTTGATGAAAGAATTTTATTTAATGTGTTTTATAATTGAAAATATTTGTAAAATTTATAAAAGGATAAAAGAAAACCTTTTTTAATACAAAAGCAGGAAAAAGTAATCTAAAGTATTAAATAGAAATGTAATAAACTTGGTAGCACTCTTAAGTTTTGATTTGATAATAAAAAATATTGGTTATATAAAAAAAAAAAAATTATTTAATAAATTTTACTGAAATTGTACAAAAAGACATGACTGATGCACCAATGATGCATCGAATGTACCTAATTTGATACAATAGTACCACAATCCCAACACTTGTATTGTTGTAAAATCATTTTAGTATTGCCATATTTTTAAATTTTTAGTACAAAAAAAAAACTTGGAATCACAACACTTTTATGTGAATTAAAGTCTGGTATACCTTAGTTATATGTACTTATTATTATATTTTTTTTTAAGGCAGGAATTTGGGTTTCAGGTAACTTAAATCTAATAAATTCATTCATTTATTAATTTTAAAGCAGGTGGTTGAAATTCCTCCAAAGTAACTGGATCTTAATCCGGTCAAATAATAAATAATTTATTAACAAAAAAACTGCTTACGATTTCTCTGTAGAAAGAATAAAAAAAATTTTCAGCCAAATACTGCCGGAAACTGATTGAGGTGATGCAAAAAAGTTCAAACGCTGTAGTTCTGCAAAAGAGCTCTGTAACTAAATTTCCTATTAGTAAAGTAAATAACTATAATCCTAAACATAAATTAAGAATGAAGCAATTTAGTTAGTTACAATAATAAACAATTTTAATTTAATAGTTCTCCAATCTTAAGACTGTCACAGCTTAATTTATATTCAAGGTGTTTTATATTTACTTTGATAATCATTTATAATTAATAGATAATTCAGTTACAAGGAAATTTTTCTGATCTACAGCATTTGAACGTTTTTGCCTCAATCAGTTTTTGGCAGTATTTAGCTGATATATTTTTCCATTCTTTTTAGTGGGAAATCCTATGGTCTTTTTGGTTATTAGATAACTTTTTAATTATTCTTTCAAATAACTCTAGGCATAATCTGTCGACTTAGAATCCGGTTAATTTGGTGAAATTTCAAGTATCTGCTGGAATTTGAAGAATAACCAGCTCCTAACATTGTTGCTTATAAAGTTAGTGAATTAGCAACATTAAAACAATAATTCAAAAATCAAGGTCAATTATCATTACTTTAAAATGCCTTAATCGAGCCAAATAGTGTTACAATTGATGCGGATTTGGTACAACTTTATCAATGGGGCGGTACAATTTAAACACTAATTCAAACATGATTGGAGTGTGATCACGGCTGCCAGATTTGACAATTTTGTTCCAAGAAATTGCAAAATTCAAATTTTACGATTTTTTTTAAAGTGACGATTTTCTACAAAGCCAAAAATATGAGTTTTAAAAACAGGGTTTTTGTATTTTATTTCTAGAGTAAACGATTTAAAATATTGTGGTAATTAAAATCAAAAAGGCCAGTTTAAGTTTAAGGATTATTGTTCGCTTTTCAATATTATGTATATGCATATTTATATTATGTATATAATATAAATATGTTTTTTGTTAACTTCCAGTGTTAGGAGTATGGATAACTCCCAAACATTTTGTCAATAGAATTTATGGTAGAATTTAAAATTTAATGCATTTAGCACATAGACAAAATTAGGCTACAGACGATTAATTTGAAGTCATCACAGCTACACGACCACCGTTGTGGCTGTAGTCAAATGAGGGTAATTTCTATTTCTGTATGTGATAATTTTTTTTTCTGCAAAAGAAAATGTCACAAAATACATTCATTTACATGCCAAAGGTCAAGGCAAATCTATTTTATTAGATGGCAGCACGGCGAAGTTAATTATTTTCGCTTTACTTTTTTGTGCATGGCAACTGTTTGTTTATATAAATTCGCCTTGTCCAAAGGTTTTGAAAAAATATTTATTATTTTTTGAAAAAAAATATTTTATAGGAATAAAATATGTATTTCTATAACAATGTCAGAGTTTACGAAGTAGCTGTCTTCTTCAATATAAATAAGTAGCTGACTACACTGCGACGATTGAGCCAACAGAATTTGTAGTCGTGTAGCCGCTGTCGTCTATGTGTTTAAAGCATAAGAATGTTTTGAGTTCAGTATACATTAATGCCCTTACCCAAAAAATAAAGTCTTCATCAAGTCTAGTTTATTTCAAATTTTTTATGAAAAATTTGTTTTAAAGTACACTTCGAGTAGTCTTTATTTCTTTTGCATAAGACATAAATGTATATATTTAAGTTGACTTTATGATTTTTTGATTGCTTTTTAACAAAAATATAAACAAAAAATAGTTAAAGAAATACTTTTTTAGTTTTACGATTTTTAAAAGCTGAAAAGCCGATTTTTTTATTGGGTAATTGACGATTCTTTCTTAAATTGACATGGCAGCCCTGAGTGTAAAGCACGAATGAGAAAGCGGAACCACGGCTGCCAGATTTAACGATTTTCTCTTAAATAGTGACGATTTTTTACAATGCCAAATTTATGAGTGTTTTAAAATACATAGTTTTGTATTTTTAGTTTAAACGATTTAAAAAATCTCGAGCACTTCTCAGTTTTCGAAGTGCTCGAGTATTTTATACTGAAATTTTTTTAAAATTAATTGTTTATATTTTTTATACCAAAATAAGATTTTCTTTTGTTGATATTTGTTAGGTAAATTCATTAAATGTTAAATTATTAATTGTATCAAAAATAAATAACTATATGCACTTTTAAATTTCAGAATAACGTTTAATTGCGAAGCGGATACTATAGATAGTCTGGGAGAAGTTTAAGTAATGATACAGAGTTTTGCATGTATTTTTGAATAAAAAATTCCATGAAAAATGGTGAATTTAAGGGGAATACCCTTTTTAAAATCATGATTGAAACTAAATATCATGAAAATTAATGCGAAACGGAAGTCAATGATATAAGTATTTCGTTTTGAGTATTTGGAAGTATGTATAAATAAAAATAAACTTGTAAGCTATTTTTAAAAAGTATTTTTAAGTTTTGTAAATAAAAAATCCAAATGGTGTATTTAAGGGAAATCCCCTTTAATATCATGATTCATTTGGTAGTATAAGTAAAAATAAACTTGTAAGCTGTTTTTATAAAGTGTTTAGATTAAGTTTTTATAAATAAAGAAGAGTGAAAATTGACTGTTTTTTTTTTTCTTTCTTATAATTTTAGGAACACACAATGAAAGGATGTAGAATTAGTATTTTAGATATAAGAAATGTTGTTTTAAACCAGGGGTAAACAAAACTAAAAATGAGGTTGTATTATGAGAGAGAATTACCCAACAAACACAAAGTGAATCATTTCAAATATAATTTATTTATGAAATATTTTATCCTTTTCCAATTAAATAGATACGTATTTTTATTGTATAAATTGCATAAATACGTTATAATAGTAATAAATAAATAATTTATAAAGGTAAAAAATAGAAACCGAAAAATAGGAAGAGTTCTTATGCTTGATATCTTTGAAAATCTTTTTAATTTAACCACTAACCTACAAAGTTATCTATATTTATGCTTTTATGGCAGTTTCTTACTAACAAAATATTTTTTAAGTGTACCGAGCTTAACTTATTTCGCTGCTTTGTACAAATAAATTTCAAGTCTGAAAAAATTTGCTCACAGAGAGAGGTAAGTAGAGGGAAATAATTTTGGGGTATGATATTTTATCCAAGTTTATCCAAAAATCTAATATATTATTTACCTTCGGAGCATTTATTTCACTTCGAAGTATTATCAGTTCAAATTGTATATCAAACTCATACTTGGTAACATCGCAGTTAAAAGGGTTTTCAAAAAGATCAATAAATTTCTGTATATTTTCAAAATCTACAAATCTGTCCTGAAAGTTATAAAAAATTGTTTCAAGTACTGCTGTATATTCAAATGTTGTGCCATCGTTTGACATATATTAGAGAAGTTTTTGGAAAACTTGAAAAGTCACCAGCTTGAACTTCAGAGATGAGTAAAAATATTTTTGTTTTAAAATTAAATAGAATTTTAGAGAGATCACACAAGTTTTTTTCTTTTCCTTGCAGTTCTAAATTAAAGTCATTCAGAAAAGTGGTTATATCGGTCAAAAATGCTAAATCTAAAATAAATTTTTTATCTTTTAAGGCCTGTATTGCCCAGTCTGCTATATTTTCAGTTTCTAAGAACTGCAGCACTTCTTCCCTCAAGTTAAATAACCTATTTAGACAATCACCACGGCTAAGGCAGCGGACTTCAGTATACATTTTAAGGTCATTATATGCGCTGTTTTTGCTTTTTAAAAAATTAACAAACTTTCTGTAAGTAAGTGCATGATGGCGTCCTCTTATTTTATTAATTATATACTCTGCAGTCTTCATACTGGCATGATTGGATAAAAATTTTGATACAAGAGCGGCCTGGTGAATAATGCAGTGAAAGCTTAAAACTGATATTTGGTTTTTCTTTTAGATAACCTATGAAGCCTTCGTGTTTTCCGGTCATAACATTTGCCCCATCTGTACAGACTCCAACAATTTTCTTTCTATCTATAATATCAAAAAGCTTTTCACTGACTACTTCATATAAAAGCTTGCCCGTTACATTTCCATGAAATGTTTCTAGAGAAAACATTGTCTCAAAAACCTCGTAGTTGCTATCCACGCAGCGAATACATAATACCAATTGGCAGAGATCATTAATGTCCGTGCTTTCATCTAAACAAAAAGAAACGTACTCACAATTTATTATTTTTTCCCTAATAGCGGATTCCACCGAATTTCCTATATGACCAATACGTCGTACTACACTTGGGGCCGACAACGGAAGAGATTATATAAACTTAGTGTTATAGTTAAGCTTTTCAAAAACTTTTTCTAATAAGTTTTTAAAAAATATCCCGTCAGTGAAAGGCCTACCATGCCTAACGATATCTAAGCTTATTAAGCTTGATACCTTCAATTTTTATTTTCTGTCCTTGCTTTGTTTTTATCAACTCCAAGTACCCATTCTTTTATTTTTTCTACATAAATGTTTTTTACCATATCTAAATGATCCATTCTTTACTTACCTTCGAAACTTTTCATGTCACTATGAAAAGAATCTTAATGTCTTTTAATAACATATTCCCTATTTTCTTTAAACATTTGGTAACAAGCAGACATTGCATGTTACCAAATACATTAGTTATCATGAAATATTTTTCACATATCATTCTGACTTCGAAATGCTCGCTGGATAAGAATTACTAAAAAAAAAACAAGAAAAAACCTGAAAAAAATGCGTAAGCATCCGCACATGTGTAGTCATCAATACCTAAACCACAAATCAGACCAGATAAGACACGAAAATTGAGTGTTGCCAAATCACAGCTTTCGTTGGAAAGGGATAGCAAGAGTTAATGATTTTCTTATATTACTATCTCTTTCTCGTTATAGCTGCAATTTGACATTTTATTGTTTACAAAATAATTTGTGAAATTGCTGAAAAATTTTAATTTCTGTGAAAAATTATGTTTTAAAATAATTTGTGGCTAAAATAATACATAAAGAAAAACCATCCGCAGGCGGCCAAATAAAAATATATAAAAGGAAACAAACAACAGGAAAAAATGTAAGTATAACAAAGGTTTTCTATTGAAATAAATTTGTTTATAATTAAATTATTTTGCTATTTCAGGAGTCGCCGATGCATAATGGGCTGCCCAAAAGGGGAAAAACTTCATCAGTTTCCGAGTAATCCGACGAAGTATTTACTTGGTTAAATTTTAAATTTACATGGTTAAATTTTATATGCAAATTATGCCTCTGAACATTTCATATGAAATTGTGATTGTGTACTACATTTTTGAACAAATTTTGTGAATATGGGTATCAATATAAAGCTTTTGAAAATATCTAAGGCAGGCAATGCTGGAAATCTTTAGTAAGCGTAGCCGGTGATGGTCATACCATAGAAGAGAAAAAACTTGCGCCCGGCCGAAGGCCGGCTGTGCAAAAAACCTTTAGTAAGCGAAGCCGGTGTTTGTCATACCATAGAGGAGAAAATCCTTACGCCCGGCCGATGGCCGGCTATGAAAAAAACTTTTAGTAAGCGAAGTCGGTATTGGTCATACCATAGAGGAGAAAATCCTTACTCCCGGCCGAAGGCTGACTATGCAGGAAACCTTTAGTAAGCGAAGCCGGTGTTGGTCATCCCATAGAGGAGAAAATCCTTGCGCCCGGCCGAAGGCCGGCTATGCAGGAAACCATTAGTAAGCGAAGCCAGTGTTGGTCATGCCATAGAGGAGAAAATCCTTGCGCCCGGCCGAAGGCTGTCTATGCAGAAAAACTTTAGTAAGCGAAGCCGGTGTAGGTGTTCGATTTAAGGGTTTTATTTGTTGTTATATATAACCGACTTCAAAAAAGAAGGAGGTTATCTTTTCGTATGAATGTTACTTTATTTATGTATGTAACCACAGAACTCAGCCATTTCTAAACCGATTTTAAATTTTTTTTCTTTATTTGAAAGGTTATGCTTTCAGTTTGGTCCCATTTTAAAAAAAGTTCATTATATTAAAAATTAAAGGGTGTCCACATACAACATACATAATTTTTAAGTGTATTAAGAACCGTAAAGGGCAACAAATTAAAATTTTAACAAATTGCGTTCGCTATAGCTCCCAACAGCAGAAATTAATAAAAAAAAAAAATTTAAATTTAAAGGGTGTCCCCATAGGTAACGTAATTTGAACTATTTGGGCCTATCTTTTGAACCGTTATAGACAAAACCTTCAAAATTTAACAGAATGTCGATTACTATGACCGTTATAATAAAATGTATAAATATTCAAAATTTTAAATTAAAGGGTGCTCCAATAGTTCATTTAATTTGATGTATATGGCCATACTTTTGAACAGTTGTACACAGACCGCTGAAATTCACAAAGAACCTGTATTGCTAAGTCCGCTATAACAAAAAGTATAAAATTTTAATTTGGAGATAAAAGGGTGTCCCAATAGTTCATGTAATTCTATGTATGTGGCCAAACTTTTGAACTGTTATAAACAGACAGCTGAAATTTACAAGGAACCTTTATTGCAAAGTCCACTATAGCAAGTATACAATTTGAATTTAGAAATTAAAGGGTGTCCCCATAAATTATGTAATTTGATATATATGGCTCTATCTTTTGAACCGTTAAACACAAACACTTCAAAATTAGCCAGAATGTCTACTACTTTCTCTGGTATAATAAGAAGTATAAATATTTGGAATTATAATGTAAAAGGGTGTCCCAATAGTTCATGTAATTTTATATATATGGTTAAACCTTTTAACCGTTATAGACAGATAGTTGAAATTAACAAAGATTCTTTGTGGCCTATTCCTCTATAACAACACTCTTTAATTTAAAATTGATAATTAAAGGGTGTCCGAATAGGTGATGTTATTTGTTCTATGTGCCCCTATCTTTGAAACCTTTATAGACAGCGGCTTGAATGGTGTCCCCATAAAAGACGGATGCTGGTGAAAATAGCTTAAATTTTGAACAGTAATAGGTAGATGCTTGACATTCACATAGTCTTTACTTTTTTCCGTTAATTTTGGCGCATATATTATTTGGTTTAAATCTAATTCTTACAGATTACTTCTTACATTTTTAGTTTATAACTGGTGCCCTTCTATCTGTTTTGAAGTCAGTTTTTTTTTTCAAAAATTATTTTCTTTATTGATTCATTTAATTGCTTTTTATCACATTTTTTATAACGTATTACTGTACTTAATAGTGTAAAAATTTAAAAAATAAAAAAAATGAGTTGGCTCTTAATAGGTTAATTTTTTAAAAAAAAGTTTATCATCACCTGATAGATATTTCCAAAAGCTTCCAGTTTTCATTATAATACTAAAATCATATAAAAATAAATACGAATTTGTGTTATTATTAACTGAAAACTGGTAGAAAATATTCTTGTATTTGATTATAATATATATTATTTAATATTCAAACAGGTTTTCACCATACGAGGAATAATTGCCCTGAGTTGGAAGGTCTTTTTTACTAATCCTGACTACAAGCTCAAGGTAAAAAAATATATTACAAGTTTAATTTAAAATTTTTTTAATATTTATATGTAACTTTAATTTTTCTAATTGCAGTTTTCTAATAGCGTAAACAGACGACAGAGTTAATGTGCATTATCAGTCTTAATTCAAATTAACTTGTGTGTTAACATGACATGATGTGTTTTCCTGAATACTATCACATCTGAACAAACAAGTAAATCGGCAGCAGCAGGTATCCATATCAACCACAAACTCTTATATATTACATTTAAAATTTGTTAAAAATTCTTTAAACTTTTTATTCTGTTAGACAATTAAAATACAATTGTTTGTTTGTTTGTTTTTATACTTAAAACCTTTATTTCTTACACAGTTTCGAAATACTTGTTAAACAACAAATTACAAATAGCAAAACTAAATACAAAAAATATACATATATTTGTTTTTAATCATCTTTAACACATTGTAAAATTTTACTAATTATACATATACGAGTATTTGATATTGTTTTATTCAAATGAAAATATTATGTAATCAATTGTTATTTGTGTTTTTAAATTTTGTAGAATAATTGAGCATTTAAGAGTTAAATCTAAATAATGAAAACATTAAATATATTATATTTAGTTTGTATGTTTTAACCATACTTGAAATTAAATTAATTAAAATAATTATTTAAATAAGAAGAAAAAATTTATTTATTTATTACCGAACTACCTTACAATTAAAATTATAAGATAATATAAAAAAGAGCTTTAGCAACATCGGCCGTTAGCTCTGCATTTTATAAATACAAACAAAAACAATAAAAAAAAAACTTAAATTTAAAAATTTAACAAATCAATTAATAAATAGTACAAGAAAAATATAAAAAAAAGGATTTCAATTTAATACTATACTTTGTAGGTACATATGAGTCAGGCAAAAATTTATAAATTTATGTATCTATAAGAATGACTTTATATAAACGTAAAATAAAAACTTTAACAAATAAATATTCAAACCGAAAATAAATTCTTACATTTAAATTCAAATAAAATAAAAATGTTTTTTTTATTTGAAGATATTTAATAATTATGATTAAGATTTTAACTTGGGCTTCATAGGCGTAGTATTTTCAAGTGGTGCAACATGACAACCCATTGGAGCGATTGAAACGTCAACCGATCCATTTGCCATTTATTGCTTGCAATTCGTTTTCGTTTCTGGCTTTTTCACAAAACAACGTATCGTTTTCATTTCATAGTTTGTTCGTGCCCAATTTACCTTCAATGAAAATGCAATTTATTAGAAGTTGTATTTATATCACAGGGTATTGAAATTGTTTTGCTTACCCTTATTTTTATCGAGAAATACGCATTTATATCATAAGGCAATCGAGGCTGATTAATAAGAACAATGAATGATAAAAGCATGTGGATCATTGCTTGGCTCACGTATATATTAAAACTTTCCACCGAATCCATTAACTGAAACGAGCAATTGTTAAATCGATACGAATACATCCAAATTCACTAGATAAATATATTTATTTATATATTTGTAAAATATATACATGTATATATTATCTATTAAGTTTCCACCATAATATTCAAAAACATTTCTTTGCAACTTTGTACATGAAGCTAGCGTGCACTTCGCCGGACAACCATTCATGTAATGCATATAAGCATCTACATATATTGCACAATTCTTACGAAGTCCCATACATATTTAAAGTTGTTTATCATAAGACCTCTAATAATTTAGCCAGGACTTCTTCATTTCCAACAGCATTTGTGTTCAATTTGTTCCTGAATTCTGTTGAATTGAGACTTCTTGAACAAATACCACTAGGAAAATTTTGATTGCCAATTTTTGTAACAACCTTATGCACATGTTGTATTTTTTTAGCTTTTAATAGCACTTTGGAACCACCGCAACATATTTTTATAAATTTTAAGTTCTTAACTTCACGGAAATTTATATACTTTTAACTTTTTTTACAAAAATATAATTTTTGCTACAATTCAATTTAAATTTTTTTGTTTACTTCATCGATAACATATGTTTGAAATGGCTACGTATAGCTGTTTCTGTTAACTCATTGCGATGAATATTATTAGTTATTTTTTTATTCACTCTATCGAAAGCTATTAGCACGTATGATAATGTACTTTTTTAAACGTCACAAGTGGGTAATCTGGTTAGTAATCTGTGCCTAAACGACGACTGAATACGAGAGCGTAAGAGTAAACGTGTGATTGTTTTAGCACAATTGTGCTATGAAATGTTTAACTCTGTTTTAAACCTTTCAAATTTTGAAAATTTGAAGAGTTATTCCAAGGCAAATGAAAATTTGTTTGAATGTGTTATAAATTCTTTAAATGAAAAAAGAAGCAAACACAATAAATTCAAAAATAATGCGAAAACTCGTAAACGTATTTCTATTATTGTAAAACGTATTTTAGAAACTCGAGATCAAACAAATACAGGCCATACAATGTCTGAAAACATACCAATTGATCAAATATCGCAAAACGATATTATGTTAGAAACTCGAGACTTAAAAATTATAGGCCATAGAATGCCTAAAAATGTATCACAAAACAATATCTTATCAGAACATGAAAAAGATAATGAAGGAAAAGTTTTCGAAGATAATCCAAAAAGCTTGGAATTGGAAAGTTTTCCAATGGAACAAGCTCTTATAACAGCGTTGTTATCTGATCTTGATGAAAGTTTGGAAACTTTAAATATTTCAAATAAAAATTTTAATAAAGCAGAGTGTATTAATGAACTTAATAATACAGAAAATGAAGAAGAAAAATATTTTAGTGTAGACAAACTTACTTTGTTGTCTGATCTTGATGAAAGTTTAGAAACTCTAAATATTTCAAATAAAAATTTGAATAAAGCAGAGTCTATTAATGAACTTAATAGAATGGAAAATGAAGAAGAAAATTGTTTTAGTCTAGAAAAATTTACAAAAACATCTAAAATACGTTATTCAGATTTTGAATTTAACAATAATTTTAAAGCAATTTTACAAAATTCGTTAAAAAAATTTAAAGAAGATTTTGTTCAAGACTTTAAATCTATTGTACTCGACTTACAATGTAACATTAAAGAGATTTTGATACATAACATGTCAAGTCCTAACGAAATTAAAACATTGTTAAACGAAATTTTAAGTAATAATCAATTTGAAAAAAATTCAAAAATGGAAGAAATTTCTCTTAATACTACACTAAGTAGTAAAAATAAAATTCAGGAAAGTTCTCCCAAAGTATCTATAATCGAAAAAAAGAAACGTGATCATACACTCAGTCCATTTGAGATAACAGATGAGTCTCCAAATGTTTCAGAATTTTTAAAATACAGAAAAACACCAAACCTAAAAGAAAAATGCAATATCTAAAAGTACGAAACCTAACCGAAAATTTAAAGCTAATATTTGGGATTGTAGTTTTTCTGTTGATTTGAACAGTGCAAAAAACACAAATCTAGACAAAATTACAAGAAAAAAAAATTCTCGAAGATTTAATACGAGAAGAGTATTTAAAATATAACAATGTTTCTATTTTATGTTTCTACAACATTAAATATGGCATAGAAAATGTTTTGTTATACATATGCGTATTGCAATAAAATAAATCCTCAAGGAAATGTAACTGTTCATAGAACAAAGGAGTTACATCATGCTGAAAATGAGGTAAAAGTTGGTCAAATAAGGGGAGTAAAAAGACATGTAGTAAAAAGTAAGCTTAAGGGAAATAAGGCATATTTGTTCAGAAAGCAACAAATTTTGGATGCCGCTGATGATATTGCTGAAAAAGGCAATTTACAAAATATCCAGAAATTAGAAACATTGAGAAAATGTAAATCTGAGCTAAATCATGATGGATATTATAACCCAGATCCATTTTATGCTCTGTATTTAATGCAAACAGGTCCCTATAAAAACTATATACATAGACTTTCTTCACCCTTTACAGTGTATACTTGGGAAAAGTATACTTTTGAGACAATCTCAAGTAATTTAAAAATCCTGGAAGATTCCAAATTTACATTACATTCGGATGCTTCAGGAGAAAGCGTAAAAAGTTTAATATGTGCCAAAAAAAGGATTCTAACATATAAATTAGTTTTACGCAATTGGAAATTAAAAAAGATACTGCCTATCGCAGAAGCAATTCTTTTTGCACATACTCTAAAGGAAATATGTGACTATTTAGATAATTTAAAGTTATCTCTGAAAGAGCACAAAGTTAAATATCAGTTCAAACCACCTTATTGTCAAAGAGCTTGTACTGACGTAAGTGCAGCCTTATATGGTGCAGTACTAAAAAGTTTTAACAATCAAACATTGTTAGAGTATCTTAACGCTTGTGCTGCATTTTTAAATAATTTGAAAACAAATTCAAATGCAAAACCAGATTTTGTTATACTACAATGGTGCAAATTTGCGGAATTTTGGCACAAGTCCCCATTTTTCCCCTAGAGGGCAAAAATTGACTAAATTGACTTGTCTCAAAACAGTTTGTCGAAAATTTAGTTCGAAACAGTAACTGGTCTGAGAAAAAGCAATGATGCCAAAATGTAGCCAAGACCTTGGCACATCATCCCCCATTTGCGGAATTTTGGCACAAGTCCCCATTTTTTCCCTAGAGGACAAAAAGTGACTAAATTGACTTGTCTCAAAACGGTTTTTCAAAAATTTAGTTTGAAACAGTAACTGGTCTGAGAAAAAGCAATGATGCCAAAATGTAGCCAAGACCTTGGCACATCATCCCCCATTTGCGGAATTTTGGCACAAGTCCCCATTTTTCCCCTAGAGGGCAAAAAGTGACTAAATTGACATGTCTCAAAACAGTTTTTCGAAAATTTAGTTCGAAACAGTAAATGGTCTGAGAAAAAGCAATGATGCCAAAATGTAGCCAAGACCTTGGCACATCATCCCCCATTTGCGGAATTTTGGCACAAGTTCCCATTTTTCCCCTAGAGGGCAAAAATTGACTAAATTGACTTGTCTCAAAACAGTTTTTTGAAAATTTAGTTCGAAACAGTAACTGGTCTGAGAAAAAGCAATGATGCCAAAATGTAGCCAAGACCTTGGCACATCATCCTCCATTTGCGGAATTTTGGCACAAGTCCCCATTTTCCCCTAGAGGGCAAAAAATGACTAAATTGACTTGTCTCAAAACAGTTTTTTGTGTTGAAGTGTTTTTCTTCAAAACATTTTTTTGTGTTATTTCAATAAAAAGAATAATAAAAAATTTTTTTCAATACAATTTTTTGTATTTTTAATAAAAAAAATATATAATAATACTTTTTTTAAAATTACTGAAAGTTTGTTAAAAATTCGTGCAGGTTTGTTGAAGGCCGAAAAAGAAGAAAATATATGCAGGTGTTACCAGATGATATTACACGGATTTGTACTAAATTGGCATATTTAAATTTGGTAGCACTTAAATTTCGGTCTGCAAGACCGAAAATGCTCATTTCTATCTGTAAAAGAGAGAAATTTTCTCGCTCTCACTGCAAAACCAAAAAAGTTTGTTTAAAAGTTTGTTATTTTCACGAAGATTGTTTATTATGCCATGCATGAAACCATAGATAACACATAGATGGCCAACTCTCCAAATGTCAAAAACGTAGCTACAAAAGTCTTCACACGTACAGGTACGGTGTGAATTCAACACACTTAGGGGAGTAAAATTTTTATTCACATTTAGACACTATTACGCTATATTTCATTGCACTTTCCAAATATTTAAACAATTTTGAATTTTTGCACAAAAAATTATTTAACAATTTATTGTATTTTAAATTTTTTAATACAAAATAAATTTAATTTTGTTTACATTTGTTTGGTGTAATTTATTTCTAAACAGTATTATATTTTTTGGTCTTTTAGGTGATGAAAATTTTGAAATCAATATGTAATAAATATTTAAAATTAGCATTCAATCTAACGTTTTTCGCACATAAATATATTAGAAAAACACAAAATTCATATTTTTATTAAAAAGCAAAAGAATTATTTAATTTTAACATCTAAAATTGAATGTAAAAAAATATTCTGTTTTTACAAAATATTTTACACAACTATGTGCAGTTTAGGTGCTGTGGGGAATTTTTATTTTAAACCAACACTTATACAATTTTGCCTACCAATAGATTCTTAGGCTTAGGTTTTTTGACAACAGACTTAGGTTTTTGACGTTTCAGCAACAACATTGTACTACTGTCATTTTTATTTCCTCTCCCAACCAGGGTTATCAGACTTATTTTTTTACCTAATTCGCCAAAATCGAAGTGAAAAATCGCCAAAATCGACAAAACGGGTTTATTTATTTATAATTTTAAATTAATTTATTTATTTTGTTTATTGTATTATTCGACCTTTTAGTATATAAAATTATTTATTTTTTTTGGGCTCAAGGTTTAATTTAAATAAAACTCTATTTTGTTTTATTAAATTTTATATTTTAAATCAATATTTCGAACACCTTTGGTGTTCTTCATCAGGAAAAACTAAAGTGAAAAAAAAAACAAACAATATACACAAAACATAAATATTACTAAAAAAGCACAAATCTTACATTGAGTAAAGCTGTCCGCTTTCAAAAAGAGTACAATGCTTACTAAAAGCTCTTTTGTTTATATTTTGATACAATATGTCGATACGTATGCGCGCAATTTTCTGTGTCTGTTTTAAAATTCATCCTTATGTCCGTGGGAGTATTTATTATATGTAACATTTCTATTGTGTATCGTTTTTTATAATTACTTTCTTGTTGTAATATCGTTGTATCGACAAGGTTGGGTAGAGTGACCTTTAATCGCACAATGGACTGCCAATGCTGTTTTTTGTTCTGTAGTACCTTTACGTGTTTTATAATCTGATTTATATGCAGCCAATCTTGTTGTTAATTTCGATTTTGTTGTTCCAATATATATTTTATTACATACATTGGACCCGTCTCCATTACAAGGTATTTTATATATTAAGTTTGATTTGTCCAAATAATCTATTTTTGATTTCGTGTTTGTGAAAAGCATATTTAAAGTTATATCGGTTTTTAATGCAATATTGAATTTTTCCTTGTCATATATATTTGAATGTACAATCCTCTCCGAGAATCCAGGTACATGTGTTAACGATTTGAATATTTTTTCCGTCTTTGCATCAATCTTTTTATCATAATTCTTTGTAACATTTTTGATAATCTTTGTTGCCATACTAAAAGAATAACTATTTTTCTGTAATATTCCCTTAATTTTCTGGACGTTCTGTTGGTGGAAACTTTCGTCACTTATTTTCAGCACTCTTTCTGCAAAATTTCGTGCAGTATTAATTTTCACGTGTTTCGGGTGGTTCGAGTAAAAGTTGATAATACGTGCTGAGGCGGTTGGTTTTTGGTACCAGTCTACGGATAATATATTTTGTTTTCTAATAAGAAGTGCGTCTAAATATGGTAACTTTTCATCCTTTTCCAACCTTATCGATACAACATTATTACAACAAGAAATTAATTATAAAAAACGATACACAATAGAAATGTTACATATAATAAATACTCCCACGGACATAAGAATGAATTTTAAAACAGACACAGAAAATTGCGCGCATACATTTCGACATATTGTATCAAAATATAAACAAAAGAGCTTTTAGTAAGCATTGCACTCTTTTTGAAAGCGGACAGCTTTACTCAATGTAAGATTTGTGCTTTTTTAAGCCCTTTTCACACTATTATACTGAGTATTAAGACTTGTCAAATACTTGGATCCAATGAGAAAGTGTGATAGTGTGAAAACAGTATGTTATCAAAATGTGAAATAATACGGAAAGAAATTTGACATCCCATAATACCAAACCATTTTTAGAAAATTTTCTAAACGATAACATTTTTCATTTTATCAGGGTTGTGTTTTTTTAAAGCAAAGAACCAAGCCGATTAAGTCGCAGCCGATAGTTCGCCGCCGCCGATGAAATGTTTTTTTGTCCTGCAACTGCCTGAAATTGCCTTCAGTCTTAACGCCTACGTATGTACTTTGTTTCTGCCATGCCTAGAAATTGTTGAATGTACGTATTATTTTTTTCTTGTTTTGTTTTTTATTTTTTTATTAACTGAAAACTTGAACGGCCAAAAAAACTTAAGACCCGTCACCTCTACTGTCCACATAAAATTGCTCAGCCGACGCCGTTCAATGTCTCGTCACGGCTTGTTCTTTTGCTGATATTTTTCATTTTATTTGAAGTGTGATAGTGTGAAAACGAAATGTTATGTTACGTTAGATTTTTTGACAATCACACAATTCTCATTGGATTTCTATCTTACACAATCCAATGAAAATCTTTATACTCAGTATTATAGTGTGAAAGGGGCTTTAGTAATATATATGTTTTTTGTATATTGTTTGTTTTTTTTTCACTTTAGTTTTTCCTGATGAAGAACACCAAAGGTGTTCGAAATATCGATTTAAAATATAAAATTTAATAAAACATATAAATAATATATTATTTGTTTTTTTCACTTTAGTTTTTCCTGATGAAGAACACCAAAGGTGTTCGAAATATCGATTTAAAATATAAAATTTAATAAAACATATAAATAATATATTATTTGTTTTTTTCACTTTAGTTTTTCCTGATGAAGAACACCAAAGGTGTTCGAAATATCGATTTAAAAAATAAAATTTAATAAAACAAAATAGAGTTTTATTTAAATTAGACCTTGAGCCCAAATAAAAATAAATAATTTCAATTTATTTATTTAGTAGTAAGTAATATACTTTTAAATTCTATTTTAAATTAATTAACATTTCAATTAAAGTAATTATTTTTAACAAACATCACAATTTTTTTTCTAAATACATTAAAGTTAATTTCATTTTTTATACAGTTTGGTAATTGATTATATTTGTTCAAGCCTTTATAAAATAGTGATTTCTGCATTGCGCTGCTTGTTGCCCGTTGTAATCGGAAATCTTAGATTGTACGGTTGAACCTCTCCTATATACGTTAGTTGTTCACACAGATATTGTGGAGCTATCCCCATTTTCATTTTTTGTATAAAGCCAATTGTGTTTAGTTCAAGTCTCTGTTCAATTTTTAGCCATTTAAGACAGTTTAGTATATAGTTTATTTGTGTATACCGGTTACATTTTAGTATCGAACGCATCGCTTTATTTTGAAGTTTCTTAAGTCTTTGTATTTGTTGATTGTTGCAGCAAGTATATGTTATCGTTGAACCAAATTCGAAATGCGGTTTAATCATGATGTTATATATATTAATAGCCGTAATTATTGATACCTTATTTCTTAACCTTTTAAAAAACCCAGTATTTTGCCAATCGTTTTACATATATAATTTATGTGCTCTTTGAACTTTAATATATACAATATTTTTTAATTTCGAAAATATTTTTTACAAATCACAAAAAATAAATTTAATCGAAATATCTAAAATTCGCCAAAAATAGAAAAAAAGTCGCCAAAATATATAAGTATTTTGTTTTTTATTTACAATGATTAGTAGACACGAGAAAGGTAAAATTTTGACTTAAAACAATGAAAAATAGTGTTTATTATAATAAATGGAGACCTGAGCATACCCGCCTTAAGGTATTCGTTATAGTGTTCTTATTTAGAATATGTTTTATAGGAATTAAATTTATTAAATATTACTAAAGATCAACAGATGTGTGCCACATGCCCTATTTCAATTCATAAATTTGTAGCATGTTTTCACAGTCAAGTTTTGGTGGAATTCCTTATTGAAATCGATCTTTCTATACAGTAATTAACCGCATATAAATTTAAAAAAATCTAGTTTTTCTTTAAAATTAATCACCTATTTTGTAAAAAATATTCCTTCAACTTAGAGAGAATAACACGAACTTAATCCTTACTTCAAAACTTCCTTTGTATGTAAAAAATAAGTATAAAAAATCATTGGAATTACCAGCACATCAAATATAAAACTAATGTAGCTACACATAATTAGAACATAATAATTTTTATAATCTTTCTAAAACAAAAGTTAATATTTTCTATTATGGTTGATAAGTATCCAAAAGTATGTTAGAATTTAAAAAAAAATTTTGAATACAACAAATTTTATTCGTGATAAAGAATTGCAACATTTCAAAATCGAAAGATGCTTAAAATCATATTTAGAATTTAAAAACATTTTTAAATATGTTTTTGGTTTCCAGAAGTAAAATCATATTTAAGTATGAAAAACAACTTTAATTTCTTTATTATCCATTTTGATATTCCTTTATTCAGTTAATAAGCCAACGAAAAATCGCCAACAATATCGCCAAAAATTTTCAAAATTGCCAAAAAAAACGCTAAATCGAAAATTTGATCGCCAAATAAGTTTAAAAATCGCCACGTTTGGCGAGAAATCGCCATATCTGACAACCCTGCCAGACTTAGAAGCCGTCTTCACTAGACAAGTCCGGTTCCACACTTGCAATTTTTGTTTTTGCAACACATGTATTGTTGTTGTTGGGAGAATAAATCGCAAAATAATCACAGTCTATGGAAGAAATAAAAATGGCAGCGGTACGATGTTTCATGTATTCAGGGATGGCAACTTAGCTCTTTTCATGATATATTTAGCTATTTTTGACTACCTTTGGCACGTTTTCAAAAAAAAATAAATTAGTCAAGTGCGAGTTAGACTCACACACTTAGGGTTCCGTACTATTTTTAGTAGAACTTTAAAAATTCAAGTTGTTAATTTTTTCATGTGTTATGAGTCACCCTTTAATTTTAAAATTAAAGTCATAATTGCATCACTGTTGGAACACCCTTTAAATTTTAGCAATTTTTGTTATAGCGGCCATGGTAATACACTATCTATAGAAATATACATGAGAATACCTATTGCGGTTCAAAAAATAAGGTAATATACGTAAAAACATGTCACCCTTTAGATATTAGTAATTGTTACAGCGGTCGAAGTACATCTACTGTAAACATTTAAAGAGGCTACCTATTACGGTTCAAAAAGTAAGGCTATTTAAGTAAAAATCATGTCTCTGTCGGAACAACCTTTAATTTTGTTATTTGCTATGGCGGTCATGGCAATTCTCTTTCTATGAATATAATAAGAGTCTACATATTACTATTAAAAAAAATAAGCTACTATACGCGAAAAACATGTCACTGTTAGAACATCTTTTAATTTTTAGTAATTGTCATAACGGCCATGGCAACACATCTTCTATACAAATTGGAAGAGTCTACTTATTACGGTTAAAAAAATATGACGTTATATATGCAAAAGACGTCACTGTCGGAAAACCCTTTAAATTTGTATTCTTTTTATAGGGGTCATAGTAATACACCATTTGTGAAAAAGTCTATATATTATGGTAAATTACGTCACTGTCGGCACACCCTTTAATTTTTACTATTTGTTAAAGTGGTTATAGTAATACACCTCCTGTAAAAACTTTAAGAGTCTACCTATTATCGTTTAAAACTTATGCCATATACATGCAAATCACGTCCTATCGGAACACCCTCTAATTTTTAGGTTTAAAATTGTATACTTGCTTATAACGCGAACATAGTTTGAATTACTGTCTGCAAATTTTAAGTGGTTGCCTCCTATAGCTCAAGAAATAAAGACATAAAGGCAAATAACACGTCACTTTCGGAACACCCTATAAGTTTTAGTATTTGTTGCTATAGTGGCCACAGTTATACACCTTCTGTGAAAATTTCAAGAGTCTACCTATTATGGATCAAAACTTAGGCCTTTTACATGCAAATCACACCTCTATCAGAACACCCTTTAATTTTTAGTTTTATTTTTTTATAGTTGTTTATATAGTGAACTAAGTTTTAATTACTGTTTGTAAATTTCAAGTGTATCCCACCTACAGTTCACGAAATATGCACATATTCGTGAATAACACCTCTCTATAGGAACACCTTATAAAATTTAGTATCTGCTACTATAGCGGCCACAGCTATACACCTTCTGTGAAAATTTCAAGCATCTACCTATTATGGTTCAAAACTTAGGCATTATACATGCAAATCACACCACTATCGGAACTCCCTTTAATTTTTAGTTTTATTTTTTTATAGTTGTTTATATAGTGATCTAAGTTTTAATTACTGTTTGTAAATTTCAAGTGTATTCCACCTACAATTCACATAATATGCACATATTCGTGAATAACACCTCTCTATTGGAACACCCTATAAGTTTTAGTATTTGTTGCTATATCTGTGAAAATTTCAAGAGTCTACCTATTGCGGTTCCAGAGATAAAAGACGCTGACAGACGGACAGACGGACAGACATTGTAGATTTAGCTTTTAAAGCATATCTTGATAATAAGACTGAAGAAAATAATAGAATTCTCAAAAGATGTAAAAATATAGCGCGTAATATTATTAGAAAGCATCGACGGCCTATTGGATACAAATTTTTTTATAATTGCAATGACTCAAAAGAATTCTGGATTAAAATAAAAAGTACAGGAGCAATAAATAATAATTCCGAAGAATGTCTAATAAACCCATGTAATTTAAATAATTATTTTACATCGACAACTTCCAATACACTTGATATTAATGAAGATTTTAACTCGACTGCAGAATTCAATGGTAACAAATTATCGTTCAGAACCATAAACGAAACAGAACTTCTTGAGGCCTTCTATAAAGTAAAATCCAATGCTATTGGCACTGACGGAATTCCCCTAAGATTTCTTAAATTAATTTATCCACAAGTTAATCACCAAATTTTACATCTTGTGAACACAATACTTACAACCAATAAATATCCACATTTATGGAAAATAGCTAGAGTTGTTCCATTACGTAAAAAAATACCACAGGTTATAATGTAAATGACTACAGACCAATTTCTATTTTACCGACTCTATCCAAGGTTATGGAAAACGTTATGAAAAACCAAATGGAAACTTATTTTGAAAACACTCCTTAATTGAATCATGCCAATCCGGTTTTAGAAAACAACATAGTACAAATGCATAACTTGTTAATATTACTGACATGATACGACGCTCCCTTGATAGAGGAAACCCCTGTCTTACTTAACTTAACGAAAGCCTTTGAGTCTGTTAACCACTCCAAATTACTGTTTAAACTTCACAATAACTTTAATTTATCCAACACAAGTTGTAAATTAATATCATCTTTTTTATCTAACCGATCCCAGTTTGTCTCATACAACTCGTGCAATTCCAATATTAATCGCATAGTATCTGGCGTCCCACAAGGATCTATCCTTTGCCCATTGCTTTTTATTACTTATATTAATGACATTAATGAATGTATATATAATTCTACGTTAAATATGTACGCAGACGATATTCAATTGTGTTGTTTTGGCAACAACCATTCATTTAGTGATTGTACTTCGATGATCAATGCTGATCTTGCTAACATTTCTTCTTGGGCCTATCGGAATGATATTACAATTAACCCTCAAAAAATCGAAGCAATTGCTTTTGGACGCCCACGGGATAATTCCTTGCCTAATATTGTAGTAAACGGATAATATTTCACTTTGTGATACTGTAACCTGTCTTGGAGTTACTATAGACAAAGATCTTAAACTCATACCTCACATTAAGAACGTTATTTCCAAGATAAATTTTACACTTAAAAGATTATATAGTATATCCTCATATTTACCTTACCTTATATAGTTAGATATCGCTTAGTACACGCCATTCTCATGGCTCACTTTTACTATTGTATTGATGTTTACTGTGGTACCAATAAGAAATATATTTCTAAATGTAATAATTGCTTTAAACTAATTTGAAGATTTGTTTATGGTTTGGATTATATGAGTCATACCTCCCAATACTATGTTCCATTTATAGGTTCTTCGTTCACAAACCTAATAAAACTACGTTCGTTTCACCTGTTTTATAACTCTTTTAAATATCGTGATCCCTCGTATATTGTACGTAAATTTGAATTCATTCATTCAAAGAGGAATATTAAAATTTTATTTGACTCTTTTAATAGTTGTATCTATGAATTTTCATTTCAAATTCGAGTGACTCGTATTTGGAACAATCTACCAATACATCTTAGATCACTCTCTGCATCATTTAATGTGTTCAAGAAAAAATTGCTTCAGTATTTTAACACTGTTAGTATGTAATTGTTTTTGATTTTGAATAGTAGATATTTTGGTTCTTACCTCGTGGTTCCAGATGACGATTATGTCGGACGGTTGAGTGGTTAGCATGTATATTGTTTTTGTATCATAAACAGGATACATGTAGATCGCTCGATCGTCTTACGCATTCGTTGCCTGGAGCCGTGGGGCGGGAATTGTAATGTTTGTTGTTCTGAATCAAAATTTATTAATAATAACAAATCAAAAATTCAAATTCACAATTCAAAATTCAAAATTAATTTTAGCTGTGTTTTTATTAAAAAAAAGTGTATCATGATGTTAGGGCTCATATTCTCAATAATTATATAAATTTCAATTTATTTTATGCATTTCTTTTTTATGTACATTTATAATGTTACTTTTATAACGTTAGCTTCTAAAATCTGTTCTATCAAGCAATCTATTAATTGGGAATATATTGATTAAATAAAGTAAATAAATAAATAAAAAAATATGAATACCTAATTAGAATTTGTCATCAAAATACTTTATTTCATTATAAAAATAGAATGAAGGAAAGACTAAATCTCAAAGATCAAACTCAAAAAGTTATACTAAAACACAAATTTTTCTGTTACCCAAATATTCTATCAGTCTGCAAGTGGTGCCCTTGAACTATTTCAAGTACTACAACTCATCAGCACTAGTATTTCGTAATGAAAGTTCTAACCCTGTTTTCGCTAGTGTTTGTAGTTCTAGTATTTGTACTATCCGTGTGGAGTTGTCGATCTCCCATCGGACGCGTCCCCAGGTGGCGGATAGGGGGGCGAGTCGTGTTATATCTCCTCGATACACCACCATAATGGTCGCATGATGTATGACGGGGCTCGGGTAGAGCCCGGGCTCTGTGGATTCTGCTTTACAGTTGCACAGGGTCTGGGCACTACAAGGTTGGGCTAATCAGCCAGTTTTTTTTTCTGGAATCTCTTGGGCATGGAAACCATCCACCCATAATGGTGCCATGTGTGAGAGATCTCAGAATGATAGTCATCCTCCTGGATACATTGAACAAACGGTTCAGGGGAGTGACTTCATCTTTAAACGGTCAGCTGATTAGTTCAACCCGCGGACCAAAATTGACCCACTTGTAAGATTAAGGTGAAGGTAGCAGTGCCGAGAATCTGAGTGGCTAGTTAGTGGTAAAAGAGGACTAGTCTTTAACAGCTCCCCTCGACGCCAAGGCACGGGTCGGGTGTAAAAATTTAGTTGCCTAGTCCATGTACGCCGTCCCTGCATGGATGGTCTAACCCCTTACGCGCTTACTCGTGGGAACAAAAATGAAGAACTCAAACAAAAACAAAAAGAACAATACAGAAAACGAAAAGAACAATAATAAAAACAAAAACAATAATAACAAAGAAGAACAAAAAGTCGCTGAAGGTGGGCAGGGGAAACCCTTGCCTGCTGAATGCAGTGGTGTCCCAACAGACCAACATAAACCGGCTGTTACGGACAACTCAAATGCAGGAGACCAGCAGGGGAAACCTGAGCTGGCCAAATGCAATCAACACCCAGCTACAACTTCAGCTGTGGTTAACTCTAACGAGGTACCTCTCGACTTTTCGGTCGGTACCTCGAAGGTCTATGCTGGTAATAAACCAGCAGTAATCCCTTCTTCGGGTGCCACGGTTAAACCCGTGTGCAACCCTGCGGTAATTCTGCCAGCTGAACCTTCTGCCCAGGCAGCAAGTTCAGCCCAGGCACTCACTTGCGCCCAAACGGCAGTCGATGTAGCCCCCAAAGACCGCAAAAATATGTCCAGAAAGGCCTTCATTGAAGGGCGTGCCGCCCAAAGACTGGTAAATAAACTCGGAAGTTTGCCCTCCGAAAAACTTTCAAAGGAAGAAAAATCTTCCCTTGCCTGGGCAAAAGCCCATTTAGCTGTTGCGGACAACCCCAATTTCGATGTCGATGTAGAAAGACCATCTACATCGACAGCGCCGAAGAGGCAACGTTCGGGAGAGGAGAAATCCCAGCAGCAAAATATCCAACCGGACACCAAACGTCCAAAAACAACAGGCAGCAGGAGTCGTCAATAGGCCTTACAGTGAGGTTGCTAAAGACCCACTGATAAGGGCTATTATCGACAAAAGCACTTGCGACGGTGCTATCTCTCGCGAAAAGTGGGAGATGATCCGGATCAAGTTGCTGGAACAATATGCCAAATTTCTTGCCGATGAATCAAGTCAGGTACCCCAAAATGTGGACGCTGGCTGGTTCCAAGGCCATATCAAGCTGCTCTTATGCACAAGTGAGGGTTCAGCTATTCAACTTAACCAGGATGTTACGTTTCTAGGAGAAGTGTGGCCAGGTGCGAGATTGGACGTGGTTCCGGTAGGTGAAATCCCTCGCAGACCGAGATCCGTCGCAATTATACCTAGGGAACCTCACGACCCTGCGACGATTCTGGCGATCATCCGGAGAGGAAATCGTGACCTACCGACCAGCGAGTGGAAGGTGGTGAAAGTCTCCGAACCGGTGGGTCTGACCAGAAAGGCGGTTGTCGTCCTTAATATGGACTCTTTGTCACCACTTCGAAAGAAGCAAGGCAAAATATTTTATGGATACGACAGTATCAAGCTGAGCATCTATCGAGGTGATGACAAAACCAACCCCGAAACCTCCAGCGACAAACTGGGATGGTCGCAAGGTAAAGGCGTGACTGAGTGTATCAGCCGACAAACTACGGCCACAAACGAGGAGGTGAATGACCCCGCGAACTCAGAGACTGCAGAGAGTTCTCAATCAGAATCATGTCTGGTTGGGGAGCTCTTTGAGCGTCTGGGTGTTGCGGAGGACGAAGATGCGCTTCTGGAATCAGATCCAGAAGACATAGACGTCACTGTCATTTACGATCCCGACAACGATGGCGAAGGCGATTCAAGTTAACCTTCACCATTCCAAGGCAGCTTCTGCTGCATTAATTCTTCGCCTTATGGAACGAGGTGAAGATATAGCGTTAATCCAAGAGCCGTGGATCAATAGCGGCAAAATATGTGGACTTAACGCACGAGGCTACAAATTGATGTATGCAACAACAGCAGGTAACAATAACAAAAATATTAGAGCCTGTATTTTAGCAAAAGAACACCTCAATATCTTCATTTTATCTGATTACAGTGATGAAGATACGGTGACTGCAGTATGGGAGGATGCAAAATCAGCAGTGTGGATATCATCCACGTATATGCCACACGACCAAGCAGAATCCCCACCCAGCAGCCTGGTTAACAAAATGGCCAGAGCAGCAAAGGCGAACGGCGTTCCTTTAATAATGGGCGCTGACGCAAATGCGCATCACCAAATCTGGGGTAGCTCCGACACAAACTACAGAGGTGAGTGTATCTTTGATTTTATACTTAAAAACAATCTAGAAATTGCGAATAGGGGGTCCGAACCTACCTTTGTTGTATCAAACAGACAGGAGGTTTTGGACATCACGCTAGTTAGCACACATCATGCACTTTTAATCGAGAATTGGAAAGTCTCAGATGACTGCTCCTTCTCCGACCACCGTTACCTGGTCTTCTCTATTAGTAGGAAGAAGGTTTCGACCACAGTCTATAAAAACAGACGCAGAACGAATTGGGAGGAACAAAGCATGTTTCTCACGAACGTAATTACGCATCCCTACGAAATTAGGGACACTAAGCATATTGAAGATGCTGTGAGAACAATCACAGATGCCTTTAAAGACGCAACTGATAGGTCATGTAACCCATCGGTCCAGCGCGTTAATCGAAAACCACCATGGTGGTCTAAAGAAATAGCCGAATCTCGCAAGATTTGCCGCAGGCTTTTCAACGAAGCAAAGAGGACAGGAAACTGGTCACTCTACAAATCTTCGATGAATAAGTTCAAAAATCAGGTCAGAGGCGCTAAACGTAAGTCATGGAAAGATTTTTGCAGTGGCATTGAAAATTTTTCTGAGACTAACAGACTGCGTAAAATCCTGGCCAAACAAGCGCCTATTCCTGGATATATCCAAAAAGCATACGGCACATGGGCAACCAGTGCACAAGAATCACTGGAAGTCCTTATGGAAACCCATTTTCCAGGATGTCAATCCATTACGGAACGGCAACACAATTCCGTTCAATCTAGCCTTGTACCTCATACCGTAATCATTGATGCGGATAGGTTGCAATGGGCTATAAAAAGTTTCCATCCCTATAAGGCTCCAGGGCCGGATGGCATAATTCCTGCTGATCTTCAGAATAATCTGGATCTGGTAACACCATGGCTTTTAGCTATATATAAAGCCTGTCTATCCTGGTCTTACATTCCAGACCAATGGACAAAGTGTAATGTGATATTTATTCCCAAGGGAGGAAAAGTGTCACATGCGAGAGCACAGGATTTGAGACCAATAAGTCTAACATCCTTTCTTCTCAAAACACTAGAAAGACTTATCGAAATCCACATAACTCAAGGTGATTGCAAGAAGAAATTTTGCATTCAATTTGAGGGTCAATTTGATTTATTATTATTTTTGTGCACTTATTCAAAAGTGAAGACTAATACTTCGTTAAAAATAAAATAAAATTCAATTTATTTTATATTTATTAATGATTATATAAAACAGTAAATTAATTTATATGACATAAATATACGAGTATGAGCATCTAGGACTTCAAAAATTAATTTAATTTATTTTTAGTTTAACAAAATTTTATATTTCAATAAACAAAATGTATACATACCTAAAAAATTAAAATTCAAAAAATTATCTGCAACAACTGTGATCACCAAATTTTTTATCTTCTATGAGTGTCTACCATTCTACTAAAGGAAAACAAACGCTCCACTGGTGCAGAAGAAGGCAATTGCGTGTTGAATTTGAAAAACATTTGCCTAATAACTGGATATTTGTTAAGACAACCTAATTCAGTCTCAAAATCCAGTAGAGAAGTATTTAATTCTATTCGTATGCTATGATTTTGTTCTACTGTTGAATGATCTAATATCAAAGATATTAGAAGACTAGTTATTTATCTAAAGCAAATATCAATCTATTTTCTACCGGGGGAGCAGTGCTTCCGGAGAATATAGGGGCACAAGACCCCGGGGTTCTATTTTTGACATTCGATAAGAATCTCCTTTCCCCGTCCCAACATGCTTACATAAAAGGCAAATCTGTTGAGACGGCGCTGCACTCGCTCGTGGGCTACATAGAGAAGTCCTTGGAGCATAAAAAATATACTATGGTGGCCTTCATGGAGAGTGAAGGAGCATTTAATAATATTAATCCGCTGGCAATAACTCAATCTCTCACGGAGGTTGGGGTTGACCATTCAATCATCAGGTTCATAACAAATCTGTTAGGTTATAGAGAAATATCATCCTCATTTGGCTTAGCTAAAATCACCAAGATAGCAATAAGAGGCACCCCTCAAGGCGGAGTACTGTCTCCGTTGCTTTGGAATATAGCAATTAATAAGCTATTAATAAAGTTGGATTCCATGTACTTCAAGACAATTGCATACGCAGATGATCTGGCGGTTGCAATTGCTGGAGCTCATGTTGATACAATGACACAAAGATTGGAAAAATCATTCAGAGCAATCTGTTCCTGGGGAGATCAGAACGGACTGGGTGTGAATCCATCTAAAACGGAGCTTGTATTATTCTCAAGGAAATACAAGGTTCCAACCTTCAGACCACCTATATTAAATGGGGTAACACTAAATCTATCTGATAGCGCGAAATATCTAGGCATAATATTAGATAGTAAACTCTCTTGGAAAATGAATGTTCAGGCTAGAACGTCCAAAGCTATGACGGCAATATATGTATGTAAGAAAGCCATTGGCACGACCTGGGGGATGAGCCCAAGGAATGTAAATTGGCTGCTTGAAGCAGTAATCAAACCAATATTATTTTATGGTGCAACTGTCTGCTGGAGAGCACTAGATTTTAAGACAAACGTCTCTATTAAAGAAAGGGTGTTGCGCACAATGGCGATCCTTATAACTGGAGCCATCAAGTCAACACCAACGAAGGCGCATTTTGCAATACTTAACTGGTTACCGGTAGATCTACTGGCCAGGTATGTGGCACTAAGGACAGCTGTTAGACTAAATGTTGTAGGTGCATGGAACCATAGATCATGGGGACATGCCAATCTTCTAGGAACAACGAATGTTATTCCTGAGCTCTTAGACTACTGCACCCCGTTACCCTTCTTCACACGAAGATTCCACTTTGATTTGACGGAGGGATACTCTCTAACTCCCCGAACCTTACTGGTTTACACAGATGTTTCCAAAAGGGGAACGAGAGTGGGAGGTGTAGTCTATATAGAGGAGTTTGGAATTAGGATATGTTTCAGACTTTCGAATGACTGCAATGTCATACAAGCAGAAATATCTGCTATTAAAAAGGCGGCTAACTGGCTAAAGTACCACAGGATATCAGACAGAGATATCTGGATTTGTACTGATAGTAAAGCCGCTATCATGTCCCTTATAGGTGTGTATAGCACATCAAATCTTGTCCTTGAATGCCGGACATCCTTAAATGAGATGGCGTATAATTCGACAGTCACCCTTAAATGGGTGAGGGGACATGGGACTAATCAAGGCAACTGTGCTGCCGATGAACTAGCCAAGAAGGGAACACTATTGCACGATGATGCCATAGACATCTATTGTGGCATTCCCCTCTCGGCCTGTTTACACCGCATCAACTTTGCCCTTCACAACATAGCTCAGGCCAGATGGTCCAATGAGTCGACTTGCTCGATCGTAAGGACAATCTGGCCCTCGATGGACCAAAAGAAAACGGTCTCGCTATTTCGGCTGCAGAAAATGCAGATACGCGACTTAATAGCAATAGTCACTGGGCATTGTTTATTTGGAGCCCATGCAAGCAGGATGGGTATCCCTTATAATGACTTCTGTAGAAGTTGCCAGGATGAAGAAGAGGAGGAAACGGTTGAACACCTTCTCTGTCATTGCCCTGCATTAGAACACTGTCGCCTACAATACTTGGGACGACGATGTTTTGAAAGCCTCTGGAACCAATCAGGATTAACTCCTTTTTAAGGAACTGTGGTTGGTTTTCTAACCCTCTTCCAACTGAAGTGACATAGTTGCTCATTAACACATGTCACGTCCAATAGTGCCCTCACGGCTAGCACCTTTCCTGTCTATGACCTTCTACCCACTTCTTCCTCTAATTTCTCACTTCTTTCTCTAATTTCTCAGTCTAACTTTGTTTTCTATTTTCTCTGTCTATCCCTCCGCTTATCTGCAGGTATCACAAAAGGACCAATATAATGGATCCAAGTGAGCTATTTCATTCTCTTTCTCCTCTTCTATACAAGCTGCCTGCTGAACCTAACCTAGTATTTGTACTAGTAGCTTTTAGACAATTATCACTTAATTTCCTACAGGGAATGTTAATATACATACATACATACATACGTACATACATACATACAAACACATACACATACATACATACATACATACATACATACATACATACATACATACATACATACATACATACATACATACATACATACATACATACATATATACATACATATATACATACATACATATTCATATGTTCATATAATACTTACCAACATTACGTTCATACTATAGTAACCTGTTCGGTTATAGGTAGTATAGATGATTTTTTTCATTACCAGTAGTGCGATTCACTATTCAATTTTAACGATTCTTGACTCGTTAAAAAAATTTAACAACAAAACGAAAGACTTTGCTATTCAGAAATGCTTTTTAATAACATTTGATGTTGTTATAATTCAGCTGTTTTTCTTAGCAAGTCGAGTATTGTTAATTTAACTACAACTATTTTTGTGTCGTTTACTTTATCAAAATATCAAAATATAAAGTCGGCCATTAGATGTAAAATGTAAAATATTCTAAATAATTAATATTTATAATTAAAACACATACATGTGTTTTAGCTACCTTATAAAAATGAATTTAAACAATTTTTTAGAAATAAAATTAAAAACAAACAAAAAATGAAGCACTTGTGTGGAAAGTTTTGTATATTTTGTTTATTATTTTTCATTCCTCTTTGTTCTTTTCGCTATTTTGCCATTTTGATTAGCAGCATTGCCATTTATTTTTTTTTGTATTTTTGATTTGTTACCCATAGGTTAGTGAATCGCAAATGCGTTAGTGCAAGCAGATAAACATGTTGATATATTTAACAAGTGTTAGATAGTTAAAAGTTAGTGAATTGCACTACAGGGCTCTTTATTCGAACAAGTGTCCCATCTACACAACCCACTATACTAGGAATGTCAGCAACTTGATAAAAACTTTCTTTTGTTTTGTTCTCTTCTTCTAAGCTCCTGTCCAATTTAATCCATTTTGGACCTACATAAGTGTTCTTCAAAGATGATTAACAACTCACTAATTATTTTGGACACCTAGGACTTTGACATTGAGGACACGTACTCATTTCGTACGGATGCTCGATAGGCACCAATAGCCAGAAAAGACTAAAAAAATGTCGCAGGTTTTGTAGAGGCTGGTATGTGGGTGTTTCGATACCTTGCTTTCAATATTGGCCGTATTTCTCCAAACATATGCATGCAAAATATAATGGTTTTTATATTTCAAGTTGTAAATGTTAAAGTCTCAACCACTAAGTTTTTTGTATTTAAGATTAAAAAAATCATGAAAGATGCAGGCCAATTGGAGCATTAAGATAAATACAAAAATAAATGTTTATATACACACAGAAATTTGCAATTTGCTGTTTGCGCCAAAAACACGTAAGCGACAGATTTGGCTACAATTAATTGTAAGTAACAAATTAAAAAAAATAAAAGTTTCTATAACCATCAGAGATTCGCACAGCATGTTTTGCAAAAAAAAAAATTATTTTGAAACCCATATTAAAGAAGTTAAGTTTTTTTCGTTTTCTGAAAAACGACTTCTTGGCGCGTACATGGTTTAAGAATAAACGCGACGATATACGAATATCCATATCATCACTTTCACTGGAATCGCTTTCAAAATGTGTTTAAACGGATTGGAACATTTTTATGTACATATGTATGTAAATATGTATGTATGTATGTATGTATGTATGTATGTATGTATGTATGTATGTATGTATGTATGTATGTATGTATGTATGTATGTATGTATGTATGTATATTTTTAAATATTTTTATTATTTTCTAACTTTTATTATTATATATTGGAACTTCGTTGAAAAATATAAATTTTAAATAGTTATTGTAGTTTTTGACCTTTTTTTATATTTGAATTCTATTTTTTTTAACAAGCACAAGGTCTTTTTTATATAAAAATGTTTTAACAATTTTTATTTACAATATTTCGCTACACCATTGGGTAGCATCTTCAGGAAATAAAAATGATAACAGTTATAAGATTTAAATGATTGAAAAAATTCAAATGAATGAAAAAAATTTGTTGTCAATCAATTTAAAAAATTTAACATTTCAATACATTCAAGAAACACATAAAAAATTAAAATAGAAAAATTTTTTAAACATATACAAATACAGAAAATTTTTGATATTCAAAAACATACAAACACTTTAAGAGAAAATTTTAAATTTTCTAATATACATAAATTTAACCGGAAATGTTACAAAAAATTAATGTTTTTATTATAAATATTTGATTCAAATTCATGTTATTTTTTATGCACTAAATGCCTATAATTTTGTGAAACATTTTCTGTATCTGCATGAGCAGCAGAAAATAGCCTGGTAAGTTTTTAAGTATCAAATAAGAAGTTTAAATTACAAATCAGAAGTTTAAAACTTGGGAATAATGAGTTTAAGTGCGGATAAGAAGACATTTTAATCATAAAAAAAAATAATTCTCACGATACGAAAACCTACCGCTAAAAATCAAAAATTATTTGGTACAATAAATTGGCCACATCAAAGATCCAAATCAATATATATTTTTAGTAAAAACTAAAGACAACTGCCATGAAAATTTTAAAGCTTCAATGCAGCTTAATTGGGTCCAAGTGTTGGTACCTTTGTGTTAAGCTGCCATAAAAACAAGAAGCAAAATTATTCGTACATATTTTAAATAAATTGTTATATAGTATTATTAAGATCTAGTGATAAGTGTAGTTGTGATTTTGTGGAATCAAATTGTAAGAATTGCGTTCAATGTAGTAAAATATGTGTGTGATGCCTTTTTGTTTAGTTACATGTGTCCATGATTTGTCGCGATTCAGATTCGCTTTTAGTGCTCAAGGTAGACGCGATAGAAACTTGTAGATTTGATAAGGCAGTGATAGTGACAGCCAAAAATAAATATACATCTCAGGGAGCTCTCTTAGGTGAAAAAGATAATTTTTTAGAAATAAAACGCAATTGTTTTAAAATAATTTATAGCTTGAGGACTGAATAAGATTATAAAGGAAATACCAATAGAATAAGTTAAAAGTTAAAAATCTTTTATATATATACAGACATATTTTGTTTCTGTGTTTAATGTATTTTTAATTATCAATTTTTTTTATTTTATTATATTTTTTGTTTTATTTATATATTTCTATATATTATTTTTATTTTGTTTCATTGCTGGTTATAATTATTACAATTATTTTTTTTTTCGTATTTTAATTTATGTTTTATTTAACTATGGTTTATTGTGAATGTCTAGAATCATTAATTCTTCTCACATGTAACAAATGTTGAAGGACGTACTACGACATGGTTGGGAGAGCTAACGAGACGACCATCTGTGTCGGGATTCTTTGTGTGGTGTAGTTTTTCTAGTGTCAGTTTGTTTTGTTTTATGTTCTTTTTTATTAGTTCGGCTACGCGGCTGGCGAGAACGGTTGGGACCCCCTTTAGAGAAGAAAATAATAGCTTAACGGAAACCTCGCCAGTCCAACCGGTAAGTAACAAAATACAGCCAGTGACGACGGTCTTCACCAAAAGGTATCCCAACTGTTTATTTACATTTACTTTTTTCAAGGTTTTTAGGAAGTAAACCTTATTGTAACAATAAAAGCCTAACTATAATATGCATAAGCTGGCTTAAGCTAATGTCAAAAAATGAATGGAAAGTCTGCCAAATGCTTAAGCAACTTATTGAAGACTTTTAGGTGACTACAGTGTACTTACATGAATCTAAAAACTATTATGACACAGTTGCACATTTGTTTTATTCGTACTTTTGCAAAATATTAATTTTTTACTGAATAAATGAAATTCGTTAACAAAAAGTTGTTAAATAACCATATTTTATATACCTAATACCATTCATATACAAATTAATAATTATTTTTAATAGTTTTAAGAGGATTTCGAAAGAAAAATTTAACAGTTTTTGCTGTTTGTGTAATTTTGGCAAAAATGCTTCACTCAACTCATAAACAATAAAATGCTCTTTCTTTTTAATTACGATTATTATACAACGCCTCCCTTTTTTCTTATAGAAACTTCTTTTTTTTAACATTTTATATTTAATGTAGATATAATTTGTTCACTTTCGTTCTTCATTGCAATTTTTTATGAATGTACATTCATATGTAAAACACAAAGCACAAACAGCTGTTTCCGTACGGAATGTGCGATCGGTTTCGGACTTTGCTTAAGCAAATGACATTTGACGAAATTCAACAAAAAGTGTTGTTAAGTACATTATAGTTTGCCGCATATGATTTATATGTAATTCCACAGTTGCTTAAGCTAGCTGATGCATTATTTAGTTGGGTCTTAACCCAAAAATAGAAATTTTAAATATATTGCAACTTTTTGAGTCTGTTAAAAAGGTTTCTGTTGATTACAAACAAAACCACTATTAGCAAAATTAAAAAAAAATGAGACTGCGATACGCAAATTTCCTAAAAAAACACCGAATCCGGAGTAGGAAATGAAATTACACTTAACACAGCAGAGTTCCCAAGAATGGAAAAATTATTATTAAATTAGCTTATAAAAATAATAAATAAAAATATAAAAATTAAATTAGCTTATAAAAATACTCCACTTTTTAAGGAACCTTTCAAAACAAAAGCCTTTTTATTATATTTATTTATGATTAAGGGCCCCAACACTATAAGGTTAAATACGCCATTTTTTCATATTTTATTTATTAACGGTTAATTAACAATTAACAGTCGGAGCAGTCTTGCATTAAAAATTAATGAACTAGACATACAACAAATCTCGAAATTATCAAACTGGCCAGGCAATGGACGAAACTTGTCCAAATTTTGACTGTAGTCTAGTATTAGAATACAGTTAACGGCAACAGTATTTCTTTGGAGTTTTTAGTGCAAGAAAATCTAAAGATCACGGAATTATTAATAATAAAATTCGGCAGACAGATAGTGCAGTAATAGATATCAAATAAAACTTTATTATGTTCGTTTGGGTCCATTTTTAAATTCTTATTTTGTTTTTTACACTTTTTTGGTTTTTCGATTTTCATATCTTCATATTTTTTGTTGATTTAATTTTCATATTTTTTATTTTATTTATATTGTCGGCTGTCAGTTTCCAAATGCCTAGCAAATAAAAACTATGGTTTTTTCAAAAAGTATGCTACTCTTTATGCATTTCTGTAGATTTTGTTAGTGTGTTGTAAAATTATCGAATACCATTTACGATTACTATTGTCAATTAGGGTTTTATATTTTGGATTTAACAATAATTACTGGTTTTATAATTTATTTGTACAATATTATTGAAATCTAGTTTAAAACTAATTTTTCATACAAAAGTTTTATTTTTTATAAATATGGAGGTTTAAGTTTGCAATCTAAGGCGAGAGTAGAATTTCTACCAACAAGCCAGTTTAGTTTGACTGCTTTTAACTTCATTTGTGTTAATTTGTATACAATGTTGCTTTTCCAAGTAAGGCGCCGGTCAAGATGTATACCTAGGCTGTGGTATCATTTGATTATTTATGCGAATAGGGGTCATGAATCCCTACGCAGTGTGAAAGTTATGTAAGTACATTTTTGTTCTTTCAACTTTATTAACCATTTCTTCAACCATTTTTCCAAATTGTTACTGTGGTCTTGTAAATGTTTTGATGCTGATGTTTTGCGCTTTCATGACATATCTGATGTGTACAGCAGGTATAAAATGGGTACCCAAAATACTACCTTGGGGAACTTCGGCTTCAATGAGCTGAAGCGAGCTTAAAAATCTCCTTCTTTCACAATGAATTTTCGATCAGTTAAATAATTTTCTAACAACTTATATAAGTTTTCGGACAAGCTTAGCTTTAACTTATATATTAGGCCTTCATGCCAAACCTTGTCAAATGCTTGAGAAACGTTGATAAAAAGCTCAGCACAGTATTTTCTTTTTTCGAAGGTCTTTTTAACTACATTTACTAATCTGTGTGTTTGTTGGATCGTACTATGTTGTTTTTTGAAGACGATTTGATGATTCGGAATACATCCTTTCGCGCTCAGAATTGGGTTCAGCTTAATTATTAATATTCTCTCAAACAGCTTTTACATATTTGATTAAAGACTTATGGGTCTGTATGATGCTACCATTGTGTGGAATTTTAGTTATTAGTTATAAAAAAATCCTACACTCTGTGGGAAAGTACTCAAGACGTTAAATGGCACTAAAAACAAATAGAATATTTTTTTTTTGGCTACACGGAACAATAGTTAGTACTAACATCTAGTTAGTAGTTTTATCAATGCCAGAAGCTTTTTTGGTGTTTAAATCAGTTATTGTCCTTTCAAGCTCCCAAAGCTCAAACCTTAGGTTAAGTGCCGGACTAACATCGACAGATAGCAGCTTAGCTGTATCAGTCGAGACAATTGGAGTAAAAAAAATTTTAAATGACAACAAATAGATTGCCTTTTTCGGTATCATTTCTTGCCTAACCTCCACAAGAAGTTCGCAAGGGAGGCTTACGTACGACTGGTCTTTTAAGGTTTCTACATGCACTCCATAATGAATAATCTGATTGAGTAGTTAAGTCCAGGTCTTCCAGGTAATTTTTCAGAGATGCTACTCTTCGAGATTCTAGTAGCACTCTTAACCGCTTCGTGCAAGTCTAAGTCTAGTTTTAAGTTGAGGAGATCTTTGTGATTGCTACTCCCACCGAAGTTTTCTTTTTTCTGTCAATAGCCACTCGACATCTGCTGAATATATGCCATTACATCTGCCTAGTTTCCGGGTTACTTTTTCATTTTGTACAGCTGATTTGAGGTTTTGGTCCAAGTAAATAAGACTCTGTTCAACGTCTTCTGGTGTTCTTAGTGCAACGTTTTCCGAACAATGCGTAGATATTTTCTATATTTCAACCAATTTATGCTTGTACTAGTTGGTGAAACAATATCTTGGTGGTTCATATATAGACAATAGTAGGTGAATAATCTGAAGATAAATCTAATGATGCTTCAGCTTTAATCATTTCTCTTGAAATACATCCAAAGCAATAACATCTGGTATTTTTTACTGGATAGTAGGTCAATATATGGGCTGTCCACTCGAGATCACATTTAGATGCAATTTTGAAATTGTGTCAAAAAACACACGACCTTTTCGAGATATTAGACGTAATCTCAGTCAGGATAGGGTAATTGTCATGCATTTTCTGTGTTAGCCATTCAAATGAGAGAGAGAGAGGGAGAGACAGAAACAGAGAGAGAAAGAGAGATAGAAAAATACTCTAGAGCTCTGCCCACCTTTTAAGAAAGGTCATCAGCCGTTTTTGATAATGAGAATTTTGTACAGTTTATATTTTTGAATTAATAAATTAATTATTTCAGTGGACATCAAACAAAACATACTACAAAGGTGAGTAAAGAAAACAATTAACAATGAAACAGAACTATAAAATAACAGCTTTTCTTTACAAAGGTCAACACACAATTAATAGGAAGATGACAATAAAACCACCCTAACCAAAACATCTTGGTGGAAAACAAACCAAAGAAACTAAACACCTATGGAACAACAAAATCACAAATTCACACAAAACTAACTAAAATCAAATAATCATTTTATTTAATACAAATAAAAAATAAACAAAAGCAAATAAACGAAAATACACAGGGAGAAAATCATTTTTGCATATCACATTTTCTTCACCCGCAACAAAACTCCGGTTTCACTAGCTTTAGCCAGAAAGAAACCCAAAGTGGGGAACTCCAATGACCCGAGAAAGAGTCTCATGCTCTACCCTAGAGTTAGCCGGGCTATGTCTATAATACTTTTTTTTGTTCATCATTTCGTTTCAGGAAACCTCGCCAATATTAGATACAATTAAATTATCCCTAGCCATCACTGGATAAAAGCTCTCTTCTGATTTTTTTTCAGGTAAAAGAAAATCGTAACAAAATCTGGTTACCCAGTAATGGTCGGTAAGGCACGATAGTGTACTGGAATTGGTAAACGAACGCCCTTTTGAGGCAAACAGACAACAAAAGAATAACAACTACGTTCTATGAACTGCGTCAAGTACTTATGGGGTTTCACCTCTATTACTTTACTTCCTGACTAAGAAACTAATATCCAGTTCTGGCTACCGATCTCTAGAAAATTTTAATTATAAAAGATTCAGAAACTTTCACTAACTTTACATCGCATCTACGTGACGGGAAGTACTTGTTTTTATCTAACCGTGATAGAACCTTTACTTTGTGACTTCTTTTCTCTTTTCAGCTTTCATAATATTGTATCGTATGAACTAGCATAACATAAATTCTTAAATCTATATTGCACTTATTAACAACTAAACCTAAAAAACACCAGAGATGAACATCACAACTTAAATATAAATATCACAGATTTTGATCACAGAAGTTTCCTTACTCTAATATTGCACACGCTGAAAAACTTGCTACATATACATATGTAGAAAAATCAACCCTAATATCACAGACCACATTAAACAATCAGTTTCTACATATCCCAACAAATACTTCAACTCTATCAAAGTACGAAACTGTTAATATAAAAGGAATTATGACGAGTTGGCAGTTTTCTTTCTTCAGACAAGAGATCAAAATTTAAAAACTGTGTGCAAAAGAATAGCAATTTTGGTTTTCTATTATTTAATTATACATTTAACAAACCACAATATATGTATGTAGAGGCAGTTGTGGAATAAAGCAAATGGAGAAAAATAACAAAATATAACTTAACGGACATTAAATTTAAACTAGTTTAATTTTAACAAATAATTCTTAAAAGTTCGAGGCAATAAGAGTTATTAAGATAAAAGAAATTCTAACTGCTACAAAATAGACAAAACATAAATAAATACATACATATCTCATGCAATAAAACTAAAGTTATATAAATACTTATCATACTATAAATGAAATATACATATATACAAAAAGATAAGTAAAAAACTAAGTTAATAAATACATAATTAATAAATAAATAAACACATAAGATAAATAAATTATTTAATAATAAAAAATTAAAACATGTAAACATAAAAAATAAAATAAATAATTAGATAAATAATCAAAAATAAATAATTACGAAAAATAAATAATCAAATAAATAAATAATTACAAATATAAATCAACAAGTAAATAATCAAAAGTAAAAATAATAGATGTATAAATATATGTTTAAATAAATAAAATAAACAAATACAAAAATATTCAAATAAATAATCACAAATATAAATCGAATGAATAAATAATCACAAATAAATAATTACAAATATAAATCAACAATTAAATAATCAAGTGTAAATAAATATATGTTTGTATATATAAACAATCAAACAAACCGATAAATAAATAAACAATAATAATATAAACAAAAATAAATAAATAGGCATATAAATATATAATCAAACTAAATAAATACTAAAAGTAATAAAACACAAATATAAAATAAACTCATGCAAAAATAAACTCAACAATCAATCTAAATTTTTGGTTAAGGCAACGATGGACGGATTCGAAGTGGTCAATCAAAAATTTTACCGATTCCTTGCGTGGCACAAAAACAAAACTAAAACAAAATTTAACGAAATCACTCACAGGATGAACATATATACCGCTGATACTACACACTTCGAGATACACATAATCCGACAGGCTATCAGACATTACATAACATTCAACACTGTCAATGTCTCAAAAACTGAGCTCTACAACATTACAACAAAAGAAACGAAAACAATACATTTGGAGACTCATTGGGGACACTCTCAAGCTCATTCCCATAAATTCTTCTTGGCCTTACTTAACATCCAGGAGTTCCATCCACATACAACACATCCATTTCGTCCTGGAACTGCTATATGGACCAACTCCTGCACTTCTGTTAGGGCTGCATTTAGGCTATATAAAAAAATTATTTGGCTATTGCCACATGTTTAGCTGTTTTCACATGTAATATTATTTATAACTAAAGATAATTTTTTATTTATTTAAAACTTATCTTCAATTGTCACATTCGCTTGAGCGCCATATTATTACGGACCGGTTGGACTGGCGATGTTTCCGTCTAGCTCTTATTTTTTTCTCTACAGGGGGTCATTGTAATAATTATAACCAGTGATTAAACAAACTAAAAATAATATATGAAAATATATAAATAAAACAAAAAAAAAAAAAAATATAATAAAATAAAATAAAAAAAATGATAATTAAAAATACAGTAAACACAGAAACAAAATATGTATGTCTATACATATATATAAAAGATTTTTTATTTTTTCTTATTCTTATGGTATTTGCTTTATAATTTCATTCAGTCCTCAAGCTATAAATTATTTTAAAACAATTGCGTTTTATTTCTAAAAAAAAAAATTATCTTTTTCACATAAGAGAGCTCCCTGAGATTTTTGGCTGTCACTATCACTGCCTTATCAAATCTACAAGTTTCTATCGCGTCTACCTTCAGCACTAAAAGCGAATCAGATATTCATTAATTTATATATACATATGCACATTTATCGCGACAAATCAGGGACACATGTCACTGAAGAAAAAGGCATCACACACATATTCTACTACATTAAACGCGATTCTTGCAATCTGATTCCACAAAATCACAACTACACTTATCACTAGATCTTAATAATACTATATAATAATTTATTTCAAATATGTACGAATAATTTTGCTTCTTGTTTTTATGGCAGTTTAACACAAAGGGACCAACACTTGGACCCAAGTAATCTGCATTGAAGCCGTCTGCTTTAACATTTTCATGCAGTTGTCTTTAGTTTTTACTTAAAATATATATTAATGTTGATCTTTTTGGACAATTTATTGTGCCAAATAATTTTTGATTTTTAGCGGTAGGTTTTCGTATCGGAAGAATTATTTTTTTTTATTAAAATGTCGTATTATCCGCACTTAAACTAAATATTCCCAAGTTTTAAACTTCTGATTAGTAATTTAAACTTCTTATTTGATACTTAAAAACTTACCTGGCTATTTTCTGCTGCTCATGCATTTGGGTAGGTTTGATTTTTTCTCCAACTTACCTCCCGAGAAAATAGCCAGCTATATATAAAAAAAACGTTCAAATTAAAAAAAAAAAAGCATTTTACACAATTTTCCATTTAGCTTACGTTTTTTTACGAATATTATTGGTTTTCAAATATTTTTGGCCGCACAAACTTCAACAACTTTATTTTTTTAAGCTTTTAAAATTACGACAATCAACCTTCTTCGAACACCTCTATTTTTCCGCCGGTTCCTATATACTTTCTTATTTTTCCGCCAACTTTCCATCTTTTTATGAAAATAAGGTATATCATTATTTTACAATATTCATTTTACATTTTTTTATCAGTTTCTTTATCTTAAATGATAACATTTATTTTTTGAATGAAACACAACCCTGTGCTATTTTACTATACATTTAGTACAAAATACAACATTGCATGCATACACATACTCACAAACAAATACATGATGACATGAAGAAGAACAAGTAAACAAACAGGTAAGGAAATTTTTAACAATTTAATTACAAATTATTATGATTATTTTATATTTCAGTGGCCATCAAACAAAACATACTACAAAGGCGAGTAAAGAAAAACAATTAACAATGAAACAGAACGATAAAATAACAGCTTTTCTTTACACAGGTCAACACACAAATAAGAAGATGACCAACAAAACCACCAGCAAAACATCCTGGTGAAAACAAACCAAAGAAACCAAACACCTATGGAACAACAAGATCACAAATTCACACAGAAGTAACTAAAATCAAACAATCATTTTATTTAATACAAATAAGAAATAAACCAAAGCAAATAAACGAAAATACACAGGCAGAAAATCATTGTTGCATATCGCATTTTCTTCACCCGCAACTGTTTTGGTATGTTTGTCGAGCGCTTTCAATGAAAAGACATCATTTTCAAGCCGCGTTCATTTCGTTGACCAGGCAACATGCCTATTCATAAAATCTATAGCATCAAAAATATAATACTGTTTTCTGTTTCGCAGTCGGGTTTTGGTAGAATTGATTATTGAAGCTATTTTTCTGTCCAGTAATTACCAGAATATAAATAAATCACCTAATTTGTAAAAAATATCCTTTTAACTTAGAGAGAATAAAACGAACTTAATTCTTACTTGAAAACTTCCGTTGTATTTTATAATGTGTGTTGCCGCCACTGGCAAAACCGCTTAAATATCTAAGCTCTATTACATATTTTTAATTTAAATCTATTACATTTTAAATGTCAGTTTTATCCATTCGGAGTAACGGCTTTGCGCGCTAGGCCCAACTCAATTTTATTTAATTTTATTAATTTTTGTACTTAGTTGGCTGGCGTGGTGATAAGTTTTTACTCCGGAAGATTTTCCTTAATTTTAATAATTTTTTTACTCTAGTGGTTTCCATACAAAAAGTGAGTTTTATATTTTATATGTTCGTAAATGTTCGTAGAACTTCAACATCTAGAAGAGGAAAGTGCTGTCTCTATGGACTACATTTCCAAAAAATATCCGCCACCACTAGTGGCTTTCAACCACGACAAAAGCCACAATATCCATCGGTCACATTTGAACCTCATGTTTCAACAACTCACACCACGGCTTGTCACATTCCACCAATTAGTTTAATGGATAAAAACTTAATGGACGAGTTGGAAATTACTGGGACAGCTAGCCCCCTATGGCTTAAGTGGACCGGAGGTATTGAAAGGTGTGAAAATAGTTCCCAAAAATTAACTATTCGAATTTCAGGTGACAACAACAATAAAATGGTGCCGATTAATGTGTGTACCGTAAATAAATTAAATTTTCCAAAACAGTCTTTGGATTATGAAAAATTAACAACCAGGTTTCGTTATTTGAGAAATTTGCCAATTAAAAGTTACAGTGACGCCGAACCTAAAATACTTATTGGATTCAACAATTTCAATTTGGGAATTTCTGCAATTTTAAGGCAAGGTGGTCCTCATGAACCTGTTGCTGTACGTACCAAGATTGGATGGATGATTTATGGAGCTGTTTCTACAAATATAAAACCAAGTAAGCACTTCAATTATCATATTTGTGAGTGTAGTGAAAGTGAAAAAGGGTTGGATGAACTAGTGAAAAGTTTTTATTCTCTGGATAGTGTAGGCATTTGTTGTAAGGACCCACTAGTTAGTAAAGATGATGAGCGTGCCCTTAGTCTTTAGAAAAATTATACCAGACAAAGAAAAGACGAACATTTTGAAGTTTCTTTACTTTGGAAATGTGATGTTTTGAGTTTGCCAAATAGCTATGATATGGCTCTAAGGCGCCTACTATGCTTAGAGCGTAAATTAGTACAAAATTCTGAACTTTTAAATATTTTTAAAAATACAATTGAAAAATACGTCTCCAAGGGTTATATACTAAAGGTGAGCGCAAGATGTTAAAAAGTGGACAGTATTGCATGTTTTTGAAACGCAAATATTAATTCTATGTGTAGTCGAATATTACTAAACAGTAAATACAGAGAACAAGAGAGCAAACAGTGCAAAAATCAGTGCACCTGATTTGACCGGACAGTTTTATAAAGTGCAATAAATATGCTGAGCATTTCATATTGTTCACTAGTTCATTTTACTTAAATTTTCTTGAGAGTAAATCAAAAATCTCTGATTTTTGAGAGAAAAAATTAAATTAGATTTTTTATTCATCAATAAAAGTTAAAAAAATTCAAGGTACTACAGTTTTCTATTATCAATCACTCAACGCGCAAATTAATATAAAATAACTAAAATACAAAGTACAAACCCTTGCTTTTAACATCATACATTTGTCTGCTACATGTTGTCTGCTATAACAGTATTTCATATCAATAGACACTATTGAAACAAAATACTCACTACTGAAATTTTATTTCAAACAACAACAAATATTGCATTGGTTGGAAGAAGAGCAAATGCTATTGTATGTTTTTATTTAAGAGCACAACAATATTTGTATACACATGAAATCAAGTGCAAGAAAAAAGAGACCAATTCATTATTGAACATTATGAAGTTAGTCTAACAAAACGTTTTATGCTCACGTTTATTATATACGCAAACTAGATCGTTATGATTTATTGCACAGTGGTGGTAAAGTGTGGTATCTGCCAATTTTTGCAGTTTTTTTTAACAAAAATAAACCCGGTAAATCTCGTGTCGTTTGGGATGCAGCGGCAAAATCGAATGGAGTCTCCTTGAACTCGTTTCTACATAAAGAGCCAGATCTATTGGCATCGCTGCCAGCTATATTATTTTCATTTCGTCTGAATCAAGGCGAATTCATACCAGGTGAGAGCAGTAGGACAACAACTACAACAAAACAACAACTTTAACATTAGATTAGCAGATATGAAACAATGTATTTTTTGACAAGACATTAGCAAAAAACGAGAGCAAAAAACAATCAGCTGGGCTATCGACTCCACCTGGTATGAATTCGCCTTGGTCTGAATGCAGTTGCTGTCTGTGTTCCATCAGATTTTTATTAGACCTGAAGACAGAGATGTTCAACGATTTTTATGGCATGATTGTAACCAATCTAAACAGCCTGAAGTTTACGTGATGGACGTAATGATTTTCGAAGCTTCGTGTGCTCCATGCATTTCTCAATATATAAAATATTTTAATGCTGCTCAATTTGAGGATAAATTCCCTGTGGCTTCAAAATCAATAAAAGAAAATCATTATGTCGATGACTTTTTGGAATCGGTTGATACTCCACTCCACATTCATCACCAAGGTGGATTTAATATTCGAAATTGGATTTCGAATAATGAAGAGGTGATGAATAAATTGTCCAACAGTTTTTCTGTTAGTGAAAAGTGTTTGAACATCAACGAAGAAAATAATTTGGACAAAGTTCTTGGTGTTTTTTGGGAACATAAAGAAGATGTCATTACATTCAAAATTGCACCTCGGTTATTACATAGTGAAATATTTTCCTGTATAAAAATACCAACTAAGCGCGAAATGCTTCGTTTGGTAATGTCAATCTACGACCCCCTTGGTCTTCTTGGCAACATTATTATGTATGTTAAAATTCTTCTACAAGAAGTATGGCGATGCAAAATAGATTGGGACGAGCAAATTTCAGATGAACTCATGGCTAAATGGAGACAATGGGTCTCAATAAAATATAAAAAAATACCACGCTGCTATTTAAAATATTTGCCTAACTATGATGGTGTTGATGTGTAGTTACATACATTTGTGGATGCTAGTAAAGATGGATATGCTGCTGTATGCTACTTTCGTCTCATCAAAAATGAAGTAATATTTTGCTCTTTAATAGGTTCTAAAATAAATAAATAAAAATTACTTCAGTTCCACGACTTGAACTTATGGCTGCACTTATAGATGCTAGATTCGCTAAATTTATTTGCGATAATCACAAAATTTTAATTATAAATAAATTTGTCTGTTCAGATTCTAAAACAGTCCTAAGTGGGCTCAATTCTGACCATCGAAAATATAGTCAATTTGTAGCTTTCCGTGTAACAGAAATTTTAGAGCTGAGTTCTATTAATGATTGGCGATGGACTCCAACAAAAGAAAATGTAGCAGATGAAGCTACAAAGTGGTCTCGAATTCCGAGGGTTTCTTCTACTAGTGGATGGTTTCTTGGGCCCGAATTTTTATATCATACCTAAGATGACTGGCCAGGTGCTACAAAATTTTATGGTACTACAAATGAAGAAATGGTACATAAATCACAAAACTAAAAGGCGAGTTAACTCTTGATCAATTACGAAAAGCAGAAAACTTCTTAGTTCATCAAGCTCAAGCCGAAAGATATTCGACAGAAATCGCTAACATAAAATCAAAAATAAATATTGCGAAGAATAGTGAAATTTACACTAAGTCGCCCTTCATGGATGAACATGGAGTTTTAAGGGTCGATGGCAGAATAGATAATGCAAATGTTCCTGAAGAACAGAAATGGCCTATCATATTTCCCAAATCCAGCTACATAACAACTTTAATTATACTTCAGTACCATTCGAAATATTATCACAGTAACCACGAAACGGTGATCAACGAGATCCGTCAAAAATATTCGATTTCCAAACTACGTACTATTTTCAAATGTGTGACCCGAAATTGTCAGTGGTGTAAAGTTAAGAAGGTGATGCCACATGTTCCACAAATGGCTAAACTGCCTCGTGCTCGGCTAGCTTCATTCAAAGCGCCATTTACATATACGGGACTGGATTTCTTTGGACCCCTAATGGTTTCAGTTAATCGGCATAAAGAAAAAAGATATGGTAGTTTATTTACCTGTTTGACGACCAGAGCAATTCACATTGAAATTGCTCTTTCACCATCAACTAGTTCGTGCATTTTGGCCATCCGCAATTTTATGGCTAGGAGAGGAATTCCACATGAATTTTTTTAGTGATAATGGCACAAACTTTATTGGCTCAGAAAGAGAACTGCGAGAAGCCCTTGAAGACGTGAACCAAAATGAATTTGTCAAATCTTTTACAACTACGACAACAAAATGGAATTTCAATCCACCAGCTTCCCCACATATGGGAGGAGCATGGGAGCGCCTTGTACGCTCTGTTAAAACCGTTTTATACAAAATAAACCTTGGTAGAGCACCGAGTGATAAGCTCCTAGTGAGCATGATGATGGAGGTTGAAAATATTATAAATTCTAGGCCTCTTGCCTATGTTCCTATCGATAATGAGAATGATGAGGCGTTGACTCCGAATCACTTTTTATTGGGTAGCTCGAGTGGACTGAGGCCAATGTCAACTTGTGATGACAGCGGTATTGTTTTAAAACAAAATTGGCTAATTTCGCAATAGTATGCAAATTTATTTTGGAAAAAGGTGCTGGCTGAATATTTGCCATCATTAACGTGCAGATTCAAGTGGTTCGAAAAACAAAAAATTTTATGTCTGGGGGACTTGGTAATTATTGTTGATCCTTCTCTTCCTAGAAATTTTTGGCTACGAGGAAAAGTACTTGAAACGAGATTGGCAAAAGATTGTCAAGTAAGAAGTGCGAAGGTCCAAATGAAGAATGGCATTATGGAAAGGCCTGTAGCGAAGCTTGCAGTTTTGGACGTGGCTTCCCGTGAAGAGTGTGCCGTCGAAGACCCTTCTTGCCACACTTCGGGGGGGAATGTTGCCGCCACTGGCTAAACCGCTTAAATATCTAAGCTCTATTACATATTTTTAATTTAAATCTATTACATTTTAAATGTCAGTTTTATCCATTCGGAGTAACGGCTTTGCGCGCTAGGCCCAACTCCATTTTATTTAATTTTATTAATTTTTGTACTTAGTTGGCTGGCGTGGTGATAAGTCTTTACTCCGGAAGATTTTCCTTAATTTTAATAATATTTTTACTCTAGTGGTTTCCATACCAAAAAGTGAGTTTTATATTTTATATGTTCGTAAATGTTCCTTTACTTATTATCGTATGTATGTGTATTTGTTTAGGAATTTTAATATAAGAAGCATTTGGTCAATAAATTAGATGTTTTATTCGATCTGATGTCTCTTTATTCAAAATCATTAGCGAGGCGGATTCCGCACCCCAACAATGTGGTTGATAAGCATCCAAAAGTATGTTAGGATTTATAAAAATCTTTGAAAAGAAGGAACATTTTGTTTTTTATAAGGAATTGCAATATTTTAAAATAGAAAGATATATTGGTAAACTGTAAATAAAGTTTGCAGAAGTGAAATGTTATTTAAATAACAAAATGGAAAGATGTTCGTGAACTTTAAATATATTTATATGTTCCGAAAGTTTAAATATGAAAAACACTTTACTTTTAAAACTTAAATTTCTTCATTATCTATTTTGATGTTCCTTAATTCAGTTTTTAATGTTGATAAAAAATCAATGAAAAACTGCCAACTTTTTAAAATTCGCCATGGTGTCAAATCCAAAATTTAATTGCTAAATAATATTTAAAATCGCCACGTTTGGCGAGAAATCGCCACATCTGACAACCCTGATGATAACAAACTAAAATTTTCACTCAATATGAATAGAGAGATAAATACTCAAATGAGTAATTACTCTTTTGTTTTACAGAAGTTTTTTAATGTGATGTAATGTGGATAGTAGTGTCTGTCGTGGTTGGTTTTCTATAAATGTCAAATGTTAAAGAGTCAGTTCCTCGGTTTATTGTAATGTCAAGATAATGCAAAGATCTGTATTTTTCCTTTTCCATTGTAAAGGTAATGTTTTTATGAATTTTGTTTAAGCCAGGATTTGCTCGGCGTTGTCCTGCTGAAGAATGTATATTATGTCACGTGTGTTAATTCGAAGTGTTGCATAAAAATTTCGTTCGTTCTCCATTGCAATTTTTTATGAATGTACATTCATATGTAAAACACAAAGCACAAACAGCTGTTTCCGTACGGAATGTGCGATCGGTTTCGGACTTTGCTTAAGCAAATGACATTTGACGAAATTCAACGAAAAGTGTTGTTAAGTACATTATAGTTTGCCACATATGATTTATATGTAATTCCACAGTTGCTTAAGTTAGCTTAAGCTAGCTGATGCATTATTTAGTTGGGTCTTAACCCAAAAATAGAAATTTTAAATATATTGCAACTTTTTGAGTCTGTTAAAAAGGTTTCTGTTGATTACAAACAAAACCACTATTAGCAAAATTAAAAAAAAATGAGACTGCGATACGCAAATTTCCTAAAAAAACACCGAATCCGGAGTAGGAAATGAAATTACACTTAACACAGCAGAGTTCCCAAGAATGGAAAAACACTTATTAAATTAGCTTATAAAAATACTCCACTTTTTAAGGAACCTTTCAAAACAAAAGCCTTTTTATTATATTTATTTATGATTAAGGGCCCCAACACTATAAGGTTAAATACGCCATTTTTTCATATTTTATTTATTAACGGTTAATTAACAATTAACAGTCGGAGCAGTCTTGCATTAAAAATTATTGAACTAGACATACAACAAATCTCGAAATTATCAAACTGGCCAGGCAATGGACGAAACTTGTCCAAATTTTGACTGTAGTCTAGTATTAGAATACAGTTAACGGCAACAGTATTTCTTTGGAGTTTTTAGTGCAAGAAAATCTAAAGATCACGGAATTATTAATAATAAAATTCGGCAGACAGATAGTGCAGTAATAGTTATCAAATAAAACTTTATTATGTTCGTTTGGGTCCATTTTTAAATTCTTATTTTGTTTTTTACACTTTTTTTGGTTTTTCGATTTTCATATCTTCATATTTTTTGTCGATTTAATTTTCATATTTTTTATTTTATTTATATTGTCGGCTGTCAGTTTCCAAATGCCTAGCAAATAAAAACTATGGTTTTTTCAAAAAGTATGCTACTCTTTATGCATTTCTGTAGATTTTGTTAGTGTGTTGTAAAATTATCGAATACCATTTACGATTACTATTGTCAATTAGGGTTTTATATTTTGGATTTAACAATAATTACTGGTTTTATAATTTATTTGTACAATATTATTGAAATCTAGTTTAAAACTAATTTTTCATACAAAAGTTTTATTTTTTATAAATATGGAGGTTTAAGTTTGCAATCTAAGGCGAGAGTAGAATTTCTACCAACAAGCCAGTTTAGTTTGACTGCTTTTAACTTCATTTGTGTTAATTTGTATACAATGTTGCTTTTCCAAGTAAGGCGCCGGTCAAGATGTATACCTAGGCTGTGGTATCATTTGATTATTTATGCGAATAGGGGTCATGAATCCCTACGCAGTGTGAAAGTTATGTAAGTACATTTTTGTTCTTTCAACTTTATTAACCATTTCTTCAACCATTTTTCCAAATTGTTACTGTGGTCTTGTAAATGTTTTGATGCTGATGTTTTGCGCTTTCATGACATATCTGATGTGTACAGCAGGTATAAAATGGGTACCCAAAATACTACCTTGGGGAACTTCGGCTTCAATGAGCTGAAGCGAGCTTAAAAATCTCCTTCTTTCACAATGAATTTTCGATCAGTTAAATAATTTTCTAACAACTTATATAAGTTTTCGGACAAGCTTAGCTTTAACTTATATATTAGGCCTTCATGCCAAACCTTGTCAAATGCTTGAGAAACGTTGATAAAAAGCTCAGCACAGTATTTTCTTTTTTCGAAGGTCTTTTTAACTACATTTACTAATCTGTGTGTTTGTTGGATCGTACTATGTTGTTTTTTGAAGACGATTTGATGATTCGGAATACATCCTTTCGCGCTCAGAATTGGGTTCAGCTTAATTATTAATATTCTCTCAAACAGCTTTTACATATTTGATTAAAGACTTATGGGTCTGTATGATGCTACCATTGTGTGGAATTTTAGTTATTAGTTATAAAAAAATCCTACACTCTGTGGGAAAGTACTCAAGACGTTAAATGGCACTAAAAACAAATAGAATATTTTTTTTTTGGCTACACGGAACAATAGTTAGTACTAACATCTAGTTAGTAGTTTTATCAATGCCAGAAGCTTTTTTGGTGTTTAAATCAGTTATTGTCCTTTCAAGCTCCCAAAGCTCAAACCTTAGGTTAAGTGCCGGACTAACATCGACAGATAGCAGCTTAGCTGTATCAGTCGAGACAATTGGAGTAAAAAAATTTTTAAATGACAACAAATAGATGGCCTTTTTCGGTATCATTTCTTGCCTAACCTTACGTACGACTGGTCTTTTAAGGTTTCTACATGCACTCCATAATGAATAATCTGATTGAGTAGTTAAGTCCAGGTCTTCCAGGTAATTTTTCAGAGATGCTACTCTTCGAGATTCTAGTAGCACTCTTAACCGCTTCGTGCAAGTCTAAGTCTAGTTTTAAGTTGAGGAGATCTTTGTGATTGCTACTCCCACCGAAGTTTTCTTTTTTCTGTCAATAGCCACTCGACATCTGCTGAATATATGCCATTACATCTGCCTATTTTCCGGCTTACTTTTTCATTTTGTACAGCTGATTTGAGGTTTTGGTCCAAGTAAATAAGACTCTGTTCAACGTCTTCTGGTGTTCTTAGTGCAACGTTTTCCGAACAATGCGTAGATATTTTCTATATTTCAACCAATTTATGCTTGTACTAGTTGGTGAAACAATATCTTGGTGGTTCATATATAGACAATAGTAGGTGAATAATCTGAAGATAAATCTAATGATGCTTCAGCTTTAATCATTTCTCTTGAAATACATCCAAAGCAATAACATCTGGTATATTTTACTGGATAGTAGGTCAATATATGGGCTGTCCACTCGAGATCACATTTAGATGCAATTTTGAAATTGTGTCAAAAAACACACGACCTTTTCGAGATATTAGACGTGATCTCAGTCAGGATAGAGTAATTGTAATGCATTTTCTGTGTTAGCCATTCAAATGAGAGAGAGAGAGGGAGAGACAGAAACAGAGAGAGAAAGAGAGATAGAAAAATACTCTAGAGCTCTGCCCACCTTTTAAGAAAGGTCATCAGCCGTTTTTGATAATGAGAATTTTGTACAGTTTATATTTTTGAATTAATAAATTAATTATTTCAGTGGACATCAAACAAAACATACTACAAAGGTGAGTAAAGAAAATAATTAACAATGAAACAGAACTATAAAATAACAGCTTTTCTTTACAAAGGTCAACACACAATTAATAGGAAGATGACAATAAAACCACCCTAACCAAAACATCTTGGTGGAAAACAAACCAAAGAAACCAAACACCTATGGAACAACAAAATCACAAATTCACACAAAACTAACTAAAATCAAATAATCATTTTATTTAATACAAATAAAAAATAAACAAAAGCAAATAAACGAAAATACACAGGGAGAAAATCATTTTTGCATATCACATTTTCTTCACCCGCAACAAAACTCCGGTTTCACTAGCTTTAGCCAGAAAGAAACCCAACGTGGGGAACTCCAATGACCCGAGAAAGAGTATCATGCTCTACCCTAGAGTTAGCCGGGCTATGTCTATAATACTTTTTTTTGTTCATCATTTCGTTTCAGGAAACCTCGCCAATATTAGATACAATTAAATTATCCCTAGCCATCACTGGACAAAAGCTCTCTTCTGATTTTTTTTCAGGTAAAAGAAAATCGTAACAAAATCTGGTTACCCAGTAATGGTCGGTAAGGCACGATAGTGTACTGGAATTGGTAAACGAACGCCCTTTTGAGGCAAACAGACAACAAAAGAATAACAACTACGTTCTATGAACTGCGTCAAGTACTTATGGGGTTTCACCTCTATTACTTTACTTCCTGACTAAGAAACTAATATCCAGTTCTGGCTACCGATCTCTAGAAAATTTTAATTATAAAAGATTCAGAAACTTTCACTAACTTTACATCGCATCTACGTGACGGGAAGTACTTGTTTTTATCTAACCGTGATAGAACCTTTACTTTGTGACTTCTTTTCTCTTTTCAGCTTTCATAATATTGTATCGTATGAACTAGCACAACATAAATTCTTAAATCTATATTGCACTTATTAACAACTAAACCTAAAAAACACCAGAGATGAACATCACAACTTAAATATAAATATCACAGATTTTGATCACAGAAGTTTCCTTACTCTAATATTGCACACGCTGAAAAACTTGCTACATATACATATGTAGAAAAATCAACCCTAATATCACAGACCACATTAAACAATCAGTTTCTACATATCCCAACAAATACTTCAACTCTATCAAAGTACGAAACTGTTAATATAAAAGGAATTATGACGAGTTGGCAGTTTTCTTTCTTCAGACAAGAGATGAAAATTTAAAAACTGTGTGCAAAAGAATAGCAATTTTGGTTTTCTTTTATTTAATTATACATTTAACAAACCACAATATATGTATGTAGAGGCAGTTGTGGAATAAAGCAAATGGAGAAAAATAACAAAATATAACTTAACGGACATTAAATTTAAACTAGTTTAATTTTAACAAATAATTCTTAAAAGTTCGAGGCAATAAGAGTTATTAAGATAAAAGAAATTCTAACTGCTACAAAATAGACAAAACATAAATAAATACATACATATCTCATGCAATAAAACTAAAGTTATATAAATACTTATCATACTATAAATGAAATATACATATATACAAAAAGATAAGTAAAAAACTAAGTTAATAAATACATAATTAATAAATAAATAAACACATAAGATAAATAAATTATTTAATAATAAAAAATTAAAACATGTAAACATAAAAAATAAAATAAATAATTAGATAAATAATCAAAAATAAATAATTACGAAAAATAAATAATCAAATAAATAAATAATTACAAATATAAATCAACAAGTAAATAATCAAAAGTAAAAATAATAGATGTATAAATATATGTTTAAATAAATAAAATAAACAAATACAAAAATATTCAAATAAATAATCACAAATATAAATCGAATGAATAAATAATCACAAATAAATAATTACAAATATAAATCAACAATTAAATAATCAAGTGTAAATAAATATATGTATGTATATATAAACAATCAAACAAACCGATAAATAAATAAACAATAATAATATAAACAAAAATAAATAAATAGGCATATAAATATATAATCAAACTAAATAAATACTAAAAGTAATAAAACACAAATATAAAATAAACTCATGCAAAAATAAACTCAACAATCAATCTAAATTTTTGGTTAAGGCAACGATGGACGGATTCGAAGTGGTCAATCAAAAATTTTACCGATTCCTTGCGTGGCACAAAAACAAAACTAAAACAAAATTTAACGAAATCACTCACAGGATGAACATATATACCGCTGATACTACACACTTCGAGATACACATAATCCGACAGGCTATCAGACATTACATAACATTCAACACTGTCAATGTTTCAAAAACTGAGCTCTACAACATTACAACAAAAGAAACGAAAACAATACATTTGGAGACTCATTGGGGACACTCTCAAGCTCATTCCCATAAATTCTTCTTGGCCTTACTTAACATCCAGGAGTTCCATCCACATACAACACATCCATTTCGTCCTGGAACTGCTATATGGACCAACTCCTGCAATTCTGTTAGGGCTGCATTTAGGCTATATAAAAAAATTATTTGGCTATTGCCATATGTTTAGCTGTTTTCACATGTAATATTATTTATAACTAAAGATAATTTTTTATTTATTTAAAACTTATCTTCAATTGTGACATTCGCTTGAGCGCCATATTATTACGGACCGGTTGGACTGGCGATGTTTCCGTCTAGCTCTTATTTTCTTCTCTACAGGGGGTCATTGTAATAATTATAACCAGTAATTAAACAAACTAAAAATAATATATGAAAATATATAAATAAAACAAAAAAAAAAAAAAATATAATAAAATAAAAAAAATGATAATTAAAAATACAGTAAACACAGAAACAAAATATGTATGTCTATACATATATATAAAAGATTTTTTATTTTTTCTTATTCTTATGGTATTTGCTTTATAATTTCATTCAGTCCTCAAGCTATAAATTATTTTAAAACAATTGCGTTTTATTTCTAAAAAAAAAATTATCTTTTTCACATAAGAGAGCTCCCTGAGATTTTTGGCTGTCACTATCACTGCCTTATCAAATCTACAAGTTTCTATCGCGTCTACCTTCAGCACTAAAAGCGAATCAGATATTCATTAATTTATATATACATATGCACATTTATCGCGACAAATCAGGGACACATGTCACTGAAGAAAAAGGCATCACACACATATTCTACTACATTAAACGCGATTCTTGCAATCTGATTCCACAAAATCACAACTACACTTATCACTAGATCTTAATAATACTATATAATAATTTATTTCAAATATGTACGAATAATTTTGCTTCTTGTTTTTATGGCAGTTTAACACAAAGGGACCAACACTTGGACCCAAGTAATCTGCATTGAAGCCGTCTGCTTTAACATTTTCATGCAGTTGTCTTTAGTTTTTACTTAAAATATATATTAATGTTGATCTTTTTGGACAATTTATTGTGCCAAATAATTTTTGATTTTTAGCGGTAGGTTTTCGTATCGGAAGAATTATTTTTTTTATTAAAATGTCGTATTATCCGCACTTAAACTAAATATTCCCAAGTTTTAAACTTCTGATTAGTAATTTAAACTTCTTATTTGATACTTAAAAACTTACCTGGCTATTTTCTGCTGCTCATGCATTTGGGTAGGTTTGATTTTTTCTCCAACTTACCTCCCGAGAAAATAGCCAGCTATATATAAAAAAAACGTTCAAATTAAAAAAAAAAAAAAAAAAAGCATTTTACACAATTTTCCATTTAGCTTACGTTTTTTTACGAATATTATTGGTTTTCAAATATTTTTGGCCGCACAAACTTCAACAACTTTATTTTTTTAAGCTTTTAAAATTACGACAATCAACCTTCTTCGAACACCTCTATTTTTCCGCCGGTTCCTATATACTTTCTTATTTTTCCGCCAACTTTCCATCTTTTTATGAAAATAAGGTATATCATTATTTTACAATATTCATTTTACATTTTTTTATCAGTTTCTTTATCTTAAATGATAACATTTATTTTTTGAATGAAACACAACCCTGTGCTATTTTACTATACATTTAGTACAAAATACAACATTGCATGCATACACATACTCACAAACAAATACATGATGACATGAAGAAGAACAAGTAAACAAACAGGTAAGGAAATTTTTAACAATTTAATTACAAATTATTATGATTATTTTATATTTCAGTGGCCATCAAACAAAACATACTACAAAGGCGAGTAAAGAAAAACAATTAACAATGAAACAGAACGATAAAATAACAGCTTTTCTTTACACAGGTCAACACACAAATAAGAAGATGACCAACAAAACCACCAGCAAAACATCCTGGTGAAAACAAACCAAAGAAACCAAACACCTATGGAACAACAAGATCACAAATTCACACAGAAGTAACTAAAATCAAACAATCATTTTATTTAATACAAATAAGAAATAAACCAAAGCAAATAAACGAAAATACACAGGCAGCAAATCATTGTTGCATATCGCATTTTCTTCACCCGCAACTGTTTTGGTATGTTTGTCGAGCGCTTTCAATGTAAAGACATCATTTTCAAGCCGCGTTCATTTCGTTGACCAGGCAACATGCCTATTCATAAAATCTATAGCATCAAAAATATAATACTGTTTTCTGTTTCGCAGTCGGGTTTTGGTAGAATTGATTATTGAAGCTATTTTTCTGTCCAGTAATTACCAGAATATAAATAAATCACCTAATTTGTAAAAAATATCCTTTTAACTTAGAGAGAATAAAACGAACTTAATTCTTACTTGAAAACTTCCGTTGTATTTTATAATGTGTGTTGCCGCCACTGGCAAAACCGCTTAAATATCTAAGCTCTATTACATATTTTTAATTTAAATCTCATGTTTCAACAACTCACACCACGACTTGTCACATTCCACCAATTAGTTTAATGGATAAAAACTTAATGGACGAGTTGGAAATTACTGGGACAGCTAGCCCCCTATGGCTTAAGTGGACCGGAGGTATTGAAAGGTGTGAAAATAGTTCCCAAAAATTAACTATTCGAATTTCAGGTGACAACAACAATAAAATGGTGCCGATTAATGTGTGTACCGTAAATAAATTAAATTTTCCAAAACAGTCTTTGGATTATGAAAAATTAACAACCAGGTTTCGTCATTTGAGAAATTTGCCAATTAAAAGTTACAGTGACGCCGAACCTAAAATACTTATTGGATTCAACAATTTCAATTTGGGAATTTCTGCAATTTTAAGGCAAGGTGGTCCTCATGAACCTGTTGCTGTACGTACCAAGATTGGATGGATGATTTATGGAGCTGTTTCTACAAACATAAAACCAAGTAAGCACTTCAATTATCATATTTGTGAGTGTAGTGAAAGTGAAAAAGGGTTGGATGAACTAGTGAAAAGTTTTTATTCTCTGGATAGTGTAGGCATTTGTTGTAAGGACCCACTAGTTAGTAAAGATGATGAGCGTGCCCTTAGTCTTTAGAAAAATTATACCAGACAAAGAAAAGACGAACATTTTGAAGTTTCTTTACTTTGGAAATGTGACGTTTTGAGTTTGCCAAATAGCTATGATATGGCTCTAAGGCGCCTACTATGCTTAGAGCGTAAATTAGTACAAAATTCTTAACTTTTAAATATTTTTAAAAATACAATTGAAAAATACGTCTCCAAGGGTTATATACTAAAGGTGAGCGCAAGATGTTAAAAAGTGGACAGTATTGCATGTTTTTGAAACGCAAATATTAATTCTATGTGTAGTCGAATATTATTATTATTTATATTATTTATTAATAGATTTTTTAAATTCATTACAGTTTAGTTAAATTAAACATAATTATTTAATCTATAATTGGCATAGCTTAATGCTGTTTGCCAGATTGGCGATAACTTATTATGGATAAATTTAAAAATAACAATATTTATATATTAAATTCATTCAATATTAATTTTCTATACTTTAAACAGACTTCAAGATATTTGTACAAGCAATTGAGATCAGAGCCATTTAATATATCAAGTACGTCACTGCTACTAATAGTGTTCCGGCCAAAGTATAATCTTCTAAATTCTTTATATGCTGGACAAATGCCGATGAAGTGGATTGTATTTTCGGGTTCATTCATGTTACAAATAGTGCAGATTCCATCGGTATTATTTTTAAAACATCTAGAATTCAGATCCAACAAGCCACCTCTAGCCTTAACAATTAGACTGGTTGCGCGAGAAGAAAAGTTTTTAGTTAGGGATGGTATGGCGTTGTAGTTAAGTTTAGAATAAAGGTCATGAAATTGAGATCTTGATGCATCCAATGCAAAATCAGCAATATCCTTTTCTTTTAAGTGAAGTATAACTTCTTTCCAGTATACACATAGGGGAATATTATCATCAGGAGGGACAAATTGAATCGAGTTACACGAGGTAGACCATTCCTTGGCCCAGAACAAGTTAAGTTCTATTACTTTTTCTGCTAATATTCTTGGTAACCTCTGAGGGCTTAAAGATAATACTCTGTTAATATAGCAAAAATGCATTTTTAAAGTTGATATAAATAAGGAATTCAATCCAGTCTCCAGTAAAAGAATATAGTTAGGCGTTGTACTAGGCAAATAAAGCATCTTTTTGATGAAAAAACGAAATAGCTTTTCGACATCATCATATTTTTCATAGCCCCAGACTTGCGAAGCATAAAACATTATTGACTTTGAACAAGCTTCAAATATTTTAAGTTTATTATCTTTTGATATCTTCGGGTGGTTGATGTAATTAGACCATGAGGAAGTGATTGCAATTTTAGAGGCGGCCAGTTTATTGTGCAGGTGTTTTTTAAAAGAAAGATTATATGCTATATCCACTCCTAGGTACGTGTAACTGTTGACAATATCAATATTATCATTACCATAGTGCCACATTAAATCTGCAGAAATTCTAGGCCCCTTACGAAACACAAGAATTTTTGATTTTGATAAATTTACTTTTAGACTCCATTTTAGACAATAGTTATAAAGAGCATCAATCATCTCTTGCAATTTGTTAGGCGTATCAGCTAAAATGACAATATCATCTGCATATAGCAAAATTTTAATATTTACATTATCTATGTTTACCCCGTTTGGTAAATTTTCAGGAAGATCATTTATGTATAAGGAAAATAAGATTGGACTTAGAATGCAACCCTGCTTAACTCCAAAATTTACAGGAAAATGTTCAGAAAACACTGTTCCGTCCCAAATTCTGCATTCTGTGTTTTCATATAAAAGCGTTAAAATCCTTATAATTTTTGTAGATATTCCAAGGCAAGATAGTTTATAGAATAGACTGTTTCTCGGGATCATGTCAAATGCACTAGAAAAGTCAACAAAGAATGCGTATGTGTGTTTGTAATTTAAGTTGTTTAGGTTTACAATGTTAGTGAGATTAAAAATGTTGTCAACCGTTGAGTAACCTTTTCTGAATCCAGCCTGGAACTCATTTAAAATAGAGTATCTTGTTACCCATTCTTCAATACGGTTTGACAGAATGTTATTGAAAATTTTGCACACAGTGTCTATTAATGATAAGCCCCTGTAGTTAATAGCTAAGCTTGGGTCACCCTTTTTGAATATAGGAATCAATATGGACTTCTTAAAAGATGAGGGAATGTTTTCATGAAGAAATATATAATTAAATACCATTAAAAGCTCATTTAAAAAGCATTCGGGCGCATATTTGTAAAATTCGTACGTGATGCCATCTTGACCAGGTGATTTGTTGGATTTAAGATTTTTAATGACAGCATACAGTTCGCAAAATTCAAAAGGGGAATCCAGAAAGACATCAATGAAATATGGCAGACACCAACTCATCATTTTTACATCGTCACGGTTTTGCAAAACAGCTCCAAAATGGGCGAAAAAATCATGAGCATTGAGGTTGCAGATATGCATTTGTGAACGAATTTTTAAGGAATTTGATAAATCCCACCAATCTTTACTATTACTGACTTCATCCAGTTTTTTAAGATTATTATTATATAGTTCCATCTTATTTTCATGGCACACCTTTAAAAATTTTGCTCTGGACAAATCGTAGCACTTTTTATTATATGATGTATGATGTTTTTTGTATATATTTAAGTTTTTAAGCATTTTTGAGCGAAATCGGAAACATTTCCAATCGAACCATTTTTGCTTTGGTTCGAAAAAAGATTTGTTGCGTTTTACATTATAAGATTGTTTTATTTTAGATGTTATGGACGATATCATCCCATCAGGGGCCGTGTTAGTATCAATTGGTTGATTAGACGAAAGGGCACTGAGGTTACGCCTATACTGAGTGCAGTTTTTGTCATTCCAATAAAGTTTATGAAATGGGGAGTAAGTATTTTTAGCATTCGAGGGGTCTGGAATTTTTATTTTAAGACACAGAGGCATATGGTCTGAATAAGCTTTGGATGCAATGTGAAAATCATCAATAAAGTTCAAAAAATTAAGTGAACATACGCAGTAATCGATAACAGAATTACCCATTACACCACAAAAGCTATAATTCCCCTCAGCATTGCCTATTGTTCTGCATTTACTACAATTCCTCCTAGATTTTCAATTAAGTTCATAAGTTGTTTTCCTTGAGCATTGATAGTTTTGTCTGTAGAATTTCTTTGATTATTTATATGTGGTAAATCTATTAGTAGGTTTTGATCTAAAACTTGTTCTTCACCAATACGTGCGTTTAAGTCACCCATTATGCAAAAGTTTGTTGGATTAAGTTCATGTAAAAACTCATCAAATTCCTCGAACTCATTTTTCCAATTTGTACAGTTTAAATATTTGGGAATAATATAAAAAATGTTGCCATCAAATTTTGCCGATAAAAAAGTATGGTTATGTAACGACACAAATTTCAAGGAAAATGTTTTTTGTATTTCTTTTTGAACCCATATAAACATCCACCACTTGCACGACCAGCTTTATGTTTTTTAGTTGCAGGAAACCAATGTAGGCAGTGGTTACGAAAATATGATGAAAAATTACATTGTTTATTTGTTATTATATGCGTTTCAAACAAGAAAAAGATTTCAAAATTATTTATATAGCTAATAAAGTTCCCAAAATACAATGAATTTGCAAAATTTGACACATTATAAGATAATACATTGCAGTTAGTAAATTGCTATTGTGATAAAGAACTTAAATTATTAGTATTTTTATTAGATACAGATTTTCGATTGAAAACATTGCAGTCGATATCAAAGCTGCAGCCACATTCAGCAAAAAGTTTTCTTAAAAATTCGCAATCGTTTAGAGTTTGCACCATAATTTTCCCATTGGACCAAGTGAATTTTTTGTCATTTATATATATGCAAAACTCACCACGTCGGACCTTTACTTCCTTACTCGATTTAGATATAGCTTTGCTTACTTGCCTCAGGTTGAATCTACATATTTGCTCAGCATCCGTGTAATCCTTCTGTATATAAATTTCACGAGCAACCAGTTTTTCCTTGGACAATAAGACGTTGCGGGCTTAGCTACAGGTATCCAGACAAAAAATGAAAGATTTACCATTTTGTATCATTCTGGTTGAGACAACATTGATTTCCACCTTTAGGTCGGCGTTACAGATATCCAAGAACTTTCTTTTCGCTTCAAAAGAAGATCTGCAGTGCAGGCCACTCACCATAACGTTTGTTGTACGCGATTTACCATCGATATGTTCTAAGCGTTTATTAAGTTTTTTTATTTCTTCTTTAAGGTTATTGTTTTCTATTTTTAAATTATCAATTTCAGATTTTATTGCTAATAAATCATCCTTCTTCGCTACATCACTTAGCTTTTCGTCCAAAAGATTACAAAGTTTACTCCAGCAAAAAACGTCTTGGTTATTTTGCGGCATTTTTGGGCAGGGTGAATGTTTTTTATTATTTATATTTTGCTCAGGAGATGTCGATAATAGCGTACGCTTATAATTCATTTGTTAATTTTATTTTTTAAAGCATACCTTAGGGCTTACTCAAAGTTTAGTTTATTTATTTATTAAGAGTTGTTGCTATAAACAAACATTAACATGTCCACCGGAGTCTCAGTAAGATTGCACCAAAAACAAAAGCCTTGTAATGAAATTTAACAGATGAAATTGCAGGAAAAAGTAGCTTACACCAAAAACTCCAACTGACCAATATGAATATAACTTAGATGAACACTTTTTTGTAATAATATTTATTGTCAATGGATAAAGCACCGAAAAATTAATAAAATAAATTACGAAAAAATCCGCAAAAAGAACTTTTACTACTTGACAGCTTCAGACCAGGGTTGACAATATTACTAAACAGTCGAATATTACTAAACAGTAAATACAGAGAACAAGAGAGCAAACAGTGCAAAAATCAGTGCACCTGATTTGACCGGACAGTTTTATAAAGTGCAATAAATATGCTGAGCATTTCATATTGTTCACTAGTTCATTTTACTTAAATTTTCTTGAGAGTAAATCAAAAATCTCTGATTTTTGAGAGAAAAAATTAAATTAGATTTTTTATTCATCAATAAAAGTTAAAAAAATTCAAGGTACTACAGTTTTCTATTATCAATCACTCAACGCGCAAATTAATATAAAATAACTAAAATACAAAGTACAAACCCTTGCTTTTAACATCATACATTTGTCTGCTACATGTTGTCTGCTATAACAGTATTTCATATCAATAGACACTATTGAAACAAAATACTCACTACTGAAATTTTATTTCAAACAACAACAAATATTGCATTGGTTGGAAGAAGAGCAAATGCTATTGTATGTTTTTATTTAAGAGCACAACAATATTTGTATACACATGAAATCAAGTGCAAGAAAAAAGAGACCAATTCATTATTGAACATTATGAAGTTAGTCTAACAAAACGTTTTATGCTCACGTTTATTATATACGCAAACTAGATCGTTATGATTTATTGCACAGTGGTGGTAAAGTGTGGTATCTGCCAATTTTTGCAGTTTTTTTTAACAAAAATAAACCCGGTAAATCTCGTGTCGTTTGGGATGCAGCGGCAAAATCGAATGGAGTCTCCTTGAACTCGTTTCTACATAAAGAGCCAGATCTATTGGCATCGCTGCCAGCTATATTATTTTCATTTCGTCTGAATCAAGGCGAATTCATACCAGGTGAGAGCAGTAGGACAACAACTACAACAAAACAACAACTTTAACATTAGATTAGCAGATATGAAACAATGTATTTTTTGACAAGACATTAGCAAAAAACGAGAGCAAAAAACAATCAGCTGGGCTATCGACTCCACCTGGTATGAATTCGCCTTGGTCTGAATGCAGTTGCTGTCTGTGTTCCATCAGATTTTTATTAGACCTGAAGACAGAGATGTTCAACGATTTTTATGGCATGATTGTAACCAATCTAAACAGCCTGAAGTTTACGTGATGGACGTAATGATTTTCGGAGCTTCGTGTGCTCCATGCATTTCTCAATATATAAAATATTTTAATGCTGCTCAATTTGAGGATAAATTCCCTGTGGCTTCAAAATCAATAAAAGAAAATCATTATGTCGATGACTTTTTGGAATCGGTTGATACTCCACTCCACATTCATCACCAAGGTGGATTTAATATTCGAAATTGGATTTCGAATAATGAAGAGGTGATGAATAAATTGTCCAACAGTTTTTCTGTTAGTGAAAAGTGTTTGAACATCAACGAAGAAAATAATTTGGACAAAGTTCTTGGTGTTTTTTGGGAACATAAAGAAGATGTCATTACATTCAAAATTGCACCTCGGTTATTACATAGTGAAATATTTTCCTGTATAAAAATACCAACTAAGTGCGAAATGCTTCGTTTGGTAATGTCAATCTACGACCCCCTTGGTCTTCTTGGCAACATTATTATGTATGTTAAAATTCTTCTACAAGAAGTATGGCGATGCAAAATAGATTGGGACGAGCAAATTTCAGATGAACTCATGGCTAAATGGAGACAATGGGTCTCAATAAAATATAAAAAAATACCACGCTGCTATTTAAAATATTTGCCTAACTATGATGGTGTTGATGTGTAGTTACATACATTTGTGGATGCTAGTAAAGATGGATATGCTGCTGTATGCTACTTTCGTCTCATCAAAAATTAAGTAATATTTTGCTCTTTAATAGGTTCTAAAATAAATAAATAAAAATTACTTCAGTTCCACGACTTGAACTTATGGCTGCACTTATAGATGCTAGATTCGCTAAATTTATTTGCGATAATCACAAAATTTTAATTATAAATAAATTTGTCTGTTCAGATTCTAACACAGTCCTAAGTGGGCTCAATTCTGACCATCGAAAATATAGTCAATTTGTAGCTTTCCGTGTAACAGAAATTTTAGAGCTGAGTTCTATTAATGATTGGCGATGGACTCCAACAAAAGAAAATGTAGCAGATGAAGCTACAAAGTGGTCTCGAATTCCGAGGGTTTCTTCTACTAGTAGATGGTTTCTTGGGCCCGAATTTTTATATCATACCTAAGATGACTGGCCAGGTGCTACAAAATTGTATGGTACTACAAATGAAGAAATGGTACATAAATCTTTTAATATATCAACTAAAGAGAATATTATAAATGAAAAAGATTTTCGAGGTGGAATAGGATGTTTCGAGCTACTGCTTATTTTTTCCGCTTTATTGAAAATTGTAAGTCGAAGACAAAACTAAAAGGCGAGTTAACTCTTGATCAATTACGAAAAGCAGAAAACTTCTTAGTTCATCAAGCTCAAGCCGAAAGATATTCGACAGAAATCGCTAACATAAAATCAAAAATAAATATTCCGAAGAATAGTGAAATTTACACTAAGTCGCCCTTCATGGATGAACATGGAGTTTTAAGGGTCGATGGCAGGATCGATAATGCAAATGTTCCTGAAGAACAGAAATGGCCTATCATATTGCCCAAATCCAGCTACATAACAACTTTAATTATACTTCAGTACCATTCGAAATATTATCACAGTAACCACGAAACGGTGATCAACGAGATCCGTCAAAAATATTCGATTTCCAAACTACGTACTATTTTCAAATGTGTGACCCTAAATTGTCAGTGGTGTAAAGTTAAGAAGGTGATGCCACATGTTCCACAAATGGCTAAATTGCCTCGTGCTCGGCTAGCTTCATTCAAAGCGCCATTTACATATACGGGACTGGATTTCTTTGGACCCCTAATGGTTTCAGTTAATCGGCATAAAGAAAAAAGATATGGTAGTTTATTTACCTGTTTGACGACCAGAGCAATTCACATTGAAATTGCTCTTTCACCATCAACTAGTTCGTGCATTTTGGCCATCCGCAATTTTATGGCTAGGAGAGGAATTCCACATGAATTTTTTTAGTGATAATGGCACAAACTTTATTGGCTCAGAAAGAGAACTGCGAGAAGCCCTTGAAGACGTGAACCAAAATGAATTTGTCAAATCTTTTACAACTACGACAACAAAATGGAATTTCAATCCACCAGCTTCCCCACATATGGGAGGAGCATGGGAGCGCCTTGTACGCTCTGTTAAAACCGTTTTATACAAAATAAACCTTGGTGGAGCACCGAGTGATGAGCTCCTAGTGAGCATGATGATGGAGGTTGAAAATATTATAAATTCTAGGCCTCTTGCCTATGTTCCTATCGATAATGAGAATGATGAGGCGTTGACTCCTAATCACTTTTTATTGGGTAGCTCGAGTGGACTGAAGCCAATGTCAACTTGTGATGACAGCGGTATTGTTTTAAAACAAAATTGGCTAATTTCGCAACAGTATGCAAATTTATTTTGGAAAAAGTGGCTGGCTGAATATTTGCCATCATTAACGTGCAGATTCAAGTGGTTCGAAAAACAAAAAATTTTATGTCTGGGGGACTTGGTAATTATTGTTGATCCTTCTCTTCCTAGAAATTTTTGGCTACGAGGAAAAGTACTTGAAACGAGATTGGCAAAAGATTGTCAAGTAAGAAGTGCGAAGGTCCAAATGAAGAATAGCATTATGGAAAGGCCTGTAGCGAAGCTTGCAGTTTTGGACGTGGCTTCCCGTGAAGAGTGTGCCGTCGAAGACCCTTCTTGCCACACTTCGGGGGGGAATGTTGCCGCCACTGGCTAAACCGCTTAAATATCTAAGCTCTATTACATATTTTTAATTTAAATCTATTACATTTTAAATGTCAGTTTTATCCATTCGGAGTAACGGCTTTGCGCGCTAGACCCAACTCCATTTTATTTAATTTTATTAATTTTTGTACTTAGTTGGCTGGCGTGGTGATAAGTCTTTACTCCGGAAGATTTTCCTTAATTTTAATAATTTTTTTACTCTAGTGGTTTCCATACCAAAAAGTGAGTTTTATATTTTATATGTTCGTAAATGTTCCTTTACTTATTATCGTATGTATGTGTATTTGTTTAGGAATTTTAATATAAGAAGCATTTGGTCAATAAATTAGATGTTTTATTCGATCTGATGTCTCTTTATTCAAAATCATTAGCGAGGCGGATTCCTCACCCCAACAATGTGGTTGATAAGCATCCAAAAGTATGTTAGGATTTATAAAAACCTTTGAAAAGAAGGAACATTTTGTCTTTTATAAGGAATTGCAATATTTTAAAATAGAAAGATATATTGGTAAACTGTAAATAAAGTTTGCAGAAGTGAAATGTTATTTAAATAACAAAATGGAAAGATGTTCGTGAACTTTAAATATATTTATATGTTCCGAAAGTTTAAATATGAAAAGCACTTTACTTTTAAAACTTAAATTTCTTCATTATCTATTTTGATGTTCCTTAATTCAGTTTTTAATGTTGATAAAAAATCAATGAAAAACTGCCAACTTTTTAAAATTCGCCATGGTGTCAAATCCAAAATTTAATTGCTAAATAATATTTAAAATCGCCACGTTTGGCGAGAAATCGCCACATCTGACAACCCTGATGATAACAAACTAAAATTTTCACTCAATATGAATAGAGAGATAAATACTCAAATGAGTAATTACTCTTTTGTTTTACAGAAGTTTTTTAATGTGATGTAATGTGGATAGTAGTGTCTGTCGTGGTTGGTTTTCTATAAATTTCAAATGTTAAAGAGTCAGTTCCTCGGTTTATTGTAATGTCAAGATAATGCAAAGATCTGTATTTTTCCTTTTCCATTGTAAAGGTAATGTTTTTATGAATTTTGTTTAAGCCAGGATTTGCTCGGCGTTGTCCTGCTGAAGAATGTATATTATGCCACGTGTGTTAATTCGAAGTGTTGCATAAAAATTTCCATGAAGATTGGGAATGTTGGGTTTCCCATACCGAGTCCGTCAGCTAATTTATACAAGGCATTATTAAATCTAAAATATCCATAATTTCATTGACGTATTGGCTGTCGTATAAATTGACAAGTGTGTCACGTCGGATTATTAAGGTTTCGTGTGTAGGTATTGATGTGTAAAGGTCCTTAATGTCAAATGAAACGAATCGCGGTTTTCGGTGATCTTAGTGTCTTTATGTTGTTGACAAAGTTTTATGTCTTATTTATCATGTACATATGTATGTATTTTTAAGTTGAGTTTTTCAGTTATAATGGCTTTCGGCTAGCTGTTACGGATTACGCCTACGGATTAAACTTATACCATATTCTCGTTCGCATCTGCTCCATAAATGGTTTGCAAACTACTGTATCTGATGCTATCGTTGAAGAAAAATCGAAGTTAATTTCAAATAAGGGTTTGTATACATTAGCGGACTCGAGAAGTAGATGGTTTGGTGTAAGGGTGTTGGTCTTAGCAGAAACTAGAGCAACAAATCTTATATTCAGCCTCCCATAGAGAACTTCTTAATGATTCGCCGTTAGATTTGAATACAGGAGACATAGCGAAGAGGCTGGTTTTACTATGTGTACAAGTCTATCCCATTCGCCGCCCATGTGAGATTTACCTATAAGAATAACTCTTTGAAGAGATTTAAAATCTGTACCATTACCGGTATATATTTCTTTGGAAGAGTCACGATGCTTTATACAATTTTGAATACATATGATGAACGAGCTTGTATCAAGGCTGTGCGAAACTTCAATATGAATTGCGCAAATTGTAAGGCAGGTAAATAGTACTCTCCATCCTTTTTCTTTGCGCCTACCTACCACCACAAAAAAAGGGCCGAAAAAGTCAATGCCTAGGTAAATGGACGTTCAAAACTGGCGAGCCTTGCTCTTAATAAAGATGCCATTAAGGGTGTCTGCGGTGCAGCTGATTGATTCCTACAATGTTGACATTTTGTAATCACATTTTTATAAACGACTCTTAGTTTTGGAATATAAAAATTTGTTTTTATTCTGCTTATTGTGGCTTCGTGAAGACAATGACGAAAGTTTTCGTGGTAGTATCGGACCAACAAAAATGTTAGATAAAGATTATTTGGCAAGATGATAGCGTTATTACAGTTTAGGGACTCAACTCTGCCACAAGAACGAAAATTTCGTCATCAGCAAGGATTACATTTAGTTTTTCGAGCTTGCTACTAGGGTGTATTTTATTTTTATTTTTAAGACACCATATTTCATTGAAAAATTCGCAATCTTGGGCATACTTAAACAAAATATTTTTAGACTTATGTATATATTCAAAACACATACCTTAATTTGTTGTATCTTCTCGTACAATATATTTTAATTTTTCAATGTTGTGTGGACTCAGCTAGTTTGCTGGTCACTGTATTGTTTGTCCGGGCGGAATCACTGGGACAATTATATAATTGTGATAACACAAGTAATTTAACTTGGTTGTATGGACTCAGCTAGTTTGCTGGCCACTGAATTGTTTGTCCGGGCGTAATCACCGGGACAATTATACGCACTTAAACTTGGTTATCGTTTAGATTGGAGAAATGCAAAAATACAACCGATTTGTTTGATAGTATAATTGATTGAACTTTATTTTAATTTAATTAACTTCTTAAATACTATTTAATTGCTGATTTGCAATAAATGGTAATTATATTATTTTTAAAGAATTACTTTATAATATTATTTTCTCACAATGTACTTTTACTTCTGTCAGCGGAATTTCCCAGCGGAAACATGACACCGCAGACAGTGCACAACAATGTAAGCTTAAACAGAAGTTCAAGGTTGTTGTTGAATTAGAGTAATTTAAATTAAAATTAAAAATAGCGAAGAATGCATAAACAAAAACAGTAGTTTAAATTAATGATTTCGTGCAGACATATGTATGTAAATATGTGTGTACATTTATATAAAAATATTTACGTACATATGAAAGAAATTCATTGTGAGAGTTTGAACATGCACCCCGCCGTTGATCCATGCTCAACAAAATTGCAAATGCGACGATTTTACATTGTTCTTATTTATCTTAGAACTACAATTTATTTATTTATATATCTTAGAACTATAATTATAAACTACTGATACTTCAAATTCTGGATTTGGAGCTTGTTGACGTACTGCTGGAATTGGGGTTTTTTGATATGGTTTAATTTCTTTACAATGTATCTTTTTCCAGACAACTTTTATCATGATTATGATTGCGAGAACGAGGGCAACATAGGCAATGGTTCCGTGGTGATATTTTATATGCCTCATTGCCGTGTAAGATGTCTGCAGATATGTGGAGACAGTTTGATGACCTCTGATGATGATTGAGTTGAACTTCAGTGTACAATCGGGTGATATTTTTAAAAGACCAGATCCTTTTAAGTTTAGTTGTGATTTTTCCTGCCCACACACGGCGCTTATTCGGGAAGGCTGCTGCATAGTGCATAGCCATTGCAATGGTTGCTGTATTCCAACTGTATTAGCGACGTGTTGTCAGCAACAGGAACAATGTTACAACCCTTTTGAATATTCTGGTTAAGAAGTGAAAGCTCGCATAAGCACTTGACAGCGTTTGCGCATGGTCTTATAGCAAACATTGTACCAGTTTCAGGAGCTCAAATGTTTCAGGATCATATAATGGAATAGATATGTGGAAGATGACGTGGTGTTTTGTAACACCTCCCTTTATATTAATAATTTTTTACAGTTGCAGAATGTTATCTTTACTGACGTGTAATTCTAGACATGCTGGAAGGTGATTTCTTACTTGCACTAGTTCGGCTTGAAGTTGAGATGCTGATAAAAGCATTGGGCTGATTTTTCCATGGTGTGAATCCGTCAATGCTGCTATAATTTCTGACTGGATTCGATGTAGACTAGCTGATGTTAAGGACAGTTGAACAGATCGTAACATAAAGATTTCAACCAGTCTTGCTTGATGCTTTTCATTTTCGTGTAACCTGGATGTAATTTCTGTTAGTTGATCTTATGCTGTTGAACCCTTGTTTTACGTTCTCTTCATTTTGTTTAAGTATGTTGAGAGTTGCATCAAAAATTGATGTTTGGTTCATCAGGAGTTGTTTAAGATGGTTTTCATTGTCGTTAACTGCGTTGATGGTGTTTGACATTTGTTCAGCGTAATTCGAATCCAGAATGCCAAATAGTGAATTAGCAATGTTGCCAACAACATTAATGGTGCCACGTTTAACTCTCCCTTTAAGCAGGAGATTCTTGTCTTTTAGACCTGTAAGGCTGAAATCAACTGCTTGGAGAAAGCTCTAACAAGTCGTCTTTTGAACAAGAAGATTACATAAGTGGTGCAATGCCGTTGTTTCCTTCATGAAACTAGCTGTTTCTTTTCAGTATGGGTTTAAGTTATAGGTGGAAATGTTGTTCCATTCCGACCGCAATACTCGTGTGTTACCGATACCTTCAAAGTATAAACCGATATTGGGTTCAAGTTGTGTTGTTTCAATTTTATCTGTAGTCCTGAGCGGAAGTAGTAGTAAGATTGTGAGTAGTGTTGTTAAGATTGAGCCTTTCAAGGTCCGATGTTTTTTGGTAAGTGGCCTTCCATCCATCGGTTTTGGTGATTGGTTATCTTCTAACAATTTATGATTGTATTCGTATTCTGTGCCTTGTGAACATTGTTGTTTTTCTTCTACTTCGGTTTCGTCATTGAGCTTAGGGAGTGGAGCTAAATATTGCTCTTTTAAGGATACCAGAAGCTGTCTGGACATCTGCCACTCTTACAACCTCGTCGTGTCCTTTGTATATTTTTACTACGCGCCCCAAGTGCCATTTCATGACTGGAACTTTATCTTCTTTTATAATGCCTATTGCCCCTGGCTTCAGATTTTTTGATTGTTCTCGCCATTTGTGTCGATATTGCAGTTCATTTAGATAGTCTCGTGACCATCTCTTCCAAAACTCATGCTTGAGATGTGAAACTAATTTCCATCGCGTTACCAATTTAAGGTTTGTTGGCTTCGCTTGGGCATCGATTTGGGCTGTTAGTGGATCGCCTATCAAAAAATGTCCTGGAGTCAGTGCGCCTATGTCGTTTGCATACCCAGTTAGTCGGTTGTTGGCAGCCTAGTCCTAGTCCTAAAGTTTTGATGGTGTCGGCTTCCATGCTCTCAAAATCTAAAGTTACCTCTAAGTCGCCTTGTGGAATATTGTGGAGTAATTGTGGATGGTTTGCACACCATTTTCGTAACGTGAAGCCACCTTTCTTCATAACCTGCACGAGTTGCTCTTGTAATTGTATTGCTGTTCTTAAGCTATTTGAGCCATCATCTACGTAAAACTTTTCTTTAAGAAATTGGGAAGCAAGAGGATAACGTATGTCATTTTCTATAGCCAATTGCTCCAGACATTTAGTTGCTAAGTATGGAGCAGCTCTGGTACCATATGTAACTGTGTTGAGTTGGTAATATGCAATGGGCTTTGTAGCATCCTTTCTCCAGATTATTAGCTGGAATTGACGATCTTCAGGAGCAATCAGTACCTGTCTACACTTTGTTTCAACGTCAGTGGTAAAAACGAATCTTGGCATTCGAAAACTTAGGAGTATAGAGAATAGTTCGCCTTGTAGTGTTGGTTCGATGAATATCAGATCGTTTAAAGAGTGTCCTGTTAAAGTTTTAGCCGATGCTTCAAATATTACCCTGAGCTTAGTAGTTGAACTTTCGGGCCTTAATACGCAATGATGTGGGATGTAGTAGTTTGGGAAAATTATGGATTCTGTTTCCAATTTTGTCATGTGTCCCATTGATTCATACTCGTCCATAAATTTAGTGTATGTGGCCTTCAATTCCGGCTTCTTTTGTAGACGTCGTTCTAGAGCGAGAAATCGATTAAGGGCAATTGCATGGGAGTCACCTAGAGTATTGGGGTTTTGATGAAATGGTATTTTGACTGTGAAGAGGCCCTGATGGTTTCTAGTTGTATTTTGTGCAAAGTGTTCTTCACATTGTCTGTTGGCTATTGACCCGCCTTTTAGTTGTTTAACTTCATCTACTACCCAGAGTCGAGCAGTTCTCTATTTATTTTTCCTGCTACAATCCAGCCAAAGACTGTGTTCTGTAATATAGGAAGTTGTGAAGATAATTTTATTTGCCCAATAGCGAGCAGTTGGTGATAGTGCTCTTCACCCAGCAATATATCATTTTAGGTGGAGTAGCCGATGATGTCGCCATCTGAGATATCCTTCCACTTGTTGATCCTTGTTTTGATGACTGGGGGTTGTAGTCTAGATGAAGTAGTGAGTTGTGCCTTTTCTTGCATGTCATACATGATCCTGATGTGCAAGTTTTTGCGGTGTGTCCTGATTTCAAACAGTTCACGCATAGGTGTTGTTTTCGAGCGAAACTAAGGCGGCTTGATGATGATAGTTGAAAGCTCTGACACCGATACAGTTGGTGAGAGCCGGTTTTGCAAAGTGGGCAACTGATTTCTGTTTGTTTAGCTGAGGTAGCGGAAACGTACACCTTTGATGACTTCTCCTTCTGGTTCATGGCTTCCAGGGATTGAAAGCGATTTTCCAGAAAATTAAAGAGGTCTTTGATTTTTTGTAGTTCTTTTGGGTTACTGATGGTCCTCTCATATATAATAAGAGTGCCCTATCCAGTTTTTTAACCAGTATGTGGAACAGCATGGGGTCCCACGAGGTCGTATCGACCCCAATATTGTTGAGTACATGTAGACATTCTTGTGTTGTATCATGCAACTGTTTGATTGCAGCAGCTGATGGTCCAGAATTAGGCTGATCTAAAAGCTGTTGCATTAAAGATGTTACAAGAACCCGTTGATTGTTGTAATGTTCTTACAATAGGCTCCAAGCGGTGGCGTAGTTTTCAGCTGTGGCTGAAAGATGACTTATTAGTTTTTCAGCTTCGCTCCCCAAGCTTGACTTCAGGTACCACATCTTCTGCACCGTGGGAATATGTTGATTGTCTACTAGTTGAGTAAACAAGTCGTGAAAGGCTCTCCACTTCAAATAACCTCCATTGAATTTTGGGATTGTGACTTTTGGCAATGGTAGAACGTTGTTTTGAATAGGTTCGAAACCTTGTTCTGGAGTGCGAGGAGATAGCTTGAAGTTTTCAATGACTAGTGTCTCCAGATTTTCATAGGAATTCATATCATATCCTTCCTTAAGTGGATCATCGCTGGATTCCCATATTTTAAAATGTAGTTCTTGGATTTCGCTCCACAGGTTTTCTTTGAGTTTTATATTGTTTGCCGTGGGGTCCATTGCTAAAAGACGCTTTAGTGATGCCATCATAACATTTTGTCTTTTTATGGTAGAATTTGTTGAAGAGAACGTCGAAGATGTTTTCATAGGTGCTGCAGCCCCCAGTGTTGGCGGCTTTGATGTTTCACTAATGGCTGTTTCAAATATTTCTCTGTATTTTGTAACGAGTTCCTCAATTTTTTGGTAATAATTTTCGGTGAAATAACTATTTGTGGTCTACTCGAGGATTCTCAAGACATCTTATTTTGTTGTCGTTGAGCTCGAATTCAGCCCAAGCATCATCTAGCCTTTTAATCCTGTCTTCATAGTAGCGGCCGGTCTTTCTGGATGCTGAATCTTTTTTATAATTCCGAATGATGGATTCTATCTGAAGTTGTCAGATCTTCCATTGGAGTTTCGCCAGTAGCCATTATGTTGCTCGTGGGTGCTCTCTATGCCTTTTGTTTCTGGAAACGGAGCTAAAATTTCTTGGTAACACGTCAGAAAGTTGCGTGGTCAAATCAAGTCGGGGTCACAAGAATGTGTGGACTCAGCTAGTTTGCTGGTCACTGAATTGTTTGTCCGGGCGGAATCACCGGGACAATTATATAATTGTGATAACACAAGCACTTTAACTTGGTTGTATGGACTCAGCTAGTTTGCTGGTCACAGAATTGTTTGTCCGGGCGGAATCACCGGGATAATGATAACACAAGCACTTCAAGTTGGTTATCGTTTAGATTAGAGGAATGCAAAAATACAACCGATTTGTTTGATAGTATAATTGATTAAACTTTATTTTAATTTAATTAACTTCTTATATACTATTTTATTGCTGATTTGTAATAAATGGTAATTATATTATTTTTAAAGAATTATTTTATAATATTATTTTTTCACAATGTAATTTTACTTCTGTCAACGGAATTTCTCAGCGGAAACATGACACCGCAGACAGTGCACAACAATGTAAGCTTAAATATAAGTTCAAGGTTGTTGTTTAATTAGAGTAATTTGAATGAAAATTAAAAATAGCGAAGAATGCATAAACAAAAACAGTAGTTTAAATTAATGATTTCGTGCAGGCCTATGTATGTAAATATGTTTGTACATTTATATAAAAATATTTACGTACATATGAAAGAAATAAATTCTGAGAGTTTGAACAAATGTAAAGCACAAAGTGTGAAAGTGCTATGTAAAGTCGTTTCCAATTCGAAAAATATTAAACGTTGATTGAGAGACTTTTTGTGGCGATGATAAGTAAGCGATTTCGAATTTCTTCTTTCTTAATCTAGTTCTGGAGATTTGGGCCACAAATTTTTGTTGTATTTTAAAAAAGCAGGTACGTTAAGCCACAAATCGTCGTCGATTGAACCAATCTTTGTTGCGAAGTCTGCGAGGTTTGATTTTGACGGCAAAAATGCCATGGATTTAAATTTGTGGTTTCCAGAATTTCACCAATTCGATACATTACAAATGTCATGAAGTTTTTTGGGTCCATGGTTAGCCATTTGAGGGCCGTTTTAGAATCTGACCAATAAACATAATCTGTAATATGAAGACTGGTTGCGCTTCGAATTGTGTTCCTATTAGTGCTGTTTCAGTGGGATGACCTTGCATTTAGCTGCTACAATAGACACATCGACATTGTCATGGATTTGAACACGAAAATAGCATACCGCAGCATAAGCCTATTCCCCAGCATCGACAAACGTATGTAATTGGACAGATGTCGTAAATTTGAGCAGCTTAGAATAACACCTGGGTATGGCAATTAATGATATTTTGTACAGGTTTGAAAGCAACGAATGCCATTTCAAATGAAGACCATCGTTAAGTTCATCGTCCCATTTTATGCCTGAGCGCCAAAACATTTTGGGTCAAAAATTGACATTAGGACTTGGAGAACTTCTCTTTTGGTAGGAATCACGTCTTTGTGAAAAACATTTCATCGGAGCCTCGAGCATCTACAATTATACTGAAACACATCATTATTTGACTCCCAATACATACCAAGGATTTTCTCTGTAGCTTTGAGTAAATTTTGAGTATCTTAGCCATCAACACTATCGATGAAATTATAATGTAGGGTAGGAATATATTTTAGATATTTCATAACCTCTGGATATTAACTTATTAATTTCGGAAGGCATTTAAGATGTTGACGGGCAACCTCATAGCTTTCGGGAAGGTTCTGAGTTTCTTCTTTCCACAGAAGACCCACTTCGAATTGTTTATTTTTCTTTATGGCGAAGTTTTCAAGAATTTCCATAGCTCTTTTATTTTCAGCCGATAAATACTCTTTTCTTTGGGCACTTCGTAACGTCCACCGCAGGCGAGTTTTAGATGCAATTGGCTGACCACGCTTAAGTGTAAGTAGTCTTTCATGATGTCATAAAATTTAATTAACTGAATGGGCAAACCAAGATTATATACCGTTCGCACATCGTGGAGAGTGAATTTGCTATCATTTTTAACGCTGGAAACTTCTATATCGACTTTAATTGAATTTTGCTCAGAACGAGTAGTTTTGCCAGTTCATTGTAGCTCTAAAGGCGCACTTTAACCATGTAGACCCAATTTTTCAAAAAAACATTGCTCCATCGTCGAAAAATGCAAATGTCTCGATTGAACCGCCATTACAATGTATATCATTAAATCATTGTGTGCGTTTACGTTTTTTACTGTTTCAGTTGCATTATTTATTACTGTTTACCTATGTAACAACGGGTGATGCTTTGCGGAGCAGTTACTAATATCGCATACCTTTTTTGAAAAACATTTGCGTCGATGAGCATTTAAACACTGGCGGCATAAATTATTTGGTTTTACTACGTTCCACTTTTCGTCCAAGCTAAGAGCCCGAAATTCACAATGCTGAATTTTGTGTTGATGACTTTTGCAGAGGTTGCAATTTATTTTATTTTTATAGGCTGGCTCTGAGTGAGTGTGCACTTTTTTGGCCCTAAGGGGGATATGACTTGACTTGCAGATCCTGCTAAACGCTTTCACCACTGGGACCTTAGCGTCTTTTGTATGCATTGCCCAAATTAATTTTTGATTGTCTGGCCAGCGTTCTTTCGAGCAACGGATTATTTAAATGAGCTGTCAAGTCAAAGGCGTCCATCGTTGAGCAAATATTTGAGTGCATATTCGATGTGGCTGTTGCTTTTGAAATCATGCTGTCTAATATAAGATCTGGACGACCGAAATACATCTCCAAAGTGAATTATTTCTTTCACCATGGATGGCATAAGTAGTTTTCTTTTTACTAGCTCTCTGGCACGACCTCGAATGCACAACTCCAATCGCATTAAATTTTCAACATCTGTGTACCCCGCTATTTGTGTGCTATTTTTAAAATTACTTATGAATAGGGGCCAGTCTTCTGGGTTACCATCAAATGCTGGTAGCTCTTTCGGTATAACTTGTATCGCTGTTAACTGCGCTGCATTGGGCTAGAAGCAAGAAATATTTAAAAAAGGATTTGAATTTTAGCAAACGTCACCTTGTGTGAGGATACTTTATTTTTTCTCCAAATATTGCCTCTAAATTTCCTTTTCTTTTTCCAACATCTGCAATTTCAATTGTGTGTGGGAGTTCATACAACCGGACGTTGTGCTTCGGCCACAAAGAGAATTACAATTTTGCTGTACAAATTTGTCACATATTGTTGTTCTATTTTGCAAGATATTTCCTGTAACCTTCTCTAGATTGCCCTTTTCATATCCATCATTATTTACATTTGATGGGTGACGGACTTTTTCCCCTGACGATAAGTCAGGTGCATCTAAAAGGAGTCCTTTGCTCTGAATATCAGGAGATGACGATACTTGTAAACCTGCGGTAAACTCAGCTGTGGCATTTATATGCGGCCGTGGTAATGGAGCCACGTTTAAAGCACTATTTTTAATAGCTACGCAGTAACAGTTACAACATACATTTTCACCGTCGCTATTTACTCCAACACACTAAAAATGATGCCACTTATCACACGAGTCGCACTGCACCATTTGCTCAGTATCTTCTTCTTATAATCGGTTTGAGACATTTTTTTATTATGTTTTATAAACACGATTTTATTTTTAAAAATTTATTAATTTTCTGGACACAGTTCTTTTTATAGCACAATTAAGCTAGTCTTTCGTTTTTATTTTAATTTAGAAGCACTCTTATTTTAATAGTTTTAGCACTTTTAAAATTGTTTTAAAGAAATAGAAATATTGTTTTAAAGAAATGTTGGTTCTCTTGTAAACCAAGTAAAGTAAAAAACAACTTTTAAGAGCGAATGTACCTTTTATTTATTTTAAAATATTTGCATAAATTAAGTGGCTTTAAAACAATTTGTTTAAACGTTCTACTTGATTTACTTTTAAAAAAGAACACAATTTTGTTCTTTATAAAACACACAAAAGTAGACAACAACAGAAACCAAACAAAAATAAAACAAAACAACAAAATAAACAAACAATATATTTGAACAACCAAACTGTAAAACAAATTACCATTCCAATAAAAGTCAAAACATGAACCTAACACAAAAAAATACAATATAATCAACAAAGAAGAACATACACAGGGCGAAATTTATGGCATAAAATTAAAACTTAACTTTTTTCACCCGCAGCAAATGCGACAAAGCAAGGGATGCTTCGAAGGTTAAACAATGTAGCAATTGCGGTGGAAATCACACTACTAACTACAGAGGCTGTCCAGTTTTTTCTATGATAAGGAATTCGACTCAAAAAACAAATAGCCACAATATCGAGCACCTGCTTATTATCCTCAGTTAGCCCAAGCAACAACCCTACATGTTTCATACGCGCATGTGATAAAAACCAATCACATTTCAGTACAAAAAGTGACACAAACAACTAATTCTACTCCAAATTTGCACCCAGAACCTAAAGAACAAACACCATCTGGTAACTACAATCGTCTCGAAGCAAGCATCAAGACTTTAGTGCATTCGTTAAACAGTTTAATGAGCTCTAGGAGCAGCATGATGCAAGAAATGGTTCGCATGCAATCTATAATGTTGCAGGTGGTACTTAACAAACCATAAACTGTTTAAAAATATGTTTCTGGAAGGCAAACGGCTTACGCCACCACAAAAATGAACTCAAGTACTTCTTGAAGAACCAACAAATTGATGTCATGATGGTTTCAGCGACTCACTTAACAATAAATAGATTTTTTAAAATCAATGGGTATATTTTACATGACACTAAAGACCCCCGTGGCACAACATGTAGTGATTTTTGTGAGGACTACCTTCAACAATACTAATAAAGTCTCGAATTAAACATCATCTACTTTGTGATTTTTGTGAGGACAAATTGCAAATTTCTGTGTGTAAATTAATATTTATTTTTGTATTTATCAAAAACTTTTAACTTTACTAAAAATGCTCCAATGTTATTTACTACCATAAAAACCAAAAAAGTCAATTTCGAAAAAATGTCGTTTACGTGGTTTAAGAAGAAACGCGACGATATGCCAATTAGCACCCGAGTCCACATATCAACATTTCCGGATGACACAGCTTTTTTAAGCAGAAAGCTACTTGGGCGCTTTCATGAATACTTAAAACATCACAACTTTTACAAGACCACATACTCAATTTGAAAAAATGGTTGAAAAAATGCAGAATAAAGGTGAATGAACAAAAATGTACTCATATAACTTTCACACTGCATAGGGACTCATGCTCTCCTATTCGCAGAAATAACCAAATGGTACCGCAGCTTCTAGCCGTTAAATACCAGGGTATACATCTTGAACGTAGCCTTAGTTGGAAAAGCCACATAAATTTCAAATTAACACAACTGAAATTAAAAGCAGTACAACTAAATTGAATTATTGGCAGAAACTCCACCCTGAGCTTAGATTGTAAACTTCTACTGTACAAGTCGATCCTCAAACAAATTTGGTGTTATGACATTCAATTATGGGACATTGCCTCAGACAAAATTCAAAGGCGCCACATAAGATTCTACCCATGATTACAGTTGCTCCCTGGTATATAAAAAATTCGAACATCCACAAAGACCTAAACATACCATCAGTCAAAGCAGAAATAGCGAAACATTCAGTAACGTATCTAAAGAAGCTTGAATCTCATCCAAACTCTTTGGCGCGTAACATACTAAGTGAACCTGGTTATATTCGGCTAAAAAAAAGAGATACTGCTTTTCTTGGCCGCACATCTGAGGGAGGACCCGCAAATGATTGCAAAAACCGTGAAACAAACATTATTTTTGTCTAGCACTGGCTGGACTTAAGAAGTGTATTTTGTTTTTTTTTTGTTTTAGACTTAAGATATGAGTAATTATTGTTAGTATAGAAGATACAATAAATAATAAATGAAATAAAAAAAATCTGAAGCAGAAGGCGTAGCCGATATGAAATGACGACCGGCAGCGGCTATACAAGAATATACGCGGCGGCTAAAATTCGACTAAAAGCCGAATACATATCAATAATGCCCCTATTGTCGTTCTCAACTCAACTCCGTTTGGTTGTCCACGAGTCGACCCAACTTTCACACAACCATATTGTTTTGTACTATTGTGAGACACAACTGTTTTTATTTGAAATTGTTATGACGTTACGAACCTAAAATATCCAGTTTGACAGAAAAGCTGACAAATTAATGTAAAAATTTAAGAAAATAATTTCAAATGGATATACACACATAGATACATTTTATGGAGAAGTAAAGGGAGATGCTAATATAGATGATCCTATGATGGATCTTACGCTTTTGAAGTACCAACTGCAAACTAAGAATTTTCAAACTGTACCTTACAATCAAAGTAAAATTATTTTTACAGATTTATTAGCTATTTGCGAGTTAGCTAATGCTAAGAAACTTCCAATTAATCACAAAACATTTTTCTACTTACGATCTCTCCATTTTTCTGCACTTTATATTGAATTAAACTGAATTGTACAAAATCCAAACTAGTAATAAGCAGTTGTGTATATTAAAAGTTTTTGTTAACCAAACTTGTGTAGAGTTGACAACGACAATACCACAAAAAATAGTGAACTCAACCAAAAAGTCAACCGTGATTTAAGTTCATAATGGCAATGCGAATTTATAAACGACGACCAAACTGTTTCAAAAGCTCTCAACCTCAATACGGGCTTAAATTACAAATTTGCATTTTTTTACACAAACTAATCTCCACCAGTGGGGTAATTGAAATTATCAAGTTTTAAAATAAATAATACAAAATAAAAAACGAGCTTAGCTAATGAAGCTGGCTAGAATGTTTAGCCGGTATTAGCTGGGAGGCTACTGCGTATTTCGATTCGAAAGAAATCGTTTTCGAAACACAATGTTAAAGTCATACAAATTCGAATGATTTCCTTTTCAGATCGAATTACGCAGTAACCCCCCTGAACCCTTCGGCGGCTTTCAATTAAAGTCGGCGGTGGCTATTAGTCTGCTATAAGCCGATCAGCTTCTTGCTCTGATCTGCTCAACGAATTACCAAATTAGTGGTTAAAACAAAAATATGCATCGTTGGGACATGGTGCTATTGTTGAACCTAATAATGCTTCCAGTTTTATTACTTTATATAGCTGGAAAATTTTTTGAAGTTACTTTATATAGCTGGTAAACTATCGATAGTCTCGCCACTCGATATTTTCGATAGTTTGATTAAAAACTATCGATACTATCGAATTTTCTTTAATACTATCACCTAATTTTTAATTTAAATTATTCTTTCTCAGAGAGAATAAAATCAACTGAAGCTTGACTACAAATTTCATATGTATGTAAAATAAATAGTTCGACTAATAAAATTTCAAATTTTCAAAATTAAAAATCGCAAAGGACCGGAATTATGTTTACCCAACAAATTTTGGTTTGATACTAAATTATTATTAAATAAAAACGAATGTTAAAAAAAAACAAATAAACAAAAAGTAGCTTTCATTGCTAACCGAAGGTTGGCTGAAGCAACAACAAATATAAGGTAGTAAATATTAAGGTAAAAATATTAAAAATAAGAGGGGAAAGCTTTGGGTAGTTGTAGACTTCATTCTCACCAACTGACGATAGATAATTGAATACGATTTTTTTCGTATGATATGATAGGTGATGATAAATAGGTGATGTTTACAAGTTAACATTGCTGATGTTCATTCCGCTCTGCTGGTGTCTAAAAATTAAATTTTCCCAATTTTTCTTTAATATTATCACCCAATTTGTAACTTAAATTATTCATATGCGCGCATTTTTTATAATTCTTGAGTAATTAAGCAATTTTTGTTTGCAAAGAGCAGCATATCATCTATCTGAAATTATGACTCCGGCTTTACTAGACATTCTTTCAGATTCTGTCGATCTACTTATATCTAATGGTGAATTTTCATTTTCAAAATATTTTTTTTTTCGCAATTTTTATTTATTGTATCTTCAATATAATTGAACTATCAATAATTACTCATCTAAAAATATACTTGTTAAGTCCAACCAGTGCTGGACAAAAAAATGTATGTTTCACGGTTACTGTAATTTGTGGGTTATCCCTCTGATGTACGGATGAGAGAAGCAGTGTCCCTCCTTCATAGTCGAATGTAACCAGGTTCAGTTAGTATGTTACGGGCCAGTGGATTCGGATGAGTTTCAAGCTTCTTTAAATACCTTATGGCAAGTTTCGCTATTTCTGCTTTAACTGATGGCACGTTTAGATCTTTATGGATGTTCGAATTTTTGATCTTATTTTGGCGCCTTTGAATTTTTTCTACGTTGGTAGCTGAGGCAGTGCCCCATAATTGAATGCCGTAACACCATATTGGTTTTAGAATTGACTTGTATAATAAAAGTTTGCAATCTAAAGCTAGAGTAGAATTTCTGCCAATTAGCCAGTTTAGTTGGACTGCTTTCAACTTCAGTTGTGTTAACTTTGTTTCTATGTGCCGTTTCCATGTAAGGCGCCGGTCGAGATGTATGCCGAGATATTTGACGTCTGAAAGTTGAGGTATCGTTTGGTTATTTATCCGAATAGGGGGGCAAGATTTTCTGCGCAGTGTAAAAGTTATGTGAGTACATTTTTGTTCATTCACTTTTATTCTCCATTTCTTCAACCATTTTTCTAAATTGGATATGTGGTCTTGTAAATATCGTGATGCTACTTCGGGTCTTTCGTGAATGCTCAAAAAAGCTGTGTCGTCAGCAAATGTCGATGTGTGAACTCAGTTACTAGTTGGCATGTACGAAGTATACAATAAGTATAAAAAGGGCCCCAATATACTACCTTGGGGAACTCCGGCTTCGATTGGCTGGGGTGAGCTCAAAAAATCTCCTTCTTTCACAATAAATTTTCGTTTGGTTAAATAACTATCTAGCAGCTTATATACGTTTACGGGCAAATTTAGTTTTAGCTTATATATTAGGCCTTCATGCCATACCTTATCGAATGCTTGAGAAACGTCGATAAAAAGCGCAGAGCAGTATTTTCTCTTTTCAAATGTCTTCTTAACAACATTGACTAACCTGTGAGTTTGTTCAATCGTACTGTTTTTTCCTGAAGCCGAATTGATGGTTTGGAATACATCCTTTGTCGCTTAGAATAAGGTTAAGCTTAGTTATTAACATCCTCTCAAACAGCTTTGACATATTTGACAAAAGGCTTATAGGTCTGTATGATTCAATTTTTGTGTGGTCTTTTCCTGGTTTAGGAATCATGGTAACCAAGGACACCTTCCAATCTGTGGGAAAGTACTCAAAACGTAAAATGGCATTAAAAATAAAAAGAACGATTCTGCGAGCTACATGGGGCAACTCAATTAACATCTTGTTACTGGTTTTATCAACGTCAGGGGCTTTTTTGGTGTTCAAATCCGTTATTGCCTTTTCAAGATCACCAAATTCAAATCTTATTGGTACTGCAGCACTAGCCTCGAGAACTGGCAACTCAACTATATCAGTCGATATATTTGGGGTAAAAACCTTTTTCAAATGTCCAGCAAATAAATTTCCTTTTTCGGTATCACTCCTTGCCCAGCCTCCAGCTGAAGTTCGCAAGGGAGGCTTACGTAAGACTGGCCTTTTAAGGTTTCTACAAGCACGCCATAACGAATAATCTGATTAAGGAGTTGCGTCTAGGTCTCCCATATATAGACGATAGTGGGTGAATGATCTGAGGATAATTCAAGTGACGCTTCAGCTTTAATCGTTTCTCTTGGAATGCCCTTAATCACGCCAAAATCAATAACATCCGGTATTTTTTGTCGATCAGTAGGCCAATAGGTGGGTTGTCCACTCGATATCACATTCAGACGCATTTTTGAAATTGTGTCAAACAAAACACGACCTTTTGGAGTTATTAAGCGTGATCCCCAAAACGTATGTTTAGCGTTGTAGTCGCCTGATGCTATGAAACAGGGACCTAGTGATTTGAAGAAATCGCTGTATTGACTCTCTGATATTTGAAACCTAGGAGGTGAATAAATCGAAGAAATAACTAAGTTTTGATGAAATTCTTCAATACAGATGTTTGTTGCTTGTAGGTAATCTTCACAAAAATCACACAGTAAATAATGTTTGATTTTCAAAATATTGCCAAAAAGAAATAATGGCGTCCACTTGGTTAGTCCTTATTTTACTGGCAATTATTTTTTTTTACAAATTTTAAAAGCTTTGGCTGCGATTTGTGTTGAATATTTTTAGAAGTTGACGGTTCTGCATTATTTTGATGAATAGTGTTCTTCTTATTCATGTCACTCAAATCGTTTTGCAAAAGCTGTGTCTCTCTTCTTTTTTAAACCGGGGAAATAATATTTTGTTTACTTTCTCTACCAGAAACATACAAACTTGATGGCCTTCCGAAGTCTTCAAAGTACTTTTTAACTCACCAAGAGCCTTAAAAAGACCACACGTTAGAGGAATAATTAATGAGATAGTGACAGCGGCACTGGACGATTTTTGAACGGTTACCACATCAAATGGCGTAAGCAATTCTTTGCGATATTGTAAAAATTCTATGTCGTCTGCAGTTAGAGGTAGAGGTGCTTTTGGTGTGCTTAAAAGTACATTGGAAATTGAATTATTTTTTACTAAAATCCTTTCCACCATTTTCAGAGCGCTGTTCCAGCGGGTTGGTACCTCCTGTATTAAGCTGCACGGTTTTTCTCTTCCTTGGTGAGCCTTGAATTTTTCAAAGGAAATTGTGCTGCTTTTGAAATAAGTCACAATATTTTTGCATTTCCCCAAAGTAACTTTTACGTAATCTTGCACTGAGCAATCTTATACAACAAGGTTGATAGTGTGTGCAAAGCATGGGAAATTCCTTTTTTGAAGTAAGACACATGCTTTTAATATGGTGCTATTATTACCGTTCACTATTCACACCATTTTCTCCATTATACCCCACTCATCTAATTCTGCGGCAAGAGATGTTGCTATGTTTTTTGCATTGTGATTGGTAGCACATAGAAGTTTTTTGTAGACAAAACAGCCTTTACTACAAAGTGACACCTTACGGTGAGGTAACCCTCGTTTGCGCGCGATGTCCAAAGGTCTGTTGTGATAGCGCAACTTATTAAGGATAGTTTGCAACTTACTCTTGGTTTCATTGTAAAAATTTACCATCAGCACATATTTTATGGGCAAAACTTAGCATGGATCTAAACATTTAACAAAATCACGAAAACCAGTATCCTGTACTATACTGAAATGGATCTAGTACGTCAGTGGCGATTAGAGCCGTTAAAGTACTATCAAGTTGTTTTTTGCGTTCGGAGTCTGTTTCGTAGGTCTCAGATTTATTTTAAAAATATTCTATTGTGTTTGGTTGTTCCGGCAGTTGGTTATAATGAATATGGGCACGTTTTAGACGGTTAATTAGGTTAGATGTGTTGCCGCTAGTTTTGTAAATTTTCGCACACAGCCGATGTCTAGCATTTCTTTTATTCCAAACCGTTGAATTACATTGGAGTTTTTTTTTTCAGTGGAATAGTTCCTGTATCAACCTGGCTGTTTTCGGTATTTTCATCGCCATTTTCATTGATAATTTCTATGCAGTTAGAAATATGTTCATAAATGTATGTACATATGTATATGTATGCATGTACATACATACATACATATGTATATTGTATATATGTATGTATGTACATATGTATGTATGTATGTATATATGTATGTATGTATGTATGTATGTATGTATGTATGTATGTATGTATGTATGTATGTATGTATGTATGTATGTATGTATGTATGTATGTATGTATGTATGTATGTATGTATGTATGTATGTATGTATGTATGTATGTATGTATGTACGTATGTACGTACGTACGTATGTATGTATGTATGTATGTATGTATGTATGTATGTATGTATGTATGTATGTATGTATGTATGTATGTATGTATGTATGTATGTATGTAGGTATGTATGTATGTATGTATGTATGTGTGTATGTATGTATGTATGTATGTATGTATGTATGTATGTATGTATGTATGTATGTATGTATGTATGTATGTATGTATGTATGTATGTATGTATGTATGTATGTATGTATATATGTATGTATGTATGTATGTATGTATGTATGTATGTATGTATGTATGTATGTATGTATGTATGTATGTATGTATGTATGTATGTATGTATGTATGTATGTATGTATGTATGTATGTATGTATGCATGTATGTATGTATGTATGTATGTATGTATGTATGTATGTATGTATGTATGTATGTATGTATGTATGTATGTATGTATGTATGTATGTATGTATGTATGTATGTATGTATATATGTATGTATGTATGTATGTATGTATGTATGTATGTATGTATGTATGTATGTATGTATGTATGTATGTATGTATGTATGTATGTATGTATGTATGTATGTATTGTCAATTTAGTAATTAAATTCAACGATAATATCACTATCGATAGTCTAATGAAAACATAACTATAGATAGTAATATCGATAGTTACTGTAACTGGTAAAGCTTTATAAAGTTGATAATCATAGGTACCTGATTGAATAGCTGTTATCGTATATAACCTAAAAATTTTAATTTAATAAGTAGGACATTGGTGGAGCACTATTTTAAAATCTCAAATTTTCATTAAACTCAATTGTTTTACTGGAGGACAACCATTACACTCAAATTTTCACTGGAGTATTTTCTTTTACTTAGCTGATTTTGGAGTCTCACTTCCTATACGAAGGTATAGGTCGCTTTGCAGATTTTGGAGGAAGCTAAAGACATCATACCTCGGTGCTTTGCTCTAGTACCTCTGACATTTACCATTTTTTTTGGTCAGAATCCAAAAAAATAAAGTTGATAAACCCCATGAATTATCATTTCCTAAACATGCCATAATTACAAATGTATAAAGAAATAATACCATTTGGTAAAATGGATTTTATGGAATGAAACAGCAACATTTGCCGGCAAATTACGTAAAGGTACGATTAAATTTTACAATGGGCTTTATTAAAAACACGACGAAGAAGTAGTTTATAAAAGTGCTTTTACACGGCGTGTATTTGTCATATGACTTGTCACTTTTCCATGTGTAAATTCTATACACGTCGTGTAAACCCTTTCAAACATAATATGTGTATTTTCCATGTGTACAATACATATGACATTTTTCATTTAGAACGTGTTCTATTTTGATGTGACAAAGCATCTGACATCCTGTAATGCCAACTTGATATTTTGCTATTTTAAGTTTTTTGTGATACCAAAAGCACTAAAAGCGTGGCAAAAGCACTACGTTTGCACATTTGCATCAGCTGTGGTTGGCAATACAAAACTGTGTGGCGGAAAAATTATATATTATAGGTTATGTCAGATGTAATTACACATGTGCGTTTGAAAGCAAAAATTATAAACCGTATGTAAAATGTCTATTTTGACAAATACATGAAATTACATATGGGTTATCAAACTAATAAGTGATATGACAAACACACGCCGTGTAAAACCATTTTAAGTAAACCAAAATATTCGTTCATTTTTTCATCAAATCAATCGAATAAAATCCGTAAAACAAATGTTTTTTCTTTTGAAATCATGCTGTCTAATATAAGATCTGGACGACCGAAATACATCTCCAAAGTGAATTATTTCTTTCACCATGGATGGCATAAGTAGTTTTCTTTTTACTAGCTCTCTGGCACGACCTCGAATGCACAACTCCAATCGCATTAAATTTTCAACATCTGTGTACCCCGCTATTTGTGTGCTATTTTTAAAATTACTTATGAATAGGGGCCAGTCTTCTGGGTTACCATCAAAAGCTGGTAGCTCTTTCGGTATAACTTGTATCGCTGTTAACTGCGCTGCATTGGGCTAGAAGCAAGAAATATTTAAAAAAGAATTTGAATTTTAGCAAACGTCACCTTGTGTGAGGATACTTTATTTTTTCTCCAAATATTGCCTCTAAATTTCCTTTTCTTCTTCCAACATCTGCAATTTCAATTGTGTGTGGGAGTTCATACAACCGGACGTTGTGCTTCGGCCACAAAGAGAATTACAATTTTGCTGTACAAATTTGTCACATATTGTTGCTCTATTTTGCAAGATATTTCCTGTAACCTTCTCTAGATTGCCCTTTTCATATCCATCATTATTTACATTTGATGGGTGACGGGCTTTTTCCCCTGACGATAAGTCAGGTGCATCTAAAAGGAGTCCTTTGCTCTGAATATCAGGAGATGACGATACTTGTAAACCTGCGGTAAACTCAGCTGTGGCATTTATATGCGGCCGTGGTAATGGAGCCACGTTTAAAGCACTATTTTTAATAGCTACGCAGTAACAGTTACAACTTACATTTTCACCGTCGCTATTTACTCCAACACACTAAAAATGATGCCACTTATCACACGAGTCGCACTGCACCATTTGCTCAGTATCTTTTTCTTATAATCGGTTTGAGACATTTTTTTATTATGTTTTATAAACACGATTTTATTTTTAAAAATTTATTAATTTTCCCGACACAGTTCTTTTTATAGCACAATTAAGCTAGTCTTTCGTTTTTATTTTAATTTAGAAGCACTCTTATTTTAATAGTTTTAGCACTTTTAAAATTGTTTTAAAGAAATAGAAATATTGTTTTAAAGAAATGTTGGTTCTCTTGTAAACCAAGTAAAGTAAAAAACAACTTTTAAGAGCGAATGTACCTTTTATTTATTTTAAAATATTTGCATAAATTAAGTGGCTTTGAAACAATTTGTTTAAACGTTCTACTTGATTTACTTTTAAAAAAGAACACAATTTTGTTCTTTATAAAACACACAAAAGTAGACAACAACTAACTTTTTTAACTTTACTAAACATGCTCAATGTTATTTACTACCATAAAAACCAAAAAAGTCAATTTCGAAAAATGTCGCTTACGTGGTTTAAGAAGAAACGCGACGATATGCCAATTAGCACCCGAGTCCACATATCAACATTTCCGGATGACACAGCTTTTTTAAGCAGAAAGCTACTTGGGCGCTTTCATGAATACTTAAAACATCACAACTTTTACAAGACCACATACTCAATTTGAAAAAATGGTTGAAAAATGCAGAATAAAGGTGAATGAACAAAAATGTACTCATATAACTTTCACACTGCATAGGGACTCATGCTCTCCTATTCGCAGAAATAACCAAATGGTACCGCATCTTCTAGCCGTTAAATACCAGGGTATACATCTTGAACGTCGCCTTAGTTGGAAAAGCCACATAAATTTCAAATTAACACAACTGAAATTAAAAGCAGTACAACTAAATTGAATTATTGGCAGAAACTCCACCCTGAGCTTAGATTGTAAACTTCTACTGTACAAGTCGATCCTCAAACAAATTTGGTGTTATGACATTCAATTATGGGACATTGCCTCAGACAAAATTCAAAGGCGCCATATAAGATTCTACCATGATTACAGTTGCTCCCTGGTATATAAAAAATTCGAACATCCACAAAGACCTAAACATACCATCAGTCAAAGCAGAAATAGCGAAACATTCAGTAACGTATCTAAAGAAGCTTGAATCTCATCCAAACCCTTTGGCGCGTAACATACTAAGTGAACCTGGTTATATTCGGCTAAAAAAAAGAGATACTGCTTTTCTTGGCCGCACATCTGAGGGAGGACCCGCAAATGATTGCAAAAACCGTGAAACAAACATTATTTTTGTCTAGCACTGGCTGGACTTAAGAAGTGTATTTTGTTTTTTTTTTTTGTTTTAGACTTAAGATATGAGTAATTATTGTTAGTATAGAAGATACAATAAATAATAAATGAAATAAAAAAAATCTGAAGCAGAAGGCGTAGCCGATATGAAATGACGACCGGCAGCGGCTATACAAGAATATACGCGGCGGCTAAAATTCGACTAAAAGCCGAATACATATCAATAATGCCCCTATTGTCGTTCTCAACTCAACTCCGTTTGGTTGTCCACGAGTCGACCCAACTTTCACACAACCATATTGTTTTGTACTATTGTGAGACACAACTGTTTTTATTTGAAATTGTTATGACGTTACGAACCTAAAATATCCAGTTTGACAGAAAAGCTGACAAATTAATGTAAAAATTTAAGAAAATAATTTCAAATGGATATACACACATAGATACATTTTATGGAGAAGTAAAGGGAGATGCTAATATAGATGATCCTATGATGGATCTTACGCTTTTGAAGAACCAACTGCAAACTAAGAATTTTCAAACTGTACCTTACAATCAAAGTAAAATTATTTTTACAGATTTATTAGCTATTTGCGAGTTAGCTAATGCTAAGAAACTTCCAATTAATCACAAAACATTTTTCTACTTACGATCTCTCCATTTTTCTGCACTTTATATTGAATTAAACTGAATTGTACAAAATCCAAACTAGTAATAAGCAGTTGTGTATATTAAAAGTTTTTGTTAACCAAACTTGTGTAGAGTTGACAACGACAATACCACAAAAAATAGTGAACTCAACCAAAAAGTCAACCGTGATTTAAGTTCATAATGGCAATGCGAATTTATAAACGACGACCAAACTGTTTCAAAAGCTCTCAACCTCAATACGGGCTTAAATTACAAATTTGCATTTTTTTACACAAACTAATCTCCACCAGTGGGGTAATTGAAATTATCAAGTTTTAAAATAAATAATACAAAATAAAAAACCAGCTTAGCTAATGAAGCTGGCTAGAATGTTTAGCCGGTATTAGCTGGGAGGCTACTGCGTATTTCGATTCGAAAGAAATCGTTTTCGAAACACAATGTTAAAGTCATACAAATTCCAATGATTTCCTTTTCAGATCGAATTACGCAGTAACCCCCCTGAACCCTTCGGCGGCTTTCAATTAAAGTCGGCGGTGGCTATTAGTCTGCTATAAGCCGATCAGCTTCTTGCTCTGATCTGCTCAACGAATTACCAAATTAGTGGTTAAAACAAAAATATGCATCGTTGGGACATGGTGCTATTGTTGAACCTAATAATGCTTCCAGTTTTATTACTTTATATAGCTGGAAATTTTTTTGAAGTTACTTTATATAGCTGGTAAACTATCGATAGTCTCGCCACTCGATATTTTCGATAGTTTGATGAAAAACTATCGATACTATCGAATTTTCTTTAATACTATCACCTAATTTTTAATTTAAATTATTCTTTCTCAGAGAGAATAAAATCAACTGAAGCTTGACTACAAATTTCATATGTATGTAAAATAAATAGTTCGACTAATAAAATTTCAAATTTTCAAAATTAAAAATCGCAAAGGACCGGAATTATGTTTACCCAACAAATTTTGGTTTGATACTAAATTATTATTAAATAAAAACGAATGTTAAAAAAAAACAAATAAACAAAAAGTAGCTTTCATTGCTAACCGAAGGTTGGCTGAAGCAACAACAAATATAAGGTAGTAAATATTAAGGTAAAAATATTAAAAATAAGAGGGGAAAGCTTTGGGTAGTTGTAGACTTCATTCTCACCAACTGACGATAGATAATTGAATACGATTTTTTTCGTATGATATGATAGGTGATGATAAATAGGTGATGTTTACAAGTTAACATTGCTGATGTTCATTCCGCTCTGCTGGTGTCTAAAAATTAAATTTTCCCAATTTTTCTTTAATATTATCACCCAAGTTGTAACTTAAATTATTCATATGCGCGCATTTTTTATAATTCTTGAGTAATTAAGCAATTTTTGTTTGCAAAGAGCAGCATATCATCTATCTGAAATTATGACTCCGGCTTTACTAGACATTCTTTCAGATTCTGTCGATCTACTTATATCTAATGGTGAATTTTCATTTTCAAAATATTTTTTTTTTCGCAATTTTTATTTATTGTATCTTCAATATAATTGAACTATCAATAATTACTCATCTAAAAATATACTTGTTAAGTCCAACCAGTGCTGGACAAAAAAATGTATGTTTCACGGTTACTGTAATTTGTGGGTTATCCCTCTGATGTACGGATGAGAGAAGCAGTGTCCCTCCTTCATAGTCGAATGTAACCAGGTTCAGTTAGTATGTTACGGGCCAGTGGATTCGGATGAGTTTCAAGCTTCTTTAAATACCTTATGGCAAGTTTCGCTATTTCTGCTTTAACTGATGGCACGTTTAGATCTTTATGGATGTTCGAATTTTTGATCTTATTTTGGCGCCTTTGAATTTTTTCTACGTTGGTAGCTGAGGCAGTGCCCCATAATTGAATGCCGTAACACCATATTGGTTTTAGAATTGACTTGTATAATAAAAGTTTGCAATCTAAAGCTAGAGTAGAATTTCTGCCAATTAGCCAGTTTAGTTGGACTGCTTTCAACTTCAGTTGTGTTAACTTTGTTTCTATGTGCCGTTTCCATGTAAGGCGCCGGTCGAGATGTATGCCGAGATATTTGACGTCTGAAAGTTGAGGTATCGTTTGGTTATTTATCCGAATAGGGGGGCAAGATTTTCTGCGCAGTGTAAAAGTTATGTGAGTACATTTTTGTTCATTCACTTTTATTCTCCATTTCTTCAACCATTTTTCTAAATTGGATATGTGGTCTTGTAAATATCGTGATGCTACTTCGGGTCTTTCGTGAATGCTCAAAAAAGCTGTGTCGTCAGCAAATGTCGATGTGTGAACTCAGTTACTAGTTGGCATGTACGAAGTATACAATAAGTATAAAAAGGGCCCCAATATACTACCTTGGGGAACTCCGGCTTCGATTGGCTGGGGTGAGCTCAAAAAATCTCCTTCTTTCACAATAAATTTTCGTTTGGTTAAATAACTATCTAGCAGCTTATATACGTTTACGGGCAAATTTAGTTTTAGCTTATATATTAGGCCTTCATGCCATACCTTATCGAATGCTTGAGAAACGTCGATAAAAAGCGCAGAGCAGTATTTTCTCTTTTCAAATGTCTTCTTAACAACATTGACTAACCTGTGAGTTTGTTCAATCGTACTGTTTTTTCCTGAAGCCGAATTGATGGTTTGGAATACATCCTTTGTCGCTTAGAATAAGGTTAAGCTTAGTTATTAACATCCTCTCAAACAGCTTTGACATATTTGACAAAAGGCTTATAGGTCTGTATGATTCAATTTTTGTGTGGTCTTTTCCTGGTTTAGGAATCATGGTAACCAAGGACACCTTCCAATCTGTGGGAAAGTACTCAAAACGTAAAATGGCATTAAAAATAAAAAGAACGATTCTGCGAGCTACATGGGGCAACTCAATTAACATCTTGTTACTGGTTTTATCAACGTCAGGGGCTTTTTTGGTGTTCAAATCCGTTATTGCCTTTTCAAGATCACCAAATTCAAATCTTATTGGTACTGCAGCACTAGCCTCGAGAACTGGCAACTCAACTATATCAGTCGATATATTTGGGGTAAAAACCTTTTTCAAATGTCCAGCAAATAAATTTCCTTTTTCGGTATCACTCCTTGCCCAGCCTCCAGCTGAAGTTCGCAAGGGAGGCTTACGTAAGACTGGCCTTTTAAGCTTTCTACAAGCACGCCATAACGAATAATCTGATTAAGGAGTTGCGTCTAGGTCTCCCATATATAGACGATAGTGGGTGAATGATCTGAGGATAATTCAAGTGACGCTTCAGCTTTAATCGTTTCTCTTGGAATGCCCTTAATCACGCCAAAATCAATAACATCCGGTATTTTTTGTCGATCAGTAGGCCAATAGGTGGGTTGTCCACTCGATATCACATTCAGACGCATTTTTGAAATTGTGTCAAACAAAACACGACCTTTTGGAGTTATTAAGCGTGATCCCCAAAACGTATGTTTAGCGTTGTAGTCGCCTGATGCTATGAAACAGGGACCTAGTGATTTGAAGAAATCGCTGTATTGACTCTCTGATATTTGAAACCTAGGAGGTGAATAAATCGAAGAAATAACTAAGTTTTGATGAAATTCTTCAATACAGATGTCTGTTGCTTGTAGGTAATCTTCACAAAAATCACACAGTAAATAATGTTTGATTTTCAAAATATTGCCAAAAAGAAATAATGGCGTCCACTTGGTTAGTCCTTATTTTACTGGCAATTATTTTTTTTTACAAATTTTAAAAGCTTTGGCTGCGATTTGTGTTGAATATTTTTAGAAGTTGACGGTTCTGCATTATTTTGATGAATAGTGTTCTTCTTATTCATGTCACTCAAATCGTTTTGCAAAAGCTGTGTCTCTCTTCTTTTTTAAACCGGGGAAATAATATTTTGTTTACTTTCTCTACCAGAAACATACAAACTTGATGGCCTTCCGAAGTCTTCAAAGTACTTTTTAACTCACCAAGAGCCTTAAAAAGACCACACGTTAGAGGAATAATTAATGAGATAGTGACAGCGGCACTGGACGATTTTTGAACGGTTACCACATCAAATGGCGTAAGCAATTCTTTGCGATATTGTAAAAATTCTATGTCGTCTGCAGTTAGAGGTAGAGGTGCTTTTGGTGTGCTTAAAAGTACATTGGAAATTGAATTATTTTTTACTAAAATCCTTTCCACCATTTTCAGAGCGCTGTTCCAGCGGGTTGGTACCTCCTGTATTAAGCTGCACGGTTTTTCTCTTCCTTGGTGAGCCTTGAATTTTTCAAAGGAAATTGTGCTGCTTTTGAAATAAGTCACAATATTTTTGCATTTCCCCAAAGTAACTTTTACGTAATCTTGCACTGAGCAATCTTATACAACAAGGTTGATAGTGTGTGCAAAGCATGGGAAATTCCTTTTTTGAAGTAAGACACATGCTTTTAATATGGTGCTATTATTACCGTTCACTATTCACACCATTTTCTCCATTATACCCCACTCATCTAATTCTGCGGCAAGAGATGTTGCTATGTTTTTTGCATTGTGATTGGTAGCACATAGAAGTTTTTTGTAGACAAAACAGCCTTTACTACAAAGTGACACCTTACGGTGAGGTAACCCTCGTTTGCGCGCGATGTCCAAAGGTCTGTTGTGATAGCGCAACTTATTAAGGATAGTTTGCAACTTACTCTTGGTTTCATTGTAAAAATTTACCATCAGCACATATTTTATGGGCAAAACTTAGCATGGATCTAAACATTTAACAAAATCACGAAAACCAGTATCCTGTACTATACTGAAATGGATCTAGTACGTCAGTGGCGATTAGAGCCGTTAAAGTACTATCAAGTTGTTTTTTGCGTTCGGAGTCTGTTTCGTAGGTCTCAGATTTATTTTAAAAATATTCTATTGTGTTTGGTTGTTCCGGCAGTTGGTTATAATGAATATGGGCACGTTTTAGACGGTTAATTAGGTTAGATGTGTTGCCGCTAGTTTTGTAAATTTTCGCACACAGCCGATGTCTAGCATTGCTTTTATTCCAAACCGTTGAATTACATTGGAGTTTTTTTTTTCAGTGGAATAGTTCCTGTATCAACCTGGCTGTTTTCGGTATTTTCATCGCCATTTTCATTGATAATTTCTATGCAGTTAGAAATATGTTCATAAATGTATGTACATATGTATATGTATGCATGTACATACATACATACATATGTATATTGTATATATGTATGTATGTACATATGTATGTATGTATGTATGTATATATGTATGTATGTATGTATGTATGTATGTATGTATGTATGTATGTATGTATGTATGTATGTATGTATGTATGTATGTATGTATGTATGTATGTATGTATGTATGTATGTATGTATGTATGAATGTATGTATGTATGTATGTATGTATGTATGTACGTATGTACGTACGTACGTATGTATGTATGTATGTATGTATGTATGTATGTATGTATGTATGTATGTATGTATGTATGTATGTATGTATGTATGTATGTATGTATGTATGTAGGTATGTATGTATGTATGTATGTATGTGTGTATGTATGTATGTATGTATGTATGTATGTATGTATGTATGTATGTATGTATGTATGTATGTATGTATGTATGTATGTATGTATGTATGTATGTATGTATGTATGTATGTATGTATGTATGTATGTATGTATGTATGTATATATGTATGTATGTATGTATGTATGTATGTATGTATGTATGTATGTATGTATGTATGTATGTATGTATGTATGTATGCATGTATGTATGTATGTATGTATGTATGTATGTATGTATGTATGTATGTATGTATGTATGTATGTATGTATGTATGTATGTATGTATGTATGTATGTATGTATGTATGTATGTATGTATGTATGTATGTATGTATGTATATATGTATGTATGTATGTATGTATGTATGTATGTATGTATGTATGTATGTATGTATGTATGTATGTATGTATGTATGTATGTATGTATGTATGTATGTATGTATGTATGTATGTATGTATGTATGTATGTATGTATGTATGTATGTATGTATGTATGTATGTATGTATGTATGTATGTATGTATGTATGTATGTATGTATGTATGTATGTATTGTCAATTTAGTAATTAAATTCAACGATAATATCACTATCGATAGTCTAATGAAAACATAACTATAGATAGTAATATCGATAGTTACTGTAACTGGTAAAGCTTTATAAAGTTGATAATCATAGGTACCTGATTGAATAGCTGTTATCGTATATAACCTAAAAATTTTAATTTAATAAGTAGGACATTGGTGGAGCACTATTTTAAAATCTCAAATTTTCATTAAACTCAATTGTTTTACTGGAGGACAACCATTACACTCAAATTTTCACTGGAGTATTTTCTTTTACTTAGCTGATTTTGGAGTCTCACTTCCTATACGAAGGTATAGGTCGCTTTGCAGATTTTGGAGGAAGTTAAAGACATCATACCTCGGTGCTTTGCTCTAGTACCTCTGACATTTACCATTTTTTTTGGTCAGAATCCAAAAAAATAAAGTTGATAAACCCCATGAATTATCATTTCCTAAACATGCCATAATTACAAATGTATAAAGAAATAATACCATTTGGTAAAATGGATTTTATGGAATGAAACAGCAACATTTGCCGGCAAATTACGTAAAGGTACGATTAAATTTTACAATGGGCTTTATTAAAAACACGACGAAGAAGTAGTTTATAAAAGTGCTTTTACACGGCGTGTATTTGTCATATGACTTGTCACTTTTCCATGTGTAAATTCTATACACGTCGTGTAAACCCTTTCAAACATAATATGTGTATTTTCCATGTGTACAATACATATGACATTTTTCATTTAGAACGTGTTCTATTTTGATGTGACAAAGCATCTGACATCCTGTAATGCCAACTTGATATTTTGCTATTTTAAGTTTTTTGTGATACCAAAAGCACTAAAAGCGTGGCAAAAGCACTACGTTTGCACATTTGCATCAGCTGTGGTTGGCAATACAAAACTGTGTGGCGGAAAAATTATATATTATAGGTTATGTCAGATGTAATTACACATGTGCGTTTGAAAGCAAAAATTATAAACCGTATGTAAAATGTCTATTTTGACAAATACATGAAATTACATATGGGTTATCAAACTAATAAGTGATATGACAAACACACGCCGTGTAAAACCATTTTAAGTAAACCAAAATATTCGTTCATTTTTTCATCAAATCAATCGAATAAAATCCGTAAAACAAATGTTTTTTCTTTTGAAATCATGCTGTCTAATATAAGATCTGGACGACCGAAATACATCTCCAAAGTGAATTATTTCTTTCACCATGGATGGCATAAGTAGTTTTCTTTTTACTAGCTCTCTGGCACGACCTCGAATGCACAACTCCAATCGCATTAAATTTTCAACATCTGTGTACCCCGCTATTTGTGTGCTATTTTTAAAATTACTTATGAATAGGGGCCAGTCTTCTGGGTTACCATCAAAAGCTGGTAGCTCTTTCGGTATAACTTGTATCGCTGTTAACTGCGCTGCATTGGGCTAGAAGCAAGAAATATTTAAAAAAGAATTTGAATTTTAGCAAACGTCACCTTGTGTGAGGATACTTTATTTTTTCTCCAAATATTGCCTCTAAATTTCCTTTTCTTCTTCCAACATCTGCAATTTCAATTGTGTGTGGGAGTTCATACAACCGGACGTTGTGCTTCGGCCACAAAGAGAATTACAATTTTGCTGTACAAATTTGTCACATATTGTTGCTCTATTTTGCAAGATATTTCCTGTAACCTTCTCTAGATTGCCCTTTTCATATCCATCATTATTTACATTTGATGGGTGACGGGCTTTTTCCCCTGACGATAAGTCAGGTGCATCTAAAAGGAGTCCTTTGCTCTGAATATCAGGAGATGACGATACTTGTAAACCTGCGGTAAACTCAGCTGTGGCATTTATATGCGGCCGTGGTAATGGAGCCACGTTTAAAGCACTATTTTTAATAGCTACGCAGTAACAGTTACAACTTACATTTTCACCGTCGCTATTTACTCCAACACACTAAAAATGATGCCACTTATCACACGAGTCGCACTGCACCATTTGCTCAGTATCTTCTTCTTATAATCGGTTTGAGACATTTTTTTATTATGTTTTATAAACACGATTTTATTTTTAAAAATTTATTAATTTTCCCGACACAGTTCTTTTTATAGCACAATTAAGCTAGTCTTTCGTTTTTATTTTAATTTAGAAGCACTCTTATTTTAATAGTTTTAGCACTTTTAAAATTGTTTTAAAGAAATAGAAATATTGTTTTAAAGAAATGTTGGTTCTCTTGTAAACCAAGTAAAGTAAAAAACAACTTTTAAGAGCGAATGTACCTTTTATTTATTTTAAAATATTTGCATAAATTAAGTGGCTTTGAAACAATTTGTTTAAACGTTCTACTTGATTTACTTTTAAAAAAGAACACAATTTTGTTCTTTATAAAACACACAAAAGTAGACAACAACTAACTTTTTTAACTTTACTAAACATGCTCAATGTTATTTACTACCATAAAAACCAAAAAAGTCAATTTCGAAAAATGTCGCTTACGTGGTTTAAGAAGAAACGCGACGATATGCCAATTAGCACCCGAGTCCACATATCAACATTTCCGGATGACACAGCTTTTTTAAGCAGAAAGCTACTTGGGCGCTTTCATGAATACTTAAAACATCACAACTTTTACAAGACCACATACTCAATTTGAAAAAATGGTTGAAAAATGCAGAATAAAGGTGAATGAACAAAAATGTACTCATATAACTTTCACACTGCATAGGGACTCATGCTCTCCTATTCGCAGAAATAACCAAATGGTACCGCATCTTCTAGCCGTTAAATACCAGGGTATACATCTTGAACGTCGCCTTAGTTGGAAAAGCCACATAAATTTCAAATTAACACAACTGAAATTAAAAGCAGTACAACTAAATTGAATTATTGGCAGAAACTCCACCCTGAGCTTAGATTGTAAACTTCTACTGTACAAGTCGATCCTCAAACAAATTTGGTGTTATGACATTCAATTATGGGACATTGCCTCAGACAAAATTCAAAGGCGCCATATAAGATTCTACCATGATTACAGTTGCTCCCTGGTATATAAAAAATTCGAACATCCACAAAGACCTAAACATACCATCAGTCAAAGCAGAAATAGCGAAACATTCAGTAACGTATCTAAAGAAGCTTGAATCTCATCCAAACCCTTTGGCGCGTAACATACTAAGTGAACCTGGTTATATTCGGCTAAAAAAAAGAGATACTGCTTTTCTTGGCCGCACATCTGAGGGAGGACCCGCAAATGATTGCAAAAACCGTGAAACAAACATTATTTTTGTCTAGCACTGGCTGGACTTAAGAAGTGTATTTTGTTTTTTTTTTTTGTTTTAGACTTAAGATATGAGTAATTATTGTTAGTATAGAAGATACAATAAATAATAAATGAAATAAAAAAAATCTGAAGCAGAAGGCGTAGCCGATATGAAATGACGACCGGCAGCGGCTATACAAGAATATACGCGGCGACTAAAATTCGACTAAAAGCCGAATACATATCAATAATGCCCCTATTGTCGTTCTCAACTCAACTCCGTTTGGTTGTCCACGAGTCGACCCAACTTTCACACAACCATATTGTTTTGTACTATTGTGAGACACAACTGTTTTTATTTGAAATTGTTATGACGTTACGAACCTAAAATATCCAGTTTGACAGAAAAGCTGACAAATTAATGTAAAAATTTAAGAAAATAATTTCAAATGGATATACACACATAGATACATTTTATGGAGAAGTAAAGGGAGATGCTAATATAGATGATCCTATGATGGATCTTACGCTTTTGAAGTACCAACTGCAAACTAAGAATTTTCAAACTGTACCTTACAATCAAAGTAAAATTATTTTTACAGATTTATTAGCTATTTGCGAGTTAGCTAATGCTAAGAAACTTCCAATTAATCACAAAACATTTTTCTACTTACGATCTCTCCATTTTTCTGCACTTTATATTGAATTAAACTGAATTGTACAAAATCCAAACTAGTAATAAGCAGTTGTGTATATTAAAAGTTTTTGTTAACCAAACTTGTGTAGAGTTGACAACGACAATACCACAAAAAATAGTGAACTCAACCAAAAAGTCAACCGTGATTTAAGTTCATAATGGCAATGCGAATTTATAAACGACGACCAAACTGTTTCAAAAGCTCTCAACCTCAATACGGGCTTAAATTACAAATTTGCATTTTTTTACACAAACTAATCTCCACCAGTGGGGTAATTGAAATTATCAAGTTTTAAAATAAATAATACAAAATAAAAAACCAGCTTAGCTAATGAAGCTGGCTAGAATGTTTAGCCGGTATTAGCTGGGAGGCTACTGCGTATTTCGATTCGAAAGAAATCGTTTTCGAAACACAATGTTAAAGTCATACAAATTCCAATGATTTCCTTTTCAGATCGAATTACGCAGTAACCCCCCTGAACCCTTCGGCGGCTTTCAATTAAAGTCGGCGGTGGCTATTAGTCTGCTATAAGCCGATCAGCTTCTTGCTCTGATCTGCTCAACGAATTACCAAATTAGTGGTTAAAACAAAAATATGCATCGTTGGGACATGGTGCTATTGTTGAACCTAATAATGCTTCCAGTTTTATTACTTTATATAGCTGGAAATTTTTTTGAAGTTACTTTATATAGCTGGTAAACTATCGATAGTCTCGCCACTCGATATTTTCGATAGTTTGATGAAAAACTATCGATACTATCGAATTTTCTTTAATACTATCACCTAATTTTTAATTTAAATTATTCTTTCTCAGAGAGAATAAAATCAACTGAAGCTTGACTACAAATTTCATATGTATGTAAATAAATAGTTCGACTAATAAAATTTAAAATTTTCAAAATTAAAAATCGCAAAGGACCGCAATTATGTTTACCCAACAAATTTTGGTTTGATACTAAATTATTATTAAATAAAAACGCATGTTAAAAAAAAAAAAACAAATAAACAAAAAGTAGCTTTCATTGCTAACCGAAGGTTGGCTGAAACAACAACAAATATAAGGTAGTAAATATTAACGTAAAAATATTAAAAATAAGAGGGGAAAGCTTTGGGTAGTTGTAGACTTCGTTCTCACCAACTGACGATAGATGATTGAATACGATTTTTTTCGTATTCCTTTATATGATAAATAGGTGATGTTTGTTACATATTGTTGCTCTATTTTGCAAGATATTTCCTGTAACCTTCTCTAGATTGCCCTTTTCATATCCATCATTATTTACATTTGATGGGTGACGGGCTTTTTCCCCTGACGATAAGTCAGGTGCATCTAAAAGGAGTCCTTTGCTCTGAATATCAGGAGATGACGATACTTGTAAACCTGCGGTAAACTCAGCTGTGGCATTTATATGCGGCCGTGGTAATGGAGCCACGTTTAAAGCACTATTTTTAATAGCAACGCAGTAACAGTTACAACTTACATTTTCACCGTCGCTATTTACTCCAACACACTAAAAATGATGCCACTTATCACACGAGTCGCACTGCACCATTTGCTCAGTATCTTCTTCTTATAATCGGTTTGAGACATTTTTTTATTATGTTTTATAAACACGATTTTATTTTTATAAATTTATTAATTTTCCCGACACAGTTCTTTTTATAGCACAATTAAGCTAGTCTTTCGTTTTTATTTTAATTTAGAAGCACTCTTATTTTAATAGTTTTAGCACTTTTAAAATTGTTTTAAAGAAATACAAATATTGTTTTAAAGAAATGTTGGTTCTCTTGTAAACCAAGTAAAGTAAAAAACAACTTTTAAGAGCGAATGTACCTTTTATTTATTTTAAAATATTTGCATAAATTAAGTGGCTTTGAAACAATTTGTTTAAACGTTCTACTTGATTTACTTTTAAAAAAGAACACAATTTTGTTCTTTATAAAACACACAAAAGTAGACAACAACTAACTTTTTTAACTTTACTAAACATGCTCCAATGTTATTTACTACCATAAAAACCAAAAAAGTCAATTTCGAAAAAATGTCGCTTACGTGGTTTAAGAAGAAACGCGACGATATGCCAATTAGCACCCGAGTCCACATATCAACATTTCCGGATGACACAGCTTTTTTAAGCAGAAAGCTACTTGGGCGCTTTCATGAATACTTAAAACATCACAACTTTTACAAGACCACATACTCAATTTGAAAAAATGGTTGAAAAATGCAGAATAAAGGTGAATGAACAAAAATGTACTCATATAACTTTCACACTGCATAGGGACTCATGCTCTCCTATTCGCAGAAATAACCAAATGGTACCGCATCTTCTAGCCGTTAAATACCAGGGTATACATCTTGAACGTCGCCTTAGTTGGAAAAGCCACATAAATTTCAAATTAACACAACTGAAATTAAAAGCAGTACAACTAAATTGAATTATTGGCAGAAACTCCACCCTGAGCTTAGATTGTAAACTTCTACTGTACAAGTCGATCCTCAAACAAATTTGGTGTTATGACATTCAATTATGGGACATTGCCTCAGACAAAATTCAAAGGCGCCATATAAGATTCTACCCATGATTACAGTTGCTCCCTGGTATATAAAAAATTCGAACATCCACAAAGACCTAAACATACCATCAGTCAAAGCAGAAATAGCGAAACATTCAGTAACCTATCTAAAGAAGCTTGAATCTCATCCAAACCCTTTGGCGCGTAACATACTAAGTGAACCTGGTTATATTCGGCTAAAAAAAAGAGATACTGCTTTTCTTGGCCGCACATCTGAGGGATGACCCGCAAATGATTGCAAAAACCGTGAAACAAACATTATTTTTGTCTAGCGCTGGCTGGACTTAAGAAGTGTATTTTGTTTTTTTTTTGTTTTTTTTTGTTTTAGACTTAAGATATGAGTAATTATTGTTAGTATAGAAGATACAATAAATAATAAATGAAATAAAAAAAATCTGAAGCAGAAGGCGTAGCCGATATGAAATGACGACCGGCGGCGGCTATACAAGAATATACGCGGCGGCTAAAATTCGACTAAAAGCCGAATACATATCAATAATGCCCCTATTGTCGTTCTCAACTCAACTCCGTTTGGTTGTCCACGAGTCGACCCAACTTTCACACAACCAAATTGTTTTGTACTATTGTGAGACACAACTGTTTTTATTTGAAATTGTTATGACGTTACCAACCTAAAATATCCAGTTTGACAGAAAAGCCGACAAATTAATGTAAAAATTTAAGAAAATAATTTCAAATGGATATACACACATACATACATTTTATGGAGAAGTAAAGGAAGATGCTAATATAGATGATCCTATGATGGATCTTACGCTTTTGAAGTACCAACTGTAAACTAAGAATTTTCAAACTGTACCTTACAATCAAAGTAAAATTATTTTTACAGATTTATTAGCTATTTGCGAGTTAGCTAATGCTAAGAAACTTCCAATTAATCACAAAACATTTTTCTACTTACGATCTCTCCATTTTTCTGCACTTTATATTGAATTAAACTGAATTGTACAAAATCCAAACTAGTAATAAGCAGTTGTGTATATTAAAAGTTTTTGTTAACCAAACTTGTGTAGAGTTGACAACGACAATACCACAAAAAATAGTGAACTCAACCAAAAAGCCAACCGTGATTTAAGTTCATAATGGCAATGCGAATTTATAAACGACGACCAAACTGTTTCAAAAGCTCTCAACCTCAATACGGGCTTAAATTACAAATTTGCATTTTTTTACACAAACTAATCTCCACCAGTGGGGTAATTGAAATTATCAAGTTTTAAAATAAATAATACAAAATAAAAAACGAGCTTAGCTAATGAAGCTGGCTAGAATGTTTAGCCGGTATTAGCTGGGAGGCTACTGCGTATTTCGATTCGAAAGAAATCGTTTTCGAAACACAATGTTAAAGTCATACAAATTCGAATGATTTCCTTTTCAGATCGAATTACGCAGTAACCCCCCTGAACCCTTCGGCGGCTTTCAATTAAAGTCGGCGGTGGCTATTAGTCTGCTATAAGCCGATCAGCTTCTTGCTCTGATCTGCTCAACGAATAACCAAATTAGTGGTTAAAACAAAAATATGCATCGTTGGGACATGGTGCTATTGTTGAACCTAATAATGCTTCCAGTTTTATTACTTTATATAGCTGGAAATTTTTTTGAAGTTACTTTATATAGCTGGTAAACTATCGATAGTCTCGCCACTCGATATTTTCGATAGTTTGATGAAAAACTATCGATACTATCGAATTTTCTTTAATACTATCACCTAATTTTTAATTTAAATTATTCTTTCTCAGAGAGAATAAAATCAACTGAAGCTTGACTACAAATTTCATATGTATGTAAAATAAATAGTTCGACTAATAAAATTTCAAATTTTCAAAATTAAAAATCGCAAAGGACCGCAATTATGTTTACCCAACAAATTTTGGTTTGATACTAAATTATTATTAAATAAAAACGAATGTTAAAAAAAAAACAAATAAACAAAAAGTAGCTTTCATTGCTAACCGAAGGTTGGCTGAAGCAACAACAAATATAAGGTAGTAAATATTAAGGTAAAAATATTAAAAATAAGAGGGGAAAGCTTTGGGTAGTTGTAGACTTCGTTCTCACCAACTGACGATAGATGATTGAATACGATTTTTTTCGTATTCCTTTATATGATAAATAGGTGTTGTTTACAAATTAACATTGCTGATGTTCATTCCGCTCTGCTGGTGTCTAAAAATTAAATTTTCCCAATTTTTCTTTGATATTATCACCCAATTTGTAACTTAAATTATTCATATGTGCGTATTTTTTATAATTCTTGAGTAATTAAACGTGGACAAAAAAGTGTATGTTTCACGGTTACTGTAATTTGTGGGTTATCCCTCTGATGTACGGATGAGAGAAGCAGTGTCCCTCCTTCATAGTCGAATGTAACCAGGTTCAGTTAGTATGTTACGGGCCAGTGGATTCGGATGAGTTTCAAGGTTCTTTAAATACCTTATGGCAAGTTTCGCTATTTCTGCTTTAACTGATGGCACGTTTAGATCTTTATGGATGTTCGAATTTTTTATATACCAGGGAGCAGATGTAATAATACGTAGAATCTTATTTTGGCGCCTTTGAATTTTTTCTACGTTGGTAGCTGAGGCAGTGCCCCATAATTGAATGCCATAACACCATATTGGTTTTAGAATTGACTTGTATAATAAAAGTTTGCAATCTAAAGCTAGAGTAGAATTTCTGCCAATTAGCCAGTTTAGTTGGACTGCTTTCAACTTCAGTTGTGTTAACTTTGTTTCTATGTGCCGTTTCCATGTAAGGCGCCGGTCGAGATGTATGCCGAGATATTTGACGTCTGAAAGTTGAGGTATCGTTTGGTTATTTATCCGAATAGGGGGGCAAGATTTTCTGCGCAGTGTAAAAGTTATGTGAGTACATTTTTGTTCATTCACTTTTATTCTCCATTTCTTCAACCATTTTTCTAAATTGGATATGTGGTCTTGTAAATATCGTGATGCTACTTCGGGTCTTTCGTGAATGCTCAAAAAAGCTGTGTCGTCAGCAAATGTCGATGTGTGAACTCAGTTACTAGTTGGCATGTACGAAGTATACAATAAGTATAAAAAGGGCCCCAATATACTACCTTGGGGAACTCCGGCTTCGATTGGCTGGGGTGAGCTCAAAAAATCTCCTTCTTTCACAATAAATTTTCGTTTGGTTAAATAACTATCTAGCAGCTTATATACGTTTACGGGCAAATTTAGTTTTAGCTTATATATTAGGCCTTCATGCCATACCTTATCGAATGCTTGAGAAACGTCGATAAAAAGCGCAGAGCAGTATTTTCTCTCTTCAAATGTCTTCTTAACAACATTGACTAACCTGTGAGTTTGTTCAATCGTATTATGTTTTTTCATGAAGCCGAATTGATGATTTGGAATACATCCTTTGTCGCTTAGAATAAGGTTAAGCTTAGTTATTAACATCCTCTCAAACAGCTTTGACATATTTGACAAAAGGCTTATAGGTCTGTATGATTCAATTTTTGTGTGGTCTTTTCCTGGTTTAGGAATCATGGTAACCAAGGACACCTTCCAATCTGTGGGAAAGTACTCAAAACGTAAAATGGCATTAAAAATAAAAAGAACGATTCTGCGAGCTACATGGGGCAACTCAATTAACATCTTGTTACTGGTTTTATCAACGCCAGGGGCTTTTTTGGTGTTCAAATCCGTTATTGCCTTTTCAAGATCACCAACTTCAAATCTTATTGGTACTGCAGCACTAGCCTCGAGAACTGGCAACTCAACTATATCAGTCGATATATTTGGGGTAAAAACCTTTTTCAAATGTCCAGCAAATAAATTTACTTTTTCGGTATCACTCCTTGCCCAGCCTCCAGCTGAAGTTCGCAAGGGAGGCTTACGTAAAACTGGCCTTTTAAGGTTTCTACAAGCACGCCATAACGAATAATCTGATTAAGGAGTTGCGTCTAGGTCTCCCATATATAGACGATAGTGGGTGAATGATCTGAGGATAATTCAAGTGACGCTTCAGCTTTAATCGTTTCTCTTGGAATGCCCTTAATCACGCCAAAATCAATAACATCCGGTATTTTTTGTCGATCAGTAGGCCAATAGGTGGGTTGTTCACTCGATATCACATTCAGACGCATTTTTGAAATTGTGTCAAACAAAACACGACCTTTTGGAGTTATTAAGCGTGATCCCCAAAACGTATGTTTAGCGTTGTAGTCGCCTGATGCTATGAAACAGGGACCTAGTGATTTGAAGAAATCGCTGTATTGACTCTCTGATATTTGAAACCTAGGAGGTGTATAAATCGAAGAAATAACTAAGTTTTGATGAAATTCTTCAATACAGATGTTTGTTGCTTGTAGGTAATCTTCACAAAAATCACACAGTAAATAATGTTTGATTTTCAAAATATTGCCAAAAAGAAATAATGGCGTCCACTTGGTTAGTCCTTATTTTACTGGCAATTATTTTTTTTACAAATTTTAAAAGCTTTGGCTGCGATTTGTGTTGAATATTTTTAGAAGTTGACGGTTCTGTTTTATTTTATTCATGTCACTCAACTCGTTTTGCAAAAGCTGTGTCTCTCTTCTTTTTTAAACCGGGGAAATAATATTTTGTTTACTTTCTCTACCAGAAACATACAAACTTGATGGCCTTCCGAAGTCTTCAAAGTACTTTTTAACTCACCAAGAGCCTTAAAAAGACCACACGTTAGAGGAATAATTAATGAGATAGTGACAGCGGCACTGGACGATTTTTGAACGGTTACCACATCAAATGGCGTAAGCAATTCTTTGCGATATTGTAAAAATTCTATGTCGTCTGCAGTTAGAGGTAGAGGTGCTTTTGGTGTGCTTAAAAGTACATTGGAAATTGAATTATTTTTTACTAAAATCCTTTCCACCATTTTCAGAGCGCTGTTCCAGCGGGTTGGTACCTCCTGTATTAAGCTGCACGGTTTTTCTCTTCCTTGGTGAGCCTTGAATTTTTCAAAGGAAATTGTGCTGCTTTTGAAATAAGTCACAATATTTTTGCATTTCCCCAAAGTAACTTTTACGTAATCTTGCACTGAGCAATCTTATACAACAAGGTTGATAGTGTGTGCAAAGCATGGGAAATTCCTTTTTTGAAGTAAGACACATGCTTTTAATATGGTGCTATTATTACCGTTCACTATTCACACCATTTTCTCCATTATACCCCACTCATCTAATTCTGCGCGCAGAGATGTTGCTATGTTTTTTGCATTGTGATTGGTAGCACATAGAAGTTTTTTGTAGACAAAACAGCCTTTACTACAAAGTGGCACCTTACGGTGAGGTAACCCTCGTTTGCGCGCGATGTCCAAAGGTCTGTTGTGATAGCGCAACTTATTAAGGATAGTTTGCAACTTACACTTGGTTTCATTGTAAAAATTTACCATCAGCACATATTTTATGGGCAAAACTTAGCATGGATCTAAACATTTAACAAAATCACGAAAACCAGTATCCTGTACTATACTGAAATGGAACTAGTACGTCAGTGGCGATTAGAGCCGTTAAAGTACTATCAAGTTGTTTTTTGCGTTCGGAGTCTGTTTCGTAGGTCTCAGATTTATTTTAAAAATATTCTATTGTGTTTGGTTGTTCCGGCAGTTGGTTATAATGAATATGGGCACGTTTTAGACGGTTAATTAGGTTAGATGTGTTGCCGCTAGTTTTGTAAATTTTCGCACACAGCCGATGTCTAGCATTTCTTTTATTCCAAACCGTTGAATTACATTGGAGTTTTTTTTTCAGTGGAATAGTTCCTGTATCAACCTGGCTGTTTTCGGTATTTTCATCTCCATTTTCATTGATAATTTCTATGCAGTTAGAAATATGTTCATAAATGTATGTACATATGTATATGTATGCATGTACATACATACATACATACGTATATTGTATATATGTATGTATGTATGTATGTATGTATGTATGTATGTATGTATGTATGTATGTATGTATGTATGTATGTATGTATGTATGTATGTATGTATGTATGTATGTATGTATGTATGTATGTATGTATGTATGTACGTATGTACGTATGTATGTATGTATGTATGTATGTATGTATGTATGTATGTATGTATGTATGTATGTATGTATGTATGTATGTATGTATGTATGTATGTATGTATGTATGTATGTATGTATGTATGTGTGTGTGTGTATGTATGTATGTATGTATGTATGTATGTATGTATGTATGTATGTATGTATGTATGTATGTATGTATGTATGTATGTATATATGTATGTATGTATGTATGTATGTATGTATGTATGTATGTATGTATGTATGTATGTATGTATGTATGTATGTATGTATGTATGTATGTATGTATGTATGTATGTATGTATGTATGTATGTATGTATGTATGTATGTATGTATGTATGTATGTATGTATGTATGTACGTATGTACGTATGTATGTATGTATGTATGTATGTATGTATGTATGTATGTATGTATGTATGTATGTATGTATGTATGTATATATGTATGTATGTATGTATGTATGTATGTATGTATGTATGTATGTATGTATGTATGTATGTATGTATGTATGTATGTATGTATGTATGTATGTATGTATGTATGTATGTATATATGTATGTATGTATGTATGTATGTATGTATGTATGTATGTATGTATGTATGTTTTACCTCAAATTGCAGCGTCGTCGGTGTTTATCTAAGACATCTAAGTGATTAATTAACAACTGCATCCTAGATATCATTGTCAAATAGAAGCCACCTTATTGAGCTTATTGTCAATTTAGTAATTAAATTCAACGATAATATCACTATCGATAGTCTAATGAAAACATAACTATAGATAGTAATATCGATAGTTACTGTAACTTGTAAAGCTTTATAAAGTTGATAATCATAGGTACCTGATTGAATAGCTGTTATCGTATATAACCTTAAAATTTTAATTTAATAAGTAGGACATTGGTGGAGCACTATTTTAAAATCTCAAATTTTCATTAAACTCAATTGTTTTACTGGAGGACAACCATTACACTCAAATTTTCACTGGAGTATTTTCTTTTACTTAGCTGATTTTGGAGTCTCACTTCCTATACGAAGGTATAGGTCGCTTTGCAGATTTTGGAGGAAGCTAAAGACATCATACCTCGGTGCTTTGCTCTAGTACCTCTACATTTACCATTTTTTTTGGTCAGAATCCAAAAAAATAAAGTTGATAAACCCTATGAATTATCATTTCCTAAACATGCCATAATTACAAATGTATAAAGAAATAATACCATTTGGTAAAATGGATTTTATGGAATGAAACAGCAACATTTGCCAGCAAATTACGTAAAGGTACGATTAAATTTTACAATGGGCTTTATTAAAAACACGACGAAGAAGTAGTTCATAAAAGTGCTTTTACACGGCGTGTATTTGTCATATGACTTGTCACTTTTCCATGTGTAAATTCTATACACGTCGTGTAAACCCTTTCAAACATAACATGTGTATTTTCCATGTGTATTTCTATTTTGATTTGACAAAGCATCTGACATCCTGTAATGCCAACTTGATATTTTGCTATTTTAAGTTTTTTGTGATACCAAAAGCACTAAAAGCGTGGCAAAAGCACTACGTTTGCACATTTGCATCAGCTGTGGTTGGCAATACAAAACTGTGTGGCGGAAAAATTATATATTATAGGTTATGTCAGATGTAATTACACATGTGCGTTTGAAAGCAAAAATTATAAACCGTATGTAAAATGTCTATTTTGACAAATACATGAAATTACATATGGGTTATCAAACTAATAAGTGATATGACAAACACACGCCGTGTAAAACCATTTTAAGTAAACCAAAATATTCGTTCACTTTTTCATCAAATCAATCGAATAAAATCCGTAAAACAAATGTTTTTTCTTTAATTTAAACTTGCAAAAAATAAACTGTACGTTCCGTTGGAATTACTGATTTTGCATTTGTTTTTTTAAATGTCAATCCAATAAAAGTAACAACAAATAGCATTAAAATCAACGATATTTCCGTCGTTTTTGCTATTTTTACTTTAAGAAAATAACTAAAAATTACGTAAACACAAACATATTTTTGCTTTATTTTCAGTTAGATATATTTCAAGTAATAAAGAAAATGAGTGAAAAAATGAATGCAACGTAAAATCAGCTTTTTCATGTTTGTTTTCAAAATAAACGTTAAAATCTGTTAAATAATTTTTTCTCTTCATTTTTAATGTTTATTCATTTAGAAATAATTTTATAGAATACTTTTTAAAAAAACTACCATCAGTTATTATAAAAATATTTTGAGTGTAGAAACAAAAAATAAATTAAAAAATTTAAAGCTCTTTCTTGTTACTCACATGAAAAATACAAAAGCGTAAATGTGTTTCTGTCGTTTATTTTACGAAAGAACATAATATTTCATTTTTTAAAAACAGGTCCTAAGTATACTATTTTTTAAAAATCAAATCGACGCCAAAATTTATGGCCATTAATTTGCCTTTCTTAAATGCTACATTTGATATGAAAAACATCAACTGCCTGTCCCACAATGTCGCAAGCGATCGTTAATTCGAATTAAGCTGAAAGTCCATACCACGCGTTCTACGCGTACTCGCTTTGTATGCTTTTCATACTTAATACGCGTTCTATACTTTTCAAACTTCAAGTTACATGCAACGCTTTTTATGTACCAAGTTTTTTTGTTGAGCAGCTGTAGTGTAATTGAAATAAAAACAATTTTTGCTAAAATAGAGAGTGAAATAGGAATTTTAAAATAATTTTTGGAATTCACTAATAATTTATTTGGATGTTAGTTAAATAGCTTAAAATTTGATACATACAAAATAACAACAACAAACAAGCACCACTCAAGAGAGTATCATTTACAATTATACAAGTTTATGTACATAAAAGAGCCACATTGCAGTAAATGCATCGTATGATTTAACTGTTAATTTTGGGTAAAACATACAGAATTGAAAAATATGTAAAATTTAAGAAACATTAGGGCTGTATCTAAATTCAAATTGTAAATTATAATATTACAAATAAATAAATAAATATAAATTGCACAAATTTAAGTAAAGTTCATAATAAGTACTACTGCTTCAAATCATCGTCAACACTCCGCCAGCCTTGAACAGAATTTATAAAGTTCAATCATCTTTCGGCAATGGAAATAATGCTGTCACGGGTCTGCGAAATGTCGAAGTTGCAGTTTTTATAGTTGCCACTCTAATTCGCCCATCAGAACCAGCATGGGTTTCTACTACACGACCAAGTTTGCAGCAAGCGGGAGGCAAATTTCTCGTAGGATGACTACGTCATCTATATGTAGATTTGGTTTTTCATTTAGCCATTTCAATTTCGGTTGGAGAGACAGTAAATAATCATTTGACCAGCGCGACCAAAAGTATTGGGAAAGCTGTTGAATAAGTTTCCACCTGAAAATAGCAGACGTCTGCAAAATGAGTCACATCAACCTCAGGCAAACCATTCAGGGGTAGGCTAATCAAAAAGTGGCCTGGACTTATATATGGTAGGTCATCTGAATCAGCTTGGACCAGCGGTCGTGAGTTGAGAATAGCTTCGATTATTGTTAACAGCGTAGTAAGCTCGTCATATCTAAGGGTAGCTTGACCAATGGTTCTCCGTAGGTGTTATTTCATACTTTTTACCGTAGACTCCCGCGCGTGGTATAAAGTGCCATTGAACGCCCTTAGTGGATAGAAAATTTGAGACATTATTGTTAAATTCAAAATTTGTTACCGCTTTGTAGATTTCCTTTAGTTTCTTGGCAGCTCCTTGAAAATTAGTACCATTTTCCTGTGTATGTGACCACAAAGAGCAGCTAAAAAGGCATCGCAGCTTAAATCGGTGACCAATTCGAGATGCACGGCTTTGGTGACGAGGAAAATAAATACAGCGATGTATGCTTTGAGGATAGGAGACTTGCGCCCATTATGTTGTCTATACATAATGGGACCTGCGTAGTCGCAACCAGCTTCAAAAAAGGCTAAGCAGCATTTACTCTAAACTTGGGAAGGTCACAAATTAGTTTATCGTTTGCTTTAGAGTTGTAGCGTTGACAGACTGGACATGTGTCACACACTCTTTTAGCTAATTCACGTGCACCCACGATCCAATACCTTTGACGCAGTGTAGCAGTTAGAAGGCTTATTCCAGTATGTAAATTTTTTAGATGTAAATCATGAACAATTTTGTATGCCATAGGGCTATTATTGTGCAGTATAATTTGATGCTGACTATCATATGCCAAATCGGCTTTGTTAAGTCTGCCACCTACTCGAAAAATACCATATGCATCTAAAAAGGGTGATAATCTTTTTTTTTGCTAGTTACTGGTGCCTTTTTCTTAATGGATAATATGAGATTTGCAATTTAAAGAATTCATTTTCAGCATTTCTTATTTCAGTCACCAGCAGTGGCCATTTATTTTTAGATTTAAAACGAAAATGGTTGTATGCTTTATAGACAAGTGGACCATGCGAATAAAACGCGAAATTCGGTTATTTAATTCTTCAATTATATTATTAGAAATTGTTGTAGTTAAAAAAACTTGCTGTTCTAAACGCAATTCTTCATTAGTTTTCAATTCGTTAACAGATTTTGGCCACTGAGTTCGTTCATCTAGTAAAAATGATGGCCCTTAAAACCACATTGAATAAGCAATTAAATAGCTTGATCTAACTCCTCTACTAGCACAATCAGCCGGATTCAATTTAGTCGGAACATATCTCCATTTGACATCAGGAAGGGTGTCAAGAATATACCCTGTTCGATGACCGACGAAAGGTTTTCATTTGGAAGGATTTTTTTTTTTTTGTTTGTGCGTTGATAAGTGCGGACGCGATTTTTTTTAAGCTCGCAATTGTCAAAAACAAAAAGTGTGAATAAATTCAAACAAAAGTAAAAAATCAAACTTGTTTTTAATACAACAACAAAGTGTTCTGTAAACATTTTTTTTCTCTCTTTTTTCTTTTTTTACAACGGCATTATCACTTTGCTACTTTAAAAATAAAACAAAAACAATAGAGGCCAATGAGCCTCTTTAATTTAAGTGAAAAAAATGTAGACAATTTAGATTTAAATAAAAACAAAAAAACTGAAAATAATTTGTGTTTAAACACTACGCCAGTATTACGTGCCCAATCTTGTTCGTCGCTTTTGATAAGCGATGACAATAAAATAACTACAAACAAGTCGCCTTTTGTACAAAGTGTTACCAAAACTAATATAGATAGTGTAAAACCCAAGACGCAAGTGGGAATGGACAGATACATTACGGTATTAAAAAGAGGTCGAAGCCCTAAATCTTCGCAGCTTGCACCAATGTCTAAAGTACATAAAGACAAGGGCTCTAATGGAATAAATTCCCATAATCGTTTTGCTATCTTAGATAGTGAAACAAGTGAACATAAAACGGCAATTAAATCGTCCAAACCACCTCCAGTTTATTTAAGGGAGAAAAATTCGAACGACTTAATAAAAAAATTAATTACAATTATTGGCGAGAACTCATTTTATGTAATTCCCATCAAGCGTGGTAACATTGATGAGACAAAAATAATTACAATTTATTGATGAAAGCAGTTATCGTAAAGCAGTAAACGAGTTCGAAAACTGCAAAAAGAACTTTTATACCTATCAGCTGAAGAGTAGTAAAGGTCTACAGGTAGTCATTAAAGGTGTAGATTCATACGTTGATCCAGCTGAAATAAGAGCCGGACTCCAAAAAGCGGGTTTTAAAATAAAAAGTGTAGATAATCTCCGTAATCGGGAACGTGTCCCCCAACCACTATTTCGCGTTGAACTGGAACCTGGAGATATCAGATTAAAGAAGAACGAAGCGCACCCCATTTACAATCTGAAATACCTGTTACACCGTAAAATAACTGTAGAGGAGCCGCATAAGCGTCCAGGGCCTGTCCAGTGTCTAAATTGTCAAGAATATGGTCATACTAGGGCTTACTGTAAGTTGCCTCCGGTTGCCCAGTTTTTCCATGGTAAGGAAAACCACTCAAAAACTAAATACTCCTGCTAAGCACCAACAATATCGAGTAAATGCTCATTATACTCAGTTAGCCCAACCAACAACACAACATGTTTCATACGCAGATATGGTAAAAACCAATCATACTTCAGTACATAAAGCGGCACCGACAACTAATTCTACTCCTAATTTGCAATCGCATCCTAAAGAAAAAACACCATCTGGTAATTTTAATCGTCTCGAAGCAAGCATCGAGACATTAGTGCATTCGATAAACAGTTTTATGAGCTCTATGAGCAGCATGATGCAAGAAATGGTACGCATGCAATCTACTATATTGCAGGCGTTACTTAACAAACCATGAACTGTTTAAAAATATGTTTCTGGAACGCAAACGGCTTGCGCCAACACAAAAATGAACTCGAGTACTTCCTTAAGAAGGAACAAATTGATGTCATGCTGGTTGCAGAGACTCACTTAACAACAAATAGCTTTTTTAAAATAAATGGCTATATCTTATATGACACCAAAGACCCCCGTGGCAGAGCATGTGGGGTTCAGCAATACTAATAAAGGCTCGAATCAAACATTATTTACAGTGTGATTTTTGTGAAGATTACCTACAAGCAACAAACATCTGCATTGAAGAATTTCATCAAAACTTAGTTATTTCTTCGATTTATTCACCTCCTAGGTTTCAAATATCAGAGAGTCAAAACAGCGATTTCTTCAAATCACTAGGTCCCTGTTTCATAGCATCAGGCGACTAGAACGCTAAACATACATTTTGGGGATCACGCCTAATAACTCCAAAAGGTCGTGTTTTGTTTGACACAATTTCAAAAATGCATCTGAATGTGATATCGAGTGGACAACCCACCTATTGGCCTACTGATCGACAAAAAATACCTGATGTTATCGATTTTGGCGTGATTAAGGGTATTCCGAGAGAAACGATTAAAGCTGAAGCGTCACTTGAATTATCCTCAGATCATTCACCCACTATCGTCTATATATGGGACAAACAAAACATCATATCAACAACGACTAGCACAAGCATTAATTGGTCGAAATATAGAAAGTATCTTAGTACTCATTGTTCGGAAAACATCCCGCTAAGAACACCTGAAGACGTAGAGCGCAGTCTTATTGATTTTGGCCAAAACCTCAAATCAGCTCCCAACATTCAACAATAACCCGACAATTAGCTAGATACAATCAAATTTATTCTGCAGCAATCGAACGGCTCTTGGCTGAAAAAAGGAAAAATTCGTAGAGAATGGCAATCACAGAGATCTCCTCAACTCAAAAGCAGACTTAAAGAATGCACGAACCGGCTAAGAGACATGCTGGAATCTCGAAGAGTAACATCCCTGAAAACCTATTTGGGAGACCTAGACGCAACTCCTCAATCAGATTATTCGTTATGGCGTGCCTGTAGAAACCTTAAAAGGCCAGTCTTACGTAAGCCTCCCTTGCGAACTTCAGCTGGAGGCTGGGCAAGGAGTGATACCGAAAAAGGAAATTTATTTGCTGGACATTTGAAAAAGGTTTTTACCCCAAATATATCGACCGATATAGTTGAGTTGCCAGTTGTCGAGGCTAGTGCTGCAGTCCCGATAAGATTTGAATTTGGTGATCTTGAAAAGGCAATAACGGATTTAAACACCAAAAAAGCCCCTGACGTTGATAAAACCAGTAACAAGATGTTAATTGAGTTGCCCCATGTAGCTCGCAGAATCGTTCTTTTTATTTTTAATGCCATTTTACGTTTTGAGTACTTTCCTACAGATTGGAAGGTGTCCTTGGTTACCATGATTCCTAAACCAGGAAAAGACCACACAAAAATTGAATCATACAGACCTATAAGCCTTTTGTCAAATATGTCAAAGCTGTTTGAGAGGATGTTAATAACTAAGCTTAACCTTATTCTAAGCGACAAAGGATGTATTCCAAATCATCAATTCGGCTTCAGGAAAAAACATAATACGATTGAACAAACTCACGGTTAGTCAATGTTGTTAAGAAGACATTTCAAGAGAGAAAATACTGCTCTGCGCTTCTTATCGACGTTTCTCAAGCATTCGATAAGGTATGGCATGAAGGCCTAATATATAAGCTAAAACTAAATTTGCCCGTAAACGTATATAAGCTGCTAGATAGTTATTTAACCAAACGAAAATTTATTGTGAAAGAAGGAGATTTTTTGAGCTCACCCCAGCCAATCGAAGCCGGAGTTCCCCAAGGTAGTATATTGGGGCCCTTTTTATACTTATTGTATACTTCGTACATGCCAACTAGTAACTGAGTTCACACATCGACATTTGCTGACGACACAGCTTTTTTGAGCATTCACGAAAGACCCGAAGTAGCATCACGATATTTACAAGACCACATATCCAATTTAGAAAAATGGTTGAAGAAATGGAGAATAAAAGTGAATGAACAAAAATGTACTCACATAACTTTTACACTGCGCAGAAAATCTTGCCCCCCTATTCGGATAAATAACCAAACGATACCTCAACTTTCAGACGTCAAATATCTCGGCATACATCTCGACCGGCGCCTTACATGGAAACGGCACATAGAAACAAAGTTAACACAAATGAAGTTAAAAGCAGTCCAACTAAACTGGCTAATTGGCAGAAATTCTACTCTAGCTTTAGATTGCAAACTTTTATTATACAAGTCAATTCTAAAACCAATATGGTGTTATGGCATTCAATTATGGGGCACTGCCTCAGCTACCAACATATAAAAATTCCAAGGGGCCAAAATAAGATTCTTCGTATAATTACATCTGCTCCTTGGTATATAAAAAACTCGAACATCCATAAAGATCTAAACGTGCCATCAGTTAAATCAGAAATAGCGAAACTTGCCATAAGGTATTTAAAGAAGCTTGAAACTCATCCGAATCCACTGGCCCGTAACATACTAAATGAACCTGGTTACATTCGACTAAGAAGGAGGGACACTGCTTCTCTCATCCGTACATCATAGGGATAACCCACAAATTACAGTAACCGTGAAACATACATTTTTTTTGTCCAGCACTGGTTGGGCTTAACAAATATATTTTTAGACTTAAGATATGAGTAATTATTGATAGTTCAATTATATTGAAGATACAATAAATAAAAATTGCGAAAAAAAAAAAATTTGGAAGGATGTGATGATAGCCACGCCAATACAGTTTTACTGTCTGACCAGCATATAATCATGTTCTTGTCTATATGCAGCACGGGCATCAAATACTCAAAAAGTTGTGCAAAAAGGTATGCACCACACAGTTCCAGCCGGGGAATTGACACCATAATTATCAGAGCTACCTTTGTTTTCGCCATCACTATATTACAACAAACATCTGACGATGTTTTACAACAATATACTACTGCTGCATAGGCTGCACTGGATTCGTCATAAAACCCATGATAAATAAATAATTCTAGGAATATTAATATTATTCAATAACTGAAATTCTGAAAACAGATTTTCAGCCATGGTTTTAATGTCACTAGGAAGCTGATCGTCCCAATCTAAACTGATTAACCATAGTTTTTACGGCTATGAAGACAGGTGAGATCCATCCAAGAGGATCAAAGATTTTTGATATTTTAGATAGCAGCTTTCTCTTAGTATCAATGCAGTAATCCTTTGTTTTGACATTATAAGAAAAACTGTCGACAGTAGGACTCCACTCAATGTCTTGAAGACATACAGTCATGTCAACAGGTATATTTACTATACTCACAATTTTATCATTTTCCGGAATATTGATCAAAATTTTTCTCTCGTTAGTTTCCCGAAGTCTTTAAACACAGCGTGGTGTGGCAAATAGTAAACCTTTGCAGCGGGGCGATTAGTTTCAGGCACAAGTTCCATATGGCCCAATGAAATGTATTCATTTATAAATTTACAATAAGCATTTTTTAAGTTAGTATTATATTTAAACTGACGTTCCATAGAGTTAAGTCTCTTTAAGGCTATGATATAGGATTCTCCCAGCTCAGGGGATGCGTAAAGGGCAATCTTACAGCATATCTTTCAGATCGGATTGTTGTAGAACAGTACAAATCTTCTGCATTTTGATCCCCGACAGCTAAGGACAGTTTTTTTAAATTAAGGCTCTCAATGTCCCTCTCAATAATCGAAAGGCTTTATTAAGATCATCTTTATCTCTAACTTGACTCGTGATATTACACACTGTGACTGATTCGTCCATGTTACAACCACTGCAAATAACCAAATGCAGTATTTTGAGCCAATAGGTTGCCGGCCTTCAAAATCCTATCTTCTCTTAATAACGGAAAGAAATAGTCAAAGCCAATTAAAATATCTATATCTTTAGGAGAATAAAATTTATTATTAGCTAGAGGGAGTGTTTTAATCTCATCCCAGCAAGTAATTTTTAATGTTGTACAAGGTAATTTTGATGTTAAGTAAGGAAAAATATGAGCAAGTATATATATTATTTCATTTCCATGGATGGATTTAAGATCTAATTGTACACTTCCTCGTGTAGCACCAGCTTTACTGTTACCCAGTCCATTCACATAAATTTTCATTGGTTTCCGCACTAGCTTTAATCTTTGAAATTATAGTGTTTTGACAACCAGTGTCTAATAGTAGATTACAAGTTTGATAATATCCCATTTTATCTTTAACTAATACCATGGCCGTTGGCAATAACATATTAAAATTATTTACCTCTGAACAATCAGCTAAATTCACCTTTGTATTATCAGCAATAGTGAATTTTTCATTCATGACGTTGGACGAGCAGCAGGTTGAACTCTGGTGTCTGGCTCCTTTGACATCGTAGGCAATTGTGTTAAATTTGTTGCCGGCTTTCGGTCAATATGGATTAACGAATGGTTTTTTCCTTTACACGATTCGCATACATATTTCGAAGGGCAGCCCTGCACAGTATGGCTAGGCTTTAAGCAATTAAAACATAGGCGCTTTTCCTTTACAAATTCTACCCGTTTATTAACATCAAAACGGTTGAAAGTTGGACAGCAGGACAAATGGTGATTTTGTCCACAGGCAGCGCAGGCCCTTTTGTATACAAATATTTCCGCTGTTTGCCAGCAAAATGTTTTCAACGCATGTGTATAAATTTTGTACCCCAAGCCATAGTGCGTAAAATAATGCTTAATCTACTGATTAAGTCCTCACTGACTCCAGTTAAAAGTGCAGCCAATTTTGGTTGTTGAAAAAATCTTCAATCCGGGCTTAGGAATATCAACTAATAAAGACATTTCATTTCTTAACTTTTCTTGTATGTCTAATTTAGTTTGCTGTACAACATATTTGGCAGTGCTACGAATTTGCCACCTTTTTATTGGGATTCTGTACTCAATATGTAAAATGCACTCAAAACACCTTATCCAAGCGTGTAGTGTTGACAAGCCATTCTCATCATAGATGGGAATAGTGCACTAAATTTTGATTGAAATCATATTGCAAAAGAAATTATTGCACTATTTTTTTTTGCAGCTTAGTGATAAACTGCAAATCTTCACTAGCAATCAAAAGAATTTAGTGGTAGTGAAAATGTTTGCACTACCAATCAACGCAGATTTAGTGCAAGAATTCTTCACTCACTCAAGTGATTGCAAAATTTTTACTTGCAATCAATAAAAAGTAGCATTTATTAATACTCTCAATCAACTTTTAAAACTGATTGGTCATGAAAATTTTGAAATAAAATTGTGTTTTTTTAATATTAAAATTGTCACTTGTTTTACACTAAAATATAAAAAAGTGATTTAACGGAATGAATTTTCAGAACTCGGTCATTTCTGAACCGATTTTAAAATTTTTTTCTTTATGAGAAAAGCTATGCTTACATATTGGGTCCGTTTTAATAACAGTTCATTATTTTAAAAATTAAAGGGTGTATCCATACAACATACATGTTTTTACGTGCATTATGAACTTTAAGGTCACTAATTTAAAATAAAAAAGTGCGTATCACTATAGCTTTTAGTAACAAAAAGTAATAAATAAATAAAATTAAAAATTAAAGGGTTACCCCATAGGTGGCGTAATTTCACTTTTATCTTTTGAACGGTTATAGACAAACACTTGAAAGTTGCTCAGAATGTTCGATACTATGTCAGTTATAATAAGTATAAATATTTAAAATTAGAAATTAAAGGGTGTCCCGATAGTTAATGTAAATTGATATATATGGCCAAACTTTTGAACTGTTAAACTGTTATAGATAGACAGTTAAAATTTACACAGAACCTATATTGCTTAGTCCGCTATAACAATAAGTATAAAATTTGAATCTATAAATTAAAGGGTGTCCCCATTATTGATGTAATTTGATGTATGTGGACACACAGTTCAAAGAATCTGTATGAGAGACTCCTCTATAACAAGTTTTAAATTAAAATTTGAATTTAAAGGGTGTTCCAATAGGTGACGTCATTTGATATATATGGCCCTATCTTTTGAACAGTTATTGACAAACACTTAACATTTAGACAGAATGTCCATTACTATGTGTGTTAAAATAAGTATAAATATTTAAAATTATAAATTAAAGTATGTCGCAATAGTTTATGTAATTTTAAGTATAGGGCCAAACTTTGAAACCGTTACAGACAGATGGTTATGGAATACGACCGCTATAACAAGTATTACATTTGAATTCGGAAATTACAGGGTGTCGAAACAGTTAGTGTAATTTTATGTATATAGCCAAACTTTTGATCCGCTATATACAGACAGTAGTTTGGCATTGAGTTGACCTGAAAAAAATAGAACCCCGGGGTCTTGTGCCCCTATATACTCCGGAAGCACTGCTCCCCCGGTAGAAAATAGACTGATATTTGCTTTAGATAAATAACTAGTCTTCTAATATCTTTGATATTAGATCATTCAACAGTAGAACAAAATCATAGCATACGAATAGAATTAAATACTTCTCTACTGGATTTTGAGACTGAATTAGGTTGTCTTAACAAATATCCAGTTATTAGGCAAATGTTTTTCAAATTCAACACGCAATTGCCTTCTTCTGCACCAGTGGAGCGTTTGTTTTCCTTTAGTACGGCAAATTATTAATGGCATTCAAGTCATTCATAATTTTTGGTGTGGTTCTGCAAATTCCACATGTTTGTGACGAGGATTCTGAAATTACACTAAAAACTATGCCATTGATCATTGTCATGTAAAATTGGTGATTAATTTGAAAAGACTTAAATTGTGTTGGAATAATTTCAGGTTTTTGCTGTTTCACTTTATCAACTTCAGCACTAACCAACTCAGAAGTTTCTTTTACGTAAACCAATAAGGTCTACAAAATCGCGTTGAAGAAGGCCAAGAATTCCCCACAGAATGACACTTCCCATTTTCACTTGCAGTGGCACAATGCATACGGCAAAGAAGTTTTCGTCGATCCTGTTCGATTCAGGGTCAGAAAAGCGTTGGCGATAAGTTCAATGTCCGCTACTGCCATCACATCCCCACTTGTATATGGCTGCAATAGCATCTTCATTGAGGCTGACGAAAACTTCCTTCTGTGATTCGACGATTCTTGTTGCTGTATGATCAACCAAGGTCTGTAAAGACACTACAGCAGACGTATCGGTAATTTGGACTCCAATAGGGTAGCATTTCTTTTTTGCTTATAGCAAAGCATCATATGCTGGATATATGATTGCATTTCTTATTTTTGCACCAGCTTGGATCAATTTGTACGAGTGCTTTATAAAATCCCCATCCACGTAAAGAGCCAAAGCTTCATCTGGACTGTATGCAATAGCATTTTTGGCTTCAGAAATAGGTTTTTTAATTTTTGTTGCAACCTCGGAATCAGAATGTAGCATGGATACAACTTCTGATGCGTTTCTTTTTCCTGCTTTGTGTAAACTTACACGCGTCGCTACAACAAGTTCATCGCATGTAGTTTTTCTACAAGCTGTGAAAATTTATTGACTTGTGTTTTAGATGAACAAGCAGTGAACTCTTTTACAGGCCTTCGAAAATTGTTACTAGTTGTCGGTCCACTGTCCAACCAATCTTTATTACGTTTTTCAAAATTCGATAACTTTCTGTTGCAGTACTTCCACTTTTCCACTACTTTGCTTATGAAGCTCCTCAATTTTTTTTATTTCTCTGCACTGCTCCTCATTATAGTGAGACTGGTCTATTATATTATTAAATACGTGGCCTCCACAGCTGAAATTTTTTTAGTAGGGACGTTTTCATTCTGCCAAATAAAAAAAAAGTGTGTTTTTCGAAACATTAATTATGCCTAAAAAATTAATTAACCAACAAACGGGCATTTTGTACGTTTCACAACAACAAATACCCAAATTAATAAACAAAACAATATTTGGACCGAATCCGATTGAATCCCAAAAGATGCACTCCAGCAAACTATAGTATATAAAACTTCAAATCTGCTATCAACAATGTTAACTTCTACAACGTATTTCTATTAAACTAGATAATCACAGATCCCAAACATTTTTTTTTAGTTAGTTACCTTCTACTTTAAATAAAAACCTTAGTTTATAAAATTATTAAATAAATGATTTAATATTGCCACAAACCACGCACTGAGTAATTTAGTGCCAAATTCTTTCAATGCACTTGCTGCAACTTATGTTATATTTAACAGCTAACAGCTGTGCGAATTTTGAAAACAAAACAAATGTAAAAACGTAAATTTGCTCATTGGAGTATCAGTTATCGAAACAATGTAAAACATTTATCGATTTTAAAGTTTTAAAATTTGACTTAAATACCGTCAGATCAATGATTTCGACCACTGTGCGCTCTTGCAATTTTTTCCTGCCTCTTCATAATTTTGATCGGATACCTGTAAATGGCGTATGATATTAGCCGAGCCATGCTTTAAAAGGCCCTTTAAATATTGAAATTTCTGAGCGGCAGACAAGTAGTTGTTGTTGTGGATGGAACTTGTGTACAAATCGAAAAACGATTAGAATTCTGAATATTTACCATCAAATACAGGCACATTAATTTTTGGTAGTCGTGCATTAGTAACATTTGCTGGCGAATTCATGGTTTGAGACACTGTGGCTGCAGAACTTGTAGATGCCGTCACTTGAAGGCCTGACAATTTTTTTAACAGTGCAGTCTGTGTATCCAAAAATTTCTGCATTACATCATGTTGAATAGTTGTTGAATTCAACGGCTCAGAATTATTGGAATGCAGCGTCAATAAGCTCACTATATTGGGTTTTAACGCGATAGTATTTCGCTTCAAATTCCTCACATTCTACCTCACGATCAGGAAAATGCTCACCTTGTGCAGACATTTCAATATCCACAGATTGGAATTGATTATAAAGCGACTCCAACTTTTCCAAACGAGCACGAATGTCAAACAGCGAGGTTTGGTTATTAACTGAAGAAGTTTTCAATAATGGTAGCAGTACGCTTTATCTGTGACCGTTTATTTTTAATAGTTTCGATATTACTCATAGCGAATTTGTTTTATATATGTATCAACTTTAAAACAACACAATGTTCGTAGAAAACTCTATGTCTTTAAAAATTTTAATTTATTTAGTTATTAATAAAATTTTTGGGAATTTAAATATTAATTATTTAATATTATGCTAATTACCCAAAACGTTTTATAATAAAAATGCAATTTATTTTTATTATAAATTGATGGCAAAAAACCATCCAATTGTAGAAGGACAGTAAGGAAAAATAAAAACGTGGTTTGTTTGTTGGTGTTTTGTTGAAGCTTTAATATCCTGTAATATTATTCTATTAACATGCATAATTCTCATTGTGTTTTGTAGAATTTTATTACTTATAGAGTATTTTTGGCTTCTCTAAAGTTAGGAAAAAGGTTTCCTGATGATCTGGCCTGAGCAACCAGTGAAATACGTATAGGGACTAGCTCTTTTCCCCCAACAAATAAATTGCATTTTTATTATAAAACGTTATGGGTAATTAGCATAATATTAAATAATTAATATTTAAATTCCCAAAAATTTTATTAATAATAAAACATTTTAATTTTTAGTGTTCAATAACTATTTATTTACTGTTTTTTGATAACACATTTTTAATGTTCAATTTAAAACGTCTTTATTATTTTATTGCAGTACTATTTATATGTATTCTCTTACCTTTTTTAACATTCTCAAATTTGTATATTTTAACAGATTTTGTACAACTGCATTTACCTATTACCCTTTAGACATCACATTTAAAATTACCTCTTAGCCACTTTGTATAAAACGTTTTCCTTTTCAATGTTCAATTAAAAGTTTTTATCCATTATTTTATTGCAACTTATGAATATTTTTTACCTATTTTGTATCTAGGGAAATTCCCAAATTTGTGGAAATTTTTGCTAATTACATTAGTTTTTCACATCCAAATGACCTGAATTACCATAAAATTTGAAAGCTTTTTCAAATTTGAAATTACCTCTTAGTCACTTTAAATTAAACATTTTCCCTTCAATGTTCAATGGAAAATGTTTGGCATATTATTTTATAGCAATACTATTTTACCAGTTTTTTGGACATTCCCGAAAATACTTTTTATAAAACAGATTTCTTAAAACCACAATTATTATCCCTTTTCACGCCTAATAAAATCTGGTTTAAAATAGGGCAGTAAGTAATAAAAATGTTCGTAAGAGAGTCAAACTTAAATGCCGAAGATAAAATTACAGAAGAAATACAAATGTGTCAAAATTTAAACATTATATTTAAAATAACTTTGACGTAATTAATTGATGACATTTACAACAAACGCAATTTTCCTTACCATATACTTAGGTTAAGTTACGAAATACATACATACATATATAAAAGTAAAGTAACAGTGCAATGCTAAATGTAATTTTATTCAACAAAACTACTAAAAAATATGCACAAAAAAACAAAAACAAATTTCTTATGTGTTTGTGCTCTTGTGTGTTTCTTTAACTACCCTGTCGGACAATGAGTAGCTCACTACAAAATAGCCAACTTTAAGTTAACTTTTATGGACTAATTTTAAGCCAACTACTTTCACAATAGACAGAAACAGGGCAGACAGACGAGATTTGTAGGCAAGGGGTTGAAGTGGTAGAGTGTGTATTTCATGACTATCGTACTGGATATTTTTTCGTTTCTCTTTTCTGCATTTCGCTTTTTTCTGTGTTGCTTCACATTATATTTCTCAAGTCGGCGTCAACTTGCTTAAAATTTCTCAACAAAGTACATGTACCACAGATTTTCAAGCATACACACATGTAAAGTAAGTAAATCCGAAAGTAGAATGTGCAAAACTCTGTCTGTCTTGTTTATGTCCGATTGTGAAAGCATTAAGACAGAGCAAAAGAGAATTTAAGAAATGTCTGCGCTGTTTCTGTCAAAAAGAACCCAAGAGGTGAAACGGCGTATAAACAGGATGGCAAAAAATACTAATTCAACCCGTCTCTTTCACACGTTGATTAGTTTTCTTTTGTGTTATTTCGTAAACATTGGTTTTCTTTTGTGCTATTTTCCGGCGCATAAAAATTAAACGTATTTTAACAAGGTAAGAATAAGGGTGGAAAATTTTAAAGAAATTTAAATTAATTTAACATTTATTTATTTTTTTTGCAGAAATATAAAAAAGCGAGCATATTCAAGGTAAGTTGCGATTGGTATTTTTTGTTATTCATTAACATAAGTATGATTTATTTTATTTTGCAGAAACCTAAGAAGTTGTGAAATTGGGAAACAATATGTAAGAATCAACAACTTTTAAGAAAATGTATATATTTTAATTGTTTTTATTTTCAGGAGTATAAGATGCATCAAGGATTGTCCACCAGGGGAAAAATTACACAGTTTCCCAAAGGATCCGAGGAGGTAAGTGTAAAACTTAAAAGTGAAAGAAATAAAAGTTAAAAGTGAAAGAAAATCCATGCTCCCGGCCGAATACCGGCTATGCAGAAAATCTTTAGTAAGCGAAGCCGGTGTAGGTCATACCATAGAAGAGAATTCCTAGCGTCTGGCTGAAGGCCGGCTATGCAGAAAATCTTCAGTTAGTGAAGCCAGTAAGCTATGCAAAAAATCTTTGTGTTTGTGTGTGTTAATCCATAGAGTGGAAAATTCTTGCGCCCGGCGTGTTATTTGCGTTTATGTCTATTTCTTGAGCTGTAGGAGGCAACCACTTGAAATTTGCAGACAATAATTAAAATTATGTACGCTTTATAAACAAGTATACAAAATTAAACCTAAAAATTAAAAGGTGTTCCATTAGTGATTAGCATTAAAATATCATAAATAAACTACTACAACTATTACTTGTTCTGGAGTTAATCAGGTATGTTCTGTAATCCGAAACCGACTGAAATTGAATCCGAATGAAATTTTAAATTGTCATAACTTTTAAATCTTACAACATTTTGATATTATTTTTTATACATTTGATTAATTTTATACATTTGATTAAAGACTATTTATGTTTTTATAAGAAAACAACGAATTAAGGGCCATAGTCATAAAAAATATTTTTGGTTTATAAAAGGTTTATTAAACGAATTTCGTATGAAAATTTATTTTGTAAAACAAAAATATTTTTTTATGATTATGGCCCTTAATTTGTTATAGTTAACAAATTTATGTTTTTATAAGAAAACATAAACTTGTTAACTATAACGAATTAAGGGCCATATTCATAAAAAATATTTTTGGTTTATAAAAGGTTTATTAAACGAATTTCATATGAAAATTTATTTTATAAAACAAATATTTTTTATGAATTTGGCCTTAAATCCTTTATTCAAGTGAAAACTTCTTTAGGCACGTTGAGCACTTTTTGGTTGAAGAAAAATGTGTATTACTATGACATGTTTTTTTGAACTATAATAGGTAGACTCTTCCAATTTGTATAGAATATGTGTTGCCATGGCCGCTATGACAGTTACTAAAAATTAAAGGGTGTTCTGACAGTGACATGTTCCTCACGTATAATAACTTATTTTATTAATAAGTAATAGTTAGACTCTTGATATATTCATGGAAAGAGAATTGCTATGGCCGCTATAAAAAATAACAAAATTAAAGGGTGTTCCAAAAGAGACATGAACTGTAATAGGTAGACTCTTGAAATGTTTACAGTAGATGTTGTACTTCGGCCGCTGTAAAAATTACTAATACCTAAAGGGTGACATGTTTTTAAGTATGTATATTACCTTATTTTATTACTTCAATATTATTACTTTAATTTTAAAATTAAAGTAATAATAATAAAAATAAAAATTGTCATAAGACAATTACTAAAATTTAAAGGGTGTTCCAACGGTGATACGATTTTCGCTAATATTACTTTAATTTTAAAACTAAAAGGTGACTCATAAGACATGTATTACCATGGCCGCTATAACAACAATTACTAAAATTTATAGGGTGTTGCAAAATTAAATTTCTTTTTTATAAATTACAAAATGAAATTTTCTCCGTTTGTCAAATTTGGTATTCTACATTCCGTTCAGTTTCGTTTCAATTTTTTTACGATCAAATGTATTCTGCATTACGAACGTAGCTACGTGTTTCCAAGTTGATAATTTCTTAGCGGAAAGTTTTTCGATTTTTGTTTGTTCAGTTTAAAATTTTTATTAATTATTTGTTTATTTCATAATTAATATGTCCACAATATTTAATTTTTATTCATTTATTTGTCATAGATTTTTCGAACGAAATTTTATTTCGATTCATTTAAACATTTTCTTGAATACTTTTTTTATCAGAACAAATTTTCCTTTCTTAAAATTAAAAAAAGGACTTGGGGACAAATTGGATTTTTTTTGTTTTTTTTTTTTTAGACGTGAGCAATGGCTGAAATTATTAGGCGTCCAGACGTCTTTGAAGTTCATATTTGTGTGCAGCCGCCATTTCCCTAAAGAAAACCTTTTTGCGAATAGAACTCGCCGTTTTTCTTTGCCTAACAATGAATGTTTTGGTATTCAATTAAATTCAGTAAATACAAGTTCCTTAATGGACAATTTGACTCCTCCTCTAAACTAGACAAATGCCAAGGTCGGATGTAATTCAGAATTTGCCTTGCAAAATGATTTAGATGAATTATTAGGGGACATAGTAGAAGATGTCGACATAGAAGACCACGACCGTAGAACCTTATTAGAAGAAGCCTCTACAAACATTGACTGCGGGGACATTATACCAGACCAAGACTGCAGATTCTTATTAGCAGGAGATTCTGCAAGTACAAATACGCCAAACACTAAATCGGATAACAACCGTGGAGCGTTATTAGCAGAACGCTCTGCAAACATAGACTCTCGAGACAATCAGGTTTTAGAAATGAGCGAAGACATAACAATTGTGGTATCTACGGAATCCACAAACATTAAGGGAAAGCTTAAAGCAGTGCAGGCTGCTTTAGACCATTACCGCGCATCGTATTTTGTAGAAAGACGGATAAAGAATAGATTAAAGACGGCAAATGCAAGGTTAACATCTGAATTATCCAAATGCCAGGCCAAAATCGCGAAATTAGAATCGGAGCTATACAAAAAAAAAATGATTTATCTTCAAAAATCTCGAGAAGCATGTTAACATGCTTAGATAATGGGTTAAAAAACCATAACCGAGATGCGAAAACACGTCGATATGATCAAGCGACTAAGTTAATTTCCTTAGGAGTGTTGTTTTTGTCGTCTGTTGTGTATGCCATCTGGCGCCAATGCTTGATTGGCCGACAATAAGAACACTACAAAGGTTTGTAGAGAACTGGCCAAAGACTCCTGGAAATTTAGAAGGAAGTTTTGCGGCGCTTAAAGTGCGCTCTCAAAGCTTCACTCAAGACCAGAACTTCGTTAGTGTTTCCTGCGATGATATGACTTTAAAAACCTATCTTGATTACGATAGAAGCAAAGATATGATTATCGGCCTGCAGGATTTCGGCGATGGAAATCGCTCGAATAGTTTAGCCACTGCTACATTGGCAATAATGGCAAGTGGAATAGGCGGAGAAAGTTGGACGCAAGCAGTGTCATATTTCTTTATTCATGGTAGCTGTCAGGGTTTAATATTACAAAAGTATATTTATAAGGCTATTTCAAAATTACAAGCAATAGGCTTAATTCCTTGCCAATTCGTTTGCGACCAGGGCTCCAATTTTCAAAATTTTGCAAAAGTAGCCGGCGTAAATACCCAAACGCCATATTTTGTTGTTAATGAGAAAAGAATATTTTTTATGCATGATTGCCCCGTCTTTTAAAAAGTGCTGGGAATTGTTTGCTTAGCGTTCAAAATGCTATTAATTTTAATAATAAAGTCGTGTCATGGAACGATGTTGTCCATTTTTTTAATGTAGATTTTTCTAATAGATTAAGAGGTGCTCCCAAGCTAAGTAAGGATCACATTAATCCTAATAATTTTCAGCGCATGCACGTCCACTTAGCATCTCAAGTTTTCAGTAACACTGTTTCTACTGGAATGCGAGTTCTTTACCAATCAGGGAAAATAGATTTAATAAAATTTCCAAATTTTCTTAATACTTCAGAATATTTCTAATGATTTATTTGACGTTTTCAACATTCGTTCAGGTAGTACTATTTTTAACTGTTCTGATGAACAGTTACAACTTCTGAGGGATGCCTCAAAAAAATTAAAAACTTTTAAAATTGTAGATGAGAAGGGTTCCGACATTACTAGTTTATTTAAGTTTATAAATGGGTGGCAGTTAAATATTTCGGCCTTAAAATCTCTTTGGGAATATCTTAAAAAAGAAGGTTTTGAAGGCATTAATACGCGCAGGCCAAATTCGCAAAGGATCTGGGAATTGTACTTCTGTTACTGCCCAAATGTTTGCAGCATCATTTCAAAAACGATGGGGACTCAACTACGTTAACTCTGTTGTTAATGGTAACTGCGAAAGTGTTTCTCCTAACGATTCTGTAATCGATTTTTCAATTGTGGATAAAGCATTTTCGGAAAGTAATAATAAGCGTTGGGAAGATTTTCATTCTTTGCCTAACCCTTCCTCTCAAATTATTGCAGCCGATATCAGTATAGGGTCTTTAAATGAAAAGGAATTTCTAGACAAAAGTTCCTTTGTGTACGTTTCTGGGTACTTTTACCTTAAACTTTACAAAATTCACAATTGCAAAGTACCTTTACCCCACTTTGAGGGTAAACCCATTTCACCGGAATTTCTTTTTACATTTGAGAAGCAATTCACCAAATGTAATTTAGGAGAACCACCACAACTCTTTGTAGATTATCTTCGTAAGTTAGAAGACGAATTTGAGAATTTGTTTAATCTTTATTGTCACCGAATTGGTCTTCGCCAAATAATTTTCGATGAGTTAGTCAAAATTAAACCCTATCTGTGCTGTGATAATTTAAAACACAAAGACATGCTAAATTTATTTGCACGCATTCGAATTTATTTCATTATTCGATTCTTTAATGCAAATCTTAAAGAACCTAAATTCAAAACAAAGTACCTTTGTATAACACACAAATGAATATAGCAAGTTGTTGAGGTTTACCAGATCTTTTGTAAATATTTCTATTTTTCCTTTAACATGAAAGCAGCTTGCGCTTGATCATTATCGAACAACAAATCATTTACAACAAATTACTGAATTTAATTTCAAAATTTTTCTTATTTACTAACAGCATATATGTATATATGTAGATACATATATTATTTTATTACATACTATTGAATTTATTTTCTTTATATAATTGAATTATTTAATTTCATTATCAGTTTATTATTGTTATTTTTTATTTTCAATATTATATAATTGCGTTTTTTATCTTTGAATTGAATTTTAATTTTATTTACAAATTGTTATGTTGGCAGTATTTCAACTGCTTTATTGAATTATTGTCTTTATTTTAATGTATAAAATGCTTTATATTTTTCTTTTATAAACATAAGTATTGTTATTGTTATTTTTTATTGTCAATATTATATTATTGCGATTTTTATCTTTGAATTGTTAAATTTTTCATCATTGAATTTTATTTACAAATTGTTATGTTGGCAGTATTTCAACTGCTTTATTGAATTATTATCTTTATTTTATTCATTGTCTTTATTTTAATGTATAAAATCCTTTATATTTTTCTTTGCATGCAATTTTTATGTAAATATGTAGTATATAATATCCCCGGTCGTGATGCGAACCCAATTTATTGGCACCTAGGTTTATAAATCGCGAGTCAAATGTATATTATATATAGACCTCGATAATCCAGGGGTAAGTGTAGCGAATATAAAGCTTCTCCTTGCCCAAGACAATCATGCGTGGTAAAATGCCACAGCTTACTCGAGGTGGTGCTGTTTTAAGCAAAACATGATGGATCTAGACCAGAGAAGGTCGAAAAAAAACACAATATACTTACTGTCTAATTAAATTATTAATATTCAAAATTATAATTTCGAAAAAATAAAATTAAATATATTTTTCACATAGTAAAAATGTTGGACTTTTTATTTCATAAAATGGAAAGTATTTGAGCACGAAATAATTAAGTATACAAAATAATTAAGTATTAGTTGTCATCAGCAGTAGCAATTTCATTTTTGTTTGTTCTCAAAGCTCTAGTAATTTTATTATATCTGTTGGTTAATTTAGTTGAAGGTAAACCAACCTGACCAACCTAACTAACTGACGATAGATGGATGATCTAATTTTTTTGTATCCCTTTTTCTTAGTTTGGTTGTTTAAATAGATGATGTTTACAACTGCACTCTGTCCAAAGTAGATAGACAGAATATGAGTGTCAATTACCGATTCACTACTGTACGCAAGGATTCTGCTATTATTGTCGTTGCCTCGAGGATCTATGATTGATGCACTACGACCTACAGGTTTTATATACCTGAAAATTAAGAATTTCTCAATTTGCTGTTAAACGATTGCTTCTATTTTGACTGCTTTTATTTGTCCAATGCTGAACGTATTCCGTCTTTTTTATATTTCCTTGCACCATTTGACTTTGTTCGAAAGACTTTTTAGGATGTGTTATGGTAAGTTCTTCCGGTGAATTGGAAAAATTTGCCATATGCTAACTGGTAATGGCCTTGTATATTTTGTATAGACATCCGTGTACACTGCCCGGCACTGCATTTTATTGAATAATTTTAATGCACGAATAGGGTGTGTAATTGACCATTGATCCTTTTTTTCCATAATTATGTTCTTTGTTAACAGCATTCTTCTGTTCCTGATTTAAGGGCGTATAGTTTAGTTTATGTAACTCCATAAAAGATTTAATTTCTGAGGGTATCATTTTATCACAACTAAATTATATTTAAATTTTTATATTTTATGTATTATATTAATGTATTATATTTTAAATACATATTTTTACTTTGTGTTATAAATGAAATTGCTCTTTGCTTTCAATAAAATTTCACAATTTTTAGTTTTTGTTTTGTTTATTTTTCCATTGTTCGTAAAAATTTGGTACTATATTTGTCTCTTTCTTGACAAGCTTATGAAAGTCTGATTATGGTCATTTTCATCAATCACTATTTACATCTCTGTATACTTTGTGGTTTCTGTCTATTGTGAAAGAGGACTAAGCAATGCAAAATTTACGTAGGAGAAGATAACAACCTATTTTTTAGCAACCTTTTTACAAAATGTAAACAAACGGTGAAAAATATAAACAAACATTGAAAAAATGTAAACAAAATGTCGCAAAAATATAGCGATTTTGAACTCGATGAAAAACAGTTATTTTTAACTATATTTTAATTTGAGAAATGGAATGAAAAGCCATTTGACTATAGAATTAGATTTTTCGGTTGTCATTGTTTTTATTTAAGAAATAAAGGTGCTATACATTAAACATATTACAGTGGTTTTTTAACTTTTAAATTTAGTTTTTCCATAATATCTCGAAAACCATTGCGCATGCACATAAACCACTATATACGTTTTATAGAGGATAAAAATACGAATCAATTGCGGTGTCGGGTTTTTCTGAAAAGACTGTACGAAAAAACTTATTAAACCAACAACCTTTTTTTATTTACAAAAGGAGAATATAACAACTTTTGTTAAGCAACATTTTTTTTTTGCTCGTGAAAAAAATGTAAACAATCTGTGACAAAAATATAGCAATTTTGAAATCGAAGAAAAACAGTTATTTTAAGTTTTTTTATTTAAGAAATAAAGGTGCTATACAATAAACATATTACAGTGTTTTTTAACTTTTAAATTTGGTTTTTTCGTAATATCTCGAAAACCATTCCGCGTGCACATAAAACACTATATACGTTTCATAGAGGATAAAAATACGAATCAATCGCGGTATCGGGTTTTTCAGAAAATACTGTAGGAAAAAAGATATTAACCCGGCAACCTTTTATTATTTACAAAAATTGTGAAAAAGTTTTTCACTAATATCTCGAAAATCAATCGCGGTATCGGGTTGCCGGGATTGATTCCTTTATCTCACCTTTGGGTACGTTTATCTAGTTTCATTCTAGGTCCGCAAAATTGATAACCAGGTAGGTGAAGCTCAATTGGCAGCGAATTAATAAGCTTATTTACTAGTCCTCCAGTAACTACCTGTTTATCAATAACATTTTTCGTTGTATACACCTGCATTTATAACAATCTGTTTCTGAAAATATTTACATAAGTTGATGAGTACTAATTATTATAAAGATAAAGAAGATCATTTGATTTTAATCCTCATTTGCAAAGATGAATTTGTTAAAACAACATTCAAACATTTTAGTGAGAAATTTGGATTTTAATGAAAAAATAATGTAACTAAACATAGTTGTCTTTTACCAAACTCTATAAGAGCAGTAATAGTGGGGTCATCCAGTTGCGGAAAAACTAAAGCCATGCTTAGTTTGATTGAGAGCCCTAATGGATTAAAATTCAGAAATACTTACATTAACTCTAAATCATTACATCAACCCAAATATCAATAAAATTAGTAATAGGTAAGCAAATAAATAAATATATAAAATAAAATATATTTTGTTTACATTCAATCATTCGCTATGTCAATAACTTTAGCACCAAGCGGAAAATCTTCAATTTTAACGGCAAATTTCTTTCCACCAATAGAATTAGCGGTTGATTACGAATGTTCTCTAATTGATTTTCATTCATATAGGTTCTTATAAGTTACAAGACATAGCTGAATATATAGTCGCACAATATAAAGAAAAAGTCTTAATAAATCAATTGTAATTGAAGCCAACAATAACACTCTACGAATTGTAATAACATCCTCGCATGATACAATTTTCTTTGATCGAAAAAAATCTATTGGTAGATTACTTGGCTTTAATGGTGGTTTTTAAATTCTAATATAAAACATTTATCAAATCAACCAGTAAATATTTTAAAAGTTAATGCCATACAAGTTAAATTAATAAGGGGAGTATATATGAATTATTACTGCATGCAAAATGACCCTATGAAAAATCGCCCAAAAACAAAAATCAAAAATTGCCGAATGAATAATCACCCTAAAAAAATGAAAAATTGCCCAAGAAAAATGGAAATTTGGCCCAAAAATTGGGAAAAAAATACCCAAATATAAATGAATTATCGCCCAAATTTATTTATAGTTTTCCTGTTAAATAAAAAAACTATAAAAATATAAATAGTTTTAGTAAGGGCATTGATATTGGTTTAATCAAAGGCCCCCAACTAAAAAAATGAAAATGCATTGGTTTGCTAAATATTTAGCAATGTGACACAAACCTACATTGTTGAAAGCTGGTTACTGATTTATTATTTTTACATGTTTTGTTCTCTTTGTGAGATTCTGGTTGAGATTGTGTATGTGCTCACAGACCCTTAGGGGTTTGCGTGAGGGCTCTTTTTTGAATTCATCGAGCATGCAACTTCTGTGTGTAATCTTTGATTAAAATTAAAGAAAGGAGCGACACCTGCTGCTCGTGGTGATGGTGCTAACGGATCGCTGAGTAACCGTCGTAACGGTCGCTACAACCGTTGTTAAATTAAAGCGTTGATTTAATTCATCGTGCAAGCTTTGAGAAGAAGTTGTATATAATCTGTGATCACAGTCTGTTAGGAAGCATTTTGCTACCAAGTATAATATATCGTTGCCAATGTAAGCAAATAAATTATTTTATGCGTTAACTAAAATAAATATGAAATGAAATATATGTAAATAAAAAATAATAAAGATAAATAATATGAGTTGAAATTAATCAAAAAAAAATTTTATAAATTATAAAAAATCGAGCGATTTTTTATATTTTATAAAAATATTTTGCCTGCTGCGCCTAATTCTGAAATTTCACAACAAACACATTTATAACAATAATTATACATACATATATTTCAACTCATATTAGTAACTTATTTATAACATTATAACTATAAATATTTACTAGTATAAAAGAAACAAAACAGATTCTATTTTTTCGCCAAAACAATTTACGTTAATAATCAGGAGCTTTTTAAAGACTGCCATTTTTTAAAGACAGCCACTGGTACAACTTTAAATGTGATGTTAATAAATTTTCTGTAAATTCAGCATTTTTTTGGAAAAGCCAAGGCAGAAATAAATTGCTTATTTTTCCAGTTTATATCGTGACAAAATTTTAATGTTAACACTTCTATTGTTTAAGGTAAACTTTATAACTACTTATTATTAGCAATAATTTTTTATTAAAAATATATCGATAAAAAAGAAATTATTTTCTTATTGAAACATTTCTTCATCATATAAAATCGCTCAAAAATTGGTGATCTTTCATTAAAAGATTTGGGTAATTTTTCATTAGGAAAAATCGCCCAAAATATAAAAATTAATTATTCTCCAAAAACGAGAAAAAAACACCCAACATTTTTGGGTTACTTTTCATATGAAATATTACCCAATTTTGTATGAAGTTTTCTTGGGCTACTTTTTCATTTATGCTTTTGGGCGATTTTTCGTATCATTTTGCATGCAGCCATGAATTATTCCCCGGCGCTTATACTTCATGAGTTTGCTGCGGACGTTCCTCCAGGTCATAAATTAGACGTTATCCCTAATAATCTAATCTATTTACCAGTGAATGTGAAAGAATTAACATATCTCAAAGTTTGGATTGTTGATCAAGAGGATCGTTTTTAAAATATATAAACCAGTGCTTTTTGCAGGCAAATGTTACTTATTTGGCGCTTACGAGGTTTTGAAATATCTGACAACCCTGGGTATTTCTAGAGTGATCGACAACAACAACAACTAATAAAAGCTTAGCCAGTTCTTTGTTGTTTCTTTTGTTCATTATTGTAAGAAAATAGATCATTAGTGTTGTTGATATACATATACATGCGTATTTCTTTTCACATCTTATGAAGAATAGATTCTTTTCACATCTTATGAAGAATAGATTCTTCTTTCGTAAAAATATACTAACATAACACATAATAAAACATCTAAACACCTTTTATTCGCTGGTTGTTTAGATTTTTTTCCTCATACATTTTTTTTAAATTTAATTATTGCCCCCACATAAGCAATATTTAACTGGTAATTTATATCATTGTATAAGTTAGTAAGTTCTTTTGGATTTTTCCTAAAAAATAGACCATTCCTTGGTTACCAGGTTAACACTCTTTTGAACATAAATGATTTTTCTGTGCAGATTTAAATTTACGTTTCTCCAAAAAATAAAAATTTAATGTAATTTTTATGCTGCTGAAAATAACTTTTGCACACATTTTACACCGAAAGTAAGATTTTATATTACATCATTTTCAAAAATAATTGCTATCCTAATGTCCATACATATACATATATGTATGTACATAAAATGTTACATACTCACTTTATGGTTACAGCAACTAAAATAATTATAAGTCCAACTAGAATCATAGCTATCACAACTCCGCATATTATGTATATGAAATCGTTTGATGCATCTGAAAATATAAATTTATACTTTATTATAAATAAATAGTTATTATTGAAACATTTTGATTCAAATTACAACAAAAACTTTAAATTGAAGTGTAAACGTTTAACATATGAATAAACACTTTTATATTACTTATTATACATATAAAAACCTAACATTATATTGGTCGACTTTGTTTTCGTATTGAAAGTAATCCATTCCAAATTTGATGTTTACCACTTTTATAGTGCTGCGTATATGGTTTATATATTTACTTTGTATAGAGCAGAGCCGGACGAAAGGACTTCTCCACAATATTGCTGTAAAATTTATCCAGAAGTTTTTACGTAATGTGAACACAGACAGACATTAAGAATTCCAAAATTTGGTGTTCTGTATTCTATATCTATTACTATACGCACGAGGTACAACATTTTCAAAAAATATTTCATTTACATTTCATTCTACCATTCCGAATCTGATATACCCGACACCCTTACTCTCCCTTACTCTGTTATGTTTCCCCAGTTCACAATAATATACATACTGTTTTTACCTTTATGACTTTCAACTTCAATATTACAAATATAATAAAGATATAGACAACTTTTTTTGTAAACATTTTTAGTAAAAATTATATCAAAATTTTTTTGTAAAAATTTTACGGAAACTTTTTTTGTAAAATTTTATTAAAAGTTCTTTGTAAAACTTGTATTACAAATTTGTGTGTAAAAATTTTATCGAAATTTTGTTAATAAAATTTTATCGAAAATTTTATTGCATATTTTTGCTAATATTTTTTGTAAAAATTTTATCGAAATTATTTTGCCGAAAATTTTATCTTAAATTTTTTGTAAAAATTTTGTCAAATACTTTTTAGAAAAATTTTATACAAATTGTTTTGAAAAAATTGTTTGTCGAAAACTTTTTTGTAAAAATTTTATTGAAAAAAAATTTTTTTTTCTTTCAACTTTATTTATTGAATTTTCAAATATAATTGAACTAACAATAAGTGTTCACATCTTAAAACTAAATTATACTTAATTAAGTCCAGCCAATGCCGGGCTCAAATTTATTTTCCGGCTGATGTCATCATTTCGGGTTCATTTCTCTGGGGTTTGGCCAAAAAATGAAAATTTTTTTAAGAATTTTATCGAAATTGTTTTCTACATTTTTTTCCCTATGGTATATGTACATATTAAATACTCGAGTATTCAAAAATATCCAAACGGATCATTGTTTAAAAAAATATCACAAAACATTCGATAACATATTTAAAGAAGGTTGAGACATATCGAAAGAAAATTTCAAATTTGCCTTAAATACATGCGTTTCTTTTTTGATTGAGCCCATATCTTCACCATATGTAAGTTATTCTGTAAAAAAACTTAATGATAGGTATTCCATGGATTTTTATTTCAAGGCCGTAAATTTCGTTAAAAGCTCAATTTAAATCGTGTGGTAATGCAACACTAATATTTGCTTAGGGCCAGCAACGCGGACCGGGTCCGTATACCAGTTACGTATAATTTTGTAAATTTTAGTCATACCTATTGTTAGTTCAACTATAATTGAAGATACAATAAGAAATGTGAAATAAATCTATCAAGTTCGAATCCGACACACTCATCTAGGGTTCCGTACCAAGTCCAATATATAACGTCTTGAGTAGTATGTTTAAGCTGGTTGTGGGTCACGTTTTTCATACAAATCAATGCTCCAAGGGCGTGGTATTTTTTTCCCGCCCACTTTCTTATTGGATACATTTTCAGGCCCTGCAATAAAAGGCCTTTCTCACATCAACCAAATAGGAGAGAGGAATTATCCTACATTAGCCATTCAAATGAGAGAGAGAAAAAGTGAGAAAGTAAGAGAGAGAGAGAGAAAGACTAAAGCTTCGCCCACCTCTTATAAAAGATCATCAGCCGTTTTTGATAATGAGAATTGTTTACAGTTTATATTTTTGTATATGTGTTTTTGTAGTTTTGAAGGTTGATTTTATGTGTGTGTGTGTATGTACGTGTGTATGTATGTATTTATGTATGTATGTATGTATGTATGTATGTATGTATGTATGTATGTATGTATGTATGTATGTATGTATGTATGTATGTATGTATGTATGTATGTATGTATGTATGTATGTATGTATGTATGTATGAATGTATGTATGTATGTATGTATGTATGTATGTATGTATGTATGTAGGTATGTACGTATGTATGTAGAATAGATTGTTTTTTAAATATAGTTCAATCCCGCCCACTTTTGGTGATATATCTTGCTATACATACAATCCAAAGTAGATTTTTTTCTTTTGGTATATTTTAGTTCCGACAACTTCTTATGTGAAAGGTAATATTTAGAAGAATGTTTGTTTAAATCGATTAGTTTGTGTGTGTGTTTCTTAGGACGTCATTGATGTTTTTGGAGTTGAATGTTTTTTATGTATGTTATGTCGGTATGTTATGTAAAAAAGCATGAAACTAAACCAAGTGGATTAATCCTGATGAATCAATAATTTCTTTGATCCTCAATAAAACTGAAATTTTTTCTTACTAAATATTTTGAACGTGAACGAGCATGTGCGAAAAGAAGAGAGGAATTGTCATACATTAGTGATTCAAATGAGAGAGATAAAAGGAGAGAGAGAGAGAAGGCTAAAGCTCCGACCACTTCTTATGTGAGAGGTAATATTCAAAATCATGTTCAAAAAGAATTCAAGGAATTGCTATTTACATCCATATGTATGTATGTACCTACATGAGAAGTGAGTGAATATCAATTTGAATTGTTCAAAATAGTACAACATCAGCAAATTTACATACTATTATATTTATTAAAATTTTAAAAATAGATCAATCGTATGTATTTGATCGCATGGATTTTTGCTGATGAATCAATAATTTCTTTGCTCCGCAATAAAACTGATATTTTGTCATGTTAAATATTTTGAATACCAACGATCATATTAAAAAAGATTTCAAGGAATTACTATTTAAATACATATGTATGTACCTACATGAGAAGTGTATGAATGAATATCAAATTGAATTGTTCAAAATAGTACTACATCAACAAATTCAGAAAATATTATGTTTATTTAAAATTTTAAAAGTAGGCTCCATAGATAACACCTATATGGCCAACTCTCCAAATGTCTTCACACATACGGGTACGATGTGAATTCAACACACTTAGGGGAGTAAAATTTTTATTCACATTTAGGCACTATTACGCGATATTCCATTGCACTTTCCAAATATTTAAACAATTTTGAATTTTTGCACAAAAAATTATTTAACAATTTATTGTATTTTAATTTTTTTTAATACAAAATAAATTTAATTTTGTTGACATTTATTTGGTGAAATATAATTCCACACAGCATTGTATTTTTTTGTCTTTTAGGGGATGAAAATTTTCAAATCAATATATCAAATATTTAAAATTAGCATTCAATCTAACGTTTTTTCGTACATAAATATATTAGAAAAATACAAAATTCATATTTTTATTAAAAAGCAAAAGAATTATTTAATTTTAACATCTAAAATTGAATGTAAAAAAATATTCTGTTTTTACAAAATATTTTATACAGCTATGTGCAGTTTAGGTGCTGTGGGGAAATTTAAAAAAAAAACAACACTTATACAATTTTACCTACCAATACATTCTTAGACTTAGGTTTTTTGACAAGAGACTTAGGTTTTTGACGTTTCATTTGACTATCTATGTGTTATCTATGGTAGGCTCTTCCTGTGTATTTGATCACATGGATTTATGCTGATGAATCAATAATTTCTTTTATACCCAATAAAACTGAAATTTGTGTGTGTGCGTGTGTGTATGTGATATGAGTGATATTTTAGATAGAAAGTATTATCAAATATAAATTTATGATTTCACAATTTATTATTTATTATTATTAAATTAATATAAATTTATAATTTAAAAATGTTATGAAATTAATTATATATGTACATTGGACCACCCATATATACAAATGTGTTATTTTTTTGCTCCCCGCGCATTTTCGGTTATGTAGGGGGTCAAAATTACGCTGTGCATAAAAATTTTGTTTTTAAACCATAAACCGGCCAGGCCCCTCGCATTTAAGTGATAAAAATTGCCTAAAAAAGCTGTAAAAAAGATATGTGGCTTTATTAGTCAATAACTCTTAAACTGACAGGTTTTCGTGATTTACTTATATAAACTTTTTATTCGTTATAAAGGGTGAAATATTTTGTTCATACAAACTTTTAACCCACGATAAAGCATAAGTGGTTTTTTTAGCGGTTCAATTCGAAGGTTATCTTGAAATTGAACTTTGAGTGGTTCTCATTCATTTCTGGAGGCATGTAAATACGAACTCTCTTCATCATGAGATAGAACATTTTGCGCTCATTTAGTATATGAATAAAGGTTTTTTAAATTTTGTCCATTTTATGGCTTAATGACCAAAAACTGACTCAGGCCTGCAATATTATTAAGTAATTTTAATACTGAAACTCTTGAAAGTGCGAAATTCCATTATTTGCGTTTTCTAAGTGTTAGTAAATCAGTTTAATAGTAAATAAACATAATATTTTACCGATTAATAGAATAAAACTTAAAAAAATATTCGATTAACCGATCAGTTTTTATGTTGTTTTGAACGTAATCTAGCTAATATACCACTTAAATGCAAGGGGCCTAGCCGGTTTACATTATAGAAATTAAATTTTAATGCACATCTCAATTTTTATTCCCCAGATAACCGAAAATGCGCGGGGAGTGCAAAAAATAATACTATTGCAAATCCCATACATTTCATGGGTGCTCTAATGTACATGCATATAAACAAATGTATTGTATGTAAGCAATATTAGAAAAAAATTACAATATTGCTTAACTTCTAGGGTTCAATGTTCTTAAATCGTAATCAATGATTTCGACAAGAGCTTATTGTTCCACTTTAAATTATTAGAATTGAATTATTACTTTACATAGTTGAATATTCGATTTGTTATTGTTTCGGTAAGTGGTCAATTAAAGAAAAAAATCTTATATACATACCCTAGACAAATAATTATATGTGCAATGCTTCAACTTTATCTTCTTCACCATGTTGAAGGTGCTTTATCCTGCTGGAAAGTTCAGTTATCGCGTTGTCAATCTCCAGAAAAATCAAGGTGTTCGCATTGTGACAAATCTATGTAGATTTCTGCATTCCATTTTCCTAGCAAAAAGCCTATTTTGGGCTTCCCTCTTAATACATTGAGTGATCCTGCACTATGAATTCGATTGTGGCATGCTTCCCGTCGTCTTATGTCCATCTAATTTTTGTGGAGACTATCTAGTACGTCCAAGTTAAACTTTTTGTGTCACTGAATATAACATATTCAAATTTATCTTCCCAAAATTTATACTTTTCGTAAATTACCATATGTGCATTTTTATGGCATTGTTTTAGACATACAAGTTTAGGCACTTAATAAATAAATAGGAGTTATGGTCTTAATATTGTCTTATTATTTTATGAACACGTTGTTTAGTCACATTCCACTTTTATTTACTTACAACTCATGTGGATATTAGTTGCTAACTGCTATATGCGCCGATTGCTCCTATTATCAATAGTGCATATCTTGCCGCTACATTTATTAATACCGTAGTCATCTGAATTTTTTAAGAAATTTGTGTTCGTGCTACGCTTTTTCTTTACAGAAACAGGAATTTGTCCAACTTTAATGCGGATTTGCTCGATCCCTTGATTAATCAACTATATTCATCTGTTAATTCAAATTTACGTGGCATTTTTCTAAAAAATCCAAAAATTTGATTTGTTTTTCATCTTATAGATTTGCTTATCCACTATACTAACTTATGTGCTGATACGCTGATTTGGGATCAGTTGGAAGTCAAATAATACATTTTGCACATATAAATATTTTACACGGGATTTTCGACATGCTTGATTAAAAATAGCAGTATTACGAATGCGGTGCAAAGATAAACTTAACAAACAACAACCAAAGATAAAGTAATTATAAGAGAATGTGTATGCCAAAAACAACAACTCTACCGTTAGTATAACAAATAAAAGCAATTCTGCACATATAATTATTTGACTGGGAGGACATATGTGCGTTTGTTGACAATGTTTGGTAAACAAACGGTCATAAACAAATTATATTTTATGACAAATGTTCTAGTGATTCTAACTGAAAAGAAAAGAAATAAACTGTATATGTATATTCATTGTGTTTACCCATTTTAAAATATTTCTAAAAATTAAAACACTATTACAAATTTTAATTTTTTAAATATGTATATATTTATTATTACTTCTTTTTTTAAACATTTAGTTAAACATTTTATTACATAAATTAATTACACCGCGTTACACACATTCAGTCCTATGAACCAAATACACCTTTTATAGGTCCGTCTGTCCGCATGCGTGAAAGACTTTGGATCGATTTTTAACCCTTTTTCCGTGTTCCAGTCGAGCTGAATTTTTGCTGGCAGACTCGTGGAAATGTCTGTATCACGTCAAATTTTTTAAAAAATAGATTTTTGTCAATTCTCAGATTTTCCTAATTTTTTTTCACTTTTTTCAGCATAACTTAAAGGGACTTCAAATTTTTAAACACTAAAGCGTTCCGAAAAAAATTGTTTTTCGACCCATCCTACTCCGTATATTTGTAGTTTATCAATAGTAACTTTCTAACACTAAACTGTTTATGACTGTTACAACACTTACAACTGGTATAACAGATGAAACATTGAATTGCACAATTGTTTTAAGTTTTGTTGTACGAAAACGTATTTCTATATATTTCATCTGAAAAAAATGCTATAGAAATTTATGCAAGTTTACTGATGGAAGGTCAACAATAAAGTACGCTGTACCAACAATTTGGCTACCACGTAAGGAGCACTGTAATGAATTGTGCTACTTTTGCGTAAGTTTCACTCAAACTAGAGGGTACCAATACTTTCGCCGCAAAAAAATTCGCAACGCTAATGTAGAATCGGTTATTCCAGCGGTTTTGTACTCACCAGAAGATTGTATAGCGGCTTCAGTTGAGATTTTTGATGATGTTCTCGAAATAAGCGATGGAGATCCAACAGTAGTACCAACACTGCTATCAACATTTCTTGCACCGAAAGTGAGAGTCCAGAAGTATCGGAATTTGTATCAACACCCAGTGAACTTGGGACTGCAGTGCGAGACGAAAATTTGTCGAGGAGAACAGCGGAACTCTTTGCATCACGCTTTAAGCAATGGAATATAGTAGCGGTTGATTTTAAAATAACAGCCGCTCGTGATCGAAGTACCACTATTCCATATGACGAATTTTTTAAATTCCATGAAGATCGGGAAAAAATCTGGCTTATTGTTATGATATTGATTCGATGTTTGCAAAAATTGGTTACCCTCATATTTCAGAGGAGTGGCGACTTTTCATCGATGCATCGGGCAACAGCCTTAAAGTCGTGCGGCTTCATATCGGTAACAAACATCCATCTGTTCCGATCGAAACATACGAAAGCATGGAATTAATATTACAGCTGATAAAGTACCAAGAGCATAATGGGAAAATATGCTGCGATCAGAAAGTGGTCGGATTCCTCATGGGTGTTAAGCGTGGATTTCCAATCCACCAGTGCTTTTTGTGTACATGGGAAGGTCGCAAAAGAGATCAGAATTACACTGAATTTAAGTGGAAGCCGCGAACATGCTACAAAGTAGGCGTAGAAAGTATAGAGAATCTACCATTAGTGCAGCCATCTCAAATCATTTTGCCACCACTACACATTAAGCTCGGTTTCGTATCAAATTTTGTTAAAAAGCTGGATCGTGAGGGCGAGGCGATTGCAAGTTTGCGCAAAATTTTTCCGAAATTGAGCGGCTCAAAGATTCATGCAGGTATTTTTTTAAGAAGTCATTCAGTAACTTTATTTTTTTAATGATGTGTATGATTTAAGGTGTTTTCAATGGTCCGCAGATAAAAAAATTGTTGCAAGTGATGAATTTTCATCAAAATTGAATGCTATCGAACAACGTGCATGGAAAGGCACAGTTGCCGTAATTGAGCAGTTTCTTGGCAACAAACGAGCTGATAATTATAAAAATATTGATGCGGCATATGGCGAAATGGGCATATTAATGTCGCTAAAGATCCATTTCCTTCACAATCATTTAGATTTTTCCCTGATGATTTAGGAGCTTGTAGCGATGAGCATGGCGAAAGGATCCATCAGGACATTGCGGATATTGACAAGCACTTTAAAGGACAAGACATTACGCATATGCTTAGCGAATACTGTTGGTCTATTTGTTGCGATACTGATACAAATGCTTACAAACGCAAAAATAAAAGGGTAAGTTTTTTTTAAATTTTTAATGTAACAATTTTTAATTTTAATATAACAAAATTAATAAAAAAATTCGGGTTTTTAACGAACTGAAACCTTTACAATAAAATCGATAACCATTTTTTCAAAAAAAAAATTCAGGAAAATCTGAGAATTGATAAAAATCTATTTGACGTGATACAGAAATTTCCACGAGTCTCGATTAGATCACGGAAAAAGGGTTAAAAATCGATCCAAAGTCTTTCACACAGGCGGACAGACGGATACTACGATTTTTATACTTTATACATAAAAAAAAAAAAAAATTCTGACGTTACATGAAAATCGCCATACACTTGTATTTTTATTTTTTCTCCCCTTTCCGAAAAGGTGTATTTGGTTAATAGGACAGAACAAAAGCTTATTTTTGTGACGCGGTGTTATATGTAAAGGTGTTAGCTGCATATATTTATATTTTTATGTAAGATCATGCATAATTATTATAAGTATTACGAGGGTTACGATTTAAATTATCTCTGAACTTTAGATCAGCTGAAATGTTATAACAATGTAGATTGTGTTTACCCAATGTATTTCTACAAATGAAAACACTATAACAAATTTTAAATTTTTTAAATATCTACATAGTATATTTATTGTAATTACTTCATTTGTTACATTTAGTGAAACATTTTATTATATAAATTAATTATATGTAAAACGTTTTGCTTTCGTAGGTGAAACACTGTACACCTACACATATCGGCACCCTCAAGACATTCCTCATAGGACCATGGGCAGCTGGAAAAATGTTCCTCATCAATATCCTCCTCCTCCACTACTTCATGCTCTTCATTTTCTTTTAGCATGGAGTAGAAAAAGTTGATGACCTCCTTATGCTTATAAAAAGTGATCTCAGCAAAATCACGTAAAAACGTATCAATTACTTTTCTCAATTCCGACATTCTTATTTTGCTTGCTTTTCTGTTTCAGAGTTCCAGTAATAATGTGGGTTTATTAAATTTTAAATATAACTTGAAAGCATGAGAATTTCTATCTCACTCATATAAAATTTGTTTTTTCACATTTAAACACTTAATACTTTTTTGTTCTTCAAAATAAATATTTAAATTGTACAACTAAAAAATTAAAAAAGAATTAAAAAAAAGATTTTACAGTATTGTTTAATGCTTAGAGAGAAAATACAAAAAATTCATAATTACTATTAAGCAATAAAAAGAAAATACATTATTGCCTAGTAATTAAAGTTTTATTACCCTTGCTGAAATCGCAGACAATGATTTAGACAAAAATTAATTTTTCCACTTTAAATTCTTAAAAATATTTGACAATAAAAAAATTCCAATACTGCCTAATTTCAAGGTCTTAAATTTTTAAAATGCTAAAATTTTAAACAATGATTTCGGCAAGATTTTATTGTTCCACGTTAAATTATTAGAATTATTGAATTATTACTTTACATACTTGAATATTCGATTTGTTATTGTTTCGGTAAGTGACTAATTTTAGAAAACAAAAAATAATTCTTATGTATGTTCGTTTGTTTACAATGTTTGGTAAACAAACGGTCATAAACAAATTATGTATGTTTTATGGCAAATATTCATGTAATGCTAACAGTAAAGAAAATAAATTGCTCTTGCTTAAATCGTAAACATTGATTTCGGCAAGAGTTTATTGTTCCACTTTAAATTCTTAAAATTCTTGAATTATTACTTTACACACTTGAATATTTGATTTTAAAAATAGTACAACATCAGCAAATTTACATACTATTACGTTTATTTAACATTTTAAAAGTAAGTCAATCGTGTGTATTTGATCGCATGGATTTCTTTGACCCTCAATAAAACTGAAATTTTTTCATGCTAAATATTTTGAACGTGAACGAGCATGTTCAAAAATAATTCAAGGAATTACTATTTAAATATGTACATACCTACATGAGAATTATATGAATATCAATTGAAAATAATACGCATATTAATATATGTATACATCGATCCGTTAGATAGTCACTTTGTTTATTCGACCTTTTTTCTACCATTTTCTTTTACTCATACAAGAACCATAAAGTCGATTTTTCTAATATACTTAAAAAGTAGACACCTTTAGTGTTTTTGTTTCCTTCATACACATATCTTTCTCTGAGAGAGAGAGACAGTGATATCTCTTATATACAATTCAAATATACTTAATAAATAGACCCCTTGATTAAGTGTTTCTTTCTCCTTCATATGCAACCATATCAATCTCTCTCATACAAAATTGATTTATTCATATTTAAACATTGGGTTTATATGTGACCCGGTCTATGAAAAGGTGGCTTATGACTCAAAAACAAAATTTCGAAAAATTAGCTGTTAAAGATAAAAAATGCATTTCGTCAGTTTCTAAGTAGTTTTTCTTTTGCATTATGAACAGTCATGCCCAAAAGGCAACCAAAAAATATTTGAATATTTTCAATTTTGGACTTTTTTAATTGTTTTACATCTTTTTTTTCGCAAATTTTTATTTATTGTATCTTCAATAGAATTCAATATAATTACTCATATCTTAAGTCTAAAAATAAAAATATACATGTTAAGTCCAACCAGTGCTGGGCAAAAAAAATTTATGTTTCATGGTTACTGTAATTTGCGGGTTATCCCTCTGATGTACGGATGAGAGAAGCAGTATCCCTCCTTCTTAGTCGAATGTAACCAGGTTCATTTAGTATGTTACGGGCCAGTGGATTAGGATGAGTTTCAAGCTTCTTTAAATAACTTATGGCAAGTTTCGCTATTTCCGCTTTAACTCTTGGCACGTTTAGATCTTTATGGATGTTCGAGTTTTTTATATACCAAGGAGCAGATGTAATTATACGAAGAATCTTGTTTTGGCGCCTTTGAATTTTTTCTACGTTGGTAGCTGAGGCAGTGCCCCATAATTGAATTCCATAACACCATATTGGTTTTAGAATTGACTTGTATAATAAAAGTTTGCAATCTAAAGCTAGAGTAGAATTTCTGCCAATAAGCCAGTTTAGTTGGACTGCTTTTAACTTCATTTGTGTTATCTTTGTTTCTGTGTGCCGTTTCCATGTAAGCCGTCGGTCAAGATGTATGCCGAGATATTTGACGTCTGAAAGCTTGGGTATCGGTTGGTTATTTATCCGAATAGGGGTGCAAGATTCTCTACGCAGTGAGAAAGTTATGTGAGTACATTTTTGTTCATTCACTTTTATTCTCCATTTCTTCAACCATTTTTCTAAATTGGATATGTAGTCTTGTAAATATCGTGATGCTACTTCGAGTCTTTCGTGAATGCTCAAAAAAGTTGTGTCGTCAGCAAATGTCGATGTGTGAACTCGGTTACTAGTTGGCATGTCTGAAGTATAAAATAAGTATAAAAAGGGCCCCAATATACTACCTTGGGGAACTCCGGCTTCGATTGGCTGGGGTGAGCTCAAAAAATCTCCTTCTTTCACAATAAATTTTCGTTCGGTTAAATAACTATCTAGCAGCTTATACAGGTTTACGGGCAAATTCAGTTTTAGCTTGTATATTAGGCCTTCATGCCATACCTTATCGAATGCTTGAAAAACGTCGATAAAAAGCGCAGAGCAGTATTTTCTCTCTTCAAATGTCGTCTTAACAACATTGACTAACCTGTGAGTTTGTTCAATCGTACTATGTTTTTTCCTGAAGCCGAATTGATGGTTTGGAATACATCCTTTGTCGCTTAGAATAAGGTTAAGCTAAGTTATTAACATCCTCTCAAACAGCTTTGACATATTTGACAAAAGGCTTATAGGTCTGTATGATTCAATTTTTGTGTGGTCTTTTCCTGGAATCATGGTAACCAAGGACACCTTCCAATCTGTGGGAAAGTACTCAAAACGTAAAATGGCATTAAAAATAAAAAGAACGATTCTGCGAGCTACATGGGGCAACTCAATTAACATCTTGTTACTGGTTTTATCAACGTCAGGGGCTTTTTTGGTGTTCAAATCCGTTATTGCCTTTTCAAGATCACCAAATTCAAACCTTATTGGTACTGCAGCACTAGCCTCGAGAACTGGCAACTCAACTATATCAGTCGATATATTCGGGGTAAAAACCCTTTTCAAATGTCCAACAAATAAATTGCCTTTTTCGGAATCACTCCTTGCCCAGCCTCCAGATGTAGTTCGCAGGGGAGGCTTACGTAAGACTGACCTTTTAAGAGTTCTACAAGCACGCCATAATGAATAATCTGATTGAGGAGTTGCGTCTAGGTCTCCCAAATAGTTTTTCAGGGATGCTACTCTTCTAGATTCCAGCATGTCTCTTAGCCGGTTCGTGCATTCCTTAAGTCTGCTTTTGAGTTGAGGAGATCTCTGTAATTGCCATTCTCTACGAATTTTTCTTTTTTCAGCCAAGAGTCGTTCGATATCTGCAGAATAAATTAGATTGTATCTAGCTAATTGTCGGGTTATTGTTGAATGTTGGGCAGCTGAATTGAGGTTTTGGTCAAAATCAATAAGACTCCGCTCTACGTCTTTAGGTGTTCTTAGCGGGATGTTTTCCGAACAATGAGTACTAAGATACTTTCTATATTTCGACCAATTAATGCTTGTGCTAGTCGTTGGTGATATGATGTTTTGTTTGTCCCATATATAGACGATAGTGGGTGAATGATCTGAGGATAATTCAAGCGACGCTTCAGCTTTAATCATTTCTCTCGGAATACCCTTAAACACGCCAAAATCAATAACATCAGGTATTTTTTGTCGATCAGTAGGCCAATAGGTGGGTTATCCACTCGATATAACATTCAGACGCATTTTTGAAATTGTGTCAAACAAAATACGACCTTTTGGAGTTATTAGGCGTGATCCCCAAAACGCATGTTTAGCGTTGTAGTCGCCTGATGCTATAAAACAGGGACCTAGTGATTTGTAGAAGTCGCTATACTGACTTTCTGAAATTTGAAATCTAGGAGGTGAATAAATCGAAGAAATAACTAAGCTTTGATGAAATACTTCAAGACAGATATTTGTTGCTTGAAGGTAATTCTCACAAAAATCACGCAGTAAATAATGTTTGATTCGGGCCTTAATAAGTATAGCCGAGCCTCCACATGCTCTTCCACGGGGGTCCTTAGTGTCATATAAAATATAGCCATTGATTTTAAAAATGCTATTTGTTGTTAAGTGCGTCTCGGAAATCAGCATGACATCAATTTGTTGGTTCTTGAGGAAGTATTCAAGTTCATTTTTATGTTGGCGTAAGCCGTTTGCGTTCCAGAAACATATTTTTAAACAGTTCATGGTTTGTTTAGTTCCGCCTGCAACATCATAGATTGCATGCGTACCATTTCTTGCATCATGCTGCTCATAGAGCTCATAAAACTGTTTAACGAATGCACTTGATACTTGCTTCGAGACGATTACAGTTACCAGATGATGGTTGTTCTTTAGGTTCTGGGTGCAAATGTGGTGTAGAATTATTTTTCGGTGTCGCTTTATGTACTGAAACATGATTAGTTTTTAGCATATCCGCGTATGAAAAATGTTGGGTTGTTGGTTTGGTTAACTGAGGGTAATGAGCATTTGCTCGATATTGTCGGTGCTTAGCAGGAGTATTTGATTTTTGAGTGGTTTTCCTTACCATGGAAAAAACTGGACAGCCTCTGTAGTTAGCAGTGTGGTTTCCACCGCAATTGCTACATTTTTTAACATTTGAGTCATCGCTTGCTTTGTCGCATTGGGCGGAACAATGTAGCTCTCCACACACAACGCAAACCGCAGGCAATTTGCAGTAAGCCCTAGTATGACCATATTCTTGGCAATTTAGACACTGTACGGGTCCTGATCGCTTATGCGGTTCCTCTACGCTTATTTTGCGGTGCAACAGATATCTTAAATTATAGATAGGGTGCGTTTCGTTCTTTTTCAATCGCATATCTCCAGGTTCCAGTTCAACGCGAAATAGAGGTTGAGGGACACGTTCTCGATTTCTGAGGTTGTCTACACTTTTTACCTTAAATCCCGCTTTTTGGAGGCCATCTCTAATTTCGACTGGATCAACGTATGAGTCTACACCTTTTATAACTACCTGTAGACCTTTACTACTCTTCAGCTGATATGTATAAAAGTTTTTTTTGCAGCTTTCAAACTCGTTTACTACTTTACGATAACTGTTTTCATCAATAAATTGTATTTTTGTTTCATCAATGTTGCCACGCTTGATTGGAATTACATAAAATGTGTTCTCACCAATAATTGAAATTAACTTCTTTATTAAGTCGCTGGAGTTTTTCTCCCTTAAATGAATTGGAGGTGGTTTGAACGACCTGGGTGCCGTTTTTTTCACTTGTTTCGCTATCTAAAATAGCAAAACGATTATGGGAATTTATTCCGTTAGAGTCCTTGTCTTTTTGTACTTTAGCCATTGGTGCAATCTGGGAAGATTTAGGGCTTCGACCTCTTTTCAGTACAGTTATGTATCTGTCCATTCCTACTTGGGTCTTAGGTTTTTCTACACTATCCATATTGGTAATACTGAGTTTAGAAGGGGACTTGTTTGTAGTTATTTTATTCTCATCGCATAACAACAGCGAGAACAAGATTGTGCACGTAAAACTTGCGTAGCATTTATACACAAATTGTCACTAGTTTTTTTGTTTTTATTTATTTCAACATTTTTGTTGCTTAAATTAAAGAGGCTCATTAGCCTTTATTGTTTTTGTTTTATTTTTAAAGTAGCAATTCAATATGCCGTTGTAAAAAAAAGACGAAAGAAAAAGAAAAAAATATTTAACAAACAACTTTGTTGTTGTATTAAAACAGGTTTGTTTTTTTTGTTGTTTTTGTTTTAAATTATTCACACAATGTATGTTTTGTTTTTTGTTAATGCTAGCTTGAAAAAAAATCGCGACCGCACTTATCAACGCACAAACTAAACATCATCTGCTTTACAAAAATATTCCAGAAACCTGACGTGTGTCACTTGTGAATAATGTCTGTCGAAGACATTATTCAATAAAATTCTGTTTTTGTCATTTGTGCTCTTCTTTCTCTACATTTTAGTACACTTCTAAGCAAGTTAGGACTTTCTAGTTTTCACCACGTGAAAGAGCGTCTCAAAAACTATCGAAACCAAAAAAAAAGTCGAAAAATTTTTTTTAGTCATACGCCACCTTTTAAATAATAAACCTGTAATACACATTAAGGAGATAAACCTTACAACAAAATACACGGTTATAAGTGCGAAGCGAGACACAACAAAATATGGAACTACTATTCAAATTGATATAAAACATAATATAATGTTTTTGCCCAATCGCTATAATTCTTTAAGCGATGCGGAAGTGAAAGAACTATCCAGCGGATTATATTGTGTCTACAGAGAGGAGGAAAGCAAACTTCTTTTGAGTACATTTGACGAGATTGGTGACGACTACACATATAATCCACAGTATCCTACCTGGCATTAAAATGTTTTAAACATTTTTATAAAAATTATATAAATATTTTATATGAAAGTTTAACTATCAATTTAAATATAAAGAAACATTATTTTATGTGTTGTCATACCTTTCGGTGAAGACAGTCGTCACTGGCCGTTGTTTTGGTACGTTTGGCGAGCGCTTTCGATGTAAAGACATCATTTTCGGCTTGAAAATGATACTTCATTTTAAACCATGGAATACCTATCATTAAGTTTTTTTACAGATGGTGTAAATATGGGCTCAATCAAAAAACAATCAAATGCATGTATTTAAGGCAAATTTGAAATTATATTAATTTATTACTTTTGAAAATTTTAATTATTATTAGTCGAACTGTTTATGTATTCCATACAATGAAATTTTATAATCAAGCTTAAGTTCGTTTTTATTCTCTCTAAGAAAGAATTAATTAAATTACAAATTAGGTGATAATATTAAAGAAAAATTGGGAAAAAGTAGATTAGATACAAGAGTGCTGATGACGGACGTGGCTGTCTAGAAAATGTGAATTCCGCTCGTGCTGGTGTCCAAAAATTACATTTTCCAATTTTAGAATAAAAACGAACTTAAGCTTATTTATTTATTACTTCATCTTAAGGCCAGCGGATAGACAATGTTTTTTGTTTTTTTATTTGGTGTAAAATGGTATAACTTTAGCGCGTTTAAGTTGCGAATAAGAATTACCGGTGATCCAACCTTTAATGTTAGTATATGCGGTGACATTCTGGGTGGTTCCAATGAATTCAAAAATTCAGCGGGATAATTGACGGCTTGGTCTTCATCCGTTACTATGTCGATCGATTTATATCTGGTTAATTTTCCGGGAAGTTTCAATTGAATTTGCTCATTGAGCTTGTTGACATCATCATTTTTTGTGCCAAAATTGGAGGTTCGCACAGCGACTTTTTTTTGGGGGTTATTAGACTTGGGAATACCTTGTCGACAACGGCTTGAATATTCATTTGCATTTGACAGAAGTTAGGCGGGAACGAAATCTTAAATAAACCGAAAAGTGATTTTTGAATACAACATTACGAAAGTTTTAAAATTTTGATATTGGATCATTATTTGTTGGACTGGTTCATTTGTAAATATCTTCGGAATTACATAATCGATTTAAGAGTTTGATATCTTGTTTTGAAAAACATAAAAACGGCTTTAAAAAAAATTAAATAAAATAAAAAACGGAAAAAATAAATATATCGCTCATTTACTTGAAGACCGTCATAAGTCAAAAAACGTGATTTTTGAGTTAGTGATGCAGAAATGTTCTTTTTATTCCGCTACATGTTGTATATTAATTTCATGATTTTATCTTGTGTACTTTTCGCGTGGGAATAGAATATGCCGTTATTTCATTTCATTTGTTTCAATTTTTTTATTAATAATAACGACATATTTTAGTTACAAAATATTCCAGATTTTCCCTAAATAATATACAAATAACATATCATTTTATTATTTGACTTCGAAATTGAGGCATGTTCATGTTGTTTACTTAACAGTGCAGAATAAAAAACTTAAAATGCGTTTTTTACAAAATGCCTTTTTTTGACTTATGACGGTCTTCAAGTAAATGAGCGATATGTATATTTCATTGGTGGTGCCACGCCCCTGCGCCCGCAGACCGAAAATTAAAAATCAGACTTCACAGTGTCACCCGCCTGAATATTCTGAAGACTCCCTGAAAATTTCAGCAAAATCGGCTTAGCCGTTTTGGAGTCCATACGTTACATACATATATACACACATCCTGTTTTATATACATATATAGAAGATTTGCATTTCATATATTTCTTTGATCTTATCAAATTATTTTTAATTTGAACTTATTATCAAATATGAAACTGTAATAAATTTAAGATTTCACAATATAGTGAAATTAATATAAATTTATAATTTCAGCCCATGTATTTTTGTGATAAGGAGTATTTTTAGGGTTCCGTACCCAAGGGGTAAAAACGAAACCCTATTGTTTTCGCTACAATGTCTGTCCGTCTGTCAGCGCCTTTTATCTCTGGAACCGTAATAGATAGACTCTTGAAATTTTCACAGATGATGTATAGCTGTTGCCGCTATAGCAACAAATACTTTCTTGAACTGAAATTTACAAACAGTAATTAAAACTTAGTTCACTATATAAACAAGTATAAAAAAATAAAACTAAAAATTAAAGGGTGTTCCGATAGTGGTGTGATTTGCATGTATAAGGCCTAAGTTTTGAACAATAATAGGTAGACTCTTGATATTTTCACAGAAGGTGTATAGCTGTGGCCGCTATAGCAACAAAAATTAAAAGTTATAGGGTGTTCCGATAGAGAGGTGTTATTCACGAATATGTGTTTATTTCTTGAACTGTAGGAGGTATACACTAAAAATATATAAACAGTAATTAAAGCTTAGTTCGCTTTATAAACAAGTTTACAAAAATAAACCTAAAAATTAAAGGGTGATCCGATAGTGGTGCGATTTGATAAGGCCCAAGTTTTGAACCATAATAGGTAGACTCTTGAAATTTTCACAGAAGGTGTATAACTGTGGCCACAATAGCAACAGGTACTAAAACTTATAGTGTATTCCGAAAGTGACGTGTTACTTGCCTTTATGTCTTTATTTCTTGAGCTATAGGAAGCAACCACTTAAAATTTGCAGTGATTTAAACTATGTTCGCGTGATAAGCAGGTATACAATATTAAACCTAAACATTAACGGGTATTCCGTTAGTGACGTAATTTGTATGTATATAGCATAGGTTTTGAACGATAATAGGTAGACTCTTGAAGTTTTTACAGGATGTGTATTACTATGGCCACTATAACAAATAGTAAAAATTAAAGGGTGTGCCAACAGTGACGTGATTTGCATGCACATTGACTAATTTTTTAACCATAATAGATAGACTCTTGAAATTTTCACAAATTGTGTATTACTTTGACCCTTAAAAAAACAATAAAAATTTAAAAATTTTTTTCGACAGTGACGTGTTTTGCATGTTTAACGACTTATTTTTTTAACCGTAATAGGTAGACTCTTACAATTTGTATAGAAGATGGGTTACCATGGCCGTTATGACAATTACTAAAAATTAAAGGGTGTTCTGACAGCGACATGTTTTTCACGTATAGCAACTTATTTTTTTTAATAGTTATAGGTAGACTCTTGATATATTCGCAGAAAGAGAACTGCCATGCCCGCTATAACAAATAACAAAATTAAAGGGTGTTCCGACAGAGACATAATTTGTACGTAAATAGCCTTCTTTTTTGAACTGTAATAGGTAGACTCTTGAAATGTTTACAACGAATGTTGTACTTCGGCCGTTGTAACAATTACTAATATCTAAAAAGTGATCCATCAGTAACATGTTTTTCACGTATATTACCTTATTTTTTGAACCGCAATAGGTAGGCGCATGTATATTTTTATAGAAAATGTATTACTGTGGCCGCTATACTAACAATTACTAAAATTTAAAGGGTGGTCCAACGGTGATACAATTTTCGCAAATTCGACTATAATTTTAAAATTATAGGGTGACTTATAAGACATGAAAAAATTAATAACTTTTATTTTTAAAGTTACTAAACATAGTACGGAACCCTACTTGTGTGAGTCTAACTCGCACTTGACTGATTTATTTTTTTTTTTTTTGTTCCCAATGTATTTTTATGACAAGGAGGAATTTTTTCTGTCATTGATATAATTTTTAAAGTTGTAGTATAAGCGTCATAAAAAAGCGATAAAATTTGTAAATCAAATAAAATAGGAAAGTATTAGAAAAAAAGGTTGACATATTGAGTAGATAGTAACAATTTTGGGGGTAATGATCTTATGTGTGTGGAAATAATGTAGGTCATTTGGTGAGAAAAACATAGAGTTGTTGATAAGGAATCTTTAGCGTTTGAGTTAGTTGTTTTTCTGTTATAATTTTTAATATTTTAGAAAATCTATTAGCAAATAATACCGAAAAAATCAAGCTCCTTTCATGCTCAAAAATCATAATCAAATCATTACACGCACAGAAAAAACTCAAACAAAGTAAAATAGAAAGCAGCAGAAAAAAAATTTTCAATACACAGATATAAAAAAGTGGATGGGCCTAAACTATATCAAAATAAAGAAAATCTAAAACATGCTAACAACTCGAGTTACAGATAGATAAGAAATTATAAATATTTTACACATTAGGAAAAAAATAACCAATCTAAGAGTAGGTCATTGAATTTTAATTTTTGGTTTTCTTTCAACAGAGCTAAACAGACACACAGGCACAGAGACCTTATTTTAGTATATAACTAGCTAACGCCTGTGCGCTTCGCTACACCCATCCACAAAATATACAATAAGCACTTGGAAGAAAAGTATGGCCAACCTCTAACTCGAAAACGCACGCTATTCTCACATCAAAAATGTATTAGTTTATATGCAAGGTACGACGCCTACTTTTCACAACCAATCTGTTTTTTGCTTGACTATACATATTAACACGATAATAATTTTTAACTTTTTATGGGAGATACCACTATCCTAATCCTGTCTGTATTTTGCTAGACTATGCACGTTATTATGAGGGTTAGTTGTGCAACATTTCAAGACTCTTGCTATTGTAGTTTCTTAGGTACACGATAATAACTTGTCACTTAATATGGGAGGTACCACGTCCATTGTCCCAACCCAGTTAGTATTTTCCTACACTATGCACATTACTCCGAGGGTAACTTATGCAAAGTTTCAAGGCTCCATCTGATGAAGTTATCCAGGTACACGATAATAATTTTTCATTTTGTATATGAGGTACCACCCCGACTGCCCCAATTCAGTTTATATTAGTAGACTATGTGCATTAGCATAAGCGATACTCGTGCAGCGCCTCAAGGGTCTATCTATTGCAGTTTTCTAGGTACACGATAATAATTTCTCACTATGTGTACGAGGTACCACACCCACCATTAGAATTCAGTCTGTGTTTCTCTAAACAATTTATCTTCGTATAGAGATTACTGATGCAAAATTCCCAGACGCTACCTATTGCAGTTCTCTAGATACAGGATATTATTTTTTTACTTTGTATAGGGGCTACTGTGATCACTGTCCCATTCCAGCCTATGTTTTTCTAGAGTATATGGTTATGCGGGTTACTTGTACCTACTTTTAAGATGATATCTATGTCTATTATATCTATGTATACGATAATAATTTTTCACTTTATATGGGAGGTACCACGCCCACTGTCTCAATTCATTCTGTAATTTAGTAGATTATACGCATTTGCACAGGGGTTACTCATGCAAAGTTTCAAGACGCTATCTGTTGTAGTTCGCCAGGAACACGATAATAATTTTTCACTTGGTATGGGAGGTACAACGCCTGATATTGCAATTCATTCTGTACTTAGCTAAACTATGTACTTTAATATGTGCGAAATTCCAAGGCGCTACCTATGGCAGTTCTCTAGATACAGTATAATAATTTTTCACTTTATATGGGGTTACCAGGCCCACTGTCCCAATTAATTTTGTATTTTGGTAGATTACGCACATTAGCATAGGGATTACTCGTGCAAAGATTCAAGTCTCTGTCTATTTTAGTTCGCCAGGAACACGATAATAATTTTTCACTTTTTATGGGAGGTACCACGCCCACTATTTATTTTTTTTTATTTTATTTTATTTTTTTTTTTTGAAAGCCGTTCTAATAATGATCCAATATCAAAATAAATCGATCGAAACAGTAACGGATGAAGACCAAGCCGTCAATTATCACACTGAATTTTTGAATTCATTGGAACCACCCGGAATGCCACCGCATGTACTAACATTAAAGGTTGGATCACCAGTAATTGTTATTCGCAACTTAAACGCACTAAAGTTATGCAACGGAAACAGATTTACCATCAAAAGTTGTTCACCAAATTTAATCGAGGCAACAATCATCGGTAGCAGATTCAAAGGCGAAGACGTACTTATTCCACGAATTTCGATGATTTCCAACGTTTTACCATTCCAATTCAAGCGGCTCAAATTCCCTTTGCGTCTTGCCTTTGCTATTACCATCAACAAAGCACAAGGCCAATCATTGACTATTGCTGGCTTAATTTTGGAAAATTCATGTTTTTCACACGGCCAGTTGTATGTGGCTTGCTCCCGAGTTAGCACGCCAAAAAATTTATATCGCTTTACACCAAGTAAAAAAACAAAAAACATTGTCTATCAGCTGGCCTAATACGTTAGTGTCTTTTGATGACCCAAATCGTATTTAACATTACCGTATTTCTAACTGGTGGTATATATTTGAAAGTTCTTACTACTCAGTGCATCAATTGTTGAAATATATTGAATTCAATTAGTTTTATCACCATTTTAGACTTAGACAATTTTTTATTGCAAGTGATTATACATATCATGTTCGGGTCATTTGATGAGCCTCTATCATTTTTGTAAGGAATTGGTTGAGATTTTGTGGAAGTTAGGCACATGGTACTTACGCTCCCAATATTTTTTGAATAAGTGACATTAAACATCCTAATTTTTTGCCAAGAATTTGATTGAAGTTAAATATACCGGGATCGCCATCATTCCATGTGATCGCAGGAAAAAAGGTGTTGTACTTTTTGTTTAATTACAATTATTAAAAAGTGAAATTTTGATAATCTTTTATTGGAAAACTTGAAGTTCGCAAAAACACTCAAAAACGAACACAATTGATATAAGAAGTACATCAGCTGGTCTTGTGTTTTTAATTTTTTATAAGGCGAATTGAATTTACCAGGGTTGCCAGATCGTGAATTTCTAGATAAAGTAAAATGAATAAACAAATAAATTCAAACGTTATTCAACAAACGCCTAAAAGAAGATTAAATGAAACATCACCAGAAAATTTTGAGAAAACAGATGAAGTTGGAAAGATGTCAACGATGGAGCTAATAAAATTAATGTCTACAGTCTTGGATGAAAAGTTAAAAAAAAATGCCCACACGAAATGATTTAAGGGAAATAACTGAAAACGTAAAGGAGGTACAGACGGAGGTAAATAGATTGACAGCAGAAAATAAAAAAATGCAGGATGAAATCCAAATGCTGAAGAATAATAAGAAGAGTGTTCAAAAAAGAATCAGACAGCTTGAAAATGACTTATCAAGGAAAAAGTTAATAATCAGAGGTTTGGTAAGCCAGCAATCTCCCTATGGAGCGGTTAAGAAATTGTTTAAAGAAGTACTTAAAATAGAAAACAAAGTGGATATTGAACAAACAAGAAAAATTTTTGAAAATAATGGGAAAATGACGGTATTGGTTGATCTGAAGTTATCATCATCTATGGTATCTGAGGTATTTAAGCATACTAAGAATCTTGTTGGAACGTATATATATATTGACCGTGAATTAAGTATGGAACGGCAGGAGCACAAAAAAATAATGTTACAGCTAAAAAAAGATATTTTGTTGGTGGATAAAAGTAAACGAATTATTGTTAAAGACGACAAGTTAATAATTGATGGAAAAAGTTTTGGATGGAACTATAGTAAAACTCTAATGTGTGGCCAAAGTAATGGAGGGGAAGTCTTGAAGGAGATATATGGTGAAAAAGCACAAGCTTTTAAGGTATATTATAATGATATTTTGGTCAATATTAAGTCAAAAAACTATTAAAAAACATTAAAAAACATAGTTGTTTACAAACAAAATATAAAGAAAATTTAGATTGTTTTAATAATAAAGTAAATTTAAAAATATTATCATACAACGTCCATGGCCTAACCAATAAGTTTTATCACCCGGATTTTTATGAATATGTAGATCAAAACGATGTATTTATCTTGCTAGAAACGCATATTGAAGAAAAAAATATACAAAAATTTAAAAACAGATTTAATACAGCCTTGAGAAATAGCAGGTTTGGTAGGGGTATAGGTGGTTATGTTTGTGGTGTCAAGAAGGATTTATTGAACTTCGGAGTGAAGCATGAGTACCGAAATTATGGATATTTTGATATTATATTTTTGAAAAGTAATTACTTCGAATATTGTTTGTGTGTGAAAACAGCAGAAGAGTCGTGAAATGAAAAAACAATTGTTTTAATTTATGTTCATATATTTTTATTTAATATATATATATTTTTACCTTTTATTATCAAGAGCTGCGTGTGTCTTCTTTTAGTTAAAAAACGAAAAGTAAAATATTTACAAAAAAAACAATGAATATGGCGAAAACCAAGTTTTGTTGAACCGTTAGCGGTTTTACTCGTTAGAATCCAAATTACTCCCAAAAAATACAAATTTACAAAAGGAGTAGAATTTAGATCCTAACAGAGTCACATTTATTTAGTAAAATTCATAACTAAAGGGTTCAACCTAAACATTGCCGGCCACCTTGCAATAACACAGTTAAATGCAACATAAAAAGATAAATTTTAATTCGTATTTTTTTTTTTTTTTTATTTTCAAATTCAAAAGTATGGTTTTTACAACAGATCCACCAACTGAACCCAATTAAGGGATGGTTTTGAGCAGACCCATGAACTGATTAACTACAATTTGATACGATTATATAGGCGATTGGCCAGATATAACCCACCCAAAAATTGTATATTGGGCCAGTGGACAGCCCGGACACGAATAAATTTTTCCGGTTAAAATTTGTGAGCTCAGTTCCGGACCGAGCACCAGTGCAACCTGGCCTGAGTGGTAGAACGTTGGATCTGCCAACTGCATGCCAGGAAAATATTCCAGAACAGTCTCTGCAACGTCCTCTATTGGGGTTTTTATACCCTTCATTTTTGTAACTTTTGCCGTCAGGGACACTCTTTTCAGAGGATCATATATGGATTGAATGGTTATGCGGCAATAGGACCCCGTGACAGCAATTTTAAGATTTCGAACTAGTGGTTCGCTTATATAACTATTGCTACAGCAGAGGTCTAGTGCCGCACGGACCTGAATCTGCCGATTCCCCAGATGAAGCTTCACCTGCAGTGTTGGCGAAAAGTTCACCACATGGCGCAGTGGTAACGATGTTACACTGGCAATGGGTGAAGGCACAGTATTTACAATTCTATTTTTTCGACCTTTCTTTAATATTTTCGTGCCCTTTTCTTCAACCTGTTTCGGGGAATGCAGCAGACTGTTATGGTCCCCCTGACATTTGTTACATTTTCGCACGCTTTGGCAGGACTTCAACGTGTGATTGCTGGCCAAGCAACGTGAACAATGGCCCCAAATCAACACGTGACGCAATTTCTTCTCGTGGGCTAGCTGGCGAAAACGAAAGCATGCCCTGAGAGGATGCGTTTTTTTGCAGAGGCTGCAGCTGGGTGCACTGGAACCTGCCCTTTTCTTCGCCCGCGAATCATTTTCCGGACCAGAGCTGTCCACCAAGCTGGGGGATGTAGTTGGCGCAGGATCTACAGCTTTTAGTACCGCAACAGGAGGCTCATTTGTATTACCAAGAGTTGGTGGAGCTTGAGGTTCCACTGCCATTAAATTTGTTGGTGACCCTGGAGCGCTGAGTGCCACTGTAGCTGGATCTGCTACCTCCATAGCTTCCTCGTAATCCTCTAGTAAGGCATCTTCAAAAATTGTTGGTAAGGTAGCCATAGTACTAGGAAACAATGAGGATTAATAAATGGTAAATATATATAAGTTAATTGGTCAAAATGACCAGCTTCGTGATTGGTCGTTTCACAACCCCGTTTTCTGTGCGAACGTCCGCGACGCGAACATGATCGTCACTTCCTGGATATGTTTTAATTACGCGACCTAATTTCCAGGAAGTTGGAGATAGTTGTTCATGACGAATAGCAACCAAGTCGTCCACGGCTATGTCCCTTTCGGGAAATTTCCATTTATAGCGTTTATGCAAGTTATGAAGATACTCCTCTTTCCATCGTCGACAGAAATCATGAGAAAATGCCTTCATCTTGCGATAACGATTCACTAAACCTATGGGCGATTCGTATACAGATGGTTCTGGTGGGGCCAATATTGGACCACCTATTAAGAAATGGCCCGGGGTTAGAGCTACGGGCTCATTAGGATTTTCTGACATGGGGCATAAGGGTCGGGAATTCAAGCAAGCCTCTATTCGCGCAAGTATAGTAGAAAGCTCTTCGAATGTATATTTTACTGATTGAGCTTCTTTTCGAAAATGGTGTTTAAAACTTTTAACAGCAGCTTCCCATAGGCCTCCCATATGAGGCGCACCAGCAGGGATAAACCGCCATGAAAGACCCTGAACGCCAAAGGTAGAACACAGTCGAGCCTGGCTCTCCGCTAAAAACGTTCGGAAATCTCTCTCAATCTCACGAGAAGCTCCCACGAAATTAGTGCCATTATCGGAAAATATTGTCAATGGACAACCTCGTCGAGCAATAAACCGATGTAAGGCAGCCAAGAACGCATCTGACGTTAAATCAGTCGTAGCTTCTAAATGGACTGCTTTGGTGGAGAAACAAACGAAGATGCATACATACGCTTTCGTTATTCGACAGGACCTGCCAGTAAAACTTTTCAAATCAAAAGGACCGGCAAAATCCACTCCAGTAGTGGTAAAAGGCCGGTCTAAAGTAGTGCGTTCTGGAGGTAATGCTGCCATTATCTGACTACACGAGCGTTTTTTATCTAATATGCAGCGTTTGCAACGATTTATTATAGTTCGAACTAGGACCTTAAGACGGGGTACCCAATATTCAATACGAATAATTCTCAACATCAACTGATTACCACCATGAATCGAAATTAAATGTACGAATTCTGCTAAAAGAACTGTCAAACGACATGAATAGGGCAAAATAATCGGATATTTTTCTGTATAACACAAGGATAGCGATTTTGCTAACCGACCATTTAGTCTCATTACTCCATTAGCATCTAAGAAAGGATTAAGCGATTGTAGTGAGCTTTTTGATGAAATAGGCTCTTTTGATAAGAGAGCTTTATATTCCTCTGCAAAATGAACCTTTTGAGCCAATATTGCTAAGCGTAGCTTGACTTTTATAATCTCATTGCTTGAAATTGAAGTGGTATCAAATGTTTGCTTGCCTTTATGCGACGAATGTGTCATAAAATAGAATCGAAACATGTAGGCTAATACTCTAAGAGCGTGATCAAATTTAGAAAATCGGTCAAGAACATCTTCATAGTTCGAGAAGAAAGATGCGTGTACCTTGACCGCTTTGGCTTCAACATCTGTGTCTAACGGGGAAAGATCCCTTATGCTCCAGTGAGCTTTAGGCTCACGAAGCCAAGTGGGTCCATGCCACCATAGTTCACTTCTTGCCAATTCTGAGGGCGAAAGACCTCTACTGCCTAGGTCCGCTGGATTTTCTTCCGACCTAACATGATACCAATTATGGTTCCCTACATTCTCCTGAATCCTACAAACTCTATTAGCCACAAAGGTTGTCCAGCTATTAGGTGTTTTTCTCAACCAACAAAGAACAATAGTAGAGTCGGTCCAACAATACACCTGTTTATTTGGTATGTCAATTTCATTACTAACAGTTTTTAAAAGTTCAGAAGCTAAAACTGCTCCACAAAGTTCTAAACGAGGTAATGAAATAGATTTAATAGGGGCCACTTTAGTTTTGCAGGTGAGTAAGTTTGTGAAAATCTGGTCAAAGGCCTCAATACGGATATACACTGCCCCCGCGTATGCTTTTTCCGAGGCGTCTGAAAAAACATGTAATTCTGCTGACAGATTTGGAGCATAATGTACCCACCTTGGAATCTGAATACTATTTACTTCCGTATAGGAGGCGACAAATCTTTTCCACTCTTGTGCTGTCAAGGGGAGCAAAAAATCATCCCAACCAATGTTATCCAGCCAAATTTTTTGCATAATAATTTTTGCTATAATGATAACTGGGCCTAGCCAACCTACAGGATCAAATAATTTCGCTATAACAGACAAAACTTCCCTTTTTGTGTAATTTAACTTCTTAGCAATAGGCTCTACTTTAAAATAAAACGAATCTAATTGAGCATTCCATTGAATACCCAGTGTCTTAGAACTGCTGGATTCAACAAATATCAACAGTTTAGAATCAACAAGATGACTTGAGGGGAGATCCCCTAGGATTTTAATTTCGTTCGAAGTCCATTTCCTTAATTCAAATTTCGCTGAAGACAAAACAGTTCGCAATTGATCCCGAGCCTTCAGAGCAGATAAAACATCGTGAGCCCCGGTTAATACGTCGTCAACGTACATATCCTTGCGCAAAATGTTGGCAGCAAGAGGGTACTCAGCCTCTGAATCTTCTGCTAGCTGTAACAGTGTCCTTATTGCTAGATAAGGAGCACAGTTGACACCGAAAGTAACAGTCTGTAACTCATACGTCTTTACCTCTTCAGTTGTCGAGGATCGAAAAAGTATACGCTGATATGGCGTATGAGCGGGATCAAGACGAATTTGTCTATACATTTGAGTAATATCGCAATTAAAAACATATCTAAATAGCCTCCAACGAAGAATAAGTAGCACTAAATCTGTTTGTAAAGTGGGTCCCACATAAAGGCAATCATTTAGACTACTTCCATTAGAGGTTCTATTTGATGCATTAAATACGACACGCAATTTCGTAGTTTTACTTTCCGGTTTAATTACCGGGTGATGAGGTAGGTAGCACGAGAAAAAATAATTATCTGAATCAGCTACCACAGGTTTCATATGACCCAGAGTCAAATATTCTTTAACCACGTTATCATATAATGCTTTGATAGCTGGTTTCCGCAGAAGTGAGGACTCATTTCTCAAGAATTGGGCCATAACATTCTGTCGAGAAAGACCCAAGTTAAGGGAATGAGGAAACTCTGGCTTAAAGGGTAGTGTCACTACATAGCGGCCATCAGAGTCACGTTGGGTTGTTTTCCTATAATTTTCTTCGCAAAATTTGTCAACTGGAGTCAATACTTTTCTTTTAGGAGTTTCTTCAAGCTCCCAAAAGCGAAGCAGATTCCTATTTAAATTATCCTCTGCAGAAACCTCGATAGTGGTCGAATACACTTGAACACGTGACTCAGGAACAGATCCCGTGATAATCCATCCGAAAACAGTATTCTGAGCCACCAGTGTCCCTACAACATCGCGACGTATTTCGCTCAAAATTAGCTGAGGATATAAATCCGCCCCTAGAAGTATATCAACCGGTCTTGATTGGTAAAAACAAGGGTCAGCTAATTTTAAGTTCGAAAAATTATTGCGCAAACTCGATCCAAGTAAGAAAGAGGGCAAATTGCCTGATATATTGGGTAATATCAGGGCCATGGTTTCCAATAGAATAGACTTGTCTACTGGAGAGCCAATTTTCAAAGCGCAAACCTTTTTAGTAGTAGCAGAAATAGTTTGATTAATACCCGAAACTTTGACATTTGTCGAAAGTGCATGCAGTTTCAAACGGTTTCTTAAATGTTCAGATATAAAAGAAGTCTCTGAAGCTGGGTCAATAAGGGCGCGTGCGGGGTATGTCATACCCTGATGAATTATATTTACCATAGCTGTTCCCAGAAGCACTTTTCTATTCTGAGAGACATGAAAAACCTGTCGAGTAGCATTTTCATTATTATATATGCCAGTCGAAGTAGAAGGTAGGGATGAATTTACATTCGCATTTTGGGCTATATTACCCGAAACTGGAACCGTATTCTCCCTAGCTGAAAATTCCGAACTATTTTCATTACGATGTAGTAACGTATGATGCCTTTTATTACACGTCGTGCAATTAAAGGCACTTTTGCAATTCTTCACTTCATGTTCTCGTGACAGACAATTAACACAACAGTGAAATTTCTTCACCGTTGAAAATCTTTCGGAAATCGAAAGATTTTTGAAACGTTTACAGTTTCTCAAAAAATGTCCCGAAACACGACACAAAATGCAAGAAGATGAAGATGAATTCACAACATGAGCTTTGACCTTCTGTCCAGAAGGTTTGCTAGATTGTTGTGAATCTTTAAGATCACGAACGCATTCTAGAGTCTGAATTCTTTCCGTCAGAAATGTATCAAACTCTTTCCATGTGGATAATAGTGATTTGTTTCTAACCCCTTGTTCCCATAAACTGACCGTAGACGTAGGCAAACGTTGAATGCACATAAAAATTAGAATTGGATCCCAATTTTCAGTGCACACCTTATATACCGAAAGAGAAGTAAGACAATTATTAATACCACGCTGAAGAGTCTTAAGCCCGGCACTAGATTCCTTATCAACCGAAGGAAGGTTAAATAATAATTTTAATTGGTTATTAACCAACATACGAGGATTCTCATATGCATCTTTAAGATTTTGCCAAGCTACGTCAAACCCTTCATTACTTAACGGACACTTTGACACTAATTCATTCGCTTCACCGGCGGTTTTGCGTATCAAATGACAAAGCCGTTCAACATTACTAAGGCGTGAACTATTAATATATATTGCCGTAAATAAATCCCTAAATGCAGGCCACGCAATATAATCTCCTTCAAATGTTTTGACATCACAAGGAGGCAAGGTCAAATTGTGGTCAGAATTACCTGCATTAGAATTCATTGCCGTAGAACAACTAGCTTTTGGGACCTCTTGGAAATTATGAATTTTTTCATTAATATTCGCAGAACATTTTAAATAAGCTAAATATGTGGTTTGATACTTAGACGAAGCTACTTCAACATCAGTAGGCTCCGCCTTAGCATTGCCTTCAAAATAATCTAAGCAACCATCATATGTCAACTTTACGTTTTCCCATAAACTTTTTAATTCTACACTTTGAATATCCAAGGTATATACGGTATGCATTTCGTCACGAAAATTATTAAAATTGGATTCAAATCTAATAAGAGCATCCGATGCTCTTATAAATCTATTTAGTTGTAATTTCGACATTATTTTATTGAATTATTTAAATGAATATGGCAGACAATTTCAGTTAAAAGTGTTTTAATTTACCACTCAGAAATAATTTTTATTAATTAAGATTTATTTAAAAACAGCAAATCTGTATATTAAAAATTAATAAATTAATTGATTAAAAAACCGAATCAATCAAAATTAATAACAATAAGTTTAAAAAATTAAAAACCTTTAAACCGAAAAAAAATCACTAAGTATATCAACGTACCGACCCTATTAAAATTGTTCGTTGGGTTGCGGGTGATTAAATCAAAGGGAAAATTTCGTTGATTAAATGAGTATATATGTGACTAAAAGTACATACATATACAGCTCTACACTTTAATTACTTAGTAATTATTATTCAAATATTCAATTAAATTCACGAACAATCACTAAATAGTTGATTTTATTTAAAAAAAGAACAAAACAATTTTAATTTTATTATTTATTATTAAGTTACTGCGGTTGATTCACTTTAAAAAGAACAAAAAGGGTTGCAAACGATCAATCACAATAGGTAAAAATCTATGTAAAACAATTGTAAGTGCATGTACTAATACAAAAACACATACATTCATACGCTTTTTCTTCTTTTACACACTTTTTTTTTTGTTTATTAAAATTAAAATAAAAAAAATTACGCACCTTATTTAAAAATAATTAAATTGATGATGTGGCGTAGTGTTAATTTTAAAAATGGAGTATGTACGTGATCCTTGAAGAAAAAAGAAAGTAATTATTCCTTTAATTATGATTCTCAGGATCCGGCTCGAATGGACCAAATGTTTGTGTGTGAAAACAGCAGAAGAGTCGTGAAATGAAAAAACAATTGTTTTAATTTATGTTCATATATTTTTATTTAATATATATATATTTTTACCTTTTATTATCAAGAGCTGCGTGTGTCTTCTTTTAGTTAAAAAACGAAAAGTAAAATATTTACAAAAAAAAACAATGAATATGGCGAAAACCAAGTTTTGTTGAACCGTTAGCGGTTTTACTCGTTAGAATCCAAATTACTCCCAAAAAATACAAATTTACAAAAGGAGTAGAATTTAGATCCTAACAGAGTCACATTTATTTAGTAAAATTCATAACTAAAGGGTTCAACCTAAACAAATATAATATAATTCCTGTATATCTACGAGGCTTAAATTGGGTAAATGAATTCAATAGTTTTAGAGAATGCTTGGTAAAATATGATGTAAAAAACCTAATAATTATGGGTGATATGAATGCAAGAATAGGAGAACAACAACAAGTTTTGAATGATTATATTGCAACATCTTTTCCATCTGGTTTAGAATTAAGAAGATCAAAAGATAAAACAGCGAATTTATATGGCAGAAAGTTCTTGGAGTTTTGCAATAACTATGGTTTGGTGATTTTGAATGGAAGAACACGGGGTGATGAAGATGGCGATTTTACTTTTGTTAACAATATAGGTAATTCGGTTAATGATTTATGTGCAACTTCAATTGAATTATTAAATCTAGTCGAGAGCTTTGTTATTGAAAATCACATATGGTCTGATCATTTACCTATAACTTTCAATATAAAATTTAATAATGTTTTGAATGGTACGAAAAAAATGGGTTTATTGCCAAAACTAAATTGGAAGTCGCAAAATAATCAAAATTTTGTTCAAAAACTGGATAGTAAGTTACAAACACTTAAATCAACAAATACCGAAATAAAGCTTAACGATTTAAACAACCTTATTTTAGAATCCTATACAACACCGAAAATTTACATTAATCAACATGCTCCTAAATGTAAATGGTTTGACAAAGAATGTAGAAAAGCAAGAGAAAACTCGATGAAATCCCTACAAGCATTTAGAAAATCTCAAATTAGTTATGACAAACAAAAGTACACTGAAAAGCTATATTACTATCATTAACCTATGTAAAACCAAGCGAAGTGATTACTATAAGGACGTAAAGGACGGTAAAACATGGTGGTACTTAGCAAGAGAAATAAGGCAACAAGAAAAACTATATTGGATGTAAAGTGAATGTAGAATCTCTAAAACAATATTTTGAGTTATTGCTGAATCCAACAGTTAACACAATGGATGTACTATTATGCTCCAAACTTAATAGAAGATTATGAACTAGATACACATATATCGCTTTGTGAAATAAAAGATCAACTATCTAAATCTAAGCCAAATAAAGCACCGGGAGAAGATCGTATTCCTTATGAATTCTACCAAAATGCCAGCAATACATTTTTAATCGAGCTCGCAAAAGCATATACGAATATACTTAATGGTCAAGATAGTTGTGAGGCAATCCAGAGAAGCATTATTTTTCCTATTCATAAAAAAGGCGATGTAAACCAACCCCAAAATTATAGAGGGATATCTTTTATGAATTGTGTTGGTAAAATAATGATGGGAATAATTAATGAAAGATTAACAGCATGGTCAAATCGAAATAGCATCTTGAATGAGTACCAAGCGGGTTTCCGGAAAGGCTATTCTACAGTTGATAGTATTTATAACCTATCATCAATAGTCAATATAAAATTCTCAGAGAACCGAAGAGTGTATGCTTTCTTCGTAGACTTTAAAGCCGCTTTTGACCGTGTACCAAGAAAATTATTAATATACAAGCTAAGACAAATGTGTGTTTCAACCAAAATTGTAAATTTTATAGAACAAGTTTACCACAACACAAAATCTGCAGTGTGGGAAGGTTCTAATCTTTCCGACTTTTTTAATACAAAAACAGGAGTTAAGCAAGGTTGTTTATTATCACCTTTACTTTTTGCCTTATATTTAAATGATATGCATGAATTTTTGAAAGGAGGTTTGTTTGTTGAAAATTTAAATGTCCGAGTTTTAATGTACGCTGATGATATTGTGATAGTGGCTGATGATGTTTACATATTGCAAAAAATGATCCACAATCTGGAAGAATATTGTCATTTATGGGGTATGGAAGTTAATCTTACAAAGTCTGAAATTATGGTTTTTAAAAAAGGTGGCCTAGCTAGATCTATAGAAAAGTGGACATTTAATGGCGAGGAGGTTAAAATAGTCTCAGAATACAAATATCTAGGGATTTTACTCACCCCGAAGTTGTCTTTTACAAAACATATAAGTACCAAAAATGATGCAGCTAAAGTCAGTATTAATGCAACTTGGAAAAACTTTATTGGCAAAAAGGAAGTATCACTTAAAGCCAAGTGGAAAATGTTTCTCGCGGTATGCAGATCCATACAGTGTTATGGAGCACAAATATGGGGTTACTCATGGTTTGATGACGTTGATAAACTTCAACGGTTTTTTACTAAACGTGTGCTACGTCTTCCAGAGAACACTCCAAATTACGTAATGGCCCTAGAAACCGCACAAATAGAAGGACACTTTTACACATATAGTTTACACCTGCAATATATTTCAAAAACAATTTTTGATTACGAAGAAAGCAGGCTACCCCACAAACTATCGAGAATAGTCATAGCAAAGAAATTGTACTGGTATAAGGATTGTTGGACAAGTTGCAAGTATGCAATATAAAACACATCAATATAGAGCAGAGTAAAATAAGTTGGAAAAATAGCTGTAGAAGTCTCATAGAATCAATGAGTCTTGCAACAAGCCAAAAACACATTACAAATGCCCAAAACAGTCAACAAAGAATTTTTAAACATTTAGAATTCTCTAAAGGCCAAACGTATTGTAATGAGAAGTATAGCCAAGAGCAAATATCTTATATAATGAAAGCTCGTGATCTTTTGTGGTTGAACGGAAATCAGTACAAAGAAGGTAACAACAGAATTTGTTCAATGTGCAATCTTGGCGAAAACGAGACAACATACCACTTCATTGGAAGATGTCCGGTGATTAACTTTCTAAGATTAAGACATTTTGGTAGTTTGATCCTAGATGATATTAAAATAATCCAAGTACTAAATGGAGGTGATAAAACTAAATGGTTAAGCCTATTCAATTTTCTTAAAAGTTCATTAAAATACAGAAGTATGCTAATAAGAGAATTTAATTTTTGAATTTCATTAAAAACAAAAAATGTATAAACCAATTTTTCCGACAGACGGTATTGAACCATGTCGTATTTCTTTATTGTTTAACAATTTGTAATTTACAATTAAGATATATCTTTGAAATGTTAATTTATTACAACAAATAAAGAATTTTATCTATCTATCTATCTATCTATCTATCTATCTATCTATCTATCTCTATCTATCGTTTTTGTAAAACAAATAACAAATAACAACAGAACACCTCTCTGTTGCAAATGCACTGGAATGCGTTTACAGTTACAATTTTTGTATTCAATAACAACGAAGTCAAATACTTTTAGTTCTGTGCTAAATTTCATAATGATCAGTTTCTATTGTAAATATAAGTTTATAGACGATAGATTTTGATAAAACATGGAATCTAGACATACTGTAATACTAGTATTTATACGATAAAATTCTTTTTTGCCTTTACTTGGCCATAATGTCAGCGTGGAAAAATGACTGAGCATGACATTGGTGCATTCTTGAGTGACCTTGAACACGATGCAAGTGATGATGGTGATTTCAATTTTATACTTGAGAAAGACGAATGTTTATCTTCAGAACAATCCATTTCCAGTGGCACAGAAGCCTTCAGTTCATTGACCGTAACTAATGGCACAGAATTTTTCGATAAATATCGGATGATAAAGTGGACAACAATACCTTCTTTGCAATGTCTAAGTCGTGCAGCAAGTAAAAATATACTTCATGCTAAACCTGGAGTGACTTCTTATGCTATTCATCGTATTTCGAAAATTCATGATACTTATGATGTATGCCTTACAGAAGCTATGAAAAGGGATATAATTCACTATAGCAATTTGCAAGGAAGTGCTGTTTTCGAAAATTTTCAAGCTATAGATGCTATTGAGTTCGATGCTTACCTGGGATTTCTTATACTTATTGGTATTTATTTACAATATATTTTTTCTATTATAAATGTATAACGGACATATTATTCTTTTAGGAGTCTATCGGTCATACGGTGAAAGTCTTAACTCCCTATGGGACGACTTTCATGGACGACCTTTTTTGAGAGCAATCATGTCTTTGGAGCGATTTAGCAATATTTCGCGAGTACTAGCATTTGACGATAGGCAAAGAAGAAGATCAGAACAAAGAGGAGATAAACTTGCTCCTATTCGCACATTTTATGAGCAATGGACTCAAAACTTGCAACTGCTTTACGTTCCAAGTGCTAATATAACGATTGACGAACAGCTTATTCCGTTCCGAGGTAGATGTTCTTTCAAAGTATACATTCCAAGTAAACCTGGGAAATAGGGCATGAAAGCGTGAATAGCAGCGGATTCTGACAAAGCGTTTTGCTTACAGTTCCAAATATACATGGGCAAAGTGGAAGACAATGCTGAAAGGAACCAAGGCGAACGGGTTGTTTTACACTTAGTGTCTTCATACCGTGGACGAAATGTGACTACCTATAATTTTTTTAAGAGTCATAATCTTGCATTAGAACTGCTAAAGCAAAAAATTACTCTTGCTGACGCAGTGAGGAAAAACAAACGTTTTTTACGGTTCATGCAGCAACACAAGAATTGCGTAAGCTTCCAATATACTCAAGTAAATTTTTGTTTTCATGAAAAAGAAACTGTAGTTTTGTATGTGCCTAAAAAATACAGAATGGTTTATTTGCTTAGCACTCTTCACCATAACCGCAACATTTTGAAAGATGATCCAAAAAAAATTCCGGAAATAATTGAATACTACAACTCCACAAAAGGCGGAGCCGACACTTTGTACCAAATGGTTCATACATATTCGGGCAAAAGAAAAACCAATCGGTGGCCAGTTGCTATATTCTCTAATTTATTGGACATTGGAAATATATCCTGAATGACAAAAAAATAAACTACACAAAACGCGCCTATTTTTAGAGCAACTCGGTGAAGTTTTTGCTCAACAACATATCAAGAAGCGTAGTCGGCTTCCACGCGCAGAAGCCTCTGCATCATTGGTATAGAATTCGAGAAGAAGAGAGTGTATCACCATCTACGAATTCGCCTTCTCCAAAACGACAATGCGCTAGTGAACGGAAAAGGTGCAAATTTTGCCCGTCGAAAAGAAAAAAAAGACCTTTACTGAGTGTATAACTTGCAAAAATCCTGTTTGTCCATCACACCGATACACAATCACGCTATCGACGACATATTGCATTGATCACAAGCCTTAAAAATATTTTTGAAATGTACAAATTTGAATTTTCTCAATAAAAAAAATGTGGGGTCAAAATATGACCCCACAAATTTGCCTTAAATACATGCGTTTCTTTTTTGATTGAGCCCATATTTACACCATATGTAAATTATTCTGTAAAAAAACTTATTTAAAGGCCGTAAATTTCGTTAAAAGCTCAATTTAAATCGTGTGGTAATACATAC